>JAGKQL010000031.1:20552-52320 GCA_018398635.1 Cyprinodon brontotheroides | reverse complement strand
ATAGAGTGCTACTGTTTTTGTGCACTGGCTGTTGTAATCAACATTAATTAGATACTCATCTTTACTTAGCAGTAACTAACCTGATCAGGTAATCAATTTCAAATTTGAAAACAATATCTAATAACATTAATATAGATACAAGTGGGTCACTGCAGTTATGACTGTTTTTAATTTAAATGTTTTACAATGATAATGTAACTCAACCTTCAAATTCACTTTGTTGAAAGTCAAGGAATAATGTTTTCCCCAGAAATATGCTATTAATCAGAAAGGGGTTTAAGTGTAAGAAAACAAACTGAGATGTTCATAGAAATTCAGAAAATCCCTTAACATATATCAGATTTTACGCCTAAAGTTAAAACTTCGACAGCTATTTCAGTTCATCAGAATGTCTGTTCTTAAGATGTGTCTATCAGTTATTTTTCAGCCTTTTGAGTATCTGAGTAGTTAAATTAGGAATCAATGGACCAGCCTATTTTTCAGTTTCTGCTCATTTCAATAAATCTTTTGATCAATCATTTTAGGAGGAGTGAATGCAAAAAAAAATTATCCTCCCTCTATACTTATATGACTGCAGATGGTGGCAGAGAGCAGTGATCATGATGGACTGCAGAATATGGATGGTGTTTTTATCCTCCTGCTTGGCTTGTAAAGACAATGCTCTTCTTTTCAATGTATTTTGAGATATCTGTAATATAATTTTCATGCTTAATATTCATATTTTTATTTTTATTTTCAGGTGTTTCTGGTCAAACTCTGACTCAGTCAGAGTCTGTCATAAAAAGGCCAGGTGAGACCCATAAACTGACCTGTACAGCCTCTGGATATACTTTCAGTGACAACAGCATGCAGTGGATAAAACAGGCAGAAGGAAAAGGGCTTGAGTGGGTTGCTTATATCAGATATGATAGCAGTAAAACATCCTATTCTCAGTCAGTTCAAGGCCGATTTACCATCTCCAGAGACGACAACAGACAACAGGTGTATCTGCAGATGAACGGCCTGAAGACAGAAAGATTCTACTGTTTATTATTGTACTTGAAACCCACAGTAGAAAAAGCATATGGAAGCAGCACAAAATCTTGCCTGTTGCTCTTTTGTCAAAAACTAACTAAAAGACAGTTTGTTTGTTTTATAAATCCCATAAAGTAAAAAAAAAAAAAAAAAAAGTTTACAAATTCATACTTTGAATATAAGGCAAACTCTTAAACATCAACAATGCAAAAGTAAAAAAGTGAAGGTAAACGTGGGTACACAAAATGCATTTAGTTATTATAGATCATCAACTCTGCTATCCACCCACTTTGGCCTGCCAGTTTAGTCAGTACCTAATGCATTTATCTCTAAATGGGTAACTCAGTTACTGTCACCCTATTGTGCCTTTGTCTGTTATTGCTCAGGACAGACTGGCCTTGTGCATAGTCAAGATTTAAAAAGAAGAAACAATTAATGCCATTTAGGCTTTTACTCAGGTCTCTGCCTTGTTGAAATCCCAGACAGAGCTTGAGTAATTAAAGGCATTCATGCACTGTACAAGTTTTTTTTTTTTTTTCCCTTTTGGCCTTTTCCTGGCATTACAAACTCATGCATTACACAATAATCAGGGGAAAGAAAAAATTTGTTTGCACAAAATGTGTGCATTTAGTCACTTTACTGTTGGGCTACATTACCTCAAATAACTGTAAAATCAAAAAGTGTTAATATTCAGATTTTTGAGAATCAATTTTGAAGCCTTAAAGGGTTTAGCATTGGAGGTGCTAATATTTCAGTTTTTGATCTGCACATCTCTACAGAAAAATAATTTTGGTAAAGCGATTGAGACAAGAATTTGAAAATACTAGCATAACCTGTTCAATACAACTTCCTTATAATGAAAGTTGGTTGCAATTGAAAGTAACTAAACAGGCCAGAACTGGTAGTAAAAAAAAGCTTTAAGTTTTTAAAAATGTATTTGCTGTGATAGGAACATTGCCAATTTTTTGGAAAGAATCAGTGAACTTACTTTAGTCAAGAAATTCTGCTTATGGCTCTGAATTATCGTTTTACTTGGAAAAAAGAAAGAGGTCGAAAAAGGGGTCAGAAAAATGAGAGCAGTGGTCCTGTAAGATTCCTGTAAACAGGGAAGTGGTGGATCGCAGTCAGTAACAAGTCAGAGCTGGAAAATTCAGGTATAATATCAGAGCACAAAACTTTAAAACTTAATTTTATATTATTGCCATTTAGATCTGTATCACCAACCGCTTATCTTAATGCAGCAGCTAGCATTTATTTCTATTTATATAGAAATATATTAATATAGAATAGGTAAAACTTTTTTTAGGTTATATATAAATCATAATTTTTTATTCCTTCCCACACTGAGAAGAAACAAAGCAGTCTTAGGTGAGGTGGGGTTAATGCAAAACGCAAATGTTTCTCCTTGTTTATTTGTGACTGCAGAGTAAATTACAGAAGGAAGCTGACACTCAGACATTAAGCATGAAATATTATACAGTGGTGCTGCTTCTTTTAACCATCTACTGGACAGGTAAGGTTTTTCACCTATTTTCAGATTACTATTTAGATTTTTGTTACTAAAATCAATGTTTTTATTTTCTTGATTTCACAGGTCTTGATGGTTAGAGCATTGACCCAATCTGAACCAGTAGGTAAAACACCAGGAGAATCTCACAAGCTCACATGTACAGGCTCTGGGTTCACATCCAGAAGCTTTGATAGGAACTGCATCAGACAGGCTCCTGGAAAAGCACTGGAATGGGTCGCATACATAAGTCCATACATGCATAATCCCAGTGGACAGTCTGATTCCTCAGTTAGGTCCATGTTTGATCCCTAGCTGTCAGGACCCTATTCAAATGGGTTTAGCTGACATTTAAGCACAGATTCCCATATATTTGCACTGTGTGGACTACAGATCTGATATCTGCGATGGCTGTACTCTTCAGAAAAGAAATTAGCATACAAAACAGTAGTAAGAAGGTTGGAATCCATTCTGTAGCTGCTTTGTGTGTCAATTGTTGCTAGGTGATGGAGCTTACATTGAGTGAGGGGTGGGAACGGCCAGAGTTGTTTGAAACCTGTTCGTTTTTATAGCTGAACTCCCTTCTTATTTTCCTGGGCTTCAAAGCACTCAGTCCATTTAGGATGGGTCCTTTGGAAGACGCAGCCACAGAATTCGGAAACACAATTAATGTTTAATTTAGTTTTAAATACTTTTCCATACCATTTAGGCAAATCCAAGCTGAAAGAATGCCAGCTGCTGAAGAACAGCAAGTATTATTTCCAAGTGGTGTTGAGCAAAGCTTCATCTTCTACTGTACTCTGTCCTCATCAGTAGAGTCCTGCTCTTCTGGAGCTGACTAAATGCTAAATAAGCAGAAAGTAAATTTCAAAAATGTTTTAATAACAAAAGGGCTCAAAATCAAACAAAATATTTCATTTGGGTCTTTCTGTCTTTATATTTAATAAATATTAATCAATAGAAAAATGTGTCTTAAGCGAAGGACATGATGTTGAATATTGAATACGCCACGTCGTTCGAAGGCCAGATTTGTCGACTAAATTACGTCGTAGCTATGCGCTGTGGTCTCTTCAGATTGGAAGACTCCTCATCACACGGCCATTGATTGCATCCTTCTTTTTGACCAATTTGAAGGACAGGTCCGCTGTATTCTATGTAGCCTTGGGTATCCTGTGATTCTTTGCGAGTCCAAGAAAAATGGCTGCTCTGTATTCAGAGCAAAAAGGTAAATGGCATCAAACTGTGGTGAATAATATACGTGCAGTTTGATATAATAGAAGTATATGAATAGTTCCTTCTGAAATTAATGAAAATTGTTATTTAATGGTCGTTAAGTCAGATATGTTGGGGGTTATCTTTCTTTTTTTAAAGGTCTTATCTGTCCATGTCCATCTGTCTGGAAAATATTAGCGTTTCGTGTTCGTTTTGACTTCATGTGGACGGGGCCTGATACTGCTGCTGAAGCTCCTCAAAATTTTGATTAGCACACAGAAAAGTAGTAAGAAGTTCAGCATCCTTTCTTTGCCTGATTTGTTTGTCAGCTGTCATGGTTGCTAGGCAACAGAGCATACACAGAGTGAAGGGCAATGACAGTTGTGGGAGACTGGAACTGATTGAATCAATAGCCAAAAACTTCCTGCCTCATTATTTTCATGACCGTCAAAGGACCCAGTCCAGGTAGGGTGGGTCCTTCAAATAGATTCAAATAGATTTCTGAAGGCTGCAACTACCTAAATGGCAATATTGAGCTGTACACTGAGCACACCTGTGTCTGGTTATCTGGAACACCTACTGAGGCATTTAAGGAGTTTGGTGTTGATTTAGTCTTGCTTCAGTGTCAATCCAATTGGTTGGTATTTATCTTCTTAAAACAGATTTCATGCTTTTCATATTGGCAGGGAAAATTGTCCACAACTCCTAAATGTTTTTCTGCTCTAGGATTAGTTTTGTGAATAGCTAAATTGTGCCTTGCAGGGTAAAGGTTTCCAGTCTGACATTCATCTTGTGCAGCAAGAAGATATAACTTATTAAAAAAAATGCAAAAACATTTCTTGTTTGAAACAAATTTTACTGAGCCAGAAATTTGTAAACGGTTCTTACAGACTTCCCTTAATATTTGTTGCATAAAGTACATGCTAAGTTGATTAATGGTTATTATGAATTCAATATCCACTGGAGATCACAGATGTAGTGCTGGTCCCTTCCTAAAATTATTTGAAAGTTCAAAGTTAAGTTTAAAAAAAACATTTTTTTTTTACTAAAATCGACAGCAGCAGAATTATAGGTATACTTACAATTGCTGAAAGTTAAAATATATAATTGTAGATGCAATAAGTGAATTGTCACCAATAGATGAGCTGTTGAGCACTGTCTGCAGGCCAAAACAACACTAGGTTTCTGTCAAGCTCAATAACATTACCTAAGAGGTCTTTTGGTTTATACTAACTGATAATAATAATATTGTAATGCTAAGCCTTGTTTTGTTCCTTTCTTTATCTAACAACTTTTTTTTTTAAGATTGTTTTTCTGTGGCAATAATGAGTCTTGATTGTCTTCAGGTGGAGGTTTTGTTATTTTTTCTGTCATTTTCCTCCTATGTTACCCTAGTAAGCCCTGAGTGGCAGCTATTCACATGGACGTACATGTATGTGCATGCACGTATACCCAAGCACAGTTAACATAACAGGACAGTTACAGTATGTTAACTACCGACAGATGAGCAACACAGAGAGATTGTGTATGACGTCTTACCATAGTTCATCTGAATATATACCTAAACTAAAACTAAGACAATTAAATTTCCCTCAGCATAAACCTGTTTTCATATTTTACGTTGGCATCATCATAATGAGTTAAAATGTTTAACCTTGACAAAATTTAAATGCTAGCATTAACCACCGGTGTTACTAGTAGACTAGAGGAGGAGTTCATGCAAATTTTCATTGCTTTTAACTCAAGAGGGGAAGACAACTGTAGACAGTTGAGCAGAATGGACTGTAGACTAGAAATACTGATAGCAGTAGTTATCTGCTGGACAGGTAAAGAGTATGAATGGAAACCTTATCTGCCAATATCTGTAGCTTAATTCAGTACATACACTGTAAATGTATTATGCATAGCCATATTCTTAATGGTTTTTTAAAGAACTTATGTGGATGTGTTTCTTTTTGTCCTCTAGGCATTCATGGTCAGATTTTGAGAGAATCTGAACCTGTTGTTAAAAGTCCAGGAAGCTCCCACAAGCTGACCTGTACAACCTCTGGGATTTCCTTCAGCAGCTACTGGATGGCTTGGATCAGACAGGCTCCCGGGAAAGCACTGGAATGGATTGCAATCATTGAATATGATAATGCTAGAATATATTACTCTCAGTCAGTCCAAGGCCGGTTTACAATCTCCAGAGACAACAGTAAAGAGCAGCTGTATTTGCAGATGAACAGCCTTAAAACAGAAGATTCTGCTGTTTATTTTTGTGCTCGAAGGGCACAGTGAAGAAAACTGTTAAGAGAGTCATACAAAAACGGATTAGTCTGTTCACAACAGGCTAACGTGGTTTCCGTTAGCCTGTTACACAACATTGTTACATTAATTTGTTGAGTGAATTTTGGTAGATAAATCTGCAGAAACCAAACATTTTAAATACTCAAAGTCAAGTTTTGAGGTCAAAACATGAAAAACACATTCAAATATATTACATCTTGCATCAGTCTGTAACAAAAAAAAAAAAAAAAAAAAGAAAATACTAACTTATGGAATAAAGAAATACTGGAGCATTAAGAGATGTTAACCCTAAAATAAAAAAGTTTAAAAAAGGCTCTTTTTTTGCTGTTGATTGTAAGGAAAACTTGAAGAACTTCATATATTTAAACACTGATGGTGGCAAATTTAATTGTACTCACAGATGCTCTGGGGTACACTGACAGAAACAAGGTTGCTTTACACAGGCATCACACTGACTTTAGACCACCATCAGCATAGGCGGATCTACTGGGGTGGCATAGGGTGGCAACTGCCACCCTAATGACAGCCTTGCCACCCCAGCTGCCACCCCAGTTAGCGGTAGGGGTCCTTGAGGCTTATAAATTATGGATCATTTGAGAATTACGACCGCTAATTTCCAATGTCGGACTGCAGTGAATGCAGCACGAGATGACGCGAGCGACTGAGACTGATTGTTTTGAAAACCGAATGGGGCAAAGCGAGGGAGCCAGGGTGATGGGGAGATGAGACACGGGATGAAAAACAGATAAAAACTGTTTAACTATCTATCGAGAAATTAAATCATAATGAAAGCACAATGTTGCTAGCATAGCTGCAATGCTGATTTTGAGATGATAAAAAATCAGGTTGCAGAACGTTATTTCTCCAACTATGATGTTAGTTAGGCCTGACGTCTCAGGCTCATAAAGACATATTTGCGGTCAACTATGACAGAAAAGAGACGATCAAGTTTGGTTGAACTCAAATCAAAACGCACAAAGGCATTGGATCTAAATAAATTAGTGAAGCGCTTTGCTGAGCAACATGGAAATCACCGTATATTCAGCTGTTATAGTCATGTTAACTTTATGTTTTGCTCTCTGGTGAGCCTTTACAGAGCTGTTACATTTTGTTTTGGCACCTGAGAAAATCTGATATTTCCTTTAATAAAACCAAAAGTGTTAAAAGTTAAAAATGTGATACTGGTGTGAATCCTGCTTAATATGAAGCAGTGTTGTTGTTTCTTTTTGTATATATAATATGAAACTATCCAGAAATGACCCGTATGAACCTACTCACAAGCAAAATGTATTTTTTATGTTGCTTCTTTTCAGATTTGTGGAGATTTTGATGTAACATACAGAACCCAGCTTTTTGCTGGAAGCTGTTTCCGTCAAGCGAGGGTGGCTGATGGCTGGGTTGGAAAACACATGACGCCATTATGTTGAGGGCTTTGGCTGACGTTTTTAACATAATATTGTAGGCCTACATTTGTCGCCAAAAACTGCCATTTAAAATGCATCGGAACAAAGCATGAACATTTTAAACTTTATTTCTTCTTTAATCATTCAAAACAAACAACAGCTCCCAATCAACAGAATCAGGAATACTTGAATGAAACATGGCCTAAATATAACCTAAACTGAGCATTGAACGTCTTGAAAGTCCATTCGACTATGGATATGGGGAATGATTTCATATCTGAAACAAAAAACACACAAAAAAAAAAAAAAAAAACTAATTTCATATTTTATCACTAAATAGCTTAATAAAGACATAATATTTAGTGATATGCAGCCTTATTCTAGCAAGCGTAGACTTCTTCAGCCATAGGACTAAGACCAATAGGCACATAAATAACGCTAAATAGGGTTAGGGCAGTATAGGGGAATTAAAACCATTTCTTACCTCGAAATAGTGAGAAATACGCTTCTGCTGCCTATTGCTAGCCATGCTCTAAACTTAATGTGAGGTAAGCGGAAGCTTCTCGGGAGTAGCCTAGTTTTTTTATGAAATATTAAAATAATGAATCATTAGTTTATATCTTATAAACAGCCCATCATTTTAATCCCATATCAAACACAGTATCTTAAAAATAAATACATAAATAATTTCATGTTTTAAAGTACAATATTATGTTACTCCACAGCCCCCCACCATGGGGCTGATGCTATGACGAGGGAGGCTGCAGCCCCTAGCAGCACCCCCCTCTTCGCGTGCCACTGACAGAACCCGCCTTTTGGTTGATTTGTTGATACAGCAGTATGGAGGACCAACTCTGCCATATTTAAAAATAAATACAGAAATAAATAAATGCTCAATAAATAAATAAGCACACAATTAATTGCCACCAAAAATACAATCAAAAAATAAATGTAAGTAGAAATTAAATTATACAGCGAGTCATAAAGGTATATAACTCTTTTAATTGGCTTCTTTATTTCTTTGCCTTTTTTTAATATTTACCTTATTTATTTTTTTGTCATTTATTATCTTCAACTTCATTTTTTAATTACTTATATTTTAAAGTATTTATTTATGTGCATGTTATAATATTTTTGTCTGTTTTATTCTTCCTTTGTATTTTTTTAGTTATTTCTTCACCGCTATTTCTTTCTGCCTGCCCTTTTAACATTTCTGCCTGCCATTATAATATAATTTCACATTACATTTATTTGTTGGTTGTATTTTTGGTGGCAATTAATTGTATGCTTATTTATTTATTGAGCATTTATTCATTTTGTATTTATTTTAAATATGGCAGAGTTGGTCCTCCATATACAGCTCTATCTTACAGCATATTTACATGCAGGAAATGTCCCTTTCATGTTGCCGTAACTGCTGTATGTCAAGTTACTGAGGAACAAATGTGGTAAATGTGTGTTCAGAGTAAACATTACATGGATGTCCAGTACCTTGTTCGGGTGCTTGACCCATTTATTTCTACTGTGTAGTTCTGCTCACTTTAGTACAGCTCAGTCCATAGATCTCTGATAGGTAACTTTTCTTTCTATAGTTTCTTTTTGGTCAAATGCTGCAAAGCTTCCTCTCTGACAGTCAATCTCACACACATCTACTACTCAACACCTGTGTCCTCACCTTAATACCTTCCTGTCATAAGGCCCCTCTAGAAGTAGTGTTATCATTCTTCTATCTCCTATTAAGTGAGATCACATTGTACGATGTATTTCTAATATGAACTGTTTCACATGAAACACTAGTACTGTACATACTATTCTCACCAAACTGTGATAACTGTGATTAAATTCAGTGTAAACAAATGCCATATGTTGCCACCCCTAAAAAATTCCTGCCTATTTTTCTCTAGATCCGCCCCTGCTCACTATATCAAAGTCCTTAAGTCAGCAGGTTCTATTAGTTCAATCAGTGAGGTTGAAAGTCTTTTTTTGCCACTCCTTTTTTAAGTTACTCACTTCATCAATTGTCTCTCACTAAAAACTATCAACATTTTCCCTTTACCTATCTGAGAAATTCCGATCAAAAAACATTAACTTTGTCAAAACATTTTCTAGTTGAGATAACAATAATTGAATATTAGCAGAGGCCTTCTTCACAAAAGCAAGGGAAAGGATTTAGATGGGATCTTCTGGATATCTAGGCTTACTGTAATTTAGCCTCGACTTCATTTTACAAATGTAGTGACACCTAAGTTACCTGCTCCAGACCAGGCTAAGAGCCAGGTTTAAGTAATCCTGATGCCTTAGAAGAATAAACTGCATAAAGGAGGGTTTCTACAATAGAAGCACATTAAGGTGATTTTGCTAACAGAAAATCCTAACTTTAAGGTCAGATTGAGTTATGATTAAGCATGTCAAATACTTACATTTATCATGTGCACTGAATAATCTGAACACCTCTTAATGCTGACTGCATCTTCAGCAACAGGAAGGCAAAGTGGCCTGCGTCCTTCTGTGAGTCCAAAACCTGTCTCTCTCTGGTGTCCTTCAAACACAGGACTGTTGTTGTATACGTTAAGGGCTGGATTTATGCAGGAATTAATTTTGGGAATGATGGGCCACAATTAAATATGTGTGAAGGCACTGTCTAATTAAATATTTTTTAATGGCACTGTCTAAGTCATTTGTGCAAGATTTCAATATTATAGTCAACAATTTATCAAGGTATTTCAGTTCTGCAATATGTTCATATATTTCATCTTGAACTGCTGTGAGTTTGCTCTGGTCCAGTCATATTATTTCTGTATAAATATGGATGTGTATAAGAATTTGTAACAAAAAATACAATCATCAACTGAGATATTGTGATAGTGTTTATTTCAAAGTGTATCAAAACTAATGAATCCATAAGATTGTAATCATTATGAACACCTCCATACCCTTTAAAAAAATAAATAATGGATAAATAATTCAATTATTCTCAAATGAACTAAAAAAAAATGTGGATTTTGAGAAATCAAATGTAAATTTAAGTATGAATATACAAAATAAGAATTAACTGCACAATTACTAGAACTGTGTACCTGGCATATTAAACAACTAACAAATGTGAGTTTTGCAGAATATTCTTTGCATTAAATTCTTTACATAGATAGATATTAGATAGTAGATATTAGCTTCAAGACTGTAAATCTTCACACAGCTAAGATGTTTATGTTTTTTTCTGCTTTCACAGCTCCCTGTTGTATTGATCACTTTTAAGCCACAATTTCATGTTCTGCAGCCTAGATAGTCTCTGACCATCCCCTTGTCAGATCTTTGGTTACTCTTTGACTGATTGTAGTTATGCAACAGGATTTATAAGAAAACATGAAGGAAAAACAATACATTGGATTTTAACTATGTGGTCAGATAGGAGCGTATCTACTGTAATTAACTAATGCTTTGAAAATCAAGTTCATCTGGCAAAAAAAAAAAAAAAAAACTACTTCTGCAGACTGGACACCTGGGTATTTTTTTACATGTCAGGGGCTGTTTGATTTAAAACTGAAAGATGAGACAAGAGAGGAAATAAATGTAGAATCAACACAAACTAGAAGTAGGAATGTGACCGAGTGTGTTGTAACTGCCCATGTTAAAACACTAGAGGGCAGTAAAACTCTTAACTGTTTGTTCAGCAGCATCTATAATTGATGGAGTAAACATGGCTTTTTTGCTTATTGACCTTTATGATGAACATCAATTAGATAAATGAAAAGTCGTACGTTTTCTGGAGATAACATGTGTTGTGAATTGGTGCTTTATAAAGGAGATTTAATTGAAATTAATTAATTGAACAGATTTTCTTTTTTTCTTAACATTACCAGAACATGATGAGATAATTCCTCTTTAGATTAAACAATTATGTCAAAGGAGTTGAAAGTTCTTTTCATGCATCTTTTTATACACAAAAGGGTAGACCAGCATCTACTGTGATCAAATTCACTGTAGTCACATTGTTGCAGGTATAGCATTTTCCCCAAAGACATGTTGTCAGTATGATAGGAGTTTATATAAATTTAGCAAGACAAAGTGTGACGTTCACTTATAGAGATTAAGAAAATCCCTTAGAGTGGACTAAATATCAAGGCAGTCAATCCGTCAGATATTTTTAGCAAAATGTAGCTTTGAGAACCATAACAGAACTTGTACAATTTCTGGATACACATTCAGTTGCTGCAGCCTGCACTTCATTAGAAAGGCAGAAGCTTAGGGCTATTTGAAAAAAAATCCTGATTCCAAAAGTTTTTTTTTTTTCTTTTTGAAATTCTAGTGATTTTCCCATGTTGGCATTACAAAATTATTCTTATTAATCAATACTTTTTCCTTTTTTGGGGTGGGAGGGTGTGGATAAAGTTGAAGATGACTTTATGGTAAACAGATCTTATAGATGAAACAATTTAAGTGTTACTGGGAGGTTTGCCGTACACTTGCTGTTTTTTTCGCTAACTTTAAATACTCTTATTTTCAACACCTGAAAATAAGATCATAAAGTTTTTTTTTCTAAATCAAAAAAATTTAAGCTATCTGTATAAGGTAGCATATTTATATAGAAACATGACTACAAATCATAATATTTGTAATGAACAGCTTATTTAACAAAAGTTTAAAAAAAAATAATAATAACATAAGTTTGACAGTGCTTCCGTAATGAAGAAGTAACTATGGGATTAGCTGAGGGCAAACAGACATAGACAGAGATGAAGAAATTTTCCTCATCAAATAATTATAACCAACATTTAGCCAACTTGTTTAATTTGCAATTTTCCATATAAGACAGATTTTTTTGTTTTTTTAGATGAAACTATCACTAATGGTAAAGGGTGGTTTGATTTTATGCAAACTCTCTGGGCACCTCCTGCCTCTGGGTTATTAATACCTCATGTCAACTGAAAGTAAGATCAGTTCCAAAGCACAACATGTCTCCTGTAGCTATTTTGCTGCTGTTGGCAGCTGGATCATGTAAGTAACTCTGCATCAATTGAGACTAACAGAGTTATTTTAACAGTGCTGGAAAACATTGTCCCTTTTTTTTGTACCAGTAGGTGTGAAATGTGAACAGCTGACACAGCCAGACTCTGTCAATGTACAGCCAGGTCAGCGACTTACCATCAGCTGTCAGGTCTCTTATTCTGTAACAAGCTACTGGACTGGATGGATCCGACAGGCTGCAGGCAAAGGACTGGAGTGGATAGGATGCAGAGTTGGCTCAAGTACATCCTACAAAGATTCACTAAAAAATAAGTTCAGCATCGACATAGACTCTTCCAGAAACACAGCAACTCTTAATGGACAAAACATGCAGCCTGAAGACACTGCTGTGTATTACTGTGCGAGAGACCACAATAACATAAAACATCAGTCAGCCAGAACAAAAACCCCCTAAGGTCCTAAAATACATAGAGGACTCCTCACACAAGGAATATAAAGACAAAGACGTCAGACAGAATTTGGGCAGCCTATGTGGCTGCCCAGGAGCCTGATATTTACCCTAGTGAAAGTCTGAAAGAACTCTATGATTGTACTTACTGTTAACAACAAGTGGATACAACTGCTGGAAAAAACAAGAAAAGCTAAGAAAAAAAGTGCAGTTTAGAAATGTATCCTGCTCAGCTAGTAGAAATCTTCACAGTGTGTATGGACACTTGTCACAGTTTGTCTCAAAGGTAGAAACAACAGTTAGTCTTCCCCATAACCCAAAGGCAAAGAGATGCGGCCCTATTGCCCGCCAGGGTAAACTCCAACACAAGATGGCTAAGCTAAGGGGAAACAAGCAGACCCACCGCAGAACTCTGCCTTTCCCAGTGGGTAACTCCAGAGTAGAAAAGAGTCCATCCTCTTTTCAGTAACTGAGTTCCAAAGCCTAGGCTATGTTTTGAGGTGAGCCCAACTATTTTTCTAGCCAGTATCACTCCACCTCCTGCACAAGTTCCGGCACCTTCCCTCCCTGTGATGTTACAATTCCATGTACCAGAGCCAAGTCACCAAGGCCCCTGCCTTTTGACTGCCACCTACTCTTCCTTGCTTATCTGAGGAACTATTTTGACAGCTGTGGCAGGCAGACTGAGTACTTTGACACACTCAGTAAAGTAGGATGATACTTCTGGATAATCCGGGGATGGTTGTTTAAAAGCAGCAGTTTAGGGATTTAATGGTTGTTAGAAAATATTTGAAAATAGAGGTTCCATAGATTGATCATGGTGGTACTGTACAATGACTCGATGACCAACGGTTGGCTGTAAGTCCTAACTTAGGCATCAGTTTTCTCCAGACCACCTTCCAGGACCACCTGTGCTTGTAATCTCTTGTGTTGGAGATTGGGTATCCTTGTGTTTTTGTATGCTTAAAAAATAAATTATTATTAATGCAACCTCGTTGACCAACTCTTGTTTTAATAGACTTGTTAACATGTAATTATGGAATGCAGTACTTTATTATATATTAATTCTAACCTTTGTAACTTAATTCCTCCTACAAATGAAAACTTGTGAAAAGATAAATCATTTCCTGGCAATAAATGAAAATACATACAGTTTGTCTCATACAAAAAAAACCAAAACATTAATATAAATTGTATTTTGACTCATGACAGAGCATTGAAAGCAAAAGAGCAAGCTTTGCTGACAAATTATCTAAAAAAATATGTATTGCTTTAAAATCTTTAGACTGACAAGAATAACCTCCATGCATAATCATACTTCCAACAATCAAAGTCATTTAAAAAGGTATTACTGACATCTGGTGGCGGCTCTATCTAAGCAGTTTATTCTGTGGTTAAAACCTTTATACACCTTTTATGGACGTCCATTTTTACAGCATATATAAAATATAAGTTAAAAGAAAGTATATGTGATGTTTCCATATTAAAGTTTTCTTTTTTACTGTATTTGTTGGTTTTATGGCCATCTAATGGTTTTAATTTATTTCTTTATCTGAAGTAATTTGCTGTAAAAAAAAAAAGTTTATATTGACCAGTTATTAATTACATTTATTGTGTTTCAAGATATTGAGAAGGATACAGACTAGTTGAGCAAGGTTGATGATTATAAGAAAAGTAGACAGCAGACCGACATACATACATATAGATATATATATATATATATATATATATATATATATATATATATATATATATATATATATATATATATATATATATATATATATATATATATATATATATATATTATATTATATATATATAAGGTGTCTTTCATTAATTATCAAATGTTATAGTACAACCTTAACACATTGAAAAAGGTGTCAAATTATCAGTGTTAATAAGCTATAACTAGCACAAATGTATCTTCATCACACTTCCAGTGATGCATATAATAGAAGCTTAAAAACACTCTACATATTTTTTATTTTATTTTTCAGTACTTAAAGTGACTAAAAATACATGTTTATGTTCTTGTATGACTTCTGATCAGCGAGAAAGTGAGCATAGGAATGTAATGTATGACACTGCATGTAATAAATGTAAGTTTTATATGCCACTTATATAACATCAGCTTTGTCTAGGACACTGGAAATATCTGGAATGGAACTTAAGCCTTGAAATATGAAACATCAACATAAATACAGAAGTAAACATAACAGCTTTTTTTAAATTAGTAGTTGCCACATGGACCCATTCACATTGTTATTGTATGGTTTGTGTGAATGAAAATTAAACGGGAGTTCAATCCCAAGGAAAGCGCATCCATCTGATGACAAGACTATATCTAGAGGTTGGCAGTGACTATTACACTTACTTAGTTACATTTACGTATTTGAGTAATATTTTTGAAAAAATATATTTGTTATAGAGTATTTTAATTTATCATCATACTCTACTTTATACTGTGACTAAAAATACTTGTGAAGTATCACCAATCCCAAATAAGTAGCCTAAAAATTTATGGATCTATATCCACTATGAGTAAGTTGAGATTCAAAGATCTGCTGAATATACAATAAACAGTTGTCAATAGAAGTTCTTTACCCTGCCTCCTAAACATTTATACGCACATTTATAATGGTTTTAGCTAGACTTTATACATGTTCTGTTAAAAAATATATTGATTTGGAAAAATAATCCTGAAATTGAAGTGAGTTTGTTATTCTGTAATCATGTGATTTTCTTTGTATTTTTATTCCTGTTAAGTATTTAGATAGCAGGTCCTACATCTCCAACGTCCATCCTGAGCCTCAAATCAAGATATATAACTTCAAGTCTCAAAAATCATCGGTTATTTACAGTAAGCTACTTTTCTTTAGCAAATTAAACAGTTTTTACTTTAACTCTATCAAATAAAAGTATCTGACAGTACTCTATACTTAAGTAATTTTTCTTTTTTTTTTTTTTGTATTATACTCAACTCTTACTATATCCTCAGAAATACACTGCAGTGTTGTGGTAATTCAATTACCCATTTTTCCAGCATAGTTAAAGAACAGAGGTATCGTTATACAGATGCATAATTAAAGAACTAGATTAAAGCTACCTATGTGCATTATGAAATTGAATACTGTCTGAAGCTTTTATTTTCAGTCAACAACCTATATCAAACAACAGAGCCTATTGTGACAATTCATAGCAAGTAATTGTTCAATTGGTAGCTGGATCTTTAATTGGCAAGTGGCTGCATATTGCTGGCATATATATATATATATATATATATATATATATATATTGTATATACCATCAACAGGCAAGTCAAATTCCTCATAAGTATATAAGTATATGGCAATATATATATATATATATATATATAACATATATAAATATAAAACTATTTGTTATAAAAGCTGTAAAGAGTTCTTACTGAAGAAAATAAAATTTTGTTTTTTGTCACTTACCTCCCAATTGTGGCAGACCCGCCTTCAGTGACAAAGAGTGTTATATTTTTGTGCTAGAGTTACTCGTGGTGATTATTACGGCCACAATGAAACACACCCATACAAAAACCTTGGAGGAATAGAAATAGATTTCCTATATCTAAATTTACTTCTGAATATCTGCTCACTAATTTCCAACCTTATTATGATTCCGGACAATATCCCTGCTTTTCATTTATAATCACTGCTTTAAAACATCCAAAAAAATTCGACTAGTTATAGGAAAGCTTTACATTTTCTCAGATTGATAAGCAGTTTAAAAATAAAAAAAAAATTAGGAAAACCAACTATTTTCTCACAGATGTAAAATGTAATAGGGAGTCAGTAAGAAATATGCAAGAGAACAACAAAAGAAATAGTATAGTGAATAAGTACAGCAAAATATTACAGTAATTGTACGAAAAACTATGACACATGTACTAGTTTTGTAATATATTTGAACTTCAAGAACTTCAATGGTTTAACAATTTAATAATGAATAAATTGGGGAAGTTACAGACACGACGAACAGAAGCCAGAACAAGAACAACAAAATAATCAAGCAAGAAAATAAAGAAAGAAGCAAGTTCAAATACTCTAAAGGTATACATGCAACATTGGGAACAGGTACATGCAGTCAAATGAATGAAGGTAGCTAAGTGGTAAGCAAGGCTGTAGGACTACTTAGAACAGACACATTAGAGCATAAAAAAGAGAAAACTCCTGTTCCTATATTGCTATAAGCAAAGTAAATAAACAAAGTTCAAATATAGAGCATTGTAATTTCACCAAACACAACATAAAAGCAATGCTGTAGACTGTTGAAAATATGATTTATTCCTCCTTATACGGTATAACCAAAATCAGTAAACATAGACTATCAGAAAAAAACTGTAGCGAAACCACCATGAATAAAGAAAATAAACAAATACAAATACTGTGATATCAGCACAGTTTAATAGTACTGGAAAGTAAAAAAAAAAAAACAAGTACTGGAGAGTAAGAAAACACAAAATAAATCCTGAATAATATATATACTTCAGATCCCTTTTCTTAGCTGGATCTGGGCGGATCATTTCATTTCATAATTTCATTTCACAGGCAAGGAAACACAGGTAGAACCATCCTGATCCATCCTTGCACAGCTGCAGCATTGATTAGGTCAAAAGCCTCCTCCATAGCCTGAAATGGAGAATATGTTAAAAAGTAGAGTACGGTAAACTGTGGATGTTAACCAGTCCTGCACCAGAGCACAGCGGTGGAATTACATACTGTCCCATAAGACAATGCATTTTCATCTGGAACAATATGTGTTATAGATATTATACAGTGAATGAAGATGTAAAAACAACAACCTGATATTTAACATCACAACATTCTGATACTGCATCTGTTTGATCTCTCCGAATTCTGCTCAAAACGCACCTTAGAAAGTTGTTTTATATTAACTTCATATCTTTCTAGCATGCATGCTAATGTTATCAGACAGATCTCAGGGGCATTATTGAAGATGTAATTGTCACCAGTAATATTGGGCTGAAGGTCGCTGAGCCTGACGGCATAACTGCCAAAAAGGTTGATATGGTGCATATAGCGCAATAAGCCTTGGATTACTTTGACTATAACTTCTTGTCAAATTCTCTTTATGACAGATGCCAATCTAGAAAGATTTTGCTTAACTGTTAGTCCAGACACTCTCAACGTCATTCCATGATTGATGACATCACAAATATCAACTAGCATTGCAAAAATTTATTTTACAAATTTGGTGTTAGGCGTTCTACTGTTGCTTGTTCTGGCATTCCTTGAACTCTACCTGCTATTTGTCCAAAATGGATTCCGCCTTCTTACCCTCTCTCTTCTACATCAAACTTCTTCTTCTGTTTAAGTTAAAAGGAGATTAACTCGACTGCTGCATTAACTGCTAAAACTTGAATGGTTTGTCAACAATAAAGAATCATGTGTTTGCAAACTTGATGTGTGTCTTTAGCAAACTGGCTCATGGGTTGGGATTCGTCAATCAGTGCTCTGGCAATGCAAAGAAGAGACATCATGATACACTTCTGTATCATGATACACTTCAGTGTGTTTAGTATTTTACAAATCACTGTTTGTATTGTTTGGCCAAATAAGTGTGTTGTGAATATAGTGATAAGAATCTGATAGAGTGTTTCGCTTCATGAGTGGAAGGTGTTGGTTATGGTCACAAGATTCTTCCATGTCCTGGAAGACTGGAACCCGAGCCTGGCTGGAGATCATAAACCTCCAACAGCCATGATGAGACACCAGAGTAGAGGAATGGGGTGACTCATATGATAAGGATCTAGTGCATTTGGTCCATAATTGTGCCAAGGTTTGCAATTGGTCAAAATTGCAAGGACATTATCTGTGTTGTAAAGACCCATATTGGCATGACGACAGAGGAACCTTTTCTTTGAAATGGTGACAAAAAGGGTGATGTTAACTCTCCACGTATTCTGCCTCTCACCCTCATGCTTATTCCTCTGTCTTGTTCTGTTTTGATAGAAAGCAGGCGAGCCCTACTCCTACATTTTTTAGTGCTTAAAACAGATTTTTATATCTACATAAAGAAATCATGTGTTTGCACACCAGGTATGTGTCTTTAATCATCTGGCTCCAGGATCTAGCACTTCTATAGCACTTTGAGAATCTGATTGACTGTTTTGAACCTTAAATATAGGGTATTTATAATTATGCCATTGTTTAGTTTTTAATGTTTATGCAGTTGGGTGACACAGTGGGTAGCACTGCTGCCTTGCAGTGCTAGGTTCTGGGTTTGATTCCCGGCTTGGGGTCTTTCTGCATGGAGTTTGCGTGTTCTCCCTGAGCATGCATGGGTTCTTTCCAGGTACTCTGTCTTCCTCCCACAGTCCAAAAACATGAGTGTTTTTGGACTGTGGGAGGAAAATTGGCTTCTCTAAAGTCCCCTTAGGTGTTAGTGTGTGTGTGAATGGTTGTCCTGTTTGTCTCTGCGTTTCCCTGTGATGGATTGGCGACCTGTCCAGGGTTTACCCTGCCTCTCTCGTTGGAGATAGGCACCAACACCCCTTACAACCCCACTTGGGATGGATGGATGGATGGATGTTTATGCAATCATAAAAAAAAATAAAATAAAAACTGTAATGCAAATCGGTCAGTCATTTTCCTAGAGATAAAAGTATGACCAGGAGTTTAAACATGACTGTATGATCAATTTCTTTTTTCAAAGTAGAAGCCAATCATTTCTTTCAGCTTCTCTTTATTTTTGAGTGTGTCTTTCTTTTCAGAGCACCAAGAAAGCTCTTTACCCTGATATTTCCCTTTGCATTTACTGTCTTGTTCTTTGGACGTTTTGCTTGTGTGTTGGGCAACACACAAGAATTGGTCCTTGTCAAAAGAAGGCTCTATATATTTTCAGTGTTGTCTATGTGATATGGTCCATAACACTGCATAGGTGCAAGCACACATTCTTAATGTCATACTATAAAATCACTGCAAACATCTTTAATATAAAAAAGTTGTATATAATGTTCATTTATGTAATTATTTAATTCATGTTAATAGTGTGTTAGTACGTCTGGGAAAAGATAGAGAAAGAATGGGAGAAAAGACAACTTTTTTGTGTAATGATTCAAAAATATATATTTAATGTCCTAAATGATATACATCAATTAAAAAAATGTCCTTTTGCAAACAAAATATAATTTAGTTTTTAATGTCGTGTCTTTGGATTTTCATGTTAATCATGTACAGCTGCTTGTTCCACTTCAGTACCCTTGTGGTGGTGTTTTTGTTATAGCGTTTATTGTAGTGATGGGCTGGGGCCACAGTGAAATATACTCATACAAAAACCTGAAAAAACTATGGCCTTATTCACAGTCTAATAAAATGTGTAAATCAAATATAAAATAGAGTGACCACTTTGTGTACATCTTCCATAGCATAACAACTCATCATTTTTTTTTTTTATAAGGAAATAGATTTGAGTTTAAGCATTGGCAATCATAATTGGTGTATTAGAGTACTGTTAAGAATGTTATCTTTATCATTTTTTTTATTTGTTGAGAATTGAATCCTCCATAAAAATGACTGTAAAATTTGAAGACGAAGAACAGAATAGCATTTTCCTCTATAAATTAAAAGAAATTAACACTATCTGCAAAGAGATGCACTTTTTTAAATCAAGGGAACCTTAAAAACATAGATCAGTGCCCTATTTATTCAAACTAACTCCAGCTGTGTTTAGGTTTAGGTCAGTGTATAAGTATTTGATGTGTGCTGTTATATGTGACACAACATACTTAGTGTTTTTAACAATTTAGATTGATAAAATGTTTTTAAGCAGTTTAAGTGTGTGAGTTTCTATAAACAACATTATAATTCTGAAGAGAGCTTAGTTTCCCTGATGCAAAACTCTAATTAAAACTATTAATCTATCAGACAGTCAGTCCTTTATAATTGAAAAAGGTATTTATTTGAAAAAAAAAAGCATGTTAGGCTTTTTTACTAAGACCTTATTATTTTTAGATTATTTTTAATTTGGAATACAAACTTAAATATATTGGCCCATGTTTTATAATCTAAATCTAAGTTTTGGAGGGCGTCTACTGTTTGAAAATATGCAAAAACTACTAAGGATGTATATCTGGATTTTGTTGCTGCCTTCCTGTCTATTGCAATATAAACATTATCAAATAGGCTGCTCAAAAAAATAACACAGTATAGCCTCCGTAATAAAAAAGCATTCCCATGTTTACCTGTAACTTGTATTGAATTGATTTAAAGTATAAGTAATTTGTAGTGTGTTAATTCCTAAAATCATAGACTATTAATAATCTTTATTGAATTCTTCAACAAGTAGTTTTACACATTTCAAAGCAAGGACAGATATTATAAAACATTTGAGCTAAAATCTTTATTATGATGTAAAATCTAGATTTTTAGAATAGCAAATGCTTTGGCATAATGTTGTATAATTACACATTACAACTTTTTGTTTTTTTACAGAGACCTTTTCTCCCAAACCTGTTCCCACTAATTCCATGTCATCCAAGGGAATGTTCCAAGATCAAAGGCTTTGTCTTACAAATGTTTACTTTATCACACATAATGAAACAATGATGTGCAAGTTCAACCTGAAAAACGCACAAGAATAAAGGAGGCTGTCAGAAGAGTTTTATTAATACATTTTGATTGTATTTAAAGTTAAGAATGAAATAAAGACATAGAGAATACACTATATGTCTTTAAATATTTTAGGCAAAATCTGTAGATATCATTCACTAGAGAGTTTCTTTGACAGCTTTACATGTTATCTGATTGGTTCTAACCTGATGAGGTTGACACTGTTAGCCTTTGGAATCCAGCCTCTAAGCTCTTTACCTGACTGATATCAGTCTGGCTGGCGAAGCTACAATATGACAGTTGCCTTAAATTGCATTGACAATATGACTGAAGTATGACTTCAAAAGCTTGTGGTCCAAAACCTCCTCATTTATTTACAATTTAAGCATTAAAGGCTGCATTTAAGCTAACATTTTCAATTTCAGCATAGATGTTAAAATCCCCTGCTAAGATGACCCTGTCAGTATTCAACACTTAATTTACATAGGAACTCTGAAAACTGTTTTTAAAATTCAGAGGAAGAACCTGGTGGATAATATAATGTTTCAAAAAGAAGAGGTTCTGTGGCTTTGCAATTTTGATGAGGGAAACTAAGGGTTAAAGGTTCAAAAGAGTATTAACTATTAACTGACATTAAAGTAATGAGTAAGTCAGGCTGAGAGGTTGTTGCTACTCCTCCTCTTTCCCCAAATTCTGGGAATGTGAAAATTGTAAACAGGGTTTACAATTAATTACATGTCAGATGAGGAAGGTAGCAGTTTCAAGGCTGCCTTCGGTTAGATTATGCACAGGTCTCAGTGACCACTGTCAGAATTTGGAGAAGAGCATGGGAAGCATAGTTTAAGAGGCATTACAGGCACATCTTTGACCTGTCAGACAGAAGTTCATCTTCAAGTTTGTAACTCTTAAGAGGTTTTGAAATTTGTTTGTATAAAAAATCTAAAATCGACTCAAGTGTGTTTCTTAACATATGTTCTTAACCTTAAAAAATGCATGGATTTATTAGGGTTAGACCAGTGGTTCCCAATATTAGAGGGGTTTATGTGTAAATGGCTCAGGTTGTCCAATAATCATGGGATCCTTATGGGCTCCTGGCCATTGGAGTAGCTACTTATATCCTAATACAGATGTTAACACCTCCTCACTAGCCACTGCATTCCCCCCACCTGCTTCTGCCCGCCTGCGCCGAGGAAGAGAACAGACACGCCAGCAGAACATGAGGATCAGCGCTGAAAGTGATGGAGGAGATTAAAGGGAGAGATGAAGAGGAGGGAGGAAACTGAGGAGGAGAATCTAAAACAGAATATTTGGATTTTTATATATTTTTTTTTACTTCAAAACCAGCGAGTTTGCGCTATGGTAAACTCGTATTCTTTTTCAATAAATTTGGAACCTTAGTAAGTTGGCATAGGTTCAAATAGGACACAAAAATCTCTTACTTTTTATTCATTCCACTGGTAGTCTGTTTTGCTCAAATAGCAATACAGAGGCCTGTCTCTAATACTGGCCTCTATCCAATAAAGGCCTGGACCGCGATGCACTTGAGTGGAAATAAAGCGTCCGACTGGGCCTATATTCTTAACATATGTTCTTAACCTTAAAAAATGCATGGATTTATTAGGGTTAGACCAGTGGTTCCCAATATTAGAGGGGTTTATGTGTAAATGGCTCAGGTTGTCCAATAATCATGGGATCCTTATGGGCTCCTGGCCATTGGAGTAGCTACTTATATCCTAATACAGATGTTAACACCTCCTCACTAGCCACTGCATTCCCCCCACCTGCTTCCTTCTTCTCATTCTATCGATCATCACAGATTGTTGCAAAGGAGTAGAATTCAAGGCAATTTAGGTGGCCTAAAATCTGTCTTTTTAAGCAGTGGTATATGTGGAGGTGTGTTGGACTTGTGTTGGCTTTTATCATTCCACCTCCAACACAAACTCAGACTCCTGCCCCCTCAGCAATGTGACATTCCACATCCCCAGAACCAATTTTACAGTCCATGAAGTAGATTAGCAGAGGCTGGGCACTCTGAATTAGCCTACTCAATCCTTTTTGCACCAGTCCCTCATGGTTCCCCCTGCAGGTTGTGGACCCACTGGGGACTGGAAGATGGAAGAGAAGGGACTTGTGTAAGTTACTGGGAGAAAGCAGAACCACTGAACCATCAGCTTATCTACACGTAGTCAATCAGGGATGCAGATACTTGCTAATGTCACAAAATCACTAGACTGAAGAATGGCACAGAAGCACTGATCATGGCAGCACAGGAGCAGGTCTTGAGCACCAAAGCAATGGAGGCCATAGTAGGAAAGATCCCAGGGGCAGGCTGTCAGGTAAAGGCCCCAAAAACAATCAAGACATTTAAGACATGGTCCGCTGAAAGTGGGGGTGCTGAGGGTGCTTCAGCACCCCTACCGGCAAGAGGGAGATTTTAAAAGATGTATCAAAAATACTACGGTATCAGTTTATAAGTTTCTTTTATTAAAAATTTTGGATAATTATTTTGATTTTTACTGTTACTTTACGCATGGCCAAGGGAAGTGGGGTGTTGGCTTAGAGGGAAACCTTTGACAATGTATCAAAAATACAACTTATACATTTGTTATGCATATATTGAAAATGATTTTATCTATTTATTTTACTATTACATATATTTGGAGTTGAATTTTATTATTTTGAGGCCTAATCAACACAAGTTCACAGAAGTTACGTTGTCATGGCAACATTAAGCAAGCTAATGGTCGCCGAGAGCAGCAGAAAAACCACCACCATTGAACAAGAACATTAGTACCTCGACCATGAAGTTTCCAATATGTTTTTGAGCGCCTTCGTGCTCGTACTTCGTGACACATCATCAGCCTCAGCCCGAGTACCGCTCCAATTTCTCTAGAACGCCAGATCGAGAACTCATCAAATCTCTCGGATGTTGTTCTCACCCCGCCCTCTCTTTTATCAAGCATGCATCAGAGCAGTCTTGTCGCGCGTTCTTCAGACTGACCGCTTTCCCCAGAATGCCCCGCGGCCACAGCTTTTCTGATCTTCGGTGACAGCCGCTCACAGTGTTAAGTTAAACATTCCCTTTTCTTGCTGCTGCTGTTGTTCTTCTCAAAAGTAATGCTTTTGAAATCGTTTGGAGGCGATAACATTATACATTTAAGCCTCCCTGTGTGGTCTGTTTACAGAGTTAGTGCAAATTTAAAAAAGTCCCGGACGCTGAGCGGACCAGAGTGACCAGCAGACCTCCTCGGAGGGTAACCGCAGCCAGGGCTAAATTTACCCCGCCTGTAGTGCACTTCTCTCGGGTCTAGTTATGTGTGAAATACCGCTCGCTCTGGATGGTATGTTTTTATGGGTTCGGGTAATTTTTAATGTTTTTAAGCTTTCTAGAAATTAAAAATATTGTTTTCGAAATGTTTTTGTGTAGGGAATAAATATGGTTTTGACTGTTAAAGAAATGCTAAACAATGTTGCATGTGATGACGCCAATTTAGCACGCTTTTCTACCCAACACACATATAAAGTTGCTTTTGCTCAAGATTCTCGCCAAGTCCGATCTTCCTGCGTTCTCGCCAAGAACGGACTTCAACGGCGAAAGCCAGTACATTACCGCTGTTTCAGCGGAATTGAGAAACGCCTCATGACAACGGAGAGCAGCAGCACAACTGAAGAGACAGGCTCTTCAGAAGAAAAGGCAGCGCAGACAGCTGTTGGTCTGCCATATCACCCCAACACGATCCAGCGCATGTTGTAACCAGAGGTGCTCGCCAAGTAAGCAAAGTACAAATATTTCACATCATGTGCCTATCCAATGTAGATCAAAAGCGTCATCCATTCATATAACGCAAAACACTGGGTCTTGGTTAGCTTTAGGTCGTCAAATTTGTGCTGATCGGGCAAAGAAAATCTCATAGAAGCAAGCAGCATGTGTTCTTCTTCAAACTGCAAATGCAATTGTCTATGCCATGCTGCAATGCCGTCGGATTCAGAAAAAGATGCTGAAATGTCTAAAAGGTTGAGACACAGGCGAGAAGCGCATCGGGAGATGGGGACCATCTGAAGACCTCCCCTCCATCCCTTGGCCCAATCTCAAATTTTTTCTTCCCGAAATAGTCGAAAAATTCAAAGCTTCTAATTCATATAAGCCAATGAATGTGGATGAACATCCAAGATGAGCACCAATCCATATAATCTATCTGGCTATTTTTCTTTAAAAGGTTATTTTATACATTTAAACTTAGGAATTAGTTTTGGGAGCACATACTTTTCAGTTCTACTTGAGTAAAGAGGTTAAGTTGATACTTCAACTTTTACCAGAAAGTGTTTTTAAAACTGCAGTATCTATACGTCTGCTTAAGTAACAAATGTGTGTACTTTTGACATCAGTGTAACAGTGTAATGACAATAAAAGTTGAATTATAATTTTTCTATTCTTCTCTATTCTAATCCTAAGTTAAAATAAAGGTCTCCAACCAGTTCTAAAAAAAGAAATCTTTAGCAGATCAGCTCCTTACAAGTAGTTTTCGATCATTCTGTTTTATTTCATCTGAGTCTATTTCCTCATCCTACCTGCAGCCAATGGTCTGTCTTAATTTTTGGTGATTAGCTTGATTTATGTTACATTGTACCAAACATATATCACAATGATCAGCCCACTTCAAATCAAATGAAGCTATTAACTCACTCCCATAACAAAGGGCAGCTGCAAGCGGTTTTGATAACAAAGTTCCTCATCTTTTTAAAAGTGGTGCGTTGTGCTTCTCATCTGTACGTTGACAGCTGCCAATCAGCTAGCTAACAGCGGTCTCAGCAGACAGCATGCTCACACACTCTTTCTACCGTCATAACCGTCTACACACAAAATTTACCTCTTTATTCATAAAACCGTAAAATCAAGGACATTTCTGGGGCAACTTTAGCCAGGAACAGGTAGTGAAAAAAGGGGACTGTTACAGGAATTAGGGACGTCCGGACACCATAACTCAAAGGTCTTTTATTCAAAAAAAAAACAAAACAAAGCAAAAAAGACGTTCACAGCACCCCCAGTACAAAATCCACTTTTGCTCAAAGTGGCCCTGATCCCAGAGCAGGGTGTGCAGCTCTGGCAGGACTTCCTGTACAAGGAAAGTCTGCAACAAAGTGGCTGGTAAAGTGTGCAGAAATCAAACAAAACTGGAGACCCAAGGGTCAAAATGGGTGAATGAGAGAGTTAGGGTTCTTTGGGACTTTAAGATACAAAGACACAGTGGTTGTGGGCAGCCAACCAGACATTGAGCATCAGAGGCCAGCATTAGTGATCAATTCAGCCATCCCAAATGATGGAAACATCTAGAAAAAAGAATACAAAAGAACACAAAATAACACAACAATTTGGACAAACACCAAGGGAATAAAACAGACAGACAGTCAGACAGATAGGGTCGAATAGGGAGAGGTTTGATGCATTGCCTCTTGCAGTGTTTTGACATATTTGAATAAATATACATTTGTACAGTTTACTTTTATTTAATTATAGCCTGCCTTGGTGTGAGCCAGATGGACAAAGACAACCCCTGGTTGCTGTTAGCCAAGACTGCTAAGCTGCTGCTGGATGAAACTCAACCTTCAAGATAGACATGGACAAAAGGTTTGCAGGTCTGGCACAATTGGGGACAGAAAAAAACAATATGTATTTTGATGATTTTGATCATGATTTGATGTTTACTGATAGGTAAAGACAAAGCGAACAGGATGGACTGCATGCTATGCTATGCTACAGTGATATGTTTTGAGGAGTTGTTGAAGCTTGGATAAGCTTTATTTCACTAAGGGTTTAACAACTAGTATAACATTAGTGTTCATGTGTTCCTCATATGGTCGTTACACTTCAATTACCAAGTATGACCATAAATATGGAATCCAACCTGGATTGGCGTTGAATATAAATCCACAACCTCTGAGCAAAAAAACAACCCAAAACTGTCAAAGTAAAACCTCTGCCACCTTTGATATGTTTCCTTACCAAGCACATAACTGCTTTACATTGGTTTACAAGGTGACAGCATATTTAATACTTTAGTACAATAACATAAACCAATTGCATTACATCAACAATTTAGATTGTATATCCTTATGGTTCCCAAACTCCGATTTCTCTTACCCCCTCTTTTTAAAGACTTTTCAGACTCTAAAACAAGATAAGAAAGAAAGCAAACCATAAATCAGTTTTTCATCATTTATCTTGAATGAGAAAAAAAAATGTTAATTCATTTCCAAAATTTGAATAAAAAATATTTTCAGGTCTTCACTTATAAATATCTTCAAAATAAATCTATTCACTAAATAAATTAATCCGGCTATACTTAGATTAAACTTTGTCTTGTTTTGTTAGTTTTTCATCCCCGTAATGCTAATAAATATTCAAGCACAGATGCTTACTTACACTTAAGTGCTCTTTTAACCCCCAAAATATATTTTATCTTTGGTGCTTACATAAACTTTATTTTGTATTTAATTTAATGTGATGTTTTTTCATGGCTATGAATTTGATCCAATAAATTGTTTTTTTTATTATTATTATTCTCAGGAGTACTGTTTTTGAGTAGTGAGATTTTAATATTGTCAACAAAGCTCCTTAATGATGTTTTTTATGCACAAATGTATTTCTCTTTCCAGCATGAGTTAATCTCTTCTGCTTATGAACCCATGAAGGTACAACCATAAGGTTGTTTAAAATGTTTGTCTAAACATGATGTTTAGTACGAAATTTGAATGTTGTTTTTTTACCTCTGGGACCTAAACTGAAACTTTGCTGAAACTGTCGAAGTTAGAATTCCAAGAAAGAACATCTGTCATCCGTTTTATTTTTGAGCAGCAAAAGACCACCGGGTGCCACTCCTGTCAGCTAAGAACAGGAAACAGGCTACAATTTACACAGGCTGACAAAAATAGGACAATTGAAGATGAAGGAATAATAAAGGAAGGCACAGTAGAGACAAGTGATTGCAGAATATTTCCAAGACATAATGTCTTTTGTGTACTGTTTAATGTTCTTTTTCAGGTACTTTTTCAAAAATCAAATGCACTGCTGTCCTTTCTTTAAAACAACAACGTAGCATAGCAACAACGATAACGTAGCAAAATAAAAAATAACTTTGTATACAGTTTTAGCAGTTTTGTTTTATTGTGAGGAAAATGTTTCTAATTTAGCAAGTTTTATTGCACATTGTTCTCAGGAATAATTAATATTCTTAGACAGGTGTCCCACAGCTTTGTGGTCAAGTCCTCAAAACCCCGCCCGCTTTGCATCCAAAAATTAAAAATACAACTCTGCGTTGTGATTGGCCCGCCAGTTCTAGGGCCTGGGGCATTGTTCGAGGCAAGATCCGCTTGCAGGCAAAAATTATTTTGGCTGCTGGCGGGTTCCCAGAGATATATTGGCAAAACAGGACGCAGCCACAAATAATAGTTATTAACCCAGATACTGACATAAATTGAAAGTCCTGTTTCACACAATTAATAGGCCTATGATCTTGTTTAGAAATTCCACAGTGAACTACAAAGTTATTGTTAAAACATTACATGAAATTGAGAAAACGAAACAGACAACATAAACAATGTATCAAAGGGATAAAAAAGAAAGTGAATCTTAAAGATTATATTTTCCTCAAGTCATATAAAGCTCAGTCTTAAGGGCTGGTTATAATGCCTGCAACAGTATGAAGCAGTGAGCTTGCTGCAGATGTTTTTGATTTATGCTCAATATTGAAGCGTGGTCTGTGTTGTTATTCCACGCCACAACGCAAGAGGAAAAATCAAGAACTAGCTGTGGAGCTATATACAGCTAAGGCGAAGAGGAAGTGGGGGAAAGTTTGTGCAAAAACATGAGGGACATGAGGGCGAAAAATAGCAGGGATCCACCTCACCTCACTCTTCTAGCTGGTCCAACTTCAAGAGTCGTTTTCCACAATGACAGTCATACAAACAAAACAAGCCAGTAAGGTACCAAATAGGAAATACGCATTGTGTAGAGCGAATGTAGATTTGACCAATCAGAGGCCGACTGTCTACGGCACTGTCTGCGGTCACCTACAATTTAGCAGAGGTGCACCAAAGTGTCTGCGGAAGGGGCGAAAGCACATTTGCGTTCACTGCGACACACATGCAGACGACCTGGTTTCTGAGTATAAATCAGCCTCTATTTACCAGCGACCATAAACTTATTTTTTCTACTGTGCTGTTCAGATATGACTTGGGGCATGTCCTCTCACACTTCATCCTATTTAGTTAACCTGTAAACACTCTGTTCTTTAAAAGCCTTTTTTTCCCTTCACTTTTAGTTTTTGAGTACATTATGTGTGTTTATTGTGTGTCCAGTTTGGATGTTATTGATGTTTTAAAAGCAATTAGCAGTTAGAAATGATTTATTTTCCTGTTGGCCTATTGGCTATCAAATGTAGTTTAGTGTTCAGGAAGACACAAAATATGATTGATTATGATTACATAATTTTATGTTTCTGTTATCCTATTAAAAGAACACCTGCATTATTTTGCAATCGTAGTTTTCTGCATGACATGTGTGAAAACAACACTTTTGTGGCTTTTATTCCAGGAATTCTTTTTTTTTGTTATTTCTTTTTGTCTGTCTTTTTATTTTTTGTTATTCTTGATGCACAGCATTCTGTTTCAGGTTTGGTTCTTGTCTAAGCACTTTAAAAATGATCATCATCATTATCACCTTCATCTCATCATCATATCATCATCATCATCATCATCATCATCATCATCATCATCATCAGCATCATCAATATCATCATCATCATCATCATCAACATCCCAAAATATTTGTGTGAACTAATCCTTAACACCAGTTAAAGTTTACTCAGAAAATAGTGACAATTATTTTCTAAGTATATAAAATGAGGTTCATATGTAAGTATTTGGTCTAAAAACATCTTAAGTTTTGATTATGCGTTTAGTGATTTAAACTCTTACAAAAGTTATCAGCAAAATGGTAAATAAGTATTCTAAGACAAAAACTTGAATGCACAGATGTTTTGAAAAGTCCTAAATATTCTCTTTCTTTTATTTTTATTCCATGGTGCTTCAATTCTTCCTCTTTTACACTGGAATCAACTATTTTTTGCATTTGGGCATTTTATGGTCATACTGGGAGGCAGAGTAATGTACATGTTTCTAAACAAAAAACTGAGGGTTATTTTTGAAATCTGCCCCCAAAAGAAAAAGAGAAAAATAACAGTTTTTTTATAGTTATGATTATATGTTGACATCCTAAAAAGTAAGTCTTGTTTTACATAGACATTTGAAATAATTTATAGTTGTCATATATTTTTCATTACCATTTTACATTCATTTTTAAAAGCTAATAAATTATCTTTTAAAACGATCAAACAAAATCATTTACAAAAATAGGTGGTGTTTTCTGTGTAAAGTGCCTTTGCAACACTTTTTCTGGTCCTTTATGTTTTTGTACAAAGCCTTTGTGAAACTGAAGCACTGTGATGCTTTCGACTACTGGGGTAGTGGAACTTCCGTCGTCATTTCTTCAGGTAAGAACATTTAATATGGTATAAGGGTACTACTTTGTTATTTTTTTGTAACTGCAATATTTCTGTTTAATGTAGTTACTTATTATTTTACAAGTAAGAGACAAACTAGATGCAACTTACTGTAAATATGTATACATTTGGTAAACTTTTGCAAGATGTATTTTTGGAATTAGTGTCTATATTTTGAAAATGTTAATATTTATTTTTATTAAATGTAATTGTATACCTGTTATATGTTGCTGAGGTAAGTGTTTGCATAAAATGTATAATGGTAGTTGAAGTAAGGCATACCCTGACTTAGACAAGACAATTTAATATCATTCCTGTATTGTTTGGTTTTTTAAGCCATGCTAATTAGTTAGTGTAAATGGTATTTCTGGCTTTTGGATAATCCTATCAAAATAGGTTAAACAACATATAACTTGCCTATTTAGTGCTCGGTAGAAATGTGTATTTTATCACTGAATATGCTCAGTTCTCAGTTAATTAGTTTTCATTCAATTATCCATAGTATTAATAAAAATATCTTTTACACTTATGTATTTCATGTAAATAGAAAGGTGTTGGATTATTTTATTAGACTGGTAAATAAAATAATATATTTGTTTTAAAAAGGTTCAGATGGGCTTACATTTATAACCCTATACATAAACTGTGATATATATAATTTATTTGATAGTGGGTTATTAGTGCATCATGTGTCTAACATTAAATGATTAGTATTTAAATGAATAATTGTTTTAATAAACTGTTAAACCAAATGAACCAAAATATGA
>JAGKQL010000031.1:0-20052 GCA_018398635.1 Cyprinodon brontotheroides | reverse complement strand
TCATATTTTGGTTCATTTGGTTTAACAGTTTATCAAAACAATTATTCATTTAAATACTAATCATTTAATGTTAGACACATGATGCACTAATAACCCACTATCAAATAAATTATATATATCACAGGTTTATGTATAGGGTTATAAATGTAAAAGCCATCTGAACCTTTTAAAACAAATATATTATTTTATTTACCAGTCTAATAAATAATCCAACACCTTCTATTTACGCATGAAATCACGTGTAAAAAAGATATTTTTATTAATACTATGGATAACTGAATGAAAACTAAAAATAACTGAGAACTGAGCATATTCAGTGATAAAATACACATTTCTACCGAGGCACTAAATAGGCAAGTTATATGTTGTTTTAACCTATTTTTGATAAGTTATCAAAAAGCCAGAAATACCATTTACACTAACTACTTAGCATGGCTTAAAAAACCAAACAATACAGGAATGATATTAAATTGTCTTGTCTAAGTCGGGGTATGCCTTACTTTCAACTACCATTATACATTTTATGCAAACACTTGCCTCAGCAACATATAACAGGGTAATACAATTACATTTAATAAAAATAAATATTAACATTTTTCAAAATATGAACACTAATTCAAAAGATACATCTTGCAAAAAGTTTACCAAATGTATACATATTTACAGTAAGTTTGCATCTAGTTTGTCTCTTACTTGTATAATAAGAAGTAACTACATTGCGGTTACAAAAAGAGGCGTTCTAACAAAGTAGTACCCTTGCTGCCATATTAAATGTTCTTACGTGGTGACGTTAGAAAGCTGACGAGGAGTTCCACTACCCCAGTAATTCAGCATCACGGAAGATTATTCACCAAAAGGCTTTTGTACAAAAAACATAAAGGACCAGAAAAAGAGAGTGCATTGCAAAAGGCACTTTTACACAGAAAGCCACCACCTATTTTTGTAAATGGTTTTGTTTGATCGTTTTACGCAAAGGTAAGGCTTATTAGCTTTTAAAATGAATAATGAAAATATATGACAACTATAAATTATTTCAAATGTCTATGTAAAACAAGACTTACTTTTTAGGATGTCAACATATAATCATAACTATAAAAAAACTGTTATTTTTCTCTTTTTCTTTTGGGGGCAGATTTCAAAAATAACCCTCAGTTTTTTGTTTAGAAACATGTACATTACTCTGCCTCCCAGTATGACCATAAAATGCCCAAATGCAAAAAATAGTTGATTCCAGTGTAAAAGAGGAAGAATTGAAGCACCATGGAATAAAAATAAAAGAAAGAGAATATTTAGGACTTTTCAAAACATCTGTGCATTCAAGTTTTTGTCTTAGAATACTTATTTACCATTTTGCTGATAACTTTTGTAAGAGTTTAAATCACTAAACGCATAATCAAAACTTAAGATGTTTTTAGACCAAATACTTACATATGAACCTCATTTTATATACTTAGAAAATAATTGTCACTATTTTCTGAGTAAACTTTAACTGGTGTTAAGGATTAGTTCACACAAATATTTTGGGATGCTCTAATTAGGATGATGATGATGATGATGATGATGATGATGATGAAGGTGATAATGATGATGATCATTTTTAAAGTGCTTAGACAAGAACCAAACCTGAAACAGAATGCTGTGCATCAAGAATAACAAAAAATAAAAAGACAGACAAAAAGAAATAACAAAAAAAAAGAATTCCTGGAATAAAAGCCACAAAAGTGTTGTTTTCACACATGTCATGCAGAAAACTACGATTGCAAAATAATGCAGGTGTTCTTTTAATAGGATAACAGAAACATAAAATTATGTAATCATAATCAATCATATTTTGTGTCTTCCTGAACACTAAACTACATTTGATAGCCAATAGGCCAACAGGAAAATAAATCATTTCTAACTGCTAATTGCTTTTAAAACATCAATAACATCCAAACTGGACACACAATAAACACACATAATGTACTCAAAAACTAAAAGTGAAGGGAAAAAAAGGCTTTTAAAGAACAGAGTGTTTTACAGGTTAACTAAATGGGATGAAGTGTAGGGAGAAGCAGACAAAGGAATCATCTACATTAAATGGTCAGTAGAAAAATAAGTTTATGTTTTGCTATATAGGGGCTGGTTATACTCAGAAACAGGTTGTCATGTGTGTTGCATTCAATGCAGGCCCCTTCCGCAGACACTCTAGTACACCTCCAAAATTGTGGGTGACGCAGACAGTGCGTGAACAGTTGGGCTCAGGTTTAGAGTCAAATCTACATTAAATACCGCACAATCGTTATTTCCTATTTGGTACCTTACTGGCTTGTTTTGTTTGTATGACTGTCATTGTGGAAAACGACTCTTGAAGTTGGACCAGCTAGAAGAGTGAGGTGAGGTGGATCCCTGCTATTTTTCGCCCTCATGTCCCTCATGTTTTTGCACAAACTTTCCCCCACTTCCTCTTCGCCTTAGCTGTATATAGCTCCACAGCTAGTTCTTGATTTTTCCTCTTGCGTTGTGGCGTGGAATAACAACACAGACCACGCTTCAATATTGAGCATAAATCAAAAACATCTGCAGCAAGCTCACTGCTTCATACTGTTGCAGGCATTATAACCAGCCCTTAAGACTGAGCTTTATATGACTTGAGGAAAATATAATCTTTAAGATTCACTTTCTTTTTTATCCCTTTGATACATTGTTTATGTTGTCTGTTTCGTTTTCTCAATTTCATGTAATGTTTTAACAATAACTTTGTAGTTCACTGTGGAATTTCTAAACAAGATCATAGGCCTATTAATTGTGTGAAACAGGACTTTCAATTTATGTCAGTATCTGGGTTAATAACTATTATTTGTGGCTGCGTCCTGTTTTGCCAATATATCTCTGGGAACCCGCCAGCAGCCAAAATAATTTTTGCCTGCAAGCGGATCTTGCCTCGAACAATGCCCCAGGCCCTAGAACTGGCGGGCCAATCACAACGCAGAGTTGTATTTTTAATTTTTGGATGCAAAGCGGGCGGGGTTTTGAGGACTTGACCACAAAGCTGTGGGACACCTGTCTAAGAATATTAATTATTCCTGAGAACAATGTGCAATAAAACTTGCTAAATTAGAAACATTTTCCTCACAATAAAACAAAACTGCTAAAACTGTATACAAAGTTATTTTTTATTTTGCTACGTTATCGTTGTTGCTATGCTACGTTGTTGTTTTAAAGAAAGGACAGCAGTGCATTTGATTTTTGAAAAAGTACCTGAAAAAGAACATTAAACAGTACACAAAAGACATTATGTCTTGGAAATATTCTGCAATCACTTGTCTCTACTGTGCCTTCCTTTATTATTCCTTCATCTTCAATTGTCCTATTTTTGTCAGCCTGTGTAAATTGTAGCCTGTTTCCTGTTCTTAGCTGACAGGAGTGGCACCCGGTGGTCTTTTGCTGCTCAAAAATAAAACGGATGACAGATGTTCTTTCTTGGAATTCTAACTTCGACAGTTTCAGCAAAGTTTCAGTTTAGGTCCCAGAGGTAAAAAAACAACATTCAAATTTCGTACTAAACATCATGTTTAGACAAACATTTTAAACAACCTTATGGTTGTACCTTCATGGGTTCATAAGCAGAAGAGATTAACTCATGCTGGAAAGAGAAATACATTTGTGCATAAAAAACATCATTAAGGAGCTTTGTTGACAATATTAAAATCTCACTACTCAAAAACAGTACTCCTGAGAATAATAATAATAAAAAAAACAATTTATTGGATCAAATTCATAGCCATGAAAAAACATCACATTAAATTAAATACAAAATAAAGTTTATGTAAGCACCAAAGATAAAATATATTTTGGGGGTTAAAAGAGCACTTAAGTGTAAGTAAGCATCTGTGCTTGAATATTTATTAGCATTACGGGGATGAAAAACTAACAAAACAAGACAAAGTTTAATCTAAGTATAGCCGGATTAATTTATTTAGTGAATAGATTTATTTTGAAGATATTTATAAGTGAAGACCTGAAAATATTTTTTATTCAAATTTTGGAAATGAATTAACATTTTTTTTTCTCATTCAAGATAAATGATGAAAAACTGATTTATGGTTTGCTTTCTTTCTTATCTTGTTTTAGAGTCTGAAAAGTCTTTAAAAAGAGGGGGTAAGAGAAATCGGAGTTTGGGAACCATAAGGATATACAATCTAAATTGTTGATGTAATGCAATTGGTTTATGTTATTGTACTAAAGTATTAAATATGCTGTCACCTTGTAAACTGTCGTGGGAAAAAAGTATTTATGTGCTTGGTTTATTAAAATCTTAAAGAAAGAACAGTCATCATGGCACAGCATTCTGCTCTGTCTGGGCAAGACAGGATGCCTAGTTTACCAACCAATGAAAATCTGATTAGAGTCATAACAAATTACACACTTTTGCTTAACAGTAACATGAATAAACCTTGAGAAAAGAATCTGGATTATTTGCGAGGAAGAAGCTATTAGATACAAAAAAGCCTGAATGAAGACATGACTTGAGAGAAGAAACAGACTGAGCGAAAACTTTTATAGTGGGTATTATGAATATTAATATATAAATGGAAAGATGTAAATTTTCCCACAACATAAGCCAATGCTTGAAAGCAGTTATATATTGCTTGGTAAGGGAAACATCAAAGATTGTAGAGGTTTTACTTTGACTTGGTTGGGTTGTTTTGCTCAGGTTGTGGTTATAGTCGCTTAAATCTAAGTTGATTCATATTTATGGTCATACTTAGTAGTGAAGTGCCGCTTGTTCATACTTATAAGGAATTTCCTGAACACTAATGTTATACTAGTTTGTTAAAGCCCTTAGTGAAATAAAGCTTATCCAAGCTTCAACAACTCCTCAAAACATATCACTGTAGCATAGCATAGCATGCAGTCCATCCTGTTCGCTTTGTCTTTACCTATCAGTAAACATCAAATCATGATCAAAATCATCAAAATACATATTGTTTTTTTCTGTCCCCAATTGTGCCAGACCTGCAAACCTTTTGTCCATGTCTATCTTGAAGGTTGAGTTTCATCCAGCAGCAGCTTAGCAGTCAGGCTAACAGCAACCAGGGGTTTCTTTGTCCATCTGGCTCACACCAAGGCAGGCTTTCACATCCAGTACGGCTCTATATGATCTTACAGCATTTTTTCAACAAAACTGTATTTTCTTCTCCGATCATCATATCAAGATCAAATATCAAACAGACATGCATTTACATAAGAAAGACACGTAACTTTGTTTAGAAAATGACTATCTAAAAAAAGTTCGAAGCAGAGTTAAAACAAATTTTCAAGCATCATATTGAGTTTGTAGCAAAATTTATGGAAAAAATAAGCTTGGCAATAACAAAAAAAAATTGTAATTTTTACTTATACATTATCTATAATTAAATAAAAAAAACTGTACAAATGTATATTTATTCAAATATGTCAAAACACTGCAAGAGGCAATGCATCAAACCTCTCCCTATTCGACCCTATCTGTCTGACTGTCTGTCTGTTTTATTCCCTTGGTGTTTGTCCAAATTGTTGTGTTATTTTGTGTTTGCTTTTGTATTCTTTAAGATAAACATCATTTGGGATGGCTGAATTGATCACTAATGTACACACTCCTATGCTCAATGCAGTTTAAACACTTTGCTCCACTGTGCTTTATCTTGAAGGTCCCCAGGCCTAACTCTCTCATTCACCCATTTTGACGCCGGGTCTCAGTTTGGCTGATTTCATGCACACTTTACCAGCCACTTTGTTATGACTTTCCTTGTATTCCTTTCCTGCGAACCGCCTGCTGCTGCTGGGATCAGGGCGCTGGAAATAATTTTGTACTGGGGGTGCTGTGGAACGTCTTTGCTTTTGCATTTTTTGAATAAAAAGACCCTTTGAGGTTATGGTGTCCGGACGTCCCTAATTCCTGTAACAGTCCCCTTTTTTCACTACCTGTTCCTGGCTAAAGTTGCCCCAGAAATGTCCTTGATTTTACGGTTTTATGAATAAAGAGGTAAATTTTGTGTGTAGACGGTTATGACGGTAGAAAGAGTGTGTGAGCATGCTGTCTGCTGAGACCGCTGTTAGCTAGCTGATTGGCAGCTGTCAACGTACAGATGAGAAGCACAACGCACCACTTTTAAAAAGATGAGGAACTTTGTTATCAAAACCGCTTGCAGCTGCCCTTTGTTATGGGAGTGAGTTAATAGCTTCATTTGATTTGAAGTGGGCTGATCATTGTGATATATGTTTGGTACAATGTAACATAAATCAAGCTAATCACCAAAAATTAAGACAGACCATTGGCTGCAGGTAGGATGAGGAAATAGACTCAGATGAAATAAAACAGAATGATCGAAAACTACTTGTAAGGAGCTGATCTGCTAAAGATTTCTTTTTTTAGAACTGGTTGGAGACCTTTATTTTAACTTAGGATTAGAATAGAAGAATAGAAGAATTATAATTCAACTTTATTGTCATTACACTGTTACACTGATGTCAAAAGTACACACATTTGTTACTTAAGCAGACGTATAGATACTGCAGTTTAAAAAACGCTCGGTAGGGATTTGAAGTATCGGCTTAACCTCTTTACTCAAGTAAGGCACCGAAAAGGCTGTGCAACTCTATGTCATGATGGGTTCACTAGTGAGACACAGTTATGCAGAACACCACGCGAGTGACATATTCTGACAGTGTTTATTGTCACAAGCACAGAAGTTTAATGCAGTTTCTGGGTTTTCGAACCTGAAACAGAGGCTGATTCCTGGAAGTCTGGCGGCGGGTAGGTTCCGTTGGTGAATTTTACAGAGGAGTTTGATTCTGACAGTTTCAGATTTGTACCTCTTGAGGGTTCCTTGGTTAAAGCCTTGAGAGGGAAACTGTTGGGTCCCGGAGATCGTTTGTTCAGCAGAGTCCGTAAACTGCTTCAGCGTCTTACTTCTTGAGAGTGAGCAGACCTTGGCTTTGAGTTTCCAGCTCTTGGTCCAGAGCTGCATGGAAATCCAGAGAGAGGCTTCAGGTTTGGCTCAGAGGGCAGGCTCGGCAGGTTAGCTCTTCCAGAGCTTCACAGGAGAAACAACAGGTTTCCTGAGGGCAGAGACAAAGGTTAGAATCCAGTCTGGATTCAGGAGTCAACAAAGGTTCACAGAGAGATACTGAAGCTTGGGTGCGGCAATCTGGACTGGATCAACACTGCGGCGTTGAGGCAAGGTCTGAAGACAGCTTAAGCTACTGTGGATCCTCTGATGATGGGATGAGCTTCAGCTGTGCAGGAGGCTCAACTCAGGAGGATCCACGGCGGACTCTGCTGGAGGAAGGTGGTACTTCTCCAGCTCCCAACAGTAACCCCCTCGGCAGGCGCTACCGCCAGCGGTCAGGAAGAGGTCGGTCGGGCCGGAACGCTGCGTACTCCTCAATCGAGGCCGGATGGAGGATGCTTAAAACCGGGAACCCACTAGCGATCCTCAGGGCCGTAGCCCTCCCAGTGGACAAATTTTTGCCGGCTGCGACCTCGTAGCCGAGAATCCACGATTAGAGGGCCCGGTGAAGGCGGGATATTGCTCGACTTCCAGGGCGGGTGGTGGGGAGTCAGATGGTAGGCACAGAGGACTTGAGACAACTGGTTTCACCTTGAGAGACGTGGAAAGTGGGATGAATACGAAGAGACGGGGGCAGTTGAAGGCGTGCCGGCTGCGATGGGTTGATAAACCTGGAAATCTTATGTATTATCTTATGTATTTTTCTGTCTTTCTGGTTTGGAAATATTGTATAGTCTACTTTCTGGGTAGGGGTGCTCCAGGTAATAGCTTCGATCGCACAGTCATATGAATGGCGTATTGGTGGAAGGGACGTAACGCAGACCTTACTGAAGAACAAGGAGCTGAAATCATGTGGTACTCAGAAGGAGGACAGAAGAAAAGGTCAGGAGAGCCCATCTCCCCCCACCTCTAGGAGGCTACCCACGAAGAGGGGGCTGCGACGAGGAGGCTATGTTTTAGGCGATGGCGTGAGCGATGTTTACCACATGACGTTAATTCAGTTAATATGTGGATTATGTTTCTCCAACCATTCGAATCCAAGCACCAGGGGAACCAGTAATGGTTCCTCAAGTCCCTTCTCTTCCATCTTCCAGTCCCCAGTGGGTCCACAACCTGCAGGGGGAACCATGAGGGACTGGTGCAAAAAGGATTGAGAAGCATTCAGAGGCCTAGCCTCTGCGACCTACTTCATGGACGGTAAAATTGGTTCTGGGGATGTGGAATGTCACATTGCTGAGGGGGCAGGAGTCTGAGTTTGTGTTGGAGGTGGAATGATAAAAGCCAACACAAGTCCAACACACCTCCACATATACCACTGCTTAAAAAGACAGATTTTAGGCCACCTAAATTGCCTTGAATTCTACTCCTTTGCAACAATCTGTGATGATCGATAGAATGAGAAGAAGGAAGCAGGTGGGGGGAATGCAGTGGCTAGTGAGGAGGTGTTAACATCTGTATTAGGATATAAGTAGCTACTCCAATGGCCAGGAGCCCATAAGGATCCCATGATTATTGGACAACCTGAGCCATTTACACATAAACCCCTCTAATATTGGGAACCACTGGTCTAACCCTAATAAATCCATGCATTTTTTAAGGTTAAGAACATATGTTAAGAAACACACTTGAGTCGATTTTAGATTTTTTATACAAACAAATTTCAAAACCTCTTAAGAGTTACAAACTTGAAGATGAACTTCTGTCTGACAGGTCAAAGATGTGCCTGTAATGCCTCTTAAACTATGCTTCCCATGCTCTTCTCCAAATTCTGACAGTGGTCACTGAGACCTGTGCATAATCTAACCGAAGGCAGCCTTGAAACTGCTACCTTCCTCATCTGACATGTAATTAATTGTAAACCCTGTTTACAATTTTCACATTCCCAGAATTTGGGGAAAGAGGAGGAGTAGCAACAACCTCTCAGCCTGACTTACTCATTACTTTAATGTCAGTTAATAGTTAATACTCTTTTGAACCTTTAACCCTTAGTTTCCCTCATCAAAATTGCAAAGCCACAGAACCATTCTTTTTAACTTGTTCCACTGTCTACCAGGCCTTTACTAATTTTTAGACCAGTTTTCAGAGTTCCTATGTAAATTAAGTGTTGAATACTGACAGGGTCATCTTAGCAGGGGATTTTAACATCTATGCTGAAATTGAAAATGTTAGCTTAAATGCAGCCTTTAATGCTTAAATTGTAAATAAATGAGGAGGTTTTGGACCACAAGCTTTTGAAGTCATACTTCAGTCATATTGTCAATGCAATTTAAGGCAACTGTCATATTGTAGCTTCGCCAGCCAGACTGATATCAGTCAGGTAAAGAGCTTAGAGGCTGGATTCCAAAGGCTAACAGTGTCAACCTCATCAGGTTAGAACCAATCAGATAACATGTAAAGCTGTCAAAGAAACTCTCTAGTGAATGATATCTACAGATTTTGCCTAAAATATTTAAAGACATATAGTGTATTCTCTATGTCTTTATTTCATTCTTAACTTTAAATACAATCAAAATGTATTAATAAAACTCTTCTGACAGCCTCCTTTATTCTTGTGCGTTTTTCAGGTTGAACTTGCACATCATTGTTTCATTATGTGTGATAAAGTAAACATTTGTAAGACAAAGCCTTTGATCTTGGAACATTCCCTTGGATGACATGGAATTAGTGGGAACAGGTTTGGGAGAAAAGGTCTCTGTAAAAAAACAAAAAGTTGTAATGTGTAATTATACAACATTATGCCAAAGCATTTGCTATTCTAAAAATCTAGATTTTACATCATAATAAAGATTTTAGCTCAAATGTTTTATAATATCTGTCCTTGCTTTGAAATGTGTAAAACTACTTGTTGAAGAATTCAATAAAGATTATTAATAGTCTATGATTTTAGGAATTAACACACTACAAATTACTTATACTTTAAATCAATTCAATACAAGTTACAGGTAAACATGGGAATGCTTTTTTATTACGGAGGCTATACTGTGTTATTTTTTTGAGCAGCCTATTTGATAATGTTTATATTGCAATAGACAGGAAGGCAGCAACAAAATCCAGATATACATCCTTAGTAGTTTTTGCATATTTTCAAACAGTAGACGCCCTCCAAAACTTAGATTTAGATTATAAAACATGGGCCAATATATTTAAGTTTGTATTCCAAATTAAAAATAATCTAAAAATAATAAGGTCTTAGTAAAAAAGCCTAACATGCTTTTTTTTTTCAAATAAATACCTTTTTCAATTATAAAGGACTGACTGTCTGATAGATTAATAGTTTTAATTAGAGTTTTGCATCAGGGAAACTAAGCTCTCTTCAGAATTATAATGTTGTTTATAGAAACTCACACACTTAAACTGCTTAAAAACATTTTATCAATCTAAATTGTTAAAAACACTAAGTATGTTGTGTCACATATAACAGCACACATCAAATACTTATACACTGACCTAAACCTAAACACAGCTGGAGTTAGTTTGAATAAATAGGGCACTGATCTATGTTTTTAAGGTTCCCTTGATTTAAAAAAGTGCATCTCTTTGCAGATAGTGTTAATTTCTTTTAATTTATAGAGGAAAATGCTATTCTGTTCTTCGTCTTCAAATTTTACAGTCATTTTTATGGAGGATTCAATTCTCAACAAATAAAAAAAATGATAAAGATAACATTCTTAACAGTACTCTAATACACCAATTATGATTGCCAATGCTTAAACTCAAATCTATTTCCTTATAAAAAAAAAAAATGATGAGTTGTTATGCTATGGAAGATGTACACAAAGTGGTCACTCTATTTTATATTTGATTTACACATTTTATTAGACTGTGAATAAGGCCATAGTTTTTTCAGGTTTTTGTATGAGTATATTTCACTGTGGCCCCAGCCCATCACTACAATAAACGCTATAACAAAAACACCACCACAAGGGTACTGAAGTGGAACAAGCAGCTGTACATGATTAACTGAAAATTAAAGGACTAAAACTAAATTATATTTTGTTTGCAAAAGGACATTTTTTTAATTGATGTATATCATTTAGGACATTAAATATATATTTTTGAATCATTACACAAAAAAGTTGTCTTTTCTCCCATTCTTTCTCTATCTTTTCCCAGACGTACTAACACACTATTAACATGAATTAAATAATTACATAAATGAACATTATATACAACTTTTTTATATTAAAGATGTTTGCAGTGATTTTATAGTATGACATTAAGAATGTGTGCTTGCACCTATGCAGTGTTATGGACCATATCACATAGACAACACTGAAAATATATAGAGCCTTCTTTTGACAAGGACCAATTCTTGTGTGTTGCCCAACACACAAGCAAAACGTCCAAAGAACAAGACAGTAAATGCAAAGGGAAATATCAGGGTAAAGAGCTTTCTTGGTGCTCTGAAGAGAAAGAACCTCAAAAATGAGAAGCTGAAAGAAATGATTGGCTTCTACTTTGAAAAAAGAAATTGATCATACAGTCATGTTTAAACTCCTGGTCATACTTTTATCTCTAGGAAAATGACTGACCGATTTGCATTACAGTTTTTATTTTATTTTTTTTTATGATTGCATAAACATCCATCCATCCATCCATCCCAAGTGGGGTTGTAAGGGGTGTTGGTGCCTATCTCCAACGAGAGAGGCAGGGTAAACCCTGGACAGGTCGCCAATCCATCACAGGGAAACGCAGAGACAAACAGGACAACCATTCACACACACACTAACACCTAAGGGGACTTTAGAGAAGCCAATTTTCCTCCCACAGTCCAAAAACACTCATGTTTTTGGACTGTGGGAGGAAGACAGAGTACCTGGAAAGAACCCATGCATGCTCAGGGAGAACACGCAAACTCCATGCAGAAAGACCCCAAGCCGGGAATCAAACCCAGAACCTAGCACTGCAAGGCAGCAGTGCTACCCACTGTGTCACCCAACTGCATAAACATTAAAAACTAAACAATGGCATAATTATAAATACCCTATATTTAAGGTTCAAAACAGTCAATCAGATTCTCAAAGTGCTATAGAAGTGCTAGATCCTGGAGCCAGATGATTAAAGACACATACCTGGTGTGCAAACACATGATTTCTTTATGTAGATATAAAAATCTGTTTTAAGCACTAAAAAATGTAGGAGTAGGGCTCGCCTGCTTTCTATCAAAACAGAACAAGACAGAGGAATAAGCATGAGGGTGAGAGGCAGAATACGTGGAGAGTTAACATCACCCTTTTTGTCACCATTTCAAAGAAAAGGTTCCTCTGTCGTCATGCCAATATGGGTCTTTACAACACAGATAATGTCCTTGCAATTTTGACCAATTGCAAACCTTGGCACAATTATGGACCAAATGCACTAGATCCTTATCATATGAGTCACCCCATTCCTCTACTCTGGTGTCTCATCATGGCTGTTGGAGGTTTATGATCTCCAGCCAGGCTCGGGTTCCAGTCTTCCAGGACATGGAAGAATCTTGTGACCATAACCAACACCTTCCACTCATGAAGCGAAACACTCTATCAGATTCTTATCACTATATTCACAACACACTTATTTGGCCAAACAATACAAACAGTGATTTGTAAAATACTAAACACACTGAAGTGTATCATGATACAGAAGTGTATCATGATGTCTCTTCTTTGCATTGCCAGAGCACTGATTGACGAATCCCAACCCATGAGCCAGTTTGCTAAAGACACACATCAAGTTTGCAAACACATGATTCTTTATTGTTGACAAACCATTCAAGTTTTAGCAGTTAATGCAGCAGTCGAGTTAATCTCCTTTTAACTTAAACAGAAGAAGAAGTTTGATGTAGAAGAGAGAGGGTAAGAAGGCGGAATCCATTTTGGACAAATAGCAGGTAGAGTTCAAGGAATGCCAGAACAAGCAACAGTAGAACGCCTAACACCAAATTTGTAAAATAAATTTTTGCAATGCTAGTTGATATTTGTGATGTCATCAATCATGGAATGACGTTGAGAGTGTCTGGACTAACAGTTAAGCAAAATCTTTCTAGATTGGCATCTGTCATAAAGAGAATTTGACAAGAAGTTATAGTCAAAGTAATCCAAGGCTTATTGCGCTATATGCACCATATCAACCTTTTTGGCAGTTATGCCGTCAGGCTCAGCGACCTTCAGCCCAATATTACTGGTGACAATTACATCTTCAATAATGCCCCTGAGATCTGTCTGATAACATTAGCATGCATGCTAGAAAGATATGAAGTTAATATAAAACAACTTTCTAAGGTGCGTTTTGAGCAGAATTCGGAGAGATCAAACAGATGCAGTATCAGAATGTTGTGATGTTAAATATCAGGTTGTTGTTTTTACATCTTCATTCACTGTATAATATCTATAACACATATTGTTCCAGATGAAAATGCATTGTCTTATGGGACAGTATGTAATTCCACCGCTGTGCTCTGGTGCAGGACTGGTTAACATCCACAGTTTACCGTACTCTACTTTTTAACATATTCTCCATTTCAGGCTATGGAGGAGGCTTTTGACCTAATCAATGCTGCAGCTGTGCAAGGATGGATCAGGATGGTTCTACCTGTGTTTCCTTGCCTGTGAAATGAAATTATGAAATGAAATGATCCGCCCAGATCCAGCTAAGAAAAGGGATCTGAAGTATATATATTATTCAGGATTTATTTTGTGTTTTCTTACTCTCCAGTACTTGTTTTTTTTTTTTTACTTTCCAGTACTATTAAACTGTGCTGATATCACAGTATTTGTATTTGTTTATTTTCTTTATTCATGGTGGTTTCGCTACAGTTTTTTTCTGATAGTCTATGTTTACTGATTTTGGTTATACCGTATAAGGAGGAATAAATCATATTTTCAACAGTCTACAGCATTGCTTTTATGTTGTGTTTGGTGAAATTACAATGCTCTATATTTGAACTTTGTTTATTTACTTTGCTTATAGCAATATAGGAACAGGAGTTTTCTCTTTTTTATGCTCTAATGTGTCTGTTCTAAGTAGTCCTACAGCCTTGCTTACCACTTAGCTACCTTCATTCATTTGACTGCATGTACCTGTTCCCAATGTTGCATGTATACCTTTAGAGTATTTGAACTTGCTTCTTTCTTTATTTTCTTGCTTGATTATTTTGTTGTTCTTGTTCTGGCTTCTGTTCGTCGTGTCTGTAACTTCCCCAATTTATTCATTATTAAATTGTTAAACCATTGAAGTTCTTGAAGTTCAAATATATTACAAAACTAGTACATGTGTCATAGTTTTTCGTACAATTACTGTAATATTTTGCTGTACTTATTCACTATACTATTTCTTTTGTTGTTCTCTTGCATATTTCTTACTGACTCCCTATTACATTTTACATCTGTGAGAAAATAGTTGGTTTTCCTAATTTTTTTTTTATTTTTAAACTGCTTATCAATCTGAGAAAATGTAAAGCTTTCCTATAACTAGTCGAATTTTTTTGGATGTTTTAAAGCAGTGATTATAAATGAAAAGCAGGGATATTGTCCGGAATCATATTAAGGTTAAAATTAGTGAGCAGATATTCAGAAGTAAATTTGTATTATAGGAAATCTATTTCTATTCCCTCCTGCTGTTTTGTGGGCTGGGTGTGTTTCATTGTGGTCAGTAATCACCTCACGCAGTAACTCTTAGCACAAAAATATACACACTCCCCTTTGTCACTGAAGGATGGCTATCTGCCACAATTGGGGGAGGTAAGTGACAAAAAAAAAAATTTTATTTTCTTCAGTAAGAACTCTTTACAGCTTTTATAACAAAATAGTTTTATATTTATATATGTTTATATATATATTATATTATATAATAATAAAATATTTTCTGACAATATTCAAACAGTAAAAATGCCAATTCTTGATATCTTTACCTTTCAACAATTACTTGCTGGAAATGTCTGGGTAGGCTCTGTTGTTTTTTATATAGCATGTTGACTGAAAATATAAAAATAGAGACTAATATTTTTTTCATAAATGCACATAGGTAGCTTCCATCTGTTCTTTAATTATGCATCTGCAAAGGAAACCATACCCCTGTTCTTAACTATGCTGGAAAATGGGTACTCACCTACCACAGCCAACACTGCAGTGTATTCTCTGAGGATAAAAAGGAGTTGAGTATTACAATACAAAAAAAAAGAAAAATTACTTAAGTAAGAGTAGCACTACTCTTAATTTGGTTAGAAAGTTAAAGTAAAAAACTTCATCATCTGCCAAGAAAAGACTCAAGTAAAATGATAAAAAGTACCTCTTGCTTTCATTATCTTCTGATTTTTAGTCACTGTGGATGCAATTTTGGGTGTAGGACCTGCTATCTAAAATACTTAATTGCAATAAAAGAAATACAAAGAAACTCTCATATGATTACAAAATAATAACTGGTCAATATATAAACTTTTTACATCAAAACTCATTTCCACAGATGTTGAAATAAATTAAAACCATTAGATGGCCATAAAACCACAACAAATACAGTAAAAAGAAAAAATCCTTTTAATATGGAAACATCACATATACTTTAACTTATATTTTATATATGCTGTAAAAATGGACGCCAAAACGTCCATAAAAGCAGGTGTGTGTATGTGCTGTTTTAACCACAGAATAAAACCTGCTTAGATAGAGCCAGCCACCAGATGTCAGTGTGTAATACAATACCTTTTTAAATGACTTTGATTGTTGGAAGTATGATTATGCATGGAGGTTATTCCCTTGTCAGCGTCTAAAAGAGATTTTAAAGCAATACATATTTTTTTTTAAAGATAATTTGTCCTTAAAGCACTGCTGTTTGCTTTCAATGTTCTGTCATAGGTCAAAAATACAGTTTTATATTAATGTTTGGGGGTTTTTGTATGAGACAAACTCGATATATTTTAATTTATTGCTAGGAAATAATTTATCATTTCACAAAGTTTTCATTTTGTAGGAGGAATAAGTTGCAAAGGTTAGAATCTATATATAATAAAAGTACTGCATTCCATAATTACATTTTTAACAAGTCTATTAAAACAAGAGTTGGTCTTGAGGTTGCATTAATAATTTATTTTTTAAGCATACAAAAACACAAGGGATACCCAATCAACACACAAGAGTTACACAAGTACAGGTGGTCCTGGAAGGTGGTCTGGGAGAAAACTGATGCCTAAGTTAGGGATCTCTGTCATGTCATGAGGTCATTTGTACAGTACCACCATGATCAATCCTATGGAACCTCTATTTTCAAATATTTTCTAACAACCATTAAATCTTCTAAACTGCTGCTTTTATCCCCGATTATCCAGAAGTATCATCCCTTCCTTTTTACGGGTGCGTGTCCAAGTACTCAGTCTGCCTGCCACAGCTGTCAAATAGTTCCTCAGATAAGCAGGGAGGAGTAGGTGGCAGTCAAAGGCAGGGGCCTGCGACTTGGCTCTGCAGTACACGGAATTGCAGCATCACAGGAGGGAAGGTGCCGGAACTTGTGCAGGAGGTGGGGCGATACTGGCTAGAAAAAAATAGTTGGGCTCACCTCAAACATAGCCTAGGCTTTGGAACTCAGTTACTGAAAAAAGAGGATGGACTCTTTTCTACTCTGGAGTTACCCACTGGGAAAGGCAGCTCCTGCGGGTCTGCTTGCCTCAGCTTAGCCATCTTGTGTTGAGCCTACCCCCTGGCGGGCCAGGGGCCGCATCTCTTTGCCTTGCCGCGGGGAAGACTAACTGTTGTTTCCCTACCTGAGACAAACTGTGACAAGTGTCCATACACACTGTGAAGATTTCTTACCAGCCTGAGCAGGATACATTTCTAAACTGCACCCTCCTTTTTCCTTAGCTTTTCTTGTTTTTTCCAGCAGTTGTATCCACTTGTTGTGCCACTGCGGGGCATGGCCTGGCAGTAGCCTTCTGTGACCTTCACTAGGGTAAATATCACCCCTGGCAGCCACATAGGCTGCCTCCAAATTCTGTCTCGCTGGACGCCTTTTGTCTTATATTCCTTGTGTGAGGAGTCCTCTATGTATTTTAGGACCTTAGGGGGTTTTTGTTCTGGCTGACTGATGTTTTATGTTATTGTGGTCTCTCGCACAGTAATACACAGCAGTGTCTTCAGGCTGCATGTTTTGTCCATTAAGAGTTGCTGTGTTTCTGGAAGAGTCTATGTCGATGCTGAACTTATTTTTTAGTGAATCTTTGTAGGATGTACTTGAGCCAACTCTGCATCCTATCCACTCCAGTCCTTTGCCTGCAGCCTGTCGGATCCATCCAGTCCAGTAGCTTGTTACAGAATAAGAGACCTGACAGCTGATGGTAAGTCGCTGACCTGGCTGTACATTGACAGAGTCTGGCTGTGTCAGCTGTTCACATTTCACACCTACTGGTACAAAAAAAAGGGACAATGTTTTCCAGCACTGTTAAAATAACTCTGTTAGTCTCAATTGATGCAGAGTTACTTACATGATCCAGCTGCCAACAGCAGCAAAATAGCTACAGGAGACATGTTGTGCTTTGGAACTGATCTTACTTTCAGTTGACATGAGGTATTAATAACCCAGAGGCAGGAGGTGCCCAGAGAGTTTGCATAAAATCAAACCACCCTTTACCATTAGTGATAGTTTCATCTAAAAAAACAAAAAAATCTGTCTTATATGGAAAATTGCAAATTAAACAAGTTGGCTAAATGTTGGTTATAATTATTTGATGAGGAAAATTTCTTCATCTCTGTCTATGTCTGTTTGCCCTCAGCTAATCCCATAGTTACTTCTTCATTACGGAAGCACTGTCAAACTTATGTTATTATTATTTTTTTTTAAACTTTTGTTAAATAAGCTGTTCATTACAAATATTATGATTTGTAGTCATGTTTCTATATAAATATGCTACCTTATACAGATAGCTTAAATTTTTTTGATTTAGAAAAAAAAACTTTATGATCTTATTTTCAGGTGTTGAAAATAAGAGTATTTAAAGTTAGCGAAAAAAACAGCAAGTGTACGGCAAACCTCCCAGTAACACTTAAATTGTTTCATCTATAAGATCTGTTTACCATAAAGTCATCTTCAACTTTATCCACACCCTCCCACCCCAAAAAAGGAAAAAGTATTGATTAATAAGAATAATTTTGTAATGCCAACATGGGAAAATCACTAGAATTTCAAAAAGAAAAAAAAAAAACTTTTGGAATCAGGATTTTTTTTCAAATAGCCCTAAGCTTCTGCCTTTCTAATGAAGTGCAGGCTGCAGCAACTGAATGTGTATCCAGAAATTGTACAAGTTCTGTTATGGTTCTCAAAGCTACATTTTGCTAAAAATATCTGACGGATTGACTGCCTTGATATTTAGTCCACTCTAAGGGATTTTCTTAATCTCTATAAGTGAACGTCACACTTTGTCTTGCTAAATTTATATAAACTCCTATCATACTGACAACATGTCTTTGGGGAAAATGCTATACCTGCAACAATGTGACTACAGTGAATTTGATCACAGTAGATGCTGGTCTACCCTTTTGTGTATAAAAAGATGCATGAAAAGAACTTTCAACTCCTTTGACATAATTGTTTAATCTAAAGAGGAATTATCTCATCATGTTCTGGTAATGTTAAGAAAAAAAGAAAATCTGTTCAATTAATTAATTTCAATTAAATCTCCTTTATAAAGCACCAATTCACAACACATGTTATCTCCAGAAAACGTACGACTTTTCATTTATCTAATTGATGTTCATCATAAAGGTCAATAAGCAAAAAAGCCATGTTTACTCCATCAATTATAGATGCTGCTGAACAAACAGTTAAGAGTTTTACTGCCCTCTAGTGTTTTAACATGGGCAGTTACAACACACTCGGTCACATTCCTACTTCTAGTTTGTGTTGATTCACATTTATTTCCTCTCTTGTCTCATCTTTGGTTTTTAAATCAAACAGCCCCTGACATGTATAGGTGACCAGTCTGCAGAAGTAGTTTTTTTTTTTTTTTTTTGCCAGATGAACTTGATTTTCAAAGCACATTAGTTAATTACAGTAGATAAACTCTATCTGACCACGGATTAAATCAATGTATTGTTTTCCTTCATGTTTTCTTATAAATCCTGCTGCATAACTACAATCAGTCAAAGAGTAACCAAGATCGACAGGGGATGGTCGAAGCCTATCTGAGCTGCAGAACATGTTGAAAAGTATATTCTGCAAAACTCACATTTGTTAGTTGTTTAACTATACCGGTACACAGTTCTAGTAATTGTGCAGTTAATTTCTTATTTTGTATATTACCCAAATTTTACATTTGATTTCTCAAAATCCACATTTTTTTTTAGTTCATTTGAGAATTGTTGAATTATTTATCCATTATTTATTATTTTTTAAAGGGTATGAGGTAAGTTCATAATGATTACAATCTTATGGATTCACGGATTTTTTGATACACTTTGAAATAAACACTATCACAATATCTCAGTTGATGATTGTATTTTTGTTACAAATTCTTATACACATCCATATTTATACAGAAATAATATGACTGGACCAGAGCAAACTCACAGCAGTTCAATGAAATATATGAACATATTGCAGAACTGAAATACCTTGATAAATTGTTGACTATAATATTATTGAAATCTTGCACAATGACGAACAGTTATACATTAAAAATATTTAGTGAACAGTGCCTTCACACATATTGGTAGTGGCCCATCATTCCACAAGAGTAATTCCTGCATAAATCCAGCCATGCGTATACAACAGTCCCTGTGTTGAGAAGGACAGAGACAGGTTTTGGACTCACAGAGGACAGACCACTTTGCCTTCCTGTTTGCTGAGATGCCGGTCACGGCGTGGGGAGGTGATTTCCGAATTATTCCGGTGCACATGATAAAAATGTGAAGTATTTACGACACGAAATACTTGAAATCATAACTCAATCTGACCTTAAAGTTAGGATTTTCTGTTAGCAAAATCACCTTAATGTGCTTCTATTGTAGAAACCCTCCTTTATGCAGTTTATTCTTCTAAGGCATCAGGATTACTTAAA
>JAGKQL010000030.1:19533281-19561401 GCA_018398635.1 Cyprinodon brontotheroides | reverse complement strand
AGAAAAATGTCAGGGACCCCTGGTACAGCGGTGGGACTTAGAAAAATTTCCGAACCGGAGCCGCGAACTCTAGGCGTTTGCTGGGGGGCTGGGTGGGAGGCCGGAAGACGGAGACCCGGGAATGGGGCCGCCGCCTGCCTGCTTTCGCTGCTCCTCCTCCCGTCTAGGTTCGGCTTGGGAGGGCGTGAGAAACGGTGTTGCTCTCTAGAGGTCACCGCCGGGGACGGCCTGCCCCTGTGACTCGGAGCGTAGGACCGCTGGCGGAGCTCCAGTCGAGGACCGCTTGGTCTGACGGGGCGTCTCGGTCTCCCTTCCCAAAGGGGACGGGTGCCAGCGCAGCGTCCCCATCCGACGGGGCCTAGGAGTCGAGCCTGCAGGTTGGAGAAGCCGTCCATACAAAGCCGGGGGCCGAAAGAGGCCCTCCAATGGCAGGCCGCGTTCGCTAATCGATCAGGGGAGAGTGAGCATGGAAGACCCGCCTGGTCCATGACTCGTCATTTCTCCAAACCGGCTCTTCGAAAGCCACTCTCCTACTATCCTGCTGAAATAGACAGGGGCCAACAAAAACCAAAATCCCTCCATGATATTACGTAGCTAGGGGCTACCCCTCCTGTGACCTATACTCTCCACGGCACACTCTGAAAAATTTTCGACCATCTGGGCCCCTGGTGAGGTAGCGGGTATCCAGGGGGGCCCCCTGGTACGGCAGCCGGCCCTTCGAGACACACTCTCCTACTAACCTGCTGACATAGACATGGGCCCGGAATAACCAAAATCCCATGGTCTTACGTGGCTAGGGGCTACCCCTCCTGCGGCCTATACCCTCCACGGCATACTTTGAAATTTTTCGACGATCCGGGTCCCTGGTTAGGTGACAGACTTTTTTTAAACTTGCTTTTTTGGCTTTATTTCTAATTTTTTCAAGGTTTTCTTTCCATTATCTAGTGCTTTAATGTGTTTTCTTAATTTCAGAAGGTTTACTTTGTTTTTATTCCCTTTTTAAACAGTTTTTATTCATTTTTAACTCATCCAGGTCTTCAAGCATCTTGTATCCGCCCAAGAGGCCTCCTCCTCGGATTGGCTGGTCAGAGGCTCCCCATGACATCCAGGTCTCTGGTTCTGCTTTAAAACAACCTATTTCCTCCAGGGTCCGAGGTTATTTACCCACAAATCACACCCCGTGGGGCCACCTGCAAAAGCCCTAGCTCCATCCGCGTCGCCAGACCCCATTTACTGGGGCACGTGCCCCAGTATAAATGGCAATACTGGTATAAATCTCATGAATATTTGCAGCAGTAGCCCATTTTTAATACTGCATCAATTTAGATAATTCAACGCCTTGCAGCAGGGTGTGTTTGTTAACTCAAATTGAGGAGATGTATTGGCCTTACACGTCGGCGCATGTGCTGCATGAACTGCAGGTAAGCTAACACACTGCTCTCAACTTTGTTTTTGGATGGGACACTGTGCGGCCGCGACGCATTTTAGTTCACAGTTACGTTTCTTACCTGTCAATTTTAATATTTTCCCAGTGAAACCACATGATTTATAGGCTACTAACTGAAAATGACTGCACATTGGTTTGTAGATGGATATCAGGAAATTCCCTCACGAATCAGAGACAGGAAGCAGTAAAACAAGATGAGTGAGGGAGGTAAGGTCCCGTAATCAATTAGTGATTTAAGCTAAGCAGTTACATTAGGGACGTTATAAGCAATATGATAGATATTTACATAATTTATAAATTTACGTTTTTTAATGTTTTGCTGTAGAATGAGAATGCAGGTGCTGGAGTAGGAAGGGAGGAGGGAGGGAGGCGAGACTGACAGGCAAGGGGACAGGGCACTGAGACAGGAGACAGGACCATGAAGGTGATGAGGGATGCAACAACCAAGCCTCCACAAATAAGAAGGGGACATTAGTGACTTGGGGGAGAAAGCATGATGGTCCTAAACAAGTGAAGTTGTCCCACCATCCCAGCATTTGGGTAAAAACATTAATTTAATTCAAAATGGTTTGAGCTTTCCTGGTTAAAAGAAAGCCTTTGTCATCAAGGATATGATCATCTTGCTATTTTATCAGTTTAAAAGGAAGAACTTTCTAAGCTGAGTCACACTCTAGTGATTGACCGCTTTGCAAAAATGAAAAATAGGAGGCACACTTTAATGCTCAAAAATAAAAGAAAAACTTAGTTCAGGATTAGTTAAAATTTCCCCTGAACTAAAACTCTAAAACCTAGGAATTAATGATTACTTCAGAACGTGTATAAGGACACTTTTTATTTTTAAAGTTGTTGATGTCCTATTTTTTATAGCTGCAATGTTGAAAATGTTCATGTTTGTTAAAACAAATATGCTCTTACACTCATTAATATCTCAACTGGCAATTTTGGTAGGAATTATCAGGGTGGGGCAGTGTGCTCGTCTGTATTTGTGTATGGCAGGAGGGGCATATGCACTAGGGGGCCAGTGCCCCAGTAAAGCTTTGTGCCTAGCAACGCCCCTGGCGTACACAGACAGCCGTAGCAGATTCCATTTCACCTCAGTAATCTGTTTTCTCAGCGTATTTCAGGTTGCTACTAGTTACCAGACACTCAACTTGTTTGTTGGTGGTGGGGCTTAAAGAAAAGGCACTAGCTGCCACCCAGTGTATGAGCTGCCTTTTTCCCTTGGAGGAGGTCCGGCCTCGGCCTAAGTGAGAAAATGCATACTGGGGAAAATAGCTCGCCTTCCCGCAGGCTGCAGCTGGATGCACTTGAAAAATTGTACCATAAAAACCACATAGCGCTAATCTCACATAAAAAAATTATCGCCAAGTAAATGGCCTTCTCTGTTAACGCTGTAATACCACTACCTTTGACAGCACTAATTAATATATATATATTTTTATTTTGGGTCACTGTAAGATTTAAATTTCTTAGTGCACTAGTTTGTACAAACTACAAACTACTTTGCCGCAAACCACAAAACGCGCAAAACCATCATTTAAATAGGGCGTCTCCAACAGTTTTGCACCTGCCACCAGCTACGCAATCACTCTTGTTAAATCACCCGCAAACCATGGTTCAGCCCCTCGCGCAAAATTCCTGTTTGCGAGCGCAAATTACTGCACGCAAAAATGGATCTTGATAAATCCGGCCCTAAGTCACCAATTTAATGCTACTTGGTCCCAATGGACAGTGTTGTGCCTGAACGCGTTCATTGAACGAAAGTTCATGAACTCGTTCATATTTTGGGCGAACGTGAACTGAACGTACTGCATTATTGCCTGATGAACGTTATTGTGAACTCGTTCATTCTGGTGTCTGTGAACGGCACGCTCTCTCAGTTCAGCTCCGTTCAATAGGTTGCCAGATTTCTATAGAGCCCTCCAGGCGAAACCCCGGCTAAATCACACCGTAAACAGGCCTTAATATGTAGCGGGAAAAACACCCAATCTGGCAACAGCAGCTACCAGCGTCGTAGCCTACAGCCGCGTGCGTCATCAAAACAAAATGCAGCGTGGAAGCCACAGCAGCATGGAGGCGACTTAAAACAGGTTTATGACCAGGTGGTCGGTGAGGATGATGGCAACAAGTTTGCCCGCCGGCTTTCAGTAAAGAAATCCGCACTTCAGTAACCTTAAATTCCTACCTCAGCCTAGTCCCTCAGTTTGTGTTAGTAAAAATCTTCTTTGAGCCGAGGTCTTCATCAGGGGGATCCGCGACCCTAGGGGGTCTACAGAGGCAGTACCGCATGTGAGGGTCTGTACTGGATTAAACTGATATTTTTATATTCCCTGCCTGCAATTTTTTCCCCACTATGTTGGGAGCTGGAGAAAATCCCATCTTTCTCCAGCAGAGTCCTACATGGATCCTCTGAGGGAGCCTCCTGCACAGGTGTGCAGCTCATCAAGACCATCAGAGGATCCACTACTTAAGCTTCTCGTCTTCAGACCTTGCCTCAACGCCACAGTGTTGTTCCAGTTGGTCAGCGCCTAAAGCCTTGCTCCTTGTGAATCTCCATGACTTTGAATCCAGATTGGATTCTAACTTCTCTCTCTGTGTTCCCAGGAAACCCGAGTCTCCTCCGTGAAAGCTCTAGGAGAGCTAACCTGCCGAGCCGACCCTCTGAGCCAAACCCTGAAGACTTTCTGAGAACCCCCAAGCAGCTCAGGACTAGAGCTGGAAAAACCAAACCCAAGGTCTGTAATGAAGCTAGATCGTGAGACGCTGAAGCAGCTAACGGACTCTGCTGATAAACTCTTTCTCCAGAACCAACAGAAACTCCCCCAAGGAGAATAACTCAAGAACCCTCAAGGTACTATCTGAGCTCACTTGAAAACCAAAACCCTGCCAGCAGTACATAACAGCTCTGTCTCTCACGCAGACTCCAGTGAAACCAGGACCCAGGCCCGAACCAGATTCCAGTACACTCTGTGTTTGTGCTTTCTAATAAACTGTTACAACTTTTATCCTCGTGTCCGCCTTGTGGTGTTCTGTCATAACTGGGTCTCCATTTGAGAACCCACCATGACACACTAATTGAAATACTGTCTTTTAAATACTCATTAATATGAAATCAACATTGTAGTAAAATGATGTTGAGGCAGAAGATGTCTTTCAGTCATCAATAAACTGCACATATTCAGCGACACACAGGAGTTTCTTCTTTTTCAAGTTGGGCACCGTTTCCTTTACAACAACCAGGAATCAGAATCAGAAAAACTTTAATAATCCTAGGGGGAGGAATTACTTTTAATACTCCATCTGTAATAGAGTGACTATAGGACACACCTCATACAATATATATAAATAGTGGGTCCCCGCCACCTCGCCATCAGTTTGGGGTCCCCGGCCCTGGAAAACATAGAAGACCCCTGTTCTTGAGGGTTTTACTATCCATGTAACTTATTTGTTAAACCTGCCTGGTATTTTCCAGGATTCCAGGATTCCTTTTAGTATGTATTGAAATGGAATTTCAAATGGAAAAAATTATTAAAATAAAAAAAAAAACATTTGCACCTTAAAGACTACTTTCCTATTTTTTCTTTTAATAATTACTCATAAAAAGACCATTCAAGCAGCACATTTTTCCTGATGTTTTTGAGAATATATACTGTAGGGGTGAAAGCTGCAGCTGCTACTAGTGTGAAGTGAATGGACAGCAACAAAGCGCTAAAGCAGACAATGGGGAAATGCTGTCCCCTCAATGCTAATGTAAACCCTGGTTGGATAAGGATTCAAAACTGGATATGAAGATGAAATCTGACGCTACAGTTTCAGTGTTACAACTGTAAAATAATTGCTGTCTGTGGTTCTACAGTAGGCTATGGTGTAATTGAGCAATATATGAAAAAAATGAAAAGAAAAGAACTATGAACTAGTTCGTTTTTTGGATTGTGAACTATGAACTGAACTAGTTCATTTTAAAATGTGAACTGAACTTTGAACTAGTTCACGTAGAAAGAGAACTTTCCCCAACACTGCCAATGGAATTTCCCCATTGAAACCTACTGACACTGGAAGTTGCTAACTCTTGTTAGCAATGATGCTTCAGACAAACTGGCTACAAACAGCTACATGTATTTGCAAACCTTCCTCCACAGCAAATCCCGCCTCCCTTGATAAAACGGTACCATTCAAGCAAATGAGTTATAATCTACTAATGTAAAGTCGTGCACTTTGGCAGAATTCTAACAAGCAACTAGTTCGAACAGCCGTTACATGGTCTGTAAACACATTTAGTCGACAATTTTGGCCAACTTAATGTTTTACAGACCAAACCTCTTTTCCATCTAGTTCTTATTAAATAAGCCAAAGGCTATTATATTTTAGATTTTAACTTATTTATTTTAAGAGTACCGTTCACAACATCAAAATATATTATTTGAACTTCAGCACCAGCATGTATTTGTTTATATCTGTTTTCTTAATCAGCGATGGACTGGGGATCTGTCCAGGGTCAGCAGCCTTCATGACCCCACTTGAGGATAATTCATAAAAATTAATGGATGGATAAATGTGCTCTTTAATGTAATGTACATTTGTCTCCAAAATATTGATTTTATTTTTTATGACTTTTTTTAGAGATATATAGGGTGTAAGGATAGATAAATACATTCCATAATGATTCCTTATTGTTGCTTATTTTAGATTGTTTGTTACTAATATAATTTAAATAAAGATTTCAAATAAAAAGGGAATACCACGTGACAGACATGCCACGTGACATATCACGTTTTGTAGCGCCATTTCTTTACTGTTTAATTAGTATTTTTAATGTTGAAAGTGTTCTTGGGTGTGTTTTGAAAGGCGTTGTCAAATAAAATACGTTATTACCTGTATTATTCAAACTTCTTTCTTATTTCTTATTCAAACTTCTTTCTTGGTATCCAGGAAACTGGATCCTCTCTATTAGCGGGGGGGACCTTTTGGGTCCAGAGGCTGGTCAGCAGGCTGAGTGCTGAGGGCAAGAGACTGGAGACAGGAGGCGCTGAGGCGGAGGGCAGACAGGCAGGTTCCAGGAAGCGATTGCTTTCTCCAGGTTTAGGCAGATATCCAGGTAAGTCAGGATCTGGGAGGCAGAAAAACACAGGGTCAGACTTGTTCACAAAAATCAGATAACAGAGCAGAGAAGCTGGCTCAGGTTTTGCTGGTACCATTACTGGCAAACACTCTGGCAGGGAAGTGTCAGCCTCCTCCTCCTTATGAAGGGCTCATGATGAGCAGATGGAAAACAGGTGTGCAGAAGTCAGCTCGTGCCCTCCTCAGGAGGAAGATCTGCGAGCGCCCCTCTGGTGGAGAAAGTTAGACAAGCTATCCAGATCCACCTTCAACAATCAGGACTGCCACTGACAGAACGCCTATTTAACGCATGCTAGAGGCGTGCTGCAAGTCCCACTCATACACAAGCTTACTGTGTCTGACCGACCACCTTGAACCCCTAATACCCTCCATCACTATATAGATGGGGACTATATAGTGAACTCAGTTAACTGGACCGCTCAGACAGATGATCACGCTTTTTTGCTCCGTTGGTCAGGTAACTCTTCTTATAACCACGCGGTGCCTGCACCATCTTTTGTTATTAGTTGCCGCTTGTTGGGTAGCTTACAGCCTATAGCGACAGCGGGCCGCTGTGACAGCAAATCCCATAATGCTTTGCGAGGAGAGCTCTCCATGCAAAGCATTCTGGGATATATCTGCCTCTAAGGCCTTTATTTTCTTCTCCTGCAGTTCATAGACACTTTTTCTCTTCTGACCTTCAGCTATTTTCAAAGAACCTTGAGACCACAGATATACGCCTGAAAGAGCGCAGAAAAAGATAGTTCACGGGACGACCATGTAAACACATCACCAGAATGATTGACAGTTAGGAGGACCACTTATTTAGATGGTCCACCTCGAAATAACAGATCATCCACTATACCTTTAAGAAAAAAGGTAAGAAAAAAGATCATTGAAAAGATAAAAAGTTAATAAGCTAAGCTAAAAAACTAACAACTGTAAGAGATCTATGATGTAACAAAACAATGTTTCTTTCACTCTGTGTTTTTCATGGATTTCTCATAGAAGCACTATGATGAAGTATTATTTTTCTTAATATATTAGGACAAGTGGGCTTTTTTTTGTATTACATTGCCCTTAATTTTTTCCTTGAAAATATACATATTTTAATATTATATTCCAATAAAAGTCTTGTGATATTATGAGCACAGAACTCTAGAACACCAATACCCAGCATGCAACAGGGTTCAGGGACTGTGTAGTAGCTCTGCTGGAGGTGTAAGGCTGTTGGATGTAGACCTGTGTAATAAAGTTATGCTGGAAATATGGAATAGATTTTTTTTTCTTTAAATGAACGTAAAATACTTACTTATGAAACAAAGTGTTTCAATTTAAAAAATGTAAGTACAAAAACGTAAGGCAACAGCAACAATACAAATCTGTGGAAAGCAGAGTAGAGGCAGATTTCAAATGGAAATACAAGCAACATTGATAAGGTACAAAAACAAACCAAAACAAATAATAAAAAAAAAGAATAAATAAATAATGATAATAGAACAGTAATTAACAGAGCAACAAGGGGATTCATGTTAGGATTGATGAACATTGGTGGGTGATCCCATCTGTCAGATATTCCTATGATTCCATACATTTAAGAGATTTTAAATATAACTTGCTTTTAAAAAAAAAACATTAAAGACTGAGGATGATCTCAACAATCTTTGTTTATAATTAAAGAATTTTGCTAAACCCAAAATTAGATTACAACAGAGTTCTATTGTTTTGTTTTTCAACATTATTCCTAAAGTTCCCATATCTCTAGAGATAGATTCAGGAAGGGTTATTTTTATTTTGATCCATCTTTCTAAGCGATTCCAAAATGTTTTGTTTTGATTTTAATCATAGAAGACATGGTTTAGCGTTTATCACTTTTATAGAATGAGCTTTTATTGTCATCAGTATTAAAACCAATTCTTAGTAGTTCTTTTGAGGGGTAAATTACATTTATAATTTTAAAGCGAGTTTTATAGTTTATTAGATTTCCCAGTGAATAAATTTTTGTTTTTAGGCAGTTCTTAATTATGTGTTTATTGAATTTTTGGTCAGTGATTGCTGTTCTATTAATAGATAAGTGGGTAGTTGTGGGGGTTATATAATATGTTATTATATGTTTAATCTGATAAATAAATTGTTTTTGTAAGGCATTAACTAATCTGGTAAATTCAGCTTTTGGAAAAAGAATTGATATTTTACACAAAATTGTTTGTAATTTAACATGAACTATGGAATAAAAATGGCAAAGCAGTTAAAACCTCTCCTCTATTAATGATCAAATAAAAAGGACAACGCAGCTCTTTGCTGGAAATTTAGATTTTCACAGTATTTCACTGAGTCCCATTTAAAGGGTTAAATGTAATATATATTTACAATAAATCTCGACTACTTTTGCTGCATATTTTCAGTGAATAAAAAAGGAAAACCTTATTCTAAGAACTTAGCCCACAGCTCATTTATTTCACATCAGTGCAACATTCCTGCACTCATGTTAAAGCTGTCTCCTCTGTCTGCCAAAGTGAATCTCTCATTAGAATGAGATGCTTTTATTTGTCAACTCGGATTATTAAAGGAAAGTTTAGAAAACCAACAGAAAAAGGTCTTTTACTTCCTGCCATTTCCCGCCGAGCCGCTGGGGGCGCTACCTGCTCCTTATTCCGGACTCCGCCCTGGATTGAACACGTCACCGCGGTGTTTGTGAGCGGAGATGGCTTCAGTGAGGAGCAAACAGAGCGAGGCTGTGATGGCAGCTGATGGAGGAGCTGATGATGGAGGACAGGAGCAGGACTTTCTGGAGGAAGATCTGAAATCATGGCGGAATGTTTGCAGGCTGCTGGAGGAGGTCCGACAGGAGAGCAGAGCTCTGGAGGAGCAGGTTAGGAAAATCCTCCACAAGCTGGAAAATAACTCCAGAAACTTCCTCTGACAGATTATTATGGGATTAACTGTTAAATGAATGACTCTGCCTCAGTTAGATCTGCTCATTTTAACCCCAATCACTGAATAATCCCACTAATCTGTACTGAGATTATGCTAAATTATGTTACAAGATTTTTATTTAAAAACCAATTTCTCTGTTGAACAGAATAATACTTATCTGTGTTTTTCCTTCAGGTTCTGAGCGGCAGCAGCTCTGGACCTCCTAAAGTTTCAGCGGCTCTCTCCGCTGCAGAGGAGGTCCGCAGCTCCCTGGAGGAGCTGCTGCAGCGCGAGCAGCGGGTCTCCGAGCAGCTGCAACAGGTAGGAAGGAGGTCTGCAGCAGGTAGGAGGTCTGCAGCAGGTAGGAGGTCTGTAGCAGGTAGGTAGGAGGTCTGCAGCTTGTAGGAGGTCTGCAGCAGGTAGGGAGGTCTGCAGCAGGTAGGAGGTCTGCAGCAGGTGGCAGGAGGTCTGCAGCAGGTAGGAGGTCTGCAGCGGGTAGGAGGTCTGGGCTGTAGGAGGTCCCAGATGATGGGAGGGTCTGCAGCTGTGCAGGAGGTCTGGCAGCAGGTAGGAGGGCCAGCAGCATGGGTAGGAGGTCTACTAGCAGCAGGTAGGAGGAGGTCTGCAGCAGGCAGGGTAGGGAGGTCCTGTAGCAGGCAGGAGGTCCGCAGGTAGCAGGTCAGCACGCCCAGGTAGCAGGTCCGTAGCAGGTAGGAGGTCTGTGTAGCAGGTAGGAGGTCTGTAGCAGGTAGGAGGTCTGTAGCAGGTAGGGAGGTCTGCAGCAGGCAGGACGCCTGTAGCAGGTGGTGGGAGGTCTGCAGCAGGTAGGAGGTCTGTAGCAGGTAGGAGGTCCTGCAGCAGGCAGGGAGGTCTCTGCAAACAGGTAGGAGGAGGTCTGCAGCAGGTGGGCAGGAGGTCCGCAGCAGGTAGGAGGTCTGGCAGCAGGTAGGAGGTCTGCAGCTGGGTAGGAGGTCTGGCAGCAGGTAGGAGGTCCGTCTGCAGCAGGTAGGGAGGTCCAGGTAGAAGCTGGGTTGGTAGGAGGTCCAGGTCAGCAGGTAGGAGGTCCGCAGCAGTGGTGGTGGAGGGTCTGCAGCAGGCAGGAGGTCTGCAGCAGGGTAGGAGGTCCGTTAGCAGGTAGGAGGGGTCCAGTGGTGTAGTAGGTAGGAGGTCTGCAGCAGGTAGGGAGGTCCGCAGCCCGGTAGGAGGTCTGTAGCAGGTAGGAGGTCTGTAGCAGGTAGTGGAGGGCCAGCAGGAGGCAGGAGGCCTGGTGTAAGCAGGTAGGAGGTCCGGTGCAGCAGGCAGGACCCGTCTGTAGCAGGTGGCAGGAGGTCCGCAGCAGGTAGCAGTAGCAGGAGGTCTGTAGCAGGTAGGAGGTCCAGGCAGGTAGGAGGTCTGGCAGCAGGTAGGAGGTCCGCAGCAGGCAGGAGGTCCAGCAGCAGGTAGGAGGTCTGCAGCAGGTAGGAGGTCCAGCAGCGGCAGGAGGTCTGCAGCAGGTAGGAGGTCCGCAGCAGCAGGCTAGGAGGGTCCGCAGCTGCGGCAGGAGGTCCACAGCAGCTGGCAGGAGGTCCGGGCAGCAGGTAGGAGGTCTGCAGCAGCAGGCAGGAGGTCTGCAGCAGGCAGGAGGTCTGCAGCAGGTAGGAGGTCAGGAAGAGGAGGTCAGCAGCAGGAGGTCTGCAGCAGGTAGAGAGGCTGCGCATGTCCCGTCGGCAGCAGGAAAACAGGGAGGGTCTGGCAGCCGGTAGGAGGTCCGCAGCAGGCAGGGAGGTCCGCAGCAGGTAGAGAGGTCTGCAGCAGGCAGGAGGTCCGCAGCAAGGGTAGGAGGTCCGCAGCAGGTAGGTCCCCTGGCAGCAGGTAGAGCGCAGCTGCAGCAGGTAGGAAAAGGTCCGCAGCATGTACAGGAGGTCCGCAGCAGGTAGGAGGTCCGGCAGCAGGTAGGAGGTCTGCAGTCCAGCAGGCAGGAGAGGTCCGCTGCAGCAGGTAGGAGGTCTGCAGCAGGCAGGAGGTCCTGCAGCCGGTGGAGAGGTCTCAGCAGGCGGCAAGCAGGTGAGGAAGGTCTGCAGCGGGTAGGAGGTCTGGGTCTGCAGGCAGGTACGTGTAGGAGGTCTGCAGCAGGTAGGAGGCCGCAGCAGGTAGGAGGTCTGCAACGGTCGGGAGGAGGTCCGCAGCAGGTAGGAGGTCTGCAGCCGGGTGTGGGAGGTCCGCAGCAGGTAGGGAGGAAGGTCTGCAGCAGCTACAGCGTGGCAGGAGGTCCTGCAGCGAGTGCAGGGTCAGGGAGGGTCCTGCAGCGGGTAGGAGGTCTGCAGCAGTGCAGGAGATGGTCTGCAGCAGGTAGGAGGTCTGCAGCAGGTGCAGGAGGTCTGCAGCAGGCAGGAGGGCCGCAGCAGGTAGGAGGTCCGCAGCAAGGCAGGAGGTCCGCAGCAGGTAGGAGGGCTGTTAGCATGCAGGAGGTCCGCAGCTGGCAGGAGGTCCAGCAGCAGGTAGGAGGTCCGCAGCAGGTAGGAGGGCCGCAGCAGGAGCAGGAGGGAGGTCCGCAGCAGGCAGAGGGGCTGCAGCAGTCTAGGAGGGAGTTCTGCAGCAGGCAGGAGGTCCGCAGGGTAGGAAGGTCCAGCAGGCAGGAGGATCCGCAGCAGGTAGGAGGTCTGCAGCAGGTAGGAGGTCCGCAGCAGGTAGGTGCAGGAGGAGGTCTGCAGAGAGGCAGGAGGTCTGCAGCAGGTAGGAGGTCCGCAGCAGGTAGGAGGTCCAGGGCAGGAGGACTGTAGCAGGTCGAGAGGCTGCAGCAGGTAGGTCCGGTGCAGCTGGGTAGGAGGTCTGCAGCAGGTAGGAGGTCTGCAGCAGGTAGGAGGCTGCAGCAGGTAGGAGGTCTGCAGCAGGTAGGAGGTCCGTAGCAGGCAGGAGGCTGGTAGAGAGGCTGCAGCAGGCAGGAGGCTGCAGCAGGGTAGGAGGTCGCAGCTGGTAGGAGGTCCAAGCAGCTGGTAATAGGTCCAGCGCAGGTCCGCAGGCCAGCAGGTAGGAGGTCCGCAGCAGGTAGGAGGGCTGCAGCAGGTAGGAGCAGGTAGGAGGTCCGCAGCAGGCAGGAGGTCCGCAGCAGGTAGGAGCAGTGAGGAGGTCCGCAGCAGGTAGGAGGTCCGGAAGCAGGTAGGGGTCTGCAGCGTGGCAGGAGGTCCTGCAGCTGTAGCAGAACAGTCTGCAGTAGCAGGAGGACTGCAGCTTGTAGGAGGTCTGCAGCGGGTAGGAGGAGGGCTGCAGCGTGGTAGGAGGTCTGCAGCAGGTAGGAGGAGGGACTGCAGCTTGTAGGAGGTCTGCAGCGGTGGTAGGAGGGCTGCAGCGTGGTAGGAGGTCTGCAGCAGGTAGGAGGACTGCAGCTTGTAGGAGGTCTGCAGCGGGTAGGAGGACTGCAGCGGGTAGGAGGGCTGCAGCAGGTAGGAGGTCTGCAGTGGGTAGGAGGGCTGCAGCAGGTAGGAGGTCTGCAGAGGAAAGATGGAGGCGGAAAGACAGGCAGGGGGCCCTCTGAACTCAGAAGACAAACACATAGAACAGATCCATTCTACAGATAGAGAAATAGAAATGGTTACTAGAATAGACATCCATTATCTGTTCTAGGTTGTGTCCCTCTCTTCTTGTCCCTTTCTTCTTTTCCCTTTCTCTCTATGTTTTGTACTCAGCTGGACTTTTTCATGCTGTCTCTCTATGGCTGAATGAAAGATTTTTTTCCCCAAGCAATGCTTCCTCACTTTAGCTGGGATTGCTCCTTCCCTGGGTGTTTCCAAAAAAAGGCTGCAAAGTACATAACCCAGTCCTTTCACTGTAGATGCAAGCTCATGATCTGCTTCTGTTCTCCAGATTTTCATTTGATGAGAAATAATAGGAAGCATGAATCATGACATTGCTAGACAAGATCAAGAAGGAGAGTGATACAGGAGTGCTGGTTAGCAATCCACTACCGCCTTTGAGAGCAGGAGAGTTCGCTACTGGCTTTTAGGATGTTGGTTCCAAAGTCTCCAGTAGCAGAAGCAGTGCGCTAGATTTCCAGCTAGAGCTTTTAGAAATCAAAGTCTCTAGAGAGGGTCTGAAAAGTGTATTAACACAGTTTAATTTAAAAGCCAGCTTCGTAAGCTGGCAACACCTGCTCTTGCATGGTTTGTTTTTCAAATGGTCGGTTGCCGTCTGTTTCGGACCTTCTGAACATGAGCAGCAAAATGGACTGGATCCAATATGGTGGCTGATCTACTTTCGAAGGTGGGGGCTGAGACATCAATAACTTAATAATATTATCACGCCCTGATGGCATTTTGGCCAAAGACTTTTATCAAAACATAAGTACGCTATCAAATAAGTGAACAGAGTTTTATGGGGCCCCAGGAACTTGGGGCCCCAGGCAGCACCTGCCTGGTATTGCCCTAACTGGTAAATCTAACCCCCCCGCCCCTGAGTTGGTCTCCCTGCAGGGATCTAGTCTCCCTGAATCTTTAAAGGTCTGGATGGGTTCAGTTTCACAGTTTTTATCTTTATTTTTCTGCTGGTTTTCTTCCTGCTTTGCTGCATTTTCTCTTCTTCTGCATCTCTTCCACTTTCCTCCAGAAACAGACGTTGGTTCTGGATGCTCTGATGCTTTCTGTCTCCAGCACCCGCAGGGCTCCCGTTGATCGGGTGGGATGGATGATTTCGGACAGATCGTGCGAATCATGTGTGGACTCTCATGGTAGAGAGGTCCATGAAATACCCGGAAGTGCCTTCAGCACATCGAGGAAGTGAGGCATGGTGGCCTGGGAGTGGGACGGTTCAGGAGAAGTTGGGGAACACAAACAAAAACCCTTTTTCCCCAACAGTCCAAAGAATATATCCCCAGAGGATCAACCTGCTTTGTGTTGATGAGAAGCGGGTCAGTTCTGCTTGCTCCCACGGAGCCCATTTCCACCCAGCCTCTTCCTTAATGTCGACCCCTGAGCTGAGGATCCGGGTCTCTTTGGAGAAATGCTGCTCTCCCCTCTGGGTCCGCCTCAGAAAGTGGACCTCTGCTCGGTTTTGGACCAGGACCAGTGTTGGCTTGAATGTAATCCCTCCTGTGAGGGTCCAGATCTGCTCGCCGCCCCTTCTTATGACATCATATGGCAGCTCCACTCAGACAAACTGCATGAGTCTGAAATGTTCAGAGGATCAAATGTTTCTGGAGTCTGAACATTATTATTCTCTTTATATTTGGTTTTTGTTAACGCCTTCTATATCCGGCTGCAGAAAACAACAATCATTGTTGTGGGGCCTAAAACAGACTGAGCCTGCAATTTAACAAGAGCATCAAAACAGGTCTCAGCTTCTTATTTTATTAAGATCTGGAGGTCAGAGGAGGACAAATGGAGCATCTTAAAAAAATGACTTTTTGTAGAGATTTTGCATCGTGTTCAGCTCTTCCTACTGCTAGAAAACAAACGGTTGTTAAAAGTTAAAAGTAGCGTAGCTTAATAAGGCTAACAGAGCGAGCTAACAGAGGCTAACCTGTTAGCTTCAGCTAGCCACAGCGCTACCCAGCTCTTTGTATCAAGGTCTAACAGTTACTTTGTTCATCAGAAAAATATTTTTTTCAGTTTTGTTCTCGATCAGGTAAAACTTCATCGGTCATTAGACACGCTAACGGACGCTGCGTGATGCTATTATTGTTGTCTGGGCAACCACGGTTTACATCATGTGGCAACGTTCAGCCAATTATGTAGCGTCACTGGCATGAAGCGGAACCAGAGCAGATCTGGTAGCTACAGCGTCATAAAGCTTCTAGATAGAACATGGCCGACTTTTAAAAAACTAAAATGGAAACCCTCTTAGCCTTCTTCTGCTCGGCTCCTTTCCTCCTCTGGTTAAATGAAACTAATTTAAATCGGCTCATTTTTATGCTCCAGGAATGTTGCACATTGTGTAGCGGTTCTGTTCAGCTTTCTAAGCTCCGCCTTCTGTGTCGTGTCCGCAGCGCTGCCGTCCAGCAGTCTCTGATGATCAACAGCGTGTGGGACGCCATAAAGGGAGTGGAGAGCATGGCGGCTCTGGACTGCAGGCTGAACAGCTCCCAGTGTTCCCATCTGCGCCACTTCCTGAGGAAAACTCTGTGCTTCTGGCACAACATCATCAAGGACCGCCTGAGCAGGTGGACGACCCTCAGAGCGCCGCCATGCTGCCTGTCAGAGTTCACCCACTCATCCTCCTTCCACCTGTTTGCAGTGATTTTGAGAAAGTGTTGACTCAACTTCAGTGGCCCATCATCACACCCAGCCAGCCGGTGACCCCCCCTGCTAACTCCCTGGATCTGGGCGGCCAGTTGGAGGGTCTGCTGCTGCAGCTGCTCGCTCTGCAGACCTCGTATCCTTTCGTCCTCTGCAGATCCAGGAATATCTCCTATCTGCTGCCATCAGAGAGAAGCAGAGTTTAAAGAGCTGCAGACACAGAAAAGCTGCTAACCATAGCAGGGCTGCTCCAGACCACTAGGGGGAGATGATCATCGGCTCAGCATGTATTAAGCGGGTTTTAATACAATGTGAGGGCGCTATTTGGAACCTGGAGGGGATGCAGACGTCTGAACACGTGTAGAAGTGTTAATTTTGGGAAGTGAAACAATTTCTCTATTCGTTTCTCTATTCATAAAAACGCGAGTACGGTTGTTCTTAACAAGAGTAAGGTTGTTCTTAACAAGGACCCAGGATAATCTGGACTCGGGGAGAACGGGAGCACCATGCGATTCAAAAAAACACCAAAAACGGACTAATTTAGTAGCTTTTTGTACATGACTAAAGGTAAACATGCCCGTTGAGGTAGTTTAAAGTCTATTTTTTGTAAAAAACTAAAGAGATAAACGGGTATTGACTCTGGGTCTGACAGATCACCTCCACCGTGTCACAAATAAAGGTTAATTAAAAGTTTAATGAGCTGTTAGGAAGGCGGCTCTGTTCTGTGGAACCTCCAGTGGGCCCGTCTGCGGCAGCCAGGGCTCACGATAGCCCGTCTGCTCAGCCAGAGCTAACGTTAGCCCGTCTGCAGCGGCCAGGGCTAACTTTAGCCTGTCTGCGACAGCCGTGTCGCACAGCCCGCCTGCTCAGCCTCAAAGCCGGGCCTTAGCCCGGTTTGCGGGCGCCAGGGCTGGAATACCAGCCAGTCTGCAACGCCAGGGGCTAACATTAGTCTGTCTGGCGGCCAGGGCTAACTTTAGCCGTCTGCAGCTGCCAGGGCTGACGTTAGCCCGTCTGCAGTGGGCAGGGCTAATATTAGCCTGTCTGCGGCAGCCAGGGCTGTACTGCTTGCCTGCCTGTAGAGCGCGAAGGCGTAGTTCGCCCGCGGTAATAGGGCTAACGTTAGCCCGCTTGCAGCGCCAGGGCTAACTTTAGCCCATCTGATGGTGATTTTTTGTTTTAATGCAGCTCCAGACTAGCTTTGAATGTAAAGTATGCTTACCGCATACTTTTTGTTATTATTAATACCACCATAAGCGAGGAGAGCTCTTTAAAAGCACATTCTAAGGATACATACTGCTCATCTAGTGCCCATGGATGATCACTACTTTTCAAGGTGCATTGTTGGGGAAGTTTGGAGTCCACTTCTTTCCTCCATTGGACGTTCAGACGCTGATATTTAAAGGAATAGTACACCCAAAACATGATTAGCCTTCATTTTCTACTCACCCCCATGCTGAACAACACTCTGGAGTACTTTTTTGATATCTCAAATGCATCTGGAGATCTGGGAGGCTTCTTGCTGTCTGCTGACATTCAAATAATGGAGGTCTATGGCGCCCGAGGCAGAAAGGTCCATAAAAGTCCACAAAAAACGTGTCAATATTCCTCCATACTGCTCGTCCAATGTATTCCAAGTGTCCTGAGTGGGTAGCGTCCAGAATTTACTCGAAACGAAGTCTTTTAGAATGTTTTTAGAGCATAAACAGTAGTGTATAGGATTTCCTAAAAGCGCGTTCACGACGCTACGTAAACCGCTGCAGACCAAACTATTACATGAGGCGATCCAGTTCCGGCAAAGAACTCACGTTCTCCTCAACACTGAAGTCCAGACATTTTTTTTTTCGTTGTTTCTTTCTTTGCACAGGTAAACAGCACATTTCTTCTTCTACGCTTGCATTATTGGCAGAGCAGACGCTGAATGCGCACTTAGCTGGTTATTATCTTTATTATCTGGTTGTTATCTTTACTAGCTGGTTATTATCTTTACTAGCTGGTTGTTATCTTTACTAGCTGGTTATTATCTTTACTAGCTGGTTATTATCTTTATTAGGTGGTTATTATCTTTATTAGGTGGTTATTATCTTTACTAGCTGGTTATTATCTTTACTAGCTGGTTATTATCTTTATTGGCTGGTTATTATTTTTACTAGCTGGTTATTATCTTTACTGGCTGGTTGCTATCTTTACTGGCTGGTTATTATCTTTACTAGCTAGTTATTATCTTTACTAGCTAGTTATTATCTTTATTAGCTGGTTATTATCTTTATTATCTGGTTGTTATCTTTACTAGCTGGTTATTATCTTTACTAGCTGGTTGTTATCTTTACTAGCTGGTTATTATCTTTACTAGCTGGTTATTATCTTTATTAGGTGGTTATTATCTTTACTAGCTGGTTATTATCTTTACTAGCTGGTTATGATCTTTATTGGCTGGTTATTATTTTTACTAGCTGGTTATTATCTTTACTGGCTGGTTATTATCTTTACTGGCTAGTTATTATCTTTACTAGCTGGTTATTATCTTTACTAGCTGGTTATTATCTTTATTAGCTGGTTATTATCTTTACTAGCTGGTTATTATCTTTATTAGGTGGTTATTATCTTTATTAGGTGGTTATTATCTTTAGCTGGTTATTATCTTTACTAGCTGGTTATTATCTTTATTGGCTGGTTATTATTTTTACTAGCTGGTTATTATCTTTACTGGCTGGTTGCTATCTTTACTGGCTGGTTATTATCTTTACTAGCTAGTTATTATCTTTACTAGCTAGTTATTATCTTTAATAGCTGGTTATTATCTTTAATAGCTGGTTATTATCTTTACTATCTGGTTATTATCGTTATTAGCTGGTTATCATCTGTATTAGCTGGTTGTTATCTTTAGTAGCTGGTTATTTTCTTTACTAGCTGGTTCTGAGAGGAGCTTCGTCTAGCTAGGTCCGCTAAACCTTTAGCTTCCTGTTCTGATGGCGTTCTCTGCGTCGGGGTCTGGGGTGTTAGGTTGCTGGGTTCAGGTTCTCTGAGCTCTTCATCGGGAGTAGAAATCCTGACATCTTTTCTTCCTGCAAAACGGGTTTAACTGCTCCACCTATCTGACCTCAAACTCTGAATCTGCAGCTGAAGTTTTAGTTTTAGGATGAAAGAAATGTTCGTTTTTTTTATTGCTGGGGGGGAAAAAGGTAGGGGAGAGCCTCTGATCTGCAGTTCTGCTCCTAAAGACGGGTTGTCCTGCTTGCAGCCAGAGTGGTACCTGACTCAGGTCCTGAAGTGGATGGAGAGCAGCTCCGCCTTCATGGAGGAGAAGATTCAGCCCATCTTTGACCGAGCTGGGAAAACCATCAGTGCTAAAGCAAGTTAGCTTCAGTGACCGCGGTTCTGGTCGCTCTAATGCTGCCATCATCTGCTCCAACCTGCTGGTTCTGTTCGGCTGCAGGTGGAGCTCTGTCGAGGCCTGGTGCATCTGGTCCAGGAGAAGGTGGCCAGCGATGCGGCTCGGATGCTGTATGACGACGGACTCTTCTGCCACCTGGTGGAAGAGGTGCTCCAGTTTGAGAAAGACCTGAGAGGCCGTCACTCGTACCCCGCCGCGCTGCCCGGCCTGCTGCACATCCTGCTGGAGGACGCCTTCCTGCAGAAGTGGCTCGCTGTGGAACGGAAGAGTGAGTTCTCCGTCCGCTGCTCCTGTTCTGCTCAAAGCGGACATCCTGCCTGATGCAGCGCTGTTGTTTCCATTCATCGACAGTGGCGGTGGAGAAGATGGACGCCATGCTGTCGGCTGAGGGGGCGTGGACGTCCCAGTATAAAGACATCAGTGATATGGATGAGCTGAAGGCGCCCGAGTGTGCGGAGACGTTCATGACTCTCCTTCAGGTGATCACAGGTGGGACGCCATTGGTTGCCGAGGTAATGATGCCTCAGTGTTTTTGCTCCAGAGGATAAAGCTTAGATCTGGTTATGCTCCAGATGTCAGCAGTTAGACAGGCAGCGGCAGAATAAGTGTGAGCTTAGCTGGAGGCGAGGCTCTCGCAGTTAAATCATTTAACGGTTTCCAAACGGACTTTATGTTCGGTTCCCCAACTACAGAACGCTACCGGGCCTTGTCCAGTCCTTCAGCACAGCTCCGGTTCTTTGGGCTACAGAAGGAGTTGGTTGACGACTTCCGCATACGACTAACTCAGGTAAGAACGAAGGGAAAAAAACTAAATCTTCTGCAAGAAAAACAACGAGAAATCAAAAGTAAAAGAGGTCCAAACAGAGGATCCGGGTCAGTAGAACCCAGAGCAGCCTTGGTCTGTTCTACTAGACCCTGACTGAATGTTGCAGGTGATGAAGGAAGAGTCCCGCTGCCCTCTGGGGCTCCGCTACTGCGCCATCCTCAATGCCGTCAACTACATCTCCACCATTCTGAGGGACTGGGGAGACAATGTGGTGAGTCTGTGTCCCGATCGCCGTGTTCTCCATTGTTACCGACCAGTAGGAGCTCACCGGCGTCCTCCTGCAGTTCTTCCTCCAGCTGCAGCAGGCGGCCATTTCTCTGGGGGAGCAGGAGGTCCTGGGCAGCCTGGAAATGACAGAAGTCGGCCGCCTGGCTTCCCTGGAGGGCTCTCTGTTCGATGGGCTGCTGTCCCTGCTGGACCGCCTGAAGGGGGACATGCTGGGACGCCTGCTGCACTTCCTGATGAGGGAGACCTCTGAGAAGGCTCAGCCGTACTGCCAGGAGAGGTGAGTCCTCTTTGACACTGCCTCCTTAATGTTTGGTTGATTTGGATAGAGGTTGGTAACCATGGTGACTGTGTTCCAGATGGCTGTCCATCCCAGCTCCACAAGACCAGTCCACCATGTCCCTGTCCAGCTCCGCCTGCCCCATGATGCTGTGTGTGAGGGACAGACTGCTGAACCTCCATCAGGTCTTGAGTCTCTCTCTCTTCCAGCTGGCTTGGCAGGGATTGGCTGAAAAACTGGACGCCTTCATCTACCAGGAGGTACGAGACGTTCCTGTTCTCTGTCGCTCTGCGACCGGGCCGAGCGTCGCCGCTACCAGACGGATCATTCTGTCTCTGCTCTCCCCGCAGGTCATTCTGGCCAATCACTTCAGCGATGGGGGGGCGGCCCAGCTCCAGTTCGACATGACCAGGAACCTGTTCCCTCTGTTCGGACATTACTGCCGGAGACCCGAGAACTTCTTTAAGCAGTGAGTGTTGGACAGCAGCTGGAGACCCGGTCTGCAGAGGGCAGGATGTAGATCAGGGCTCTGTCATCATCATCATGACTGCTCCAAATATTTCCTGATATATATATATCTATATATATATATCTATGTGTGTGTGTGTAAAGCAATATTGATTAATCGAGAAAATAATCAGCAGATTAAGTAATTTGCAAGATAATTGTTAGTTCCAGCTCTACCACGGTCATTTCAGTGTGATATCACTATAGAGTGAGTGATAACACGTTCATCTAGAACAAAGATGGAAGAGACTCGTTACAAACATGATGGGATGAATAAATACAGAAATGGCTTACCGTAAACGGGGCCAACTGCTCTCCGTATCGCAGACAGGAGTTCCTCCAGCGGCTGAATTTCTCTCTTCATCTACTCGCTGTTTAACAAAGAGAGAGATAGCAACATGCACGGCCCTGATTGGTCGTTTCACTTTGATTTTGGACTATTGTTAAATCTACATGAATGACGGGTTGTTGGTTTTTTTTTAAACAGCCTCTTTGTGTAAATCTGCTGTTGGTTTGTGGTGAGTTTTTTTCACCTGTCCTTCCATCTCTGCACAGCGTGAAGGAGGCCTGCATCATCCTGTGTCTCCGGGTGGGCCCTGCCATCCTGCTGAAGGAGCACCTCAAACAGGCGGGGCAGGAGGAGAACGCTGGTTCAGCGGAGTCTCCTCTAAGGGAGTTTGGGGTTTTCTGCTTGTCGCCGTCCGACGTGTCGATTCTCCTCAACCTCAAAGCTTCGCTGCCTGGAATGTGAGGCGTCTGTGGATGGGGGTCAGATTTCCCCCGATGGCTGATCAAAGCGCTGCTAGCATCAGCAGAACTAGAGTTAATAAATCCAGATAAGCCTGGTGGTTGGTGTCTTCATTCATTCCATGTTTGTATTGTTTCAATAAAACTGTTGGAAATTAGTCAGTGGAATTAAATTATGAAAGAAATCTTTTCATGAAGAAAGTGAATAAATTTACACAATATTTAACTGATCTAAAAGGAAAAATAATGACTCGTATTGATGGAGAGGCTGGAGGACCTCCTGTAGAGGTCAGGATCGCAGCTGCCTCTGATTAAAGACGCTTTGACAGTCAGATGAAGACGATGATCCACCATCATCACTGGAGGTTCCACAGAACAGAGCCGCCTTCCTATCAGCTCATTAAACTTTTAATTAACCTTTATTTGTGACACGGTGGAGGTGATCTGTCAGACCAGAGTCAATACCCGTTTATCTCTATAGTTTTTTACAAAAAATAGACATTAAACTACCTCAACGAGCGTGTTTACCTTTAGTCATGTACAAAAAACTATTTAATTAGTTAGTTTTTGGTGTTTTTTTGAATCGCATGGTGATCTGACCGTAAGTTGTTTTTTTGTACTCGATTAAAGGGATGCACGCCCGTCGACTTCGTTTAAAGTCAACTTTTTGAACAAAACTAAAAGATAAACACAAATCTGACGTCTTGCACATGCGTATTGACTATAGGTACGCTAGTCTGACAGAACAGCGGAAAGACGGCAGAAACCAGACAGTTATTTACATTCAACTAATCATAAAAACAGGATCTATAATACCTAAATAATCTAATTAATCCACATGTTGATGTAAATTAGAGCTTAACCCTCTCATACATGAATTATGATAAACTCAGGATTCTTTTAAGAAACATCTTTATACATCCTTAGGAATGTAAAACAAACTTTCCCAGTTATGTTTTATTTTGTTTCTACATGTAGAAACTGAAAAAGTTTAGCTGTTTGGTCTTTTTACCCCTCTCAATTTCAATGTATCAATTTATCTTTATTTTCATTGTCACAAGAAGAACGACATTTTAAAAAAGTGCCATCAATCAGTGCATATGCTTAAAAACAAAAATGGAAGACCCGTATTGATGCAGCCATCTTGGTTTCACTGAGTCTGACTCAAACAATGGAGGACCTGAGCCTCCTCCAGAAGTCCAGTCTGCTCTGTTCCTCCTTCAGACGTGTCTCCATGGGAACACCGGGGTATGTCTCCTGCTGCTCCACTCCTTCTCCCTTTAATGAAGCCATTCTGGTCCTCTTCTTGTTTTCATTCCTACAGACAATGTTTGATTCACAATGTGACGCAAAGCTAGCTTCTGATCCACCTGCAGTCAGCCCAGTTTTTTTTATTTGTCTCATCATGAACTGATCATCCATCTTCATTGGCTTCCTGTTAAATCCAGAATAGAATGTAAAATCCTCCTTCTCACATATAAAAAGCCTTAAATGGCCAAGCTCCATCTGATATCAGAGATCTGATTGTTCCTATGTTCCTAACAGAGCACTTCGCTCTCAATCTGCAGGTTTACTAGTGGTTCCTAGAATTTCTAAAAGTAGAATGGGAGGCAGATCTTTTTTAGTTATCAGGCTCCTCTCCTGTGGAACCAACTACCAGTTTTAGTCCTGTGAGGCAGACACCCTGTCTACTTTTAAGGCTAGGCTTAAAACTTTCCTTTTTGATAAAGCTTCTAGTTAGAGTGGCTCAGGTTATCCTGAGCTATCTCTATAGTTATGCTGCTATAGGCTTAGACTGCTGGAGGACATAGGGACCCCTTTTTTCATCATTTTGCTTCATTCTATCTCTATTCTCCCACTCTGCAGAATCTATTAGTTCAATCTCTAACGTTCTGCTCTCTCTGCTTTTTTCTCATAGTAGCTTCATCTGGTCTGTTCCTGTTTGGCTGTGACTCCATCCTGGAGAGAAATATCAGCTGTGCTGCTGCCATCAACACCTTTGTTTCTAGATGTTGGAGCTTGGTCTGTTTTCCAGTGTAGTCCTGTTTCTCTGACTGTGACTAACTGGATGTGCTCTCTTCATCCTCTGACATGGGGAGCTGGCTCCGGAGCTGGTCTGCCTGGCTGTGTGTTTCCTGGGCGGGGCTGCCTGTGGAGCTGGTTGACAGTTGCCTTTTGTATCTATGCTTCTTTTTCTATGTCTGCTTCTGTCTCCTTGAACCCCAGTAGATGGGTCCTCAGCAGATGGCCGCTCACACTGATCCTGGTTCTGCTGGAGGTTTCTTCCTGTTCAAAGGGAGTTTTTTCTCTCCACTGTGGCTGCAAGCATGCTTAGTGTGAGGGATTGCTGAAGAGTCAATGAGTCGATGCAATCAGCTGGCTATAGATTCTACACCACCTGGAATGAACTTCAGCATAAAAATAGCACAAAAAACAAGGACAGATATCATGATTATTATTTCTCATTTAAAAACAAACCAACTTTAACCTCTATTCACTATGGAATAGAGGTTAAAGGTTGAATCTATTAGGAACTATAACTCTGATCAGAGACTCCTCCTCCTGAACAACCTTGCCTCATGGCAACAACTTAATAAAGTTCTAAACTACTAATAATATCTGCTCTGAGTTTCTCTCATCTGTGGAACGTCATTAAATCTGTAGATCAGTGGCGTCCAGATTCAGTCCTAATGGCTGCTATTCGCCATGATGGATGAAAAACAGCAGCAGAGGATTAAAAAGCTGAGCTGAAGCAAAAGGAACAAGGAACTAACAGCTTCCTGGGAGAGGAGGAAAGTTAGAGGTGCTCAAAAAAACTACTTAATTACAGTAATCAAGTGACTTTCCTGACCTGCAACCTACAGACCCTGATCAGTGCAGGGCCACATATGACATCTACATTCCACTATCTATAGTTATATTAGGTGGCCTTTTTTCAGTAAAGACCAGATTTATTCAGCAGATTTATATTTTATGGACTGTGTGATATTAATATGGTTAAAACCCTGAGTCAGTATTCTGACTCCATTCTGGTCAAAAATCAGTGAAGGAAGCTAAAAATGAGGATGATGGTACAGAGACCCCATAACCTCAAATAGCTGGAGCTCATCAGGACAAATGAAATATCAAAATACCAGTGGAACAATACATTCAATTCAGTTTATTTTATGTTTAATCTATTCTGAAGGCCCTTTATGGAGACAATGCAGACAGGTTTTTTTCTTTGATCTGTTGTGACTCTTGAAGGAGGCGGTCGCATTTTCCTGCTGCTCCTGCACCTCCCTATTCTGTTCCTGCTTTGCTGTTTCTTGTCTTTTCTTAACTCTCATATCATCAGACAGTGGATCTAGCCAGCAGGTCTCTCAATGCAATTTATCAAATTTATTCAACTGGCAGACAGGGAAAAGGGGAGGAGGATGGTGTGTTCACAACTTTTCATTTTCTCCCACACTGTTTACATTTGATCACTGCTGCACTTTATGGATGGAAATGTTCATTTACTGTCTGGAAAGCTTTACTAAACAACATTTTGTACACAGAGTTTATACAAACGACAGTAATAGTTTATAAGTCTACTCCAGTAGAAATATAAATCCTGCTCTTTGAAAACACTTTTATAGAAATTAGAGAATCAACTTAAGCTTTTTACTCTTTTAAAAGTGTAAAAGTACCATTTTTAAAATACAATGCAGTAAAAATTGTTAAGGTCAGAAGTTTTACTACTCTGGATTCTGGATGATAACTTTCTTAGATTTATTTTTCTTAGTTTTATAACTAATGGTAACGGTGTCTTATTTAACTTTAAATCATGTAGAAAAACTATTTATTTTGATATGTGGTGAACAACAAGTTGGGGCAGCACCAAGTCCAACCTCAAAGGAATTAATTGTTTGGATGAAACTAATTATTTTGATGGTTTTTATTTTTTTCAAATAACAACAGGCCATAACGAAAATGAGCTTAAATGAAACTAATCTAATGAGTCTATTTTTAAAACGTAGAGATTAGAGGTAATTGGATTTTTTTTTAATACTCCAGTGAATTATATGCAGCCAAAATGTCTACTTCAGTAAAATAACGAAGTATTTTTTCTTTGTTCTCTGACAGCTCTGTGCTTTATGTGGTTTATTTCGCAGTAATCCAGTCATGTCCCTCTAACAACCACTAGGTGTCAGTAACGCTGCTTCATGTTGGTGACAGCAGATAAGAAAGAAACAGACGAAGAAGAAGGAGTTCAGACATTTTTTTTCCCCCTCCAAAGATGGCGTCGACGCAGATCACTGACGAGGAGCTTTTTTCCCAGTTGAAGTTCTATGGATTCAGTCCCGGTCCGGTGACCGAAAACACGCGTCCGGTTTACCTGAAGAAGCTGAAGAAGTTTCTGGAGGACCAGCAGCAGCAGCAGCGGGAGCAGCGGGGGAAAGGCCGCGGCGGCAGCACGGGGGCACCGAGGCCAGGGAGACATGACGTCAGGCGCCTGAGCTCCGGCAGGAGACCGGGCCTTAAGTCCTCCGTCCTCGGCTTCAGCTCCGACGAATCAGACGCCGAGACGCCGCTGAAAAGGACGGCTCTGGATTACACGAAACGAACCGGTCGGAACCAGAACCAGCCGCCGGCGGAGGCGAACAGGAAGGCTGCCCTGAAAGGCGATTCATTCCCGGCGCCAGACGGACAGCCGGCCGCCGCGCTGGGCCGGGGAACCGGGAACAGATCCCGGCCTGATGGCGAAGAGCTGAGCGACGAGGAGGAGCCGAACTCCCGCCCTGTTAACGGCCGCCGCTCCGCTCCTCTCAGCTCCAGCAAACTAGCCGGAGACTACTCCGATTCAGAGGAGGAGGAGGTCGGGGCCCCTGGAGGCCTGGAGCCAGACCGGAGGAGCTTAGAGCTGCGGCGGATCTCCACCGCGGGGCCCTTTGGCCCCCATGCAGACGGCAGAGGGTCCAGAGGGAAGAACTGTTCTCCGCCTGGGAGCAGATCTATGGCTGGGGGCAGAGAGGAGGACGGGGAGAGGATGAGGAGGGCAGACCTGGAGGCATCAGGGGGGTCTGGGCGCCACATGTTCCCCAGGAAGCCCCTCTACGTCCCCCTGGACCCCCAGAGCAGGCCCTGTGAGAACAACCATGTGAACAGTGAGGAGGGGGCCCCCAGGAGGAGCAGCGCGGGGACCAGGCAGCGCTTCCCCGCCTACCGCAGCCCGGCCCCTGGGGGCTTCTCCAACCACAGCCCGCTGCCAAACCACGCAGGCCCCAAAAAGAAGGTGTCCGCCCCTGAGGATGATCTGCTGCTGCAGTTCCACCGGGAGGGCCAGGGCCCCTCTGGGAGCTTCAGCGCCCACTACCTGTCCATGTTCCTGCTCACCGCTGCCTGCCTCTTCTTCCTCCTGCTCGGCCTCCTCTACATCCGGATGAGGGGCTCCGGGGCCCCTGGAGGAGAGGGACTCAGTAAGTGTGAATGTGTCCCTCAGATCAGAGCAAACTGCTTTGGTTGAATGTGGATGAGAGCAGCTCCAGGAAAGCTGCAGATCTTTAGCTGTAGATCAGACCATGGAAGAGGTGAAGGTCGACCAGAGGAACCTCAGGCTGGATGGAACTCACTGATCCTAACTAGGTCTCAGTGCGGGCTTTGACTAGGCCACTCTGGAAGCTGGAAGGGATGTTCTTCAGCTCTAGTAGGAACAAGTGACTGGAGGGGAGTCATTGTGGCTCCACAGTCACCACTGTTCCCATTATTCCCACTGTTCCCATTATTCCCACTGTTCCCATTATTCCCACTGTTCCAACCACCCCAGGATGGGTTGTGGGTCTGTAGCCTCCTCTTTTACCCTGATGGAGGTCTGTGGCTTTTTCTCTAAATTAAATCTGTGTGGATTGGAGCGTAATGTTAGCTCGCTTTGAGATGCTGGCTGGCGTCTCTGGGACGCTAGCGGGCGTCTCTGAGACGCTGGCTGGCTGGCTGGCGGGCATCTCTAAGATGCTGGATGGCGTCTCTGAGATGCTAGCGGGCGTCTCTGAGACGAAGGCGGGTGTCTCTGAGAGGCGGGCTGGCTGGAGGGCATCTCTAAGATGCTGGATGGCGTCTCTGAGATGCTAGCGGGCGTCTCTGAGACGAAGGCGGGTGTCTCTGAGAGGCGGGCTGGCTGGAGGGCATCTCTAAGATGCTGGATGGCGTCTCTGAGATGCTAGCGGGCGTCTCTGAGACGAAGGCGGGTGTCTCTGAGAGGCGGGCTGGCTGGAGGGCATCTCTAAGATGCTGGATGGCGTCTCTGAGATGCTAGCGGGCGTCTCTGAGACGAAGGCGGGTGTCTCTGAGAGGCGGGCTGGCTAGAGGGCATCTCTGAGATGCAGGCGGGCTGGCTGGCTAGATGGCATCTCTGAGATGTTGGCGGGCGTCTCCGATGGCTGGCTGGCTGGCGTCTCTGAGATGCTGGATGGCGTCTCTGAGACGTAAGTGGGCGTCTCTGAGAGGCGGGCTGGCT
>JAGKQL010000030.1:19493895-19528013 GCA_018398635.1 Cyprinodon brontotheroides | reverse complement strand
CGTCTCTGAGACGTAAGTGGGCGTCTCTGAGAGGCGGGCTGGCTGGCATCTCTTAGATGCTGGCGGGCGTCTCCGATAGCTGGCTGGATGGTGTCTCTGAGACACTGGCTGGCTGGACAGCATCTCTTAGACGCTGGATGGCGTCTCTGAGACACGGGCTGGCTAGATGGCATCTCTTAGACGTCGACTGGGCGTTTCTGAGACGTAAGCTAGCGTCTGAGACGTTCTGCTTACTGATGTGTGGATCTTCCAGGTTTTGCTGTCATTTGGGGGTAAAACCATTAAATGTGGCCGCTTAGTGTGTGATCGTAATGACCTTGTTGCTTCTTATTCAAATCATGTTTAAAACTGAAAGTTTGCTCAGATTGTCTGACTCCAGCAGTTTGGATCAGAGATCCTCTGCTGCCGGTTTTTAAGGCTGATTATTTTCAGTCCAGCTGATCTGAAGAAGCTCCGCTCATTGTTTCGGTTGATCTATTAATCAATGATGGTGAGCATAAAGCACGGGGCCGGTTCACCATCACAGCTGAGTTCCTCTGGTGAAGCTAGAGGACAGAAAACGGCCTTTTATCGCCATGGCGATGAGTTAAAGTTCCCACTATGATCATTTATTCTGATGCAGTCTGGGTTTTATCTATACTAAGCCCCGCCCCCCTCTGCACACATTTCTTATCCTCTTCTCTTTTTCATTATTGAGAACCTGTTAATATTCACTCTAAAATAGTGAAATTGTTACTTAATGGTGAATAAAAGAAGGAAAATATTTGAAAGTTGATTTTATTTATGTATTTTTGTAGCATTCTGGGTTTATAGGCCAGAAGCTGCTGCTGTTGAGGGTCCACAGCCTGGAAAAGTTTGGGAATTCCTGGAAAAGGAACCCCAGTAATTCCCAAACCAGAAGGTTCTGGTCCGTCAGCAGAGCTCGGTTCTGATCCGATGCTGATGTTCTGCTCTGTAGTAACGCTGCTGCTTTGTCTCCTCTGCTGCAGTTAAGAGCCATCCATTCGGGAGCGACTTCGACGCCTCCTACGTAAGTATGACCTTTGAACTCGGCGGCCTGCTGTGATGATGGGGGCAGAAAGGAGGCGAATCCGCACAGCAGGTCCCAGCAGACCAGCAGCGTTACGGCGCCATGGTAACCAGGTGTTTGTCTTTGCAGGATGAGGCTGAGAGAGAAGTGATCCTGAAGCTGCTGCTCAGTCTTCATGACCACCTGGCGGTCGTTGCTGGTAGCTACCGACTCTCTATCGCCCCACGCTTATAATCTGTCATTCAGCTCTTCTAATCCTTCATGTTCGCTGCACAAAACCTTTAAGAATAAATAAATAATACAAAGGAAATAATAATACAAATAAATAAAACCTGTCTAAGTTTAAGAATCGGTTGTTTAGATGCTCCTTCTATGAGATTAGGTCCTAACCTGGGATTATATGCTCACCACTGGTTTCCTGTTTGACTCTCTTCCAGGTCACCATGACTGTGGAGACCAGCGGTTTCCCAACAGGAGTCTGTCCAGGGAGAAGGTGGCGGAATATTTGGAGGTGGGTCAATAATCCAGACTAGGATTAGTCTGAAAGCTCCTCCTGGAATAGAGGCGGAATAATCTGGGATCTGATGTATCTTTATGTTTTCAGGCCCAGGATGGAGCCTTTAAAGGTTTTATTGATGTTTCTCTGGAGTGGATCATCAGAACCAATCAGGATGTTGGGATCAGGTGAGTCCTCAGCCACGGGTCTGGGTTCCAGGGAGATCTGGATCAGAACCTTTAATCCACCTTCAGTGGTTGGGTGTGTGGAGCTGATGGGGAGGCGGGTTCAGAACCGTCGGATCTTATTGCTTCGTCTGACTGACAAACTCTGATCTTTGATCATTTCAGAGACTAGGAGATTAATCTCATTCTGACCTTTGGGTCGCTGTGGGTTTCCAACCGGGCTCAGGGTTCTTAGTCTGGGTTTGGTTTGGAGGCCAGAGAATATTGGCATCTAACTGCAAAACTCTACAAATTGGTCAAAATTTAGTGTATTTAGCCTTAATCTGAGCAGATAAATAAGATGATCTTTAATCTTAAAACAAGATAATGAGATAATATGCACCAGAAATGAGACAATTCAATAGTTTTTTCTTATTTGAAATGTAAATTGTCTTGTTCCTTTGGCAAAGTGTCTCTCTTACCTCCTTACTTTAAGAACAAAATGAATTATTTAGATTTCTATTTAATGCAGTGCTGGATCGGCTGAAGATCAGGGAACATTTTTAAATCTTTAGATCTTAGATCTACGCTGGAGTTCAGAAATCTGAGCCAACCAATCAGAAAGAGAATCCAGGCTACATGTGAGACCTGATCAGCTCTGCATGTGGAAGATGGATGGATAGAAAGCAGCTGAGGATGGATCATTATCCTTATTAATCCACTCAATCACTGCAGTGAAACGGTTTATAAATACCTTCATTAACTAAAGGTATTAAAACCTGCATCAATAAAAAGTAGATTTTATTTTCTAGTTCTAGTTTTTTACCACAAACCTTAAAAACTCTTTATGTTCCCTCCAAGCTGCTCCACACGGCCGGCGTTGCCAAATACAGCAGGACGCGTCTGTATCGGCTGTCCTAGTGATGATGTCATTGCATCATTTGCATACGTCATTCATTTATTTTTTGTGGCTGTCTGTCCAAGCAGCGCAGAGAGAGAGTTTTATCAAGCATATAATTCAGCAGATTAGTTCCACCCTCAGTAATTATTGGTGATTAAATGCTGTATTTGTTGTTTGAAACTTAACAAAAACATGAAGAAGAAGAAGAAGAAGAAAGCTGCAGCAGGGTGGAGATGCGTGGAGATCATAAGAGGAGAGAATGAAGCTGTTAAAATGCAGTTATTTTATGTGAGATGAACATCAGTTAAAATAATTTTCATGATTCAGTTTTGCATTTCAGGGCTGGATTAGCTGCAGCTTTGCACATTTCATTTACAACCTGGATTCAAAGTGGAAAAGTTTACTCTGCTGCAGCGCAGGCAGAGAGAGGCTATAGATCCACTCGCTCAGGAGGACAGAGTTCAGTGCTTTTATGTCGCCAAAGTCTCCATTAGAACAGAAATGTTTTTAAACAGATTTTTTTTTTTTAAGTAAAGGCACTGGAGGGGTCTGAATGGAGGTAGATTTAGCTAAAAAAGCTCTTAGTTGGCGACACTGAACAGGAAATCCCCGACAGCCTTTAGGCAGCTTCACCGGGGATTTCCAGCTCTGCCTGCTGCTGTAGGTACCAGATCTGATCTCACCCATTTCTTAAAGTCGTAGGACAATCATATTTCAATGTTAAATCATTCTGGCTTAAACATGTACATAAATATACTCTTTATCAGACTATTTTGCCCCAAAAATTTAGAACATTTCTATAAAAAAAAAATCCTGTCTTAAAATCTGTGTTTCCGTTTATCTTCTGCAGGCCAGTTAGTTCCTACGCCAGCCTGAACACCTAAATTCAGCCAATCATATATCAATGGTCATCTGTCAATCAATTTTTATCGGTCATAGCCTCTGGATTCATATGTAGCAGCTAATATACGCAACGGTTGAAATCAGAGTCCTTTCCTTTCCCATTGAGTTGCGTCCCAGTGTTCACGGGGATGGGCGTCTGTGTCTTCAGCAGGCAGTAGAGCTAACAGAACTGGCAGCGTTGCTTGAGGCAAGGGCTCAAACATGGACGCCTTCTACACCAAACCAATAAAACCGTTCTTCTACCTGTAGAAAAGGAACGGTTGTTGTTGACAGGAAGTTAAACGTAGTGTAGCTTAATATGGCTAACGGACTGACGCTGGGAGCCAACTGATCCGAGCGGTTTGTGTTTTCCAGGCTTAGCGGGTCAGATGATCCGGTGACGGACGTGTCGGAGATCTCCTGGTTGGAATCCACTCATCCCAGGATGCCGTTCGCCTGCCGCTTCCGCAGAGCCTTTCTCTCAGTCGTGAGCAAAGTGGTCCTGGTGGTCGTTGGTGAGTGGACCACTGTGGTTCTGGTTGATCCTTCATGACGAGTTAAAGCTCAGCCTGACGGTCCGTTTGGATGATGCGTGTAGTCGTAGGCTTGGCGTGGAGCGCCGTGTGCTACGTGAAGCACCGCTGGAGGAGGGAGGAGGAGGAGACCAGGCAGATGTACGACATGGTGGAGAGGATCATCGGTGAGGACGGCCGCTCTGAACGTCTGCTCTCATCCTGTTCTCACTGACTGACTGGCTTGTTCTGGTCCAGATGTGCTCAGGACCCACGGCGAGGCCTGCCAGGAGAACCGGGACCTGGAGCCGTATCTGCCCATCCCTCACGTCAGAGACTCGCTGCTCCAGCCTCAGGATCGGTGAGTTGGTCGTTCAGACTGCGGCGGCTCGTTGATGCGGTGGATAAGCTGACATCTGGACGCTTTCCCAGGAGGAAGATGAATACGGTCTGGAATCGAGCCGTGAAGTTCCTCTCTGCCAACGAGTCCAGGATCCGAACGGAGACCCAGACCATCAAGGGAGCAGACTTCCTGGTGTGGCGGTGGATCCAGCCGTCCCTCAGCTGCGACAAATCCAAAGTGTGGCAGGGAAAAGGTTTGTCTGCCGCCAAGGGAGGAAGAGGGGCCAGCAGATCGGCCTCCTGGTCGCAGTGGAAGCGTCCGCCACCTGGCACGGTGGCGCTTCCTCCGTCGGCCATCTTTCTAACATCTCCCCGATGATGGTCGAAGCGCTGACATGTTTCCATTTATTTTTCCAGCTTTCCCTCTGGACCGCAGGAATTCTCCGCCCAACAGCCTGACGCCATGTCTGAAGATCAGGAACATGTTTGACCCGGACATGTAAGCCCGCCTGCAGCGCCTTGTAGAGCGCCGCTGCTCGTAGGTCTGACCGTTTCCTCCTGTCTGCAGGGAGGTCGGGGACAGCTGGGACGTGGCCATCCAGGAAGCCATCCTGGAGAAATGCAGCGACAACGACGGCATCGTCCACATTTCTGTAGACAAGAACTCTAAGGAGGTAAGCCGTGCGGCACCCAGGTGTTGATGACGGCTGGGCTCCATGTTCTCCGCTGTGTCCGCAGGGCTGCGTCTACGTGAAGTGTCTGTCTGCAGAGCACTCTGGGAAGGCCTTCAAAGCGCTGCACGGCTCCTGGTTCGACGGTAAGCTCCACGCCGAGGTCACTGGCTCCTTGTGGGCGGTGCTTCCGGATTAACCGCCGTTCCTCCCGCCTGCAGGTAAGCTGGTGACGGTCAAGTATCTGCGTCTGGACCGGTACCACCAGCGCTTCCCGCAGGCCCAGGGCTGCAGCACCCCCCTGAGGGCTTCCAGCTCGCACCAGAACGCCACCAACGCCGTGTCCCACCAGTCGCAACACGGGCCCCCGAACTCCTCAGGCTTCTCATGAGGGGCCGCGCTGTGGGTGGCCCCTCCTGTATCATAGAACTGACAGCGGTGCAGAGCTTCTTTTTATACTTCAAGTGTCATAGAGTTTAAAACAAAGTATATGGAGTATTTATTACTTTGGTTCTGTTCCACGGCTCCCTGCCGGGGCGGCGTGGGGGGCGGGGCCCGGCGCTCGCTCCGCCTCTGGCTTCATTCGGGAAAATCTCTGCTGGGATCGCTTCTCTACAAACGCAGCAGATAATCCGGACGTCTGCGGCTCAACCCAGAGATTATGCATCAGCAGAGGTCCATCGCCATGGCAACAGATGAAATGAAGCCACTCGTTGGTTCGCGTGTGTGAGACCTGTTCACTGTCTCCTGCAGGTCCCACTCCACCTCCTTCACTATTATTTCTACTGGATTTATTATAGTTCTTTCATAGCGGACTAAATGAGCGCCGTGGTCAGAGTGTCCACCTCAGACCGGTTCGCTCCGGTTCCATCGGGCAGGATTAAACACTGCAACCATCTCTGCCTGCTGCACCTTTATATTACTGCAACATAACGACAGGAGCTGATTATTTTACTGCTAATGAATATGGATTCAGTTCTTTCTATGTAGATTTGTTCATATAGTTTGTTTGTTTTCCTTTGCTGGCAGCAGCGACCGTCTGCTGCAGATCATCCAACTGTGCCTTAAAGCGTGCTTTTCTGAAGTGGCACCAGAGAATGTACCGGAACTAGAACACCATGAGATTTTTTAGAGGATAAACCAGGCAGACGCATAGTTATAGTTTGGAATCTTGGAAAGTTGGCATTTTGTAGAAGTTTCCTTTGATATTAAACCAAAAGGTTCTATTTATTTTCATTTTTAATGAGGGGTATGTACTATTTTAATGTCACTAGACCTGTTGTATGTTTTTCATTAATGATTGACACTTGCTTTGTAAGAACTGTCGGGATGTTTATGATAAAATAAAGTGAACACTTTGAGAAATAAGCCAGCGCTTTGTTTAAAACTTCCCATCGACTGGAAGGTCTGCAGCTTATTATCCTCCTTTTTATTATAAATGTTATAAAGCAGTCTGCATATTGGGGCCATTAAAGACGTAACAAACACTGAATTTACAGGTTTGACTTCAAAGTGCCATTTGTAAGAGAATAAGCACGCAAATTATTCTTTCAAAGTAGCAAATTAGCAATATTTAAATGTAGATTAGTGGAACAAAACAAGATTATATAATATATGTTAGAGTATGCTGCATAAAGCGCTGAATAGAATAGAAAATCTTTTTATTGTCCCACGATGGGGAGATTCTGGTGTTTATAGCAGAAAAAAAATTATAGAAAAAATGGTCACTCAAATATGGACCCTAGAAAAATGTATAAGGATAATATAACAGTTAAGAGTTAAAAGGTGAGCAATAAAGTACTGTAAAGTGTTTTAATAATATAAAACTGGAAAATAAATAACCAATATGCAGCTATGGACATTTTTCCAGTAATAGATATTTGAAAATAGCAACATCAGAGATGTGCAGAATGACAGCAGCAGGTTATTTAACTGACTACATAGAAACTGCAGAATCAGCATGAATATAAAAGAACTGATTGAGGTTGTTGGGAACAGTGGTGGTTCTAGAGTCTTCCAGCTGCTGGTGGGAAGGATCTGTGATAACAGCTCCCTGGTGCATTTAAGGTGCAGCAGTCTGTCACTGAAGGAGCTCTCCAGTTCAGCACCAAACTGAACCAGCATGGGGGGGATTGCATTATCCATCAGAAAGTTTCATTTCATAGGATCCAGTCTGAACTTTCCCGCCTCCTGCGCTGAGTCCAAGAGGGCATCCAATCCAGAGCTGAATGTCAGGCTGATCCAGCCGCTTCCTCTCAGCTACAAGATCAGCACTTTCAACCAACCTTGAACAGCTCGCATAAGAAGTCCGGCTGATGCCACAGCAGAGTCAGAGAAGGTCTTTAGGAGCCCCCCCTCAGTCTCCTCAGCAGGAAGACTCTGCTCTGACCTTTCTGGGTCCAGAGCCTGGTCAGTGTTGGGAGTCCAGGTCCAGGTTTGTTTTATTTCAGATGAACACTGAGGTACTAATCAGAGTCCACCATCTCAATGTCCGCTCCCCGAATGCATCATTAATTGGAGGCATTACCAACTAAAAGAAGAAAAGATATGTTCCAAAAGATATTTCAAATATAAAAAGAAAATCCAGCAGTAAAATAAATACTCTTTGTTTCCTCTCTCATTTATCAGCCGTAAACAGTGAAGCAAAGCATGAATTGACCAGGTTTTTATACAGCAGTAAATGAAGTTTAAAGTTTGTGTATATTTAACTTTTTTATCTTCTGATAATTTTCCTTTGTAGAAATTGTACAATAAAAATGACATTTAAATGTAAATGATACTCTTCAGTGCAGTTTTAACGCTTGCGGCTACATTTTTTTCCTCAAGGCAGAGGGCCCAGTATATCATATGGGTCTTTCATGGGGCCCCATATTCCTGGCAGCGCCCCTGCGAACAATGGCCTCCTCATGGAGGTTTTCAAAGTAAAAATAAATGATAGATTTGCATGTTTATATAATCCCTGAATTTACATGTTGTTTTGCCTATTTATTCTCCTACATTTTCTACTGGTTTCCTTCCATATTTGCATCTTTATAACCTCGTAAATATGCCCAAAATTAATCATTAAACACGTTTAAATTCCATTTTTCGTCTTTTATTGGCTCTAATCGGTCTCCGTCAGTCACGTGACATTTTGTTGCTAACCCCGAAATCCCACATACTCCGTCTGCGCTCCGCTCCGCTCCGCTCCGCCCCGCTGCGTTCCAGACCGCCTGCGCAAAGCAAAGCCTACAGCCGCCGCTGTTGCTCCGTCCCCTCCGCTCTGAGTTCCTTGGAGATCGTAGAGGGCATGCGCGAGATGAACCAGGGTTTCAGCGGATCATTAAAAATAATTACAATTCATAATTCTTTTTTTAATCAAGGCCTTAATTGGCACTAAAATTAATTAAATATGTTTATCGTGGCATTTATGATTCTTTAATAAAAATGCTTCTAAAAACAATTTCGTCAGATATATTATATCGCTATTAATTTGCGTGGAACTGTTTATAAAGCCGTATGTTCGGAAAGGAAGCTCGAGGCGGAGAAAAAGCTAGAGGATATATATATACGTATATGTGTGTGTGTGTGTGTGTGTGTTTACATACATACAGGAGTCATGGAACTCTGCTTGCAGCTCCTTCATATTTAATATTTTAATGGAGATGAGAAATCTGCTTCCTGGTTGGTGAATAACCAATAGTTTGGATCCAATCATTTAAATAAACGGTGTTAGTTTTTTTTTTATATATATATATATAAGAATTGTGCTATAATTTCTAGTCACCGATCTGTTGCTGCTATATTTTAATTTGACGAACCGGAATTTGTCGATGTTCTTTTTCCTGTTTGGTGCGATTGCAATTGCGGATCTTGACCTGGCCGGACCGGAGCGGAGCAAAAAATAGCTCGGCTCCGTAATTTGTCGGTGACGGACGGAGAAGACGTACGTGGACGGAGACGTGCGGAGGAGTAGCGGTGGATGTGGAACAGCTCTCATTGATTTCCATGAAAGACAAGCGCTCCGCACGACGTACGTCAGCGGGGCGGAGCGGAGCGGAGCGCTGACGGAGTATGTGGAATCTGGGGGTGAGACGCCATTTTTGGCGTAAAGGCGTAGTGTAAACAACCGCAGTATAGCTAAACGAAGGACTAAAGGATTGAGTTTGTCTCTCTGACTATATGGAAAAAAGTAAGCAGAATGTGAAATTACCGTACGGTGTCGTGCCAAGGTAGTTATCCCTGCGAAAATTTGTATCCCCTCGTCGGGCGCGCGCACGGAGTAGGAAGAACAACCCGAGTTAACTCCGCTTCGATTCCAACGTGCAGAACTTGAAATTTGAAAGGTTTTACGTGCATGAAAGTTGAGCTTTACTGTTTTATTCTTTACTTCACATGTTATAGCAGAATATCGCCAGTGATATTGATCTAAAACTAATAATAAAACACAAACGTTTGCTTGAAAGCTGGTCACTGACAGCAGTGTCTACTCCTCCCTCTGAAAGCAAACAGATCCTTGTTCTTTTCCACACGTTCATTAAAAAAATCTCTCATTGTTTCACAGTGTCCAAATGTTCTCATCCCATTGAAAACTGTTGTAAACCATATACTTGTAATAAAAATGAAATAGAAAATGGAGTGCACGTGTAATCATTAAAAACTACTGTATATGCAGAAGGAAATAATTTTTTCCTCGTTGAAATTTGGTACTTAAATCTATATTTGTGTTTATAGTAACTTGCAATTTATCTATGTTGTACTATCCTTAATAAACAGTTTGTGTTCTAACATCAGCCATTTTATTTCATCCCATTTTGCCAGAACTGGCAATATGGGATGAAATAAAACCTGCTGTAATCTGTTCCCCCTGTCTAAATCAGGCAAAAAAAGGCCCCAGCTTTTTCATTTTTGGCTTATAAGCTATCTTTTATGATGACAATTTATTCCTGAAACTTTGCTTGGATGTGATGGACCTTTATTTCTTAAAGTTACAAGGAGGGAACAAATTATAGCAGGCCACCTGCTATATTCTGTTCCCCCTCAAATCAATCAAAAAAGGCCCCAGCTTTTTCATTTTTGGCATCATAAAAGATGCTTATAAGCCAAAAATGACAAATCTGGGACCTTTTTGCTGCCTGCTAGACAGGGGGAACAGATTACGGCAGGTGGCCTGTTATAATCTGTTCCCCCCTTGTAACTTTAAGAAATAAAGGTCAATCAACTCCAAAGTTTCAGGGGTTAGTTGTCATCATAAAAGATACTTATAAGCCAAAAATGAAAAAGCTGGGACCTTTTTTGTCTGATTTAAACAGGGGGAACAGATTATAGCAGGTGGCCTCTGCTATAATTTGTTCCCCCTCTTATAACTTTAAGAAATAAAAGGTCCAGAACTGGTCGCAAAGTTTCGGGGGTTAGCTGTTCCGTCATCATAAAAGATGTTTATAAGCCAAAAATGAAAAAAAGATGGGGCCTTTTTTGCCTGATTTAGACAGTGGACAGATTACAGCAGGTTTTATTTTATCCCATATTGCCAGTTCTGGCATATGGTCTTTAATGGTCACACGTGCACTCCACATTTTCTATTTCATTTTTATTGCAAGTATACGGTTTACAACAGTAAAGTTTTCAATGGGATGAGAACATTTGGACACTGAAACAATGAGAGATTTTTTAATGAACGTGTGTGAAAAGAACAAGGATCTGTTTGCTTTCAAAGGGAGGAGTAGACACTGCTGGCAGCGACCAGCTTCTTTAAGCAAACGTTTTGTGTTTTTTATTATTAGTTTTAGATCAATACTATCACTGGCGATATTCTTGCTATATAACATGTGAAGTAAAAGAATAAAACAGTAAAGCTCAACTCTTTCATGCACGTAAAACCTTTCAAATTTCAAGTTCTGCACGTTGGAAATTGAAGTGGAGTTAACTCGGGTTGTTCTTCCCACTCCGTGCGCGATCCCGACGAGGGATCGCGCACGGATAACTACCTTGGCAAGACACCGGGACTGGCAGCCTCTCACACAACACGATCGTGTCATTTCTGGCGGTAAATAATTGTTGCCGAAAGACACAGCCGCGTGTAGGTTATCTCGACTTTCCACCTAATATGGTGGTTTTCCACGATGCACCGCGCCAGGAGGTAAACAATTGACGTCACCTCGGCGGAGACCGATAGTCGTGTCCACGTGACCGTGATGCAGCCAGCAGTTATTTAACATGCGTAGTTTCCGCTCTTGGACGGTAGGGGGCGTTGTTCCACGGTGGACTCTGTTAAAAACTCAGTGTTAAGTTAATATTAATGGTTTTATTTATTGTTCCTGAATAAAAACTGATGTATATTTTATACCAATCAATTTAAAGGCCGGTCTTTCCTGCTCTACCAAAGCGGAAGCAGAGTAGGTTTTTGCCCATATAAGGTAACATCGCAGTGGTTCTGTTCATCCAGACCTCCTCTGATGTTGCTCCGCAGGAAGGGCTCCTTCGCCGCAGGAACAGGCCGCCTACCAGCGCACACCGTCCCGCTGCTCCTGCTGCTCCTCTCCGGTAGGAACTGTTTTTAGCTAAAGGCTAACTCTGTAGCGTAGCTCATTTCAGGGACCGAATTGATAAACAGTCTCTAGTTACCGACTGTTGTTTCTGTTGACATACAGTTAATTTAAACTTATAAACTTTTAATAAGTTAGGTTTTATTTTTAAGGTGTTCTGGACTAGTTGGTTTTCCACTTAATCTGAGACGGGATCATGTTTGGTGACGTCAGCTTCACTTTTAGGATCAGTTTTATTTGGCAGGAAATAAATAAAATAAAAAAGGAAGAGTAACAGTCTAGATAAACTGTAGATAAATATAACATAGTTGTGACAGATTGATGTGATGTCGGGAAAATCAGCTGCGTGAAAGAAATGCGTCATGGCGGGACAGGTGTCCGCCTTGATGCCTGATTAAAAATACTTTCCACGTAACAACTCAAAAAAAATGTTTCAATCCGCAATAAATGATAGGAATAGATTTAAAGGATAAAACTGACCCATCCTTTAAAATGGAGGAGAAAAGATGCTTTAGGAGGAAGACTTTATGGACCCATGGGATAAAAAAGGAGGCGATCCCTCAACAAAACACAGGATTAAAGAAAAACAAAATATTTCACTTTTAAAAACACCTTAATAAAATGAGAACCTTTGTTTCCAAAACCTAAAACGTTTTAATGTCACAAAAATCTGAAGTTTGAACCTTTTACATAATAAAAACATAAACAAGGGAGAGAAAGCGAAAAGAAGTGATGAAGATAATAATAAAACTAAAAGCAGGTGATTATAGTGAAATAAGTTTCCAACTGCAGTTCGAGTTGCTATGAAATATTTTAAATCCCTTTTAAATTAGTGAACATTCGGTGAAATTACATTAGTGAATATATTGTTTATCTTAATCTTTTCATTAGTTATGTCTCCCTTTATTAACCCAGTAAACTCTAATGATCATAAACCAAATGTTTTGTTTTCTAAATAGATTCTTTGATTAAAGCCTAAATGATTCCTGAGCAGGAAATGTTTCAAAGCGAAGAGCTTTCAGTCAGATTGATTGGAAATGTTAGAAAAATGCTTCTCATTGATCAGATTTCTTTAAATGTTTATTTGGGGCCATGGTGGGTCCAATTAGGTAAAGTCAGTACCACAAAGCTGAGTGCATTCTTAGCCAGGCTGGTCACCATGGTAACCGACTGGCTTTCCCAGCAACCAATCAGCTGTTAGGAAATGCTGATGTATCCTTTCATTGGTTTAGAATAAATGGGAAATGGAACTTAAACGTCTCAATAAAAGAACTTAAGAAACCAAAATATATTCTTGACAAGTAATTTCTTCAATTTTTCCTCCTCTCTGACTAACTCATCCTTTTTCCTTATTCTGTATGTGTTTCCTCCTGTATAATGTCCTCATTCATCACTTACATCTCATTTGTTTCTTGTATGATTGATATATGAAGCCCAATAAAAATCTACACCACAAAATACCAGAAGAGCCAAAACTGTTAGAAGATCCATTGGATCACAGTGATTATAGAAGTCTACAGGTTATCACTGCCTGTATGACCCACGCCGCGAAAAAGTTCCTCACTGGATGGATGATGGAGCGGTTGGATGGATTGATGGATGGAGGATGGATGATGGATGATGGATGTTGGATGGTTGGATGGATTGATGGATGGAGGATGGATTGATGGATGTTGGATGGTTGGATGGATGGAGGATGGATGGATGGTGGATGGTTGATGATGGATGGATGGATGGATGGATGGATGGATGGATGGATGGATGGATGATGGATGGATGGAGATGGATGGATGGATGGAGATAGATAGATGGAATAGATGGATGATAGATATGGATGAATTTAGATGGATTTGAGAGATTAGATAGATGATAGATAGATGATGGATAGATAGATGGATGGATATTTAGATGGATGGGTATGGATGGGTATTGGATGGATATTTGATGGATGAATTGGATGGATTGGATGGATTGATGGATGGAGGATGGATGGATGGATGAATTTAGATGATGGATGGATGGATGGATGGATGGATGGATGGATGGATGGACGGATAGATGGATGATGGTTGGAAATAGACAGTGGATCCATCTCCACCTTTGAAGATGGAAGTGTTTGATGATCAGTGGATGCTTGTCTCTCTGTCTGTAGTGTCACAGGTTTATGGCCGTCTTCCTTAGACGTGGGCTCCTCTTGGCCTTGCATCGTACCGTTGGGCAAGGCAGCAGCTCCGCCTTCCTCCCTGCAGCTGCTCTAGGTAGAGTGATCTGTTGGGTTTTAAGTATGGATTTTATCTGTTGGGATGTTTGCTGTAATGTGTGTCTTTCATGAAGATGTCCATAATCAACGTTGTACGATGTTGCATTTACCCCGCTTACGTCCCTTAGGGGGCAGCAGATTGTTGCTCCACAGCGTCCAGTGGGCTGGGAAACCAGTAAGTTCCCAGTCTAAGGTTGAGATGAACATATTTCTAACTGGTGCTGAGAGGCAGTAAATCAGTGCAACCCGACTTTGGTTCAAATTAACTGAAAAAACAAGGGCGTCAGTTTCTAAAAGGTCAGATGTGTAGAATGATGCCGTTTATGTTCATCTTAACGAGTCCGGCATAGCCTGGTTATTCAGCACGTGCATCAAGTTCAATAAAAACTAAATAAATGACGCGGAAAGGCTTTCATCACCTCCATGAGAATCATTAAAAAGTCCAACAGAGGAAGAGGAAGACATTTCAGTGAGCTGCAGGCTGTAAAGCCTGGTTCTGATCAAAGGACCAGGCTGTAGAAGGCTGTAAAAAATAGTTTGGATCCAGGGATCAGGCGGTAATTGCTGTAGAGAGCTGTAAATTAAATTAAACCCTGTTTATTTCTATAGCACACAATTCACAACACATGTCATCTCAATGCACTTTCCAGTTCACCACAGATCATCATCCAGTCAGATTGATTCAAAAGTTTTCTATCTAAGGAAAACCAGCTGATTGCATGGACTCATTGACTTTTTCAGCAATCCCTCACACTAAGCACATGCTTAGTAGCTTACAGTGGAGAGGAAAAACTCCCTTGAACAGGAAGAAACCTCCAGCAGAACCTACAGGTCTTTCAGTGTGAGCGCCATCTGCTGAGGACCCACTGGGGTTCCCAAGGAGACAGAAGCAGACATAGAAAGAAGCATAGATACAAAAGGCAACTGCCAACCAGCTCCACAGGCGGCCCCGCCCAGGAAACACACAGCCAGGCAGACGCATGAGCCCGGTGCCAGCTCCCATGTCAGAGGATGAAGAGAGCACACATCCAGTTAGTCACAGTCAGAGAAACAGGACTACACTGAAAAAACAGGCTGATCTCCAACATCTAGAAACAAAGGTGTTGATGGCAGCAGCACAGCTGATATTTCTCTCCAGGATGGAGTCACAGCCAAACAGGAACAGTTCAGTTCAGTTTATTTATATAGCCAAATTCACAACACATGTCATCTCAAGGCACTTTTTACAGTTCAACCAGATCATACAGTCAAATTGATACAAAGTTTTCTATCTAAGGAAAACCAGTTGATTGCATTGACTCATTGACTCAAATACAATCCCCCACACTAAGCAACAGACCAGATGAAGCTACTATGAGAAAAGCAGAGAGAGCAGAAAGTTAGAGATTGAACTAACAGATTCTGCAGAGTGGGAGAATAGAGATAGAATGATGAAAAAGGGGTCCCTATGTCCTCCAGCAGTCTAAAAGCCTATAGCAGCATAAATACTAGAGATAGCTCAGGATAACCTTGAGCCACTCTAACTAGAAGCTTTATCAAAAAGGAAAGTTTTAAGCCTAGCTTTAAAAGTAGACAGGGTGTCTGCCTCACGGACTAAAACTGGTAGTTGGTTCCACAGGAGAGGAGCCTGATAACTAAAAGATCTGCCTCCCATTCTACTTTTAGAAACTCTAGGAACCACTAGTAAACCTGCAGATTGAGAGCCGAAGTGCTCTGTTAGGAACATAAGGAACAATCAGATCTCTGATATCAGATGGAGCTTGGCCATTTAAGGCTTTATATATATGTGAGAAGGAGGATTTTAAATCCTATTCTGGATTTAACAGGAAGCCAATGAAGAGAAGCTTTCAGGATAGGAGAGATATGATCTCTGCTTTTTCATTTTCATCAGAACTCTGGCTGCAGCATTTTGGATCAGCTGAAGGCTTTTAACTACAGTTTGTGTGGACTTCCTGATAGTAAAAGAATTACAATAGTCCAGCCTTGAAGTAACAAATGCATGGACTAGTTTCTCAGCATCAACCATGCTGTCTAATAACTCTACAGATTGGGAGCATGTATAAAGTAAAGAGAATTGGTCCTAGCACTGATCCCTGTGGTACTCCACAGGTAACCTTTGAGCATGATGAAGATTTATCATTAACATGAACAAACTGAATTTGATCAGATAGATAAGATTTAAACCAGTCTAGTGCTGTTCCTTTAATTCCAACAAAATATTCAAGTCTTTCTAAAAGAATATTATGATCAACTGTATCAAATGCAGCACTGAGATCCAACAGGACGAGCACAGATACAAGTCCATTATCTGAGGCCATGAGAATATCATTAGTGACTTTCACCAGAGCTGTTTCAGTGCTATGATGAGCTCTAAAGCCAGACTGAAACTCTTCAAAAAGTTCATTATGGTGTAAGTGATCGCAAACTTGTTTTGTCACTACTTTCTCAAGAATTTTAGATAAGAAAGGAAGATTGAATATAGGTCTATAATTGACCAAGTCAATTAACCAAGACAACTATAGAGCCACACTGGCGCCACCGGTTAAACTCTGACCACATCAGTAGGAGTAATGCAAAGCCAGGGCTTGAACCATCAATCCTTCGATTTCAGAGCAAACTCCCACACTGGGCTCACACTCTATGCCCTCATGTCAGCACAAGATCCAAAAGTATGAAGATGAGAATGTGTGGGACTATTCACATTTTGAACAAAGCCAATAGTGTCTAAGATAGCATTAAAGGCTGCTCTTAAGCTATCGCCTTCAATGTCAGCATGGATGTTAAAATCTCCCCACTATGATGACCCTGTCAGTGTTTAATACCAAATCAGAAAGGAACTCTGAAAACTCATCTAAAAATTCAGAGTAAGGACCTGGTGGACGATACAAAGTTACAAAAAGAAGAGGTTTTCTTTTCCTTGAAATTTGGATCAGGGAAATTAAGGGTTAAATGTTCAAAAGAGTTGTAGGTATTAACTGTTTTGGGAGTAATCAGTAAGTCAGACTGAAAGATTGTTGCTACTCCTCCTCCCTCCCCAGAACTTCTGGGTATGTGAAAATTTAAATAGCTTGAAGGAGTTGCCTCATTTGTAAGCGCTGGTTCTGATCGAGGGATCAGGCTGTAACGGCTGTAGAGGGCTGTAAAGGCTGGTTCTGATCGAGGGATCAGGCTGTAACGGCTGTAGAGGGCTGTAAAGGCTGGTTCTGATCCAGGGATCAGGCTGTAACGCTGTAGAGGGCTGTAAAGGCTGGTTCTGATCCAGGGATCAGGCTGTAACGGCTGTAGAGGGCTGTAAAGGCTGGTTCTGATCCAGGGATCAGGCTGTAACGGCTGTAGAGGGCTGTAAAGGCTGGTTCTGATCCAGGGATCAGGCTGTAACACTGTAGAGGGCTGTAAAGGCTGGTTCTGATCCAGGGATCAGGCTGTAACGGCTGTAGAGGGCTGTAAAGGCTGGTTCTGATCCAGGGATCAGGCTGTAACGGCTGTAGAGGGCTGTAAAGGCTGGTTCTGATCCAGGGATCAGGCTGTAACGGCTGTAGAGGGCTGTAAAGGCTGGTTCTGATCCAGGGATCAGGCTGTAACACTGTAGAGGGCTGTAAAGGCTGGTTCTGATCCAGGGATCAGGCTGTAACGGCTGTAGAGGGCTGTAAAGGCTGGTTCTGATCCAGGGATCAGGCTGTAACAGCTGTAGAGGGCTGTAAAGGCTGGTTCTGATCCAGGGATCAGGCTGTAACGGCTGTAGAGGGCTGTAAAGGCTGGTTCTGATCCAGGGATCAGGCTGTAACGGCTGTAGAGGGCTGTAAAGGCTGGATTTCTGATCCAGGGATCAGGCTGTAACGGCTGTAGAGGGCTGTAAAGGCTGGTTCTGATCCAGGGATCAGGCTGTATCTGCTGTAGAGGGCTGTAAAGGTCTGGTTCTGATCCAGGATCAGGCTGTAACACGCTGTAGAGGGCTGTAAAGGCTGGTTCTGATCCAGGGATCAGGCTGTAACGGCTGTAGGGGCTGTAAAGGCTGGTTCTGATCCAGGGATCAGGCTGTAACGGCTGTAGAGGGCTGTAAAGGCTGGTTCTGATCCAGGGATCAGGCTGTAACACTGTAGAGGGCTGTCGGCTGGTTCTGATCCAGGGATCAGGCTGTAACACTGTAGAGGGCTGTAAAGGCTGGTTCTGATCCAGGGATCAGGCTGTAACGGCTGTAGAGGGGGCTGTAAAGGCTGGTTCTGATCCAGGGTCGATGGTATCAGGCTGTAGATGTCAGGCTGGTTGTAGATCCAGGCTGTAAAGGCTGGTTCTGATCCAGGGATCAGGCTGTAACGCTGTAGAGGGCTGTAAAGGCTGGTTCTGATCCAGGGATCGAGGCTGTAACGGCTGTAGAGGGCTGTAAAGGCTGGTTCTGATCCAGGGATCAGGCTGTAACGGCTGTAGAGGGCTGTAAAGGCTGGTTCTGATCCAGGGATCAGGCTGTAACGCTGTATCCAGGGCTGTAAAGGCTGGTTCTGATCCAGGGATCAGGCTGTAACGGCTGTAGAGGGCTGTAAAGGCTGGTTCTGATCCAGGGATCAGGCTGTAACGGCTGTAGAGGGCTGTAAAGGCTGGTTCTGATCCAGGGATCAGGCTGTAACGCTGTAGAGGGCTGTAAAGGCTGGTTCTGATCCAGGGATCAGGCTGTAACGCTGTAGAGGGCTGTAAAGGCTGGTTCTGATCCAGGGATCAGGCTGTAACGGCTGTAGAGGGCTGTAAAGGCTGGTTCTGATCCAGGGATCAGGCTGTAACGGCTGTAGAGGGCTGTAAAGGCTGGTTCTGATCGAGGGACCAGGCTGTAATCCAGCTGTAGAGGGCTGTGAAGGCTGGTTCTGATCCAGGGATCAGGCTGTAACGGCTGTAGAGGGCTGTAAAGGCTGGTTCTGATCCAGGGATCAGGCTTGTAACGGCTGTAGAGGGCTGTAAAGGCTGGTTCTGATCGAGGGATCAGGCTGTAACACGCTGTAGAGGGCTGTAAAGGCTGGTTCTGATCCAGGGATCAGGCTGTAACACTGTAGAGGGCTGTAAAGGCTGGTTCTGATCCAGGGATCAGGCTGTAACGGCTGTAGAGGGCTGTAAAGGCTGGTTCTGATCCAGGGATCAGGCTGTAACGCTGTAGAGGGCTGTAAAGGCTGGTTCTGATCCAGGGATCGATGGCTGTAATCGCTGTAGAGGGCTGTAAAGGCTGGTTCTGATCCAGGGATCAGGCTGTAACGGCTGTAGAGGGCTGTAAAGGCTGGTTCTGATCCAGGGATCAGGCTGTAACGGCTGTAGAGGGCTGTAAAGGCTGGTTCTGATCGAGGGATCAGGCTGTAACACTGTAGAGGGCTGTAAAGGCTGGTTCTGATCCAGGGATCGGGCTGTAACGGCTGTAGAGGGCTGTAAAGGCTGGTTCTGATCGAGGGATCAGGAACGGCTGGCTGTAAAGGCTGGTTCTGATCGAGGGATCAGGCTGTAACGCTGTAGAGGGCTGTAAAGGCTGGTTCTGATCCAGGGATCAGGCTGTAACGGCTGTAGTCACATCAGCTTCATTCTCTCATAACCAGTTTGCCTTTTAGCTCCTTATTAGAACATTTGAGTCTAATTGAAGCAGTGGAAGTTATTTTAAAGAAGCAGACACGTTTCCACAGAGGTTTTAATCAGTCACCTAACGATCAGTTCTGGTTTTTGCTAACGATGCTGATCTGTAGCGCTGAGCTAAAGGTAGAGTGTGAGCCGTTAGTCTAGGATGTGTGAGATATGCAGAGCTGCTTTCCTTTCCCTCACCCTACAGACCCACACATCCTCTGTCTGTCCTCTGGGCTAAACAGACTGAGTGACTGTGGCCTAGAAGGTTCCTAAAGTGCAGTTTGTTCTGGTTCTGAACAGTGTCCAGTAGACTTAAACCCGATTGTTTCCGTCATTCACTTTAATAAGCAGTTACGATCCTCCCATGTCGGTAAAAGGAATAAACGTAACTCTGCCGTTTTTCTTTTGTGCGCTGCTGGCAGGTATTTCCTTCCCCTTTAAGACACGGCAGCGTTTGGTGAACCACGTGACTCCAGTGATCCGTCGGAAGCGTAAGCAAAGAGAATGGCGGATGGTTGAAACAGCTGTAAACTACATGACATCAGTTAATCCTGTGGAGCCGAGCGAGAGCAGAGATGAAGCTGAGCCACAGAGTTCAGCATGCGGCACGCCGGTTTTTATTGAGGGTGTGCGAGTTTAAACAAAGCTCACTGCACGCCATAGATGTTGAGCAAAGATGGCGACCCAAAGGAACACATCCAACCTCCTCCACCTACATCACAGCCACGCTGTGGAGTTCAAAGGCTCCATTACCTTTGAGCAAACATGTTTTTCTCCTGTTCAATGAGACATTGTGGAACTTTCAATCAATAAATTATAAATAGATCATTTGCATTTCCTGCACATGCCTTTCCTTCTAATAGAGGAACAGGAGCAGTTATCGTTATCAAGGTACAACTGCCTTATTTACCGTGATATTGATGTAAGGTCAAATCGCTCTGGCCTAAAGCTGGGCGGGGTCCCAGGAACCAGAGGAGTCCACATTAGACTCTGTGATGTTGAGGACGGCTGGAGGAGGCCTCAGAGCTGATGGAGGAGGAGCCGTAAATAACCTGCAGAGACTCTGGGACGTGCTCCACACCCGACAGTCAAAGGATTCAGAAGCACATGGAGAGGCGTCTGTAGCCATTGTATCCATGACGACGCGTGCAGCAAACTGGCTCTGCCTGCAAACAGCCTGGATGGAAAACACGCCTCAAACTGCTGGAGTTTCTCCATAAAAGCAGACTCAGACTCCGCCTCTCCACGAGATTTAGGGCTGCACCCAACGGTTACTTTGCAAATTAATTCATCTGTCAATTATTTTCAGATTAAGCAATTAATAACCAGATATCCATTTTACAAAGATTAACCAGGTGAACCCAAAACTTTTCCACTTGAGGAGTTCTGGATTATAGAGCATGTTGACAGATGAAAAGGTTTTTAATATTATTTTACAATCTTGGTATAGTTTCTGCTCTAAGTGGGTCGCTCTGTCAGCTAAACGCATGTTTTACTAAATTACTTGATTATTTCAATAATCAGATTAATCTGATTGTTTCATCCCTCCTGATTGATGCTGTCTGAACCCTAAATGATCCATCTCCTCTACTATAGTAGTTCATGTGGTGATTTATTGGCAGCAATGAGCTGAAGCTGATCTTTTACAAAAATGTTTTTCTTCTAATAATCTAACTGTAAAGTAAAGACCTTAGCTGTGAACTGAGCTACCGGCTGCCGGTAGTGAAAAGGTAAGATCCTCACACTCTGATCTTAGCAGCAGGAAATGAATGTTTTCTGTTCTTCCTCTTTAACCTCCAGAATCGGTAAACCCTGGTGGAGTGGCGTAATAATGCTGTGTCTCATCCTGACCCTTCGCTGTCTCTTGTCATTCTGTCCCTCATCCAGTCCAGCCGTTGGTTGAGGCCTTATTCTAGCGCCTTCCTCCTCCAGCCACTATGTCGGGCTTCAATCTGCTGCATCTAATAACCAAGAGTCCGCCTGTATCTCTGCGGTCCTGCAGTCTCCCCTCAGGTCCACTGACGGCGTGCTGTGTGCTTGTCTGGCTCTGCCTGCATTAACACATTAACATGTTGCTGTGCTGTGCTTTTCTAATCTGAACTAATCCTTTTCTAGCTCAGACTTAGTGAAAACGACCAGGAAAGGCTCATCGTTAGATTAGTTTCTCAGTCTATTAACAGGCAGTCATTCAACTGATTTAAAATGGAAGTAATTGAATTATCTGAAGGGATTAATATGGATCATTGGTTGTAAAGGCAGTGACACTAGAGAACTTCCTGATTACAGTTTGTCGTTGGGAGAAGATCAATCTTCACTTTTAAGCATCCAGGATTCACTTTGATGATGTAATAATGAGCATCCTCATCAACCTGTGGATCACTTCTGCTTCCTGAACCTTCATCAGGACCAGAGCTGGTCCTCACATAGATTCTGTTCAGAAGAAGGCCCCTCAGAGGTGGTTCTGGAAACCATGACCTTCTACAGGATGCATTGGTGTTATCCCCACACTGCTTCTGTTTGCTCCTCCATCTCTAACCAGGGTTCCATCCACCTTCCCTCCATTCAGGACCTCTAAAGTCCAGGAAAATGGCCGCCAACATCTCTGCAGACCCTAAGCCAGGAGTGCCCAAAGTCGGACCTCGAGGGCCGAATCCTGCAGGGTTTTATCCTTGTGCTGAATCAGGAAACCTCTAAACCCTGTAGGACTGACTCTGGACATGCCTGCCTTGAACTAATTTAAAAAAGCTGTCACTGTGCCTCTCTGTATTAAATATATATTTTATCAAGGTGTTTGCTACCTGGTATGTTGAAGTTCTAATAGTTTGCATCCAATCATTTAATTAAACGGTCTTAGTTTTGAGAAATATATAAGATTATGCTCTAATTTGTAGTTACCAATCTGTCGTTGCCATTTTTTACTTTGACAAACCGGATCTTCTTGACGTTCCTTCTCCTGTTTAGTGTGAAGGATGGAAAAGACGTATGTGGACAGTGATGTGCGGAGAAGTAGCAGGACGCAGCTCCAGGGCGGTTTGGTCTTTTGGGACCCGCTCCAGAGCGGTACGGTCTTTTTGGACCCGGCGACAGGGCGGTTTGGTCTTTTGGGACCCGGCTACAGGGCGGTACAGTCTTGTAGGATGCGACTCCAGGGCAGTACAGTCTCTCGGGACGCGGCTCCAGGGCGGCACTGTCTGGTAGGATGCGGATCCGGGGTGGTACAGTCTCTCAGGACCCAGCTCCAGGGCAGTACGGTCTCTCAAGACGTGGCTCCAGAACGGTACGGTCTCTCGGGAGCCGGCTACAGGGCGGTACGTTCTCTCAGGACCCGGCTTCAGGGTGGTATGGTCTTCCGGGACTGGCCTCCAAGGTGGTACAGTCTTGTAGGACGTGGCTCCAGGGCGGTATGGTCTTGTAGGACACAACTCCAGGGGGTTAAGGTCTCTTTGGACGCGGCTCTGGGGTGGTACGGTCTCTCAGGACTTGGCTCCGGGGCAGTACGGTCCCTCGTGCCGTGCCTTCAGGGCGGTACGGTCTCTCGAGATGCGGCCCCGTAAGGTGGTACTGTCTCTCGACGGGCTCAGGGGTGGTACGGTCTCGACGCGGGTTCTGGGGTGGTACGGCCTCGACGCCGCTCTGGGGCAGTACGGGTCTCTGGGACGGGCTCTGGGGTGGTAATGGCCTCGACGCGGGTTTGGTGGTACGGCCTCTCGACGCGTGGCTCTGGGGCAGTACGGCTCCTCGGGACGCGGCTCTGGGGCAGTACGGCCGGGTCTCTCGGGACGCGGCTCTGGGGCAGTACGGCCTCTTGGGACGTGGCTCTGGGGTGGTACGGTCTCTGGGGACGGGCTCTGGGCGGTACGGTCTCTCGACGCGGCCCTGGGGCAGTACTGTCTCTCGGACGTGGCTCTGGGGCAGTACGGTCTCTCGTAACGTGCCTTCAGGGCGGTACTGTCTCTCGAGATGCGGCCCCAAGGTGGTACTGTCTCTCTGGAAGTGGCTCTGGGGCAGTACGGTCTCTCGGGATGTGGCTCTGGGGTGGTGCGGCCCCAGTCTCTCGGGACACGGCTCTGGGACAGTACGGTCTCTCGTAACGTGCCTTCAGGGCGGTACTGTCTCTCGAGATGCGGCCCCAGGGTGGTACTGTCTCTCTGGAAGTGGCTCTGGGGCAGTACGGTCTCTCGTAACGTGCCTTCAGGGCGGTACTGTCTCTCGAGATGCGGCCCCAGGGTGGTACGGTCTCTCGGGACGTGGCTCTTGAAACGGCTGCGGATAGAAACACTCCTTTGGGATTATTCTCTATGCAGAGCCAACTTTTGTAGTAGAAGGATGAGTCACTGTTCAGCTGCAGCATGAACGCCGTCTAGTAAACTGGAGCTGGAAAGCAGCGGTCTCTGATCTCTGAACCTAATCCTGCAACATAACAGAACCGCATTGGGAATAAAAACAGCTATTAGCTGGAGGTTTTCCTTATGCTTTGGATGTGGAGTACAGTTAGCTTTGCTCACATTGATGGTCCTCCTGAACCCCCCAGTTCTTCTTTTTATCTTTGTTCTAACGGTTTAGGACGGGTTTACTTCCTGGCTTTGCTGCAGCTTGCATGCTATCAGCGACTGCCTCCAACTCTGGGATTTTCTTCAGTGTTTTAAATGTCTAGAATAATCTGCCTTTTAGACAAGTTTCATATCAAACAGGAAGTTTTATTTATAAAGTTCCTGGACTTTAACGCACCAAGGAGACTAAAAACAGCCAGATCCTTTAAGAACGGCAGTCTTGGTGTTAATCTGACCTAAAATCCAACTGGAATACATCAGAGTCTGAAAACATTTAGTGTGGATCATTGGCAGAGTTCAGATGGATCAAATCAGAGGATGGGCGGGTCAGAGGACAGGACACAGTTTCAATGCACTACAGACTTACTGACTGTTTCTGTGCTAGAGACGACATCCAATCACATTTTTTTCTCTGCCTTCGTTTGTAGGAGCTTGCAGGACTAAGAAGACATGGCCAGTGAGTTACTCCAAGGAGGAACTGACGAAACGCCTCACCCCAAAGCAGTACCATGTCACCCAGGAGAGAGGCACCGAGAGGTCAGTTTGTCTATCAGCTGAAGAACAGATAAAGCAGATGTTCTTCCAGAACCTTCCTCCATGTCCATAACTGACTTTGTTTCCCTCACAGCGCCTTCACTGGGGAGTTCACCGACCATAAAGCCGAGGGGACGTATCACTGCGTGGTCTGTGGGGCCCCTCTCTTCAGGTGGGTGGAATATGGGTCCGTCTGCTCGCCTACAGGTGGTCCAGGCGTTACCCAGACCCAGAGTTTCAATAAATTCATGTTTTATTCAAAGAGATGACGTTGCCATGGTAACGACAGTAGCGCCCAGAGAAAAGAAAAACCCTGACGGCAGCTTTCTCTGTTCTTTCACAGCTCGCAGTCTAAATTTGACTCAGGATCAGGTGAGCAGAACTTCTCCCAGCGTTCTGAGCCATACCTCCATCTATTCTGCTAATGCTAATACTAGCGGCTTTGGTATTCAGAGTTTTTTTGGACGCAACGCGGCATGCTAGCTCGTTAGCTCGTTACACTTAGCAATGGCTCTGTTGATGCTCAGGTTGGCCATCCTTCTTCGATCTCCTGAAGGACGAGTCCATCGCTCTGTCTGATGACTTCTCCTATGGCCTGCACAGAGTAGAGACCACCTGCAGTCAGGTAAGCTACTAACTTCTTCCTTTGGTAAAGTCGTCTTAAACTTCCAGTTGATGGAAGCATCTTAGGTCATATTTAATTCCTTACAGATTGTAATTATCTTTACAGAAAGCTGCATTTCTGAGGGGAAGTTAATTAAATGTTAAAGCGTTAATATCACAGAGGTGACACTAGTTTAAGGTGGTTCAGTTTGTCGCAGTCAGGTGGTGATGGTGGACAGGAAGTGACAAGAAAAAGAATTTATGTAGTCTGACAGAATCTGTGTAAAATAAAAGTTATTAAACATAATTTAATGTTGTAAAAAAAGTGCTAGCATGGATCCCTGTGGTACTCCATGGTAACTATGGTAACCAGGAAGCCTCCGTCCTGGCCCATGTCAGCCAGAAAGCAGCTCTGACCGGTTCTGACCCGTCGCTCAGTACCAGTGAATCCTTCTGTTTCAGTGCGGCGCCCATCTGGGTCACCTGTTCGACGACGGCCCCAAACCTACGGGAAAGCGCTACTGCATTAACTCCGCCTCTTTGGCGTTCCAGCCCAAAGAGACGTCAGAGGGAGCCTCAGGCAGCGCCGAGCCGGCCGCCAAGCAAGAACTTTAGAAGAACCCAGGAGCTGTGGCTGCAGGAAGCGAAGAAAGAAAGATGCTGCTTTGATTTTTGTTGTGCAGAGAGAGCGTGGCTAGCAGCGGTAAAGTTAGCACACCCAGCTAAAGGGCCATGGTTCCATTCCCAGGATCCTTCAGTGATTTTTAAAGAGGAAGCATTGGATGCCGTCAGCAATGATCTTTAGGACAGGTTAAGGTGCTGAAGGTTTTTGTTGCCAAAGCAACCACCTGCTACAGCTATATGTAGCTTTTTTCTTATTTAGCCTAGAAGGAGGATTTGCATGTTTGATTTCTATTCTATAAGCAAACTGAATTCAGTCTTTGTTTTCCTCTGGTTTCACTGAAAGGATGATGATGATGATGATGATGATGATGATGATGATGATGATGATGATGATGATGGTCACTGAGAAGTGAGGACATCTATGCAACTGTTTGATTGTTTTCTGACAGTTTCCTCCATCTTTCAGGTCAAACATATCCAGTTGTTTGGTTTTGATTTGCTTCTACTTTATATCTGCAGTGTGTCTGAAAACCATGTTGAATAAAAAGTATTTAAAAGGAGGCTGATGTTTTTATTTCTAAGCGAAGCTTTGATTATTTATTTTTCCTGGTCATGACCAACAGGTTTGTTCTGATCCGTCCGAACCATGATGTTCTCATTTTCAGGGGGACTTAAAACTTTTAAAATAAAGATAAATTCATAATTTTGTCACAGACTGGCTGGTTCATAGCATCAGTGATTACCATACTAACTTTATTTATAAAGCACTTTATACATCGACAGGACAGGACCAAAGTGCTGTACACAATCATAAAATACATGCAATTATAAAATAGAAAGGATCGAGTATAAAATACATAGTATGCAAACAGAATAAAACAAACCTCTCAAATTGTGCCAAAAGCCAAAGAAAAAAGATGAGTCTTAAGAAGGAACTTTAAAATAGCAAGAGAGGAGGCCTGTCTTCTGCTCAGAGGCAGATCGTTCCACAGCTTAGGAGCTGCCACAGAAAAAGCACGGTCCCCTCTGAGTTTCAGAAGAACAGATCAGCTGACCTGAGGGAACGGGAGGGTGTGTAAGAATGTAACGGCTCAGACAGATTAACTTTAACTTAGAATAAAAAAAACAGGCCCATCTCATTGCATAGTCATTATGAAGTCAATAAATCATGTAATAAAACATATTATAGAAATCCATCACAATAAAATGAATGTGTTAATGGAGCAGAATAATACAGATGAGCCAAAGGTGCTAAATTGATGATGTACATGTAATAAACATGAATTGATTACATTTTTATGGTAATTATATATTACATATGATTTCAAGATTTTAAGACTGAATTACTAGTACAGTCTGTTAATGCTGTAGCATTTTTCTATTTGCAAATTATGCATAAATGTTGCCATATCATTTATACTCTGTGCCTTTAAATCTGATAGATTTATATAAAGCTAAATTAATGAACCTATTTAATAACTCTACAGTTATTTTGCTTTTTCCTCATAGTTACAGCAAAAAATCTGATCATTTGAAAAGACTAAAAGTATATATGCACACACCCAGACACACACAGTGCAGTGATTGAATAACTTTATTCAAATGACTTACACATGTGTAAATTCACATTCAAATAAACATATATTTGAATTTACTTTCTATTTTCTAATGTTAGACCCAATGTCAGTGGCTAACTCAGTCTTCCAGTCAGTCTGAGATAGCCAGACTAATGTTAGTCTACAGACTATACTATAGGATCCATCGGCTATAGATGGATTTATTGCTTAGTTCATCCACTGACTGTGGAAAATCTTCCTGCAGACAGAAAACTGCTGGTTTATGCAGCCAAATGCTGCACAGGGAGGCATTTTACTGCACGTCTCTGTGGGAGTGGGGAGTACCAAGATGGTGGATGGTGGCTTTACTGTTTCCTGGTAATCAGCAATCCAGTGAATAAATACAGATCAGTAGTTTCACAGAGCAGCTCGAATCCTTTATTAACAGAGGAACATGAGTAGAAAATGGCTTCCATCATTTCATGGGAATAATAATAATAAACCCAAATATGCTCAGAGGAGATAAATAACAACAGAAGAATTAAAAGTCAAATGCAAAACAAAGAAAGGTCAGTTAAGCATTTAGCTTTAGACTGATTATCAGTTTTCCATCTTCCCTCTGTGCAGATGAGGGTTGAACCTGCAGGTTTGACTCCAGCAGCAGTTTGTAGCTCAAATGAAAGTAGTGCTGAATATTTAATGGCCTATAAACTAAAATAAATACAAATAAATGTGATTCATATAGGGAAGCTGAGGGAAGCTGGTCAGGATGACCATTCTGTAATGGGTGCAAACTGCAGCGGGGGTTTTGGCGCCCTCCTGTGGACAGCTCAGCTCCCCACGTGATCGATCACGTGGAGGAAGCAGCAGGCATCGTGTCCGTAGCTGTCAGCGCGGTGAAGTCCTCCATCAGAGCGGATTGCTGTGCTGTGGGAGATCCGGGATGTCCAGCATGAGTGACAGGAACCCTGGAGCGGTCCTCGGTGAGCCTCAGCACATCACAGCAGACTGAGGCACGAGCGGTTAATGACCTGCAGGCGCGTGAGGAGGGAGGAGCTTAGCAATGCTTTTACTTCTCATTACTTTAAAAACACTTTCTAACGCAAGTTTGGTTTTATTTGGGTTTTATTCCGGTTCGGTATAATGACTTGATTATGAGAAAGAGGATAATAGAAGCAGGCAGAGCATGGCGGAGTGTCAGAGCCGCTCAAAGACAAGATTAAACATTTAATTTAGATTAAAGTAGATTATTAACCAGAATAAACGCGCATTTCTCCGAGTAAAAAAAAACCACTGATGATCAGTGACTGATCTGTGTTTATTCCCTGGATCCATGACTGTCCGTCGGTAGGACGGGGTGGAATGAAGCCACCGGCCGCCATATTGGTACTCCCATTCTGACTCCCGGCCAGCTACAGCAGCAACCATGATGTTCACAATTTTAGAGAGATTTAATACTTTTAAATTCTATTTAGTTTATTTCTATAGCTCCAATTCACATCTTGACATCTCAAGGCACTTTACAGTTCAACTCATTGACTCTTCAGCAATCCCTCACACTAAGCATGCTTGCAGCTTACAGTGGAGAGGAAAACTCCCTTTGAACAGGGGAAGAAACCTCCAGCAGAACCAGGCTCAGTGTGAGAGCCATCTGCTGAGGCCCACTTTACCTGGGGTTCAAGGAGACAGAAGCAGACGTGAGAAAAAGAAGCATAGATACAAAAGGCGCTGCTCCCTGTCAACCAGCTCCACAGGCGCTCCCGGCCCAGGAAACACACAGCCAGGCAGACGAGCTCCGGAGCCGTAGCTCCCATGTCAGAGGATCAAGAGAGCACATCCAGTTAGTAGTCACCAGTCGAGAAACAGGACCACACTGGAAAACAGGCCAAGCTCCAGCATCTAGAAACAAAGGTGTTGTTAAAATAAAGATACTTCTTCACCTTGACACACACTAAAAAAAGAAACACACAATGAATGGCTTTCTATTTCCTCTACTTTCTATTTTCTAATGGTAGACCCAATGTCTAACTCAGTCAATGTTTTCCAGTCAGAGATAGCCAGACTAATGTTATTTTACAGACTATACTATAGGATCCATCGGCTATAGATGGATTTAATGGTTAGTTCATCCACTGACTGTGGAAATGACCTGTGGATCATCTTCCTGCAGACAGAAAACTGCTGGTTTATGCAGCCAAATGCTGCACAGGGAGGCACGTCTCTGTGGGAGTGGGGAGTACCAAGATGGCGGCTGGTGGCTTCCAGTGATTAAATAGAGATCAGTGGTAAAAACACACAAAATAATACATACAAATATGAGTAGAAAAGTAGCTAATTTGCAAGATTTAAATATTTGCATTTACAGAACAATATGAGATTATAATGCATGTTATACTGCGTAAAGCACATGCATCATTAATTGGGAGCTTTAGAGATGGAATGAGGCGGTACAATGGCCTTATGGACATGAATGATACAATAAATTTGTATGTTTATAATCTCACAAATTTGGCTGTTTTTCATTACATGTATGCATGTTTATTCTAGTCAATATGCCACTTTAAACTCAAAAATTTAATTTTTTTAGTTTCGTCTCTGAATGGTTCGATACGTGTCATACAGATAATGTAGTTTGGGAGATCAGAGTCATTTATCGGATTAAAAACCGTCTATCTCTGTGTTGGAATCAGACCTGGAATCCTTATCCAAGGTGAGAGTTAATACCCAGGCTGTCCTGAAGAGGGCGCAGCACATCCAGGGCCTGAAGCTTCCTAAGAAGCAGTGGCAGGTGAGCTCCTCCATAATCAATGGGCTCCATGCATGTTGCTGATGTTCACAGCGGTTTCTCTGTTTCCCTGCAGGCGGCTTGGCTGCTGAAGGCCGTTTCATGCATCGATTTGACCACGCTGGCTGGAGACGATACGCCATCAAATGTTCACCGACTCTGCATGAAAGCCATCCAGCCGGTCCGATACGACCTTCTGAAGAAACTGGATATGCACGACAAAGGCGAGGCATGCTGGAGGCATTCAGTCTCTTAAATTGGAGTTTTATTTCATTAAAGGTTTAGTTCTATTTCTGGGTGGATCATCTAAATCAGTGGTCCTCCTAACTGTCAATCATTCTGGTGATATGTTTACTTTAAGGCCATCCTACGTCCCCATGTTCACTAACCAATGGTGAGTCTGACGGTGGAAAAACTACTAATCTTCTTTGGGAAAGTTAACCTGTATGAGCGATGCAACCAGCAACTTTTAAACAGAGCGTGCACGAGAAGAAATACGTGTTCCCTCCCTGGAACGGGTTCAGGGTTGTGCATGTGCGTTTGTTTTTTTAAGTAGGGCGGGTCAAAAATTAGTGAAAATCTTCCACTATACCTTTAATCCAAATTGTTTGCAGAAAGGCAGTGAAAAGTCAGCCCGAAACGGTTCGGAAGGAAAGCAAACAATGACGAGCACTGAAGATATAAAGCAAAGTTTGCTCATCAGTTTGGAAACGACTCACTTTGGTTATTTTACCTGGAAACAGTATTTATCTGTTAGCATAGCAACAGTAATAACATTCCACACATGCGTGTTTGTCTTCATTAGAGGAATTTTGAAATGAGACAGAACTCTAGAAGCTTAAGCAACATTAGCAGCTTTACTAGCTTTAGCAATTTTAGCAACCCTAGCAGCTTTAGCAACGTCAGTAGCTTTAGCGGCTTTAACGTAAGCACCTTTAGCAATGCTAGCACGATAGCAAAGTTAGTAGCTTTAGCAGCTTCAACATTAGCAACTTTGGCAATTCTAGCAGCTTTAGCAATGTTAGTAGCTTTAGCATCTTTAACGTTAGCACCGTTAGCAATACTAGCAGCTTTAGCAACGTTAATAGCTTTAGCATCTTTAACATTAGCACCTTTAGCATGCTAGCACCTTTAGTAATGTTAGCAGCTTTAGCAACATTAGTCGCTTTAACAGCTTTAATGTTAGCACCTTTAGCAATTCTAGCAGCTTCAGCAACGTTAGAAGCTTTAGCATCTTTAGCATTAGCACCTTTAGCATGCTGGCGCCTTTAGCAATGCTAGCAGCTTTAGCACCCTTAACGTCAGCACCTTTAGCATGCTAGCACCTTTAGCAATGTTAGCAGCTTTAGCAACTTAAGTCGCTTTAACAGCTTTAACGTTAGCAACATTAGCAACTTTAGCAGCTTTAGCCACCTCAGGAGCTTTAATAAGTTTAGCAACTTTAGGAGCTTAAGTAACTTTAGGAGCTTAAGTAGCTTGAGCAATTTTAGCAGCTTTAGCAATGTTAGCAGCTTTAGCAGCTTTAAGGTTAGCAGCTTTAGCAACTTAAGCAGCTTTAGCAACATTAGCAACGTTTGCAGCTCATCAACACTAGGAGCTTTAGCAACCTTAGGAGCGTTAGCAACTTTAGCAGCTGTAGCAGCTCATCTGGTCGCTGTGTAGCCCAGCAGTATTTTTGTAAGCCATGATGGAGCAGAATAATGGAACCAAGGTAATTTTTAATCAGTTTAATCAAAGAATGCGATGATGCAGATTCTAAAGAGCGAATCGTCGACACGTTGAAAAGATCAGCAGTAAACCAGGCGGTTAGTTGCACCATAGCTTTAATCGTTGGGAGGAACGCTGAGATTCCAGCTGTAAACAGCTTCCCTCATCAGACCTGTAGACTGATTCATCTGTTCATGCCTGAGTTTGGCCTGTAGAGGGAGCCATAAACCAGTTCACCAGCATAACTCTGCCTCTCCGTGCTCTGCAGGACTAACGACGGCAGCGGTGTGTGTGTATCCGTCCCGTGTGGCCGACGCCTCTAAATCTCTGAAGGCAGCCAACTCCGGCCTCCCTGTTGCCTCTGGTGAGTCAGCCGGAAGCTTCTCTGCTCGTTCAGGTCAGAGCTTCCTGAAGAACTGTGATTTTTCCCATTCTTCCCAGTTGCCACTGGATTCCCAGCTGGCCAGACGCCACTGGAGACCCGCCTCCAAGAAGTCCGTACAGCTGTGAGAGACGGCGCTACGGAGATCGATATCGTCATCAACAGAACCCTCGCTCTGACAGGACAGTGGGAAGGTAAACTATTCATTTTTTACATGAATTTATGGTTCTACAGAATAAAGATGTTAAATGGACTGAACAGTTTATCTTTGACTGCATAGAAGACCCCTAAATGACTGCAGAGGCTAAATCTGCCCCATAAAACATAAAAACAGCATCAGTTCAATATTATAGTTGAATGTTCTACATGAAATGCATCCCTGCTGCCACCTGCTGGTCTAGAGGAGAACTGCAGGTTCCAGAGGGGCAGCCCTGCCTTCAGGTTAAGCTAATCTTTTAATAATTAAAACCTTTAGCAGAACCCACTGGTTTCTCCACCTGAGTTCAGTTCCAAGATCCAAACACCATTAAAAATGTAATCATTATTATTGTCAGGATGGCACTAAAACCAGTTTAGTGTGAGCTGTTGGTTCTGGGTCTTTATGCTGGAAGATCATTGCTGTTGTTTCTTTCCTGTTATCCCTTTCCCAGTGGCTGAAAAACCGGTTTAAACCCGAGAACAATCAGCTTTTAGTGTAAAGTAGGGATTAAATCCACCATGATGACTCTGATACTAACAGCAGAATTCAAGGTATGGATCGCCAAGATGGCGCTGTGCATGGAGCAGACCGTTACGTCAGCTCCCTGTTCTCCTTTCCTGCTTTCTGAGCCGACCCCTGCTTCAAACCTTCTCTGACTCTGTGGTGGCATCAGTCCTCTTCTACGCTGTCGTCTGCTGGGCTCCTGGCAGCGCAGAGTGGGACAGAAAGAGGCTGAACAAAGTGGTGAGAAAGGCCGTTTCTGTCCTAGGCTGCACTCTGGACTCTGGCTGAGAGGAGGCTGCTGTCCAAGCTTCCATCCATCATGGACGCCACCTTCCACCCTCTGCAGCAGACTGGAGAGGAGCTGAGCAGCTCCTTTAGTCAAAGACTTTTACAGCCTGTTTGGAAAAAGGAGCGCTACTGCAGGTCATTCATCCCTGCTGCAACCAGACTCTACAATGAGACGCTACAACCGCAATAACTGCTGCAATGGAGAATAATTACTATTTAATACCCTGTGAAATAACCTGTTTCTCTATATCTGACACCCTGAGCAATTAATATATATATATATAAATATCCATCTATATAAACACCCTGTGCAATAACCCTGGATAATAGAAAAATAAACCTGTTCTATGTGGACTCACTGTTTATACTATATATATCCCCTGCACCTTTATCTTCCTTTGGCTCCTCCTCCTTCTTCTTTGACAATTTGAGCTGATGGAACGAGTAAATTTCTCCATTGTGAGATCAATAGTCAATCAATCTATCAATATATGGAAAAACAATCAGCCTCATTAAACTGTGCTTCTTCTCCCTCTGCAGCCATGTACAGCGAGGTTCGCCAGTTCCGACAGGCCTGTGGCGACGCCCACATGAAGACCATTCTGGCTACTGGAGACCTGGGAACCTTCACCAACATCTACAAAGCCAGCATGGTGGCCATGATGGCTGGTCAGTCCAACAACAAACACCTTTTAATGTGTCTAAAGGCCGTAACTGCTTCGGTTTTAGAACACAGAAACAAACCAACTGACTTTGATCGTCTGTCATGATGTTCACCAGCTGTAGGCGGGAAAATCTATCCATGCCTTCATCTCCCAATTCTGATCAGAAACATGGAAGCTCGATTATCCCAGCGATCAGTTAGAAGGAATTCCTTTAAAGGAAAAGTTCACTCAGCGAGGAATAATCAATGGATCATTATTTATACCTAAAACTAAAACATTTGCAGTGATTCAATGAATTTAGCTTTAATCAGTAAAAAAAACAACTATAATTTTCGCAGTGACATCACAGT
>JAGKQL010000030.1:19460236-19479023 GCA_018398635.1 Cyprinodon brontotheroides | reverse complement strand
ATTCTATTAACATTTCTCTATCTGTAGAATGGGGCTGTTCTATGTGTGGTCGTCTTCTCAGTTCAGAGGGGCCCCTGCCTGTCTTTGCCTAGGGCCCCACATTTCCTAAATCCGCCCCCTGATCAGATCTACCCAGGATCACCTGTGATCGCTCAAAGGATTCTAGCTGATCAAGATCTGGGCCGCCCCTCTAAGATCTTCTTCTCCTGCATATCAGATGAACTTTTAATCCTCCTCCCTTCTCCTTCCTCACTCTCAGGCTATTCTCAGTCTCATTCATCCTCTGCTTTATTCCACCATCACAGTCTGGCCCCCGAGGAAAAACTATTCTAATCCTTTCCCTGAACTATTTATCAGAGCTCAACACAGAAAACAGTTTCTGTATTATGAGACTGTTGATGTTTGGATCTGTGGAATTAAGAGAATCAGTCACACAGCGAGCAGAAGGCAGAGCTCAGCCTATGGCACAGTTTTAGTCTTTAATTAGACCTCCGACTGAACATTTACAAAGGCTATTCAGTAGCATTAACGGGATAAAACAGCTTCTGTCTCTTCTTTGTCCCTAATATAAAGAAATTCAATTAGGCTAATTAGCTAGAGCATTTTGTTCTGTAACACAATTAAAATTTTCTTTCAAGAGGTTAACCTCTGAAATTAGAGCAATGCTTTTTTTTCCAAATAGCTTTCTTCTTTTTCTGTTTGAAACAAAAGGTCAAACTACAGCCAGTGAGAAAAGCAGATAAGCACCAATAAGGAAAGATCTAGGTTGGATTTAACCTTTTCAGTGAATTTCTGGATTAACTGTTTCTTTTTGGTATTTCTAGAACAGGTACCAGAGGTCAAAAGTTGTGGTAAAAGTCATCTTAAAAAACCCCATCTTGTGATGTTACTGCTGGTTCAATAAAAAGTTGATTGTTTTGTATAGAGGGAACCTCCACAGTATACCAGGGCTGAAAATAGTATTATACTTGTACCAGCTCACAGCTGGACCAGAGGAAACATCTGCTTTCATCTGAACCCAGAGGGATCATGAGGTAAAGGCCAATAGAACGCTCTGAGCGTGATGTTTTATACTCCAGTATCGCTTTAATATGTTAAAATCACTTCAAGAAGAAGAAAATCTTGGAGTGGTGTAAAGATTGTTTAGTCATCGTGACCTCCAACCCCTCACAGGGGAACAGAAGACCTCGCCTGTTCAGCCAGGCCAACAATTCCCTCTAACAACCCCCCTTTCAGAGACATAGACAGGTATGGGGCATTACAGGCTAACAAAGAAGCTAAATGACCCCCATTCCTAAGAGGGGGACCCGTTCATCTGTTTCAATTTCCTTGTTTTCTAAACAGAAACCAGGCTTTGTTGGGCTGCTGGATAAAACCTGGAACTCAACGCTTTTTCTGACATTTTGATTGAAAAAATCTTCCTGGATGGAAGAAAAACGTCTTCAAACTCGGAAACAAAGTCCAGAGGATTGTTTTTAAATTATTTTTGGAATGAATATGACCTGGATGACTGAGAATATTAACCAGCACTGATGGTTTAATGTTGCCTTAAACTCCTTTTGTTGATGGGAGAGATTTTAATCTATTTTCTATTCCCACTAATGCCTGCAAGGGCCAGCGGGTCTCCTAGAGTCATCAGACGAGAGGCTGGGTACACCATGCATGGGTCGCCAGGCTGTCAGACAAAGAGCCCACAGACACACAGAACAACACCATTATGCTGAGTTTGAATCCAGCGTCTGCATCCTCCAGAGATTCCTCAGCCGATTGCATCATAGCGCGGCTCCAAGGTCAGTTCGGATTGGACGACTCCTTGTTATGCAGCCGGCAAATGCAGCCTTCTTTTTGCGTGTTTGAAGGACAGGTCCGCTGTATCCTCTGTATCCCTGGGTATCCCAGGATTCATGTTAGGATTCCAGTTTGTGGGACTTGTTTATGTTCTTTGGCAGTTTCCCCGTGCAGCCACTAGGTGGTGCCATTGTCCTCTGCTGGTCTGGAGGGTGTTCCTGTTCTTCTCACCTCACACCTGCAGCCTATTGGGTCATCAGTCCCTGAGGAGTATTTAAGGAGCAGACTGTCTTCACTTCCTGTGAGTGTTTGCCAGTATTGGTACTCTAGCCGCTCTGAGTTTGCTGAGTGACTTTGAGTCTAAGTGTCTTCAGAGCTCTTAGTCCTAACCTTATTTTGTCTTTGATTTTCCGGCAGGATTTTCCAGATCCTCTGGATAAGCTGGCCCTTCAAATCTGGAAGGGAAACACTCGTCACACTGAGAAAAGGAGACGTATCTCCTCATCCGAATGCTGAGCCCTTCAGGAACCAAGACTCAGTCTGCTAAGTTGCTCCTCAGGATTCCCACAGTCTGCCTGTCCGCCCTCCAACGAACCAAACCTTCTACAGACCAAGCCTCCACAAACGGGATCTCAGAACCTCCCCAACTACCACAGAGAGTCCAAGAAAACTTATATTCAAACCTTCGACCAGTTTTCCCACAGTCCTTGAACTCACCTCTCTGATCTCCTCCTGGAGCTTCTGCTTCCGGTTCACCAGACCGCTGGAACCTCCCCAAGCTATACAGTTCCTGACAATAAACTCTTAACTCTTTTTCGTTGTCTGTGGAGTGCTTCTGCATGTGGGTCAAACATATTAGACCCATCATGACAATTCCTTGTGAGCGCGGATGCTCCGTGATCAGAGGAAAAAGGAAATGGCGCTAAACGGTGGTGAATATTGGAAATGCAGGTTCATATAATCCAGTCTGTGAATAGTTCCGTCTGAAATGAATGAAAATAGTTGTTTTAATGGATATGTGGCGGTAATGTTTTGTTTATCTAAAGGTTTTATCTGTCCCTGTGTAAATGGGTTTGGCTGTAATTTAAGCTCAGATTCCAATATCTCTGCTATAAATCTGATATCTGAGACCAACTCCTTAAATATGTTATTGGCACCCAGAACAGCAGTGCAAAGTTGGGTGTCCATTCTTCGCCTGCATTGTAAGTCAACTATCACGGTTGCTAAGCGACAAAGTGAACGGGCGGTGAAAGCCGTGGAGGGCTGGACCTGTTTGAATCCACAGCCAAACTCTTCTGGTCTCCTTATTCTCACGGACCTGGAAGGATCCAGTCCAGGTAGACCAGGTCCTTGGAGGACGCAGCCTTAAAAATCAAACACCCTGTGTGTCACACTTTCCCTAACCCTATCCAGTGACCCATTAATTTCTATAGCCTAACCCTAATCATTACCAACACACGCCTAAGCCTGGGCTTAACTTAAACTCAGTTCAGGAAATTACTAATCATGTGATCCTCAGCCAGGTTCAGGCTAAGCTTTGATAGCTAAACCCACATCCTCCTCCTCATTCTGAGACATGCTGTGGTAGAGTGACCAGCTGATCCCAAACATGTTCTCACATGGAGCATCTAAGTAACTTCTTTTAAACATGTGCAACTTAATCCTAAAACAAACTTAACTAAGAGATGCATCATTTACAGGGAGCCTTTTCTACCTGTGTCAAACCCCCTTTATTGTATTCAATGTTCCATTTAAGGGGGCAACTCTAGCTATAAGGATAAGGTTAAATACAGTGAGATTGTTATTCACACTGGCGGTAATGACACCTGGTTACTCTGATCAGAGGTCATTAACATCAGTTTATGATTCAGATTGTAAGTTTGCCAAAATGTCGGCCTCTGTAATTTTCTTTAGCCCCCTCCCTGATCTGATGTTTAACCGCATGTCGTCATTAAAAAGCTGTCTGTGTCTTAAAAAGTGTGTTGGCTATTTTTATGATTGGCATAATGACTTTTTGGAGAAAACCTGATCTGACTGGGAGAGACGGCATCCATCCCACTTTGGATGGTGCAGCTCTTTTTCTAGAAATCTGACTGAATTTATCAGTCCTCCAAATCCCTGACAGCACAGGGTTCAGACCAGGAAGCAGAGTCGTAGTTTAACACACCTCTCTGCAGCTTCACTACTGTTAGCCATTCATTATCCAACCACGACAGTGTTGTGTCCATGGCCAACACTAAAACCAATTAAATGAATAAACAATCCTACAGAAGTAAATAATGGGATTCTAGTAATAATTAACATTATCCTAATTGAACAAAACTTTAAAAACAATTAAATGGAATTTAATGAACAAAATATCTCAAAGATTTTATTTGTTAATGACTTAATTTGTGACAATATGTGTTGGTATGACCGTGGCGTCAGATGCAGCAGTTTGCCCTGCCAATGGGTTGTCTGTTAAAGCTACAATGTAGCTTACCACCATCAGTGTGTGTGTGTGCATAAACAGGTGAATTACTGAATGACTTGGAAAAGCGCTACAGACCATTTACCACAACCAGACTGATTCATTTTGTCTCAGAAACCTCGGGTCTGTTTCACGAAGCAGGTTTATTGACAACTCCAAGTTTTCTAAACCTGAAATCAGGGAAACTCTGAGTTTTCAGGTTTCACAAAGACAGTTTCCTCATCCTCTGTTTCTGTTGCCATGGTAACATCCTCCCAGAGCTAACCTGGTCAGCAGCGGGTTTTCTTCAGTAAACTCAGAGCGTCCTCTGTCTCTGCTCCCTTTAGAGCCAATCACACTGTCTTATTTCCTGATCTAGTACAATTTTTGTTTTAGTTTTGTCCGTAATTAAAAAAATAATCATTTACCAGGTCCATCAGACACATTAGGATTTGTATGTTCATCTGATGAGGATCTTGTTAAAGATTAATCTGCACTTTTTCACAGAGACTTTAATATTTATAGGGAGAGGATTCTCATCTCAGTGAGATGAGATTTATGTTTCTTTGGTTTGTTTAATATCAGCGACATGTGGATCATTTTTATTTATAATTTTTACAGTACATGAAGAACTAATTAAATCATTTTCAGATTACAGATAAACAGATTAATAAATTCTGTGTGTGTGTGTGAGGGTGGGGGGTCACTTTAGGGTTAGGGTTAATTCAGTGTTAACCACCTACCGATTCTACTGCTGCAATCTGAAGCCATTCTATGTGACTGATAATAAAAACCATTTATTGGGATGATAACATCTGAAGCGTTTGCAAACAGCCTCTTAGTATTTACTGATGAAGGACAGAATCTAACTGAAGAAGAACCTCATGAGACGATGAGGTTCCATCTATTGCAACATTTTTATTCTTCATTCTCACCTGCTGCCAGATTATTTCATATTAATCCACTACCATTTAGGAAATAATCCCGTAATGTTATTGTGGTCACTAAAGGTTATGGCAGGCCATATTGATATGTATTAGTTTTACTGAACATGTATTCCTCATATCTGAAAAAAAAAACTATTTCATTTGTCTAAATGACCATTTCAATATCCACATTTCCACATCTAGAATAAACATTCTGGATGTCTAGAAATTAATATCAGATCTCTGTATTCCTAATATACAGTTCATTGTTGGAGTTATTTTGACTATGTAGAAATGTATTTCAGATATCATAAATACATTTTCAGTCAAGCTGAAAAATGTCAGAATGGCCATCTATAATATGTAAACATTATAGTAAATAAAACTTAATTCTTACCAGTATAATTTATTTTATTTTTTTTTGCTTTCTAAAATTCAGTTTGCTACAAAAATTTTATTTCTAAAATATAATATAGTTTAGTCTAGGAGTGTGATTTTGATCAGGAAGATCTTATTTTAGTGATCTAGAAATGGAGCAACAGAGAGGAGAGAGCTTTAAATAAATGTAAAACAGCCTGCTATTCTATAGAAACGTACGCATTAACTTGAAGAACAATCTTCTACTTAACCATCTTCCTCTTCTTTGCAGCTGTAGTGCCGTTTCTCTTTCTTTTAAACACATTCTCAATTTTATTTGTTATTTCTGGATTAAAATCTCTAGTTCCAGTGTGGTGAAATAGGCGCTTCATGTTGCCTGTTGTCATGGTTGAATCGGGGCTCCAACGATAATGGCTTTTCATACATGTTACGTACATGTTCAACTCTGAGTGGACCTAGTTAGACTGGATTAAACTAACTCATAGCAGCCGTTTTGCAACCAAAAACTCAGATTTCCTGACCTTAGGCTAGATCAATTTAGAGTTGAGGATTTGAATCAGAGTTTGTTAAACCTGCTTGGTGAAATGGACCTCTGGCTGCAGCAAGTGGATTATGTTAGCAAGTATAAGGCAACTCTAGCTATTTAATATTTTTACATGCCCAAATATCCTGGGCGAACAGGAGTAGCAACAATCTTTCAGTCTGATTATTAATTCTAAAGCCAGTTAACAGCTTCAATTATTCTGAACATTTAACCCTTAGTTTTCACCATCTAAAATAACAATTAAAGCAACAAAACAACCTATGATTGTGTATTTGTATTGTTCACCAAATCCTTACTCAGAATTTTTAGATCTCTTTCCAGACTTCCAATTTGATTTAATGTTAAATACTAACAATGTCTTTATAGTGGGGGTTTTTAAACATTCATCCTGAAGGTGAAACTCAAATGCAGCCTTTAATGCTATCTTAGACTCGATTGGCTTTGTTCAAAATGTTAATAGTCCCACACATTCTCATCTTCATACCTTGGACCTTTTACCGTCATATGGCAATGATCTGAACACTTTCTACTAACCTTCAAATTAAATGTAACGTTTTCTTTTCCTAAAAGAAGGTTTCGCTTTAACAGATAACTATCAGTATTAATAAAGCAATAAGTTGCATTTGATCCAGTTGATCATAATATTCTTTTTAGAAGACTTGAATATTTTTACGTTGGAATTAAAGGAACAGCACTAGACTGGTTTTAAATCTGGATCTATCTGATGTTCGAATTCAGTTTGTTCATAATATGACAGATCTTCCTCATGCTCAAAGGTTACCTGTGGAGTACCACAGGGATCAAAGCTGGTAGGAACAACTCCTCTTTACTTTATACATGCTCCTAATCTTAAATTATATTAGACAGCATGTATTAATTTCCACTGTTATGCTGATATTACCCAGCTATATCTGTCTATAACTCCAGATGAAGCTAACCCATTACATAGATTACAGGCATGTCTGAAGACATAAAACCTGGATGACTCTTAACTTTCTGCTTCTGAATGCAAGACAAAACAGAAGATATAGTCTTTGGACCAGAGTTTGAAAAAAGATAGCTGATTAGTCAGCCATTTCATTTTGATGGGATTAAATTTATCACAGTTAATGTAAAAAAAACTTTGTGAACTGGTGCTATATAAATAAATAGAAATGTAATTAAAGTATGCCAATATAAGTAAACTTGTTTTTTTACAGCTTTACTGAAAACAAAATTAAAATACAGTATTTGTTGTCGACACAGGAAAAGTATATTTGACTTGTGCCTAAAACTGTTCCAATATTTACAAGAAGAGTCCCAGAAATAAGAATGCTGGATTTTCACATTGTGAAAAAGCAAATTATGTACAACCAGAGACCATGAAGAGGATAAAAAGTCTTCTAAAATCCACTGCAGAAAGAAGAAAAGCTTCTGGGATGGTATTTAGGCTCCTGAGGCAGGCTGTCCTGGTAGATCAATGTCTTACACCTCTGGTAAATATGTCACTGCTATCTTTAACATAGAGGAAATCACTTAACGGGTTTAAATATGTTGATGACAAACAGAATCTCTTATTAGAACAACAGATGCAATCAGGGTAAATTGGGTAAATGACCTTAAAAACAGAAAATCTTCATTTTAAAAAATACAAAAAGCATCTGTAGTTCTTCATGGAGTCCATGTCCAGATGCAGGCTGGCCAGCGGGGGGCGGTACGGTGATTGTCCAAAGGTTCGTCTCTGGAACACAATACCTACAGTTTCTTTACCTGTTTCACATTTTTTCCAGTTAACTGCAGAATACTGCACAACAGAAAACATTTGACCCCTTTGTTGAGTTCTGGACCAAAACACGTTCACCTAGAAGCCATGAACACTTTAAGTTAAAGACCTTCCCTTTTCTTAGCAGTCAGGCACTAAATTGGGTCCATGAAAAGGAAGCAGGTGGAAAAAAATCCCATCTTATTATTATGAATAATAAACTAATCTTTCCTTATAATATCCTTAATAGTTCAGTGTCATTTTTGATCTAATTAGCGTTTTGCCAGAATTCTTCCAAAACCGTATTTTATAGTGATCAAACTTTGACTGTGAGCTTCTGAAGAAAGGAGAAGCGTTTGATGACGGCAGCAGCAGGAGATGGATGAACGGTGATATTAGCGCCGGTTCATGCGGTCTGTTCCGTCTTTAAGGTCTGAATGAAGCAGAAAGAGTTAAAGGAGGAAATGAAGGGAGATACTTCAGCTCACAGACAGACGTCCTTTTCTTCTAACTAGAGCAGCTGTGATTCAGAGTTACATGATTTGACCTTTTAGAACCAAGCTTGAGTTTTCAAAGCGTCAGACGGAGGATGCAGGACCGCAGCCACCTCTGGACCAGAACCAGAGCTTTGTTTGGGATCACTCTCAGGACAAATTCTGTTTATTGTTTTCCAGGTACAGAGAGCCGCCATCTTTTAGAGATAAATCATGAAATATACAAACATGTTAATATACACCATTTGTTGCCACATTGTCTCTATGGCCATTCTGTACAGCAGAACGAGTCCGGGTTATGTACATGTCGCATAGCGGACCTGGACAGGAGGCAATAGTGCATTTGGTTCTGTGATTGCATGCTCTCCTGTCTCTGTCACTCGGGCTCTTCCTTCTCGTCGTGATTGGACGCTCAGCGGACCTGTGCGGCGTAGCCCTCCTTCATCAGACCCTCCTCATAGTCGGTCTGGCAGAGAATCATGTTGTTCTTCAGGAAAAATTTGTCTCCAACACAAAACCTGCAAAACAGAAACAGAGGAGAGATAATGATCTGCAGAGAATGAAACCATCATGAACGTTCTTCAGGTAGCAGCAATAAGAAGAGAATTCCTCTGGTCTGCAAACAGATCAACTCAACATGCAGGAGGAAACCGTTTGAATCATTTTCCCTCATTTTATGACTAATTATTACTAATGAATGTTTTTTCTCAATCACTCACGGACAAGTTTGATTTTCTACAGCTCCATGATGGAGTCTCCATCCTGATCTGTTATCCAGGTGAACAGCGATTGCTCTGCAGAGTCCATTTCATTAATACATCCCACTAAACCAGGCCAATAACTTTATCAGTTCATGGATTGGCTGGGAGCCTAAAACATGTATTCCATCCACGAATTCCAGGAACAGGATGCAAGATTTCAATAAAAAGGGGGAAAATTCAGTGATATTTCTAGTTGAACTGTAAAGTGCCTTGAGATGACTTATATAAATAAACTGAATTGAATTGATTGTGCTCATTGGGACAATTAATCGCATTTGCAATTTAGAAAAATGCAATCATCAAATCACAGAGGCGCTCAGTGTTTAATCACAATACATTTAACTAGAATAAGACACTAAATTTCTCCCTCCAGCTCTTTAAGTGGCAGTAATACGATTAAAGTGGGTCTACTGTCACACAGAGAGTTGCATCTAGCACCTAGATCTATGTATTATTGTAGACGTAAGAACTTTTTCATGCAGATGTTACGGTAAAGTCCTTCAGCACTGGATTCTGGAAAAGCAGGATGGAAAATGGAACCCTGGAGTAAAACTTTGACATGGTTTCGCTCAGTGCAAAGGAAAATCACACTATGGGTAAAAAATAATCACAATTTAGATTTTTGGCCAAACGGTTTAGCCCTACTGCTCATTTCAATGGATACGCATGAGGAAGAACTTCCACTCTCCTGTTATTCTTAGAACGCAGGAAAATCAGGTGAAAACATGGGATTTTTTTAAAGATCCAACCTTCAAAAATAATCTTTTAGAATCCAATCCTCAGAGCTACATCCTTAGACTGCAGAACAACTAATACGATGATATTAGGATAGAAATTACCTCTATTCTGTATCTGAGGACATTATAATGATCCTATTTAACACATATTAAAACAAACTATTACATAAATGCTAATATTGATCCACATCTAGTCCTGCTGGTGGCTTTAAACAGTCAAAACCAACAGTAACAAGGACCAGCGTCTGACATTAGCTGCAGGAATAATTCTATTCAGTTTATTTCTTATAGTTCCAATTCACATCATGTCATCTTCAGGTCACTTTTCCAGTTCACCAGATCATCCAGTCAGATTGATTCAAAGTTTTCTATCTAAGAAAACCAGCTGATTGCATCAACTCATTGACTCTTCAGCAATCCCTCACACTATATGTGCTTTGTGTAGACGGTGAGAGGTGGAAAACCTCACTTGAAACAGGTGCTGAAACCTCCAGCAGAAATTCCAGGCTCAGTGATGCCGCCATCTGCCACCAGGCTCTATCGTGGTTCAAGGAGCATAACCGCTCTGAGGTGGAGAAAATCTGGGATTTCATGGGATTTGGTCCAGATTTAATCCAGCTGAGTCGGCGTTTGGATAAACACAGAACTGAACGATGAAGAGGAACTTTTATTTGGACTCTTCCATGAACACTCAGCAGCGCTTCGTTTGCTTTTGCAGCAAACTCAGCAGTGACTTTATGAAGGTTCAGCCATTTCTGCAGCTGCTCTTTGCTATATTTATACTTCTGGATTTCCTTCATCTTTCAGAGGTTCTGGTTACATGATCATTTCAAGGAGCTGCTGTGCCATGATTACGACATTTTAAATGATACATCAATCTCCCTGTACTGCTAGACCAACAGATAGTTAATGCAGAGGATCATCAGCCAAAACAAACAGCATCCGTTCGGTTTGCTGAGCTGATTTGGAGTAAAAATCTCCCTCCATCAGCAGCACTGATGTTTCCCTCCTGCTGTCAGAGCCTAGTTTCCTGGGATACCTCCTACACCCACCTCCACCCTGCAGCTCCTCTGTGCCTTCAGGGGGAATGAGGCTGGATGATAAGGTTGGAGGACAGCTTCATCGATTAGCTGTCCCCAGGGCTGATCCGTGGCTAACAGCTTAGAGGATTCCACTTTATTAACCTGGCTACAAAATATGCTAATCCTGGATATTTGAAACCTAAAAACAGAAGATTTAAGAGAGGAATTCCAGACGGATCTATTCCCAGGGCTTAGGAAACAGACGGATCTATCCTTAGTTTACAGAATGGAGACGGGAAGAGGAAATATTCTAGTTCTGAATGAGGAAATGAAACCTTAAATTTGGAAACGCTTTTCTTCTCTCATTGAGTTCAGATTTGCTCAGCTCCAATAAAGTCTGTCATGGCTGCCGGCGTTCTGTCAGATGAGCATAAACCGTCAGACCAGCATGCGTAAAATGGGTAAAAAACAAAAACAAAGAATGTTTACTGAATGAATGTTAAGTGTCAGAACTGTAACTATTAGGGATGCACGATATAATCGGCCTTAAAACTGAAATATCGGACATTGACCCCAATCGATATTTAACCCGATATTTGATCCACTTCTGAGTTTCTAAAGTCTAAAAATACTACTATTTGTTCCTCAAAAATCTTCTTTTGCTATGACTTAAAAGCTCTCTAAAGATGAATGGAAAAATATTGATGCATTAAAATATCCCAATATCTTCATATGCTGATATATATTGCCATTTAAAAACACGCATATCAATCTCTTTTACTAATGAAATATTGCTATATGTCATTGTTATGCTACTAAATCCCCGAAATTCACCAAATGTTGCCATATTTTTATATGTTGATATATTTACTGTGTATTTATCTATTTTACGAACAAAATCTCGAAGAATTTGCAAAAATATCACGAGTTTTTGCTGGCAAATAGCGATGAAATTTCACCAGATTTTGAAAGTAAAATAGATCGATAACGCATTTTTAGAAATCAATTTGATATCAAAGCATATGAAAGTTATATATTTGAGTATATTATTTTTCAAAAGTGTCAGAAATGGATAAGCGGCGCAAAACTGCTATTTTCAATGACTTCACTTATTTTTGGTCCAGCTTTAACATCGATGTCGGTTATCGCCATATGAGTTTTAAAGTATCGGCACATCGGATATCGGCCAAAATCCAAATATCGTGCATCACTAGTAACTATACAGTCATATGTTTTACATCCCTGTTTTTGCATCACAATGTTTCATCACTGCTGCTTACCTTATCATGGCTGCACTTTAAAAGAAATGAAATAGTCTAGATGCTGTTCTTAACTACATTTTTTTTTGGTCTACACTTGTGTGTACAAAATGACAAAATAGAATCTGTCTAAGTCCAGAGCCCATGTACATAGTGCCCGCAGGTGGTGCAGTGGTTAGCCAAACCCATGTATGGAGGCCTTAGTCCTCGCCATGGCCGACCCGGGTTCGAATATCCGACCTGTGGTCTTTCAGCTGCATGTCTCTCACTCATACCACCTTCATAGAAAACTCAAAGGATAAATGTAAAGTTGAGGTCCTGTGCATCCATATTGACCATAGGGCTGCTGATCTGACAGAACACCGGTTAAACTGGCTTTACTGTTTGTTTCCTCTGCAAACCATAAAAAATGTCTTTATCTAACTATGAAGATTTTATTTCTTCCAGCTTATGAGGCGATGTGAAACATTCTTTAAGGAATCCCTCAATTATATCCAAAGCAAATATTTCATTGCATTCTGTTTATTTCTAGATAAAGATCCAGATGAATATTTCTCTCTCTTTGTTCTTGTTTCTGTCTATTTAAATATGATATAAATGTTTCCTTGTTTTGTCAATAAAACCTTTTTCTACATTTTAATTAGCATATTCATTCAGTTTAGGTCTTGGTTGCCATGGCATTATAATTATGGAGGTTCTCTCTGTATTTTTATATCAAACCCTGTGAATTTAAATCCACTTTGACCCCTGAGCAGAAAAATAGAGAGAAGAATGTTTTTGTTCTTTGCTTTTTTGGAGTAATGCAGATTTTATTGATCTGTGTTTAATGCAGAATTAATAATGCAGTTTATTTGAATTCTATAAATCAAAGTCTTTTGTCCAACAGCAATGATGATCTGCACTGCAGCACTCTATACCCAGCTACTGTAGCATCTAGGATAGAGCTGTCAGTCTGGGAAAGAATCTGGTTCTTATTGCAAAAGTTCCCTTTTGTTTTGCAACATAAAACTGAATAAAATTACAGACTTTTTGAGTTTTAGTTGACTAAAATTTGACTAAAACTATTACTATTTTTCATCCTGAAGACTAAGTCTAAGAAACAACACTGTTTATGAAGATGCTAAGCTAATGAGCTGATCAGTGCGCAGCAAAGAGAGCAGGTTCATCTGTCGCTGTCAGCCTATCAAACCGCAGAGCATCACAGACGCAGTAAATGCTGCGTTCACTGGACGTTCATGTCAGGCTCAGTGGAACTGATGGACAGACTGTATGACTGCCCATACCGCTGGAAGAAAGATGATCTATATAACAAATATAACAAATGAAAATTATTTGCTGTTTTTTAATGGTCTTATCTATGGTCAATCTATCAGATAAAAGTATTTTGCACTTTTTTGAATGAGATACTAAATTACAAATATATTTAATGAAACTGGATTACCTTTCACTGTAACTTTGTTTTTTTATTTAACACAATGGGTCAATGTTTTCCTGGCCAAGGGCCCCAAACTGATAGTCACTCTATTACAGATGGGTAATGTAACTAAAGTAATCCCTCCCTGGGATTATTAAAAGTATTTCTGATTCCTGGTTGATGGGACAGGTGTTGTGAATGAAAGCTATAAGTGCCCAGCTTAAAGAGCTCCTGTGTGTCTCTGAATGTGTGCATTGATGACTGAAAAGACATCTTCTGCCTCCATTTATCTGTTTACTACAGTCTGTTGAATTCATGTTAATGTGGATTTAAAGACATTTTAATTAGTGGAAAAATTGCAAAAAAAATGTCTACTCAGCCTAAAGTTTTGCGACCCCCATGCAGTACCTCTGTGGATCCTCTAGGGGTCGCAGACCCCCTGTTGAAGACCTCCGATTTAACATAATGCCTTAGAGACATAATATGTTCCTTAAAACATACATGAGAGGAAATAATTTCGTGTTCCAGTCCACTTGGGCGATGGATCAAAAAGTTCATTTCGGAGCCGGCCTGTTGGTCCTCAGAAGGTTGGTAAATATTCCCCTAATGGTCCTAAGCAGGTAACATAAACAAGCGCACACACACGTAGCAAAAAGTCCTCAGTTTGCAACAGGCGGTCCTCAGTGTGACGCTAAAATAGGACAAATGATGGTGAATTAACAGAGATATTTAAACAAACTTAAGGCGACTTTTTAGTGTTTTGCTTTCTTTCAAATTTAGTTTTTTATCTCTTGTTCGAAAACTTGTGTTTAAATAACCAGCCTGCCTTTTTATTGCTTCATGAAACAGAAGTTAAACCACATGGGGATAGTAAAATAAATGTTCCAGACTAGTATGTTTTTAAAAAGTTCCTTTTTCATATTGTGGCTGATGCTTACTGTTGATTATTGATGGAAAACTACAGTCAGATTCCTTAGTTTTGCTGATACGCCGGCTCCCCATTTAAATGCTTCTATTCACCACAATCCTCCATAAACACATAAAACTGTAGAGACTTTCATGCTTTTAGATCAAACTTACAGAAAACTTTAACTTCCTAAGCTAAAACTCCAGGAACTGGTGCATTCCCAGTAAAAGCACCAGGTCCTGCAGCAAAAGATGATCAGTGCGGCCTGACTGTCAGCTGGCTGCGTTCGGCAGCTGCAAAGCCGTTTGATTCGGCAAACAGTCCATAGAATCAAAGCGGTGGAGAAGCATGGCTCCTGCAGCACGGCTCAGCAAAGAGAACAGAGGAGTGTTGGAAGGTAAATTGGTCCCTGGATCTCCAAGCAAAGCGGCAACAGATCAAGGCGTCTTTTCCTTCGTTCTGCTTTAAGCGGCGGCCAAGAACGTGATCAACGCTACGAGCTGCAATCAAAGCCCCAGATGGCAGCAACACATCATCATTTCTAGAGGAGCGTTCAGGCCGCCCATGCTAACATTCCCCTCCATGCATAGTGTTGATTATTAGAGTGTTTTTCTGCAAACGTGTTTGAAGTCTCCCTCTATTATACTGTATTTACATTTTCTACCTTTTATTGACCATTACTCTGTATTTTTTGCAAAATTTAATCATCCTTAATAAAATTAAACTAGTAGTGAGCCTTTAACCAGCTGGTTATCCTCCTGCAGCAGTTTGTGATGCAGATATTTCTGATTTATACTCAATATTGAAGCGTGGTCTGCGCTATGTTTTTCCATGACACAACGCAAAGAGACAATCAGGAACTAGCTGTGGATCTAGATACAGCCGAGGTGGTGAGGAAGTGGGGCCAGTTTGTGCTACAACGGAGGGACATGAGGGCCAAAAAGAGCGGGGATCCAGGTGGACAAAGGGTCCCAGCTTTCTTGCGCACCTCGCTCTTCTAGCCGCTCCATCTTCAGCTGTCCTTTTCCACCATGGCGGTCATACAAAGAAAACTAGCCGGTAAGGAACCAAACAGGAAATGCGCATAGTGTAGAGCAGATGGAGATTTGACCAATCAGAGGCCTCTTGTCTGCGGCACTGACTGCGTTCACCGTGAAACACACGCAGATGACCTGTTTTCTTCACATTCATTAACATACAGTAATAACCTGAACAGCGTGAACCTTCCTGTTTAGAGCGTTGATATCAGAACCTTTCTCCTATTCTAGGATGGCGTTCAACTCTCTGTCAGAATAAAAGGCCTTTTCACTTCCTAACATGGAGGCAAAGTGATTCTTCAGTTAGAGAGCGCATTTTATTACAGATATTTCCAATCAAAGCAGTGAGAACCCATCGACATGTCTATTCCCAGTCACTGTCCTCCTCCATAAAACCACACAGACAGCGGTTCAAATGAAAATAGCTTCAGACACTTCTTTCCTTTTAAGGATCACTAAATATTACCATACATTTCTTTGTACATTTTGTAAAGACGATAAAAAACATTTGATTTGAAATCAATCAACTAATGAAATATATTACCAACGGCTCCTCCCCTCATTTAACAGTATTCATCAGAAACACCACAGATCCAGTGGTGGGGGTGGGTGGGGTAACGGCTGATGTTGGGGAGTGGGTGGGTGGTGTAGAAGCAGTAGCATCCCATCATCTTACCTTTGATTGCAGAGCTGGCATGCAAAGCAGTCCAGATGATAGACGTTCTCTTTGGCCCTCATCACCATCTCAAAGGCTGGAATCAGCTTGCTGCAGGCTGCACAGTTTCCCGTTACGCCAAACAGCCTGAGCAACACACAGATTATATCATTTAATCCCTAATATGACATTAAACATTAAAAGGAGCCATTTTTATTTCAAACCAAGCAGGGAGCCTCTAAAAATGATCCTGAAGCATCCAGTTCTTTAAATGATGGATAGAAATGCTGCTGAGGGATCGATCGACATTAAAGGAAATTACTTGTTTATTGATCCTGGTCAATGGGAACTACGGAAGCTGATCTGGACCAAAAAACATGGAGCTGAACTCCTGTTTAATGAGGCTAAAGCTGAGCTCTGTTTCCACACAGATCATGTATGCGGTCCCGTTTGTAAAGATAAGCAGTCAAAAACTGGTTATTGAGCCTGTTTTAACAGAACGATAACAAAGTTACCTTTTCCAACTATGTCATTCATTCATTTATAAAAGATAAAGGTTCCAAACTAAATATTTAGTTTGAAGCTAAATATTTATTTAACAAACGTAGTATTTAGCTAACATCTAACTAGTTAAATGTTTAGCTAGATAGGTGCTAGCCATATTGCCAATTAAATATTTTGTTTATTTATTTAACAAACTAAATTTAATATTTATTTAACAAACTAAGCATTTAGCTAACATCTAGCTAGTTAAATGTTTAGCTAGATAGGTGCTAGCCATATTGTCAATTAAATATTTAGTTTATTTATTTAACAAACTAAATTAAATATTTATTTAACAAACTAAGAATTTAGCTAGCAGCTAGCTAAACATTTATTTAAAAAAGTATTTAGCTAACATTTAGCTAGTTAATATTTAGCTAGATAGGTGCTAGCCATATTGCCAATAAAATATTTAGTTTATATTAACAAACTAAATTAAATATTTATTTAACAAACTAAGTATTTAGCTAACATCTAGCTAGTTAATATTTAGCTAGAAAGGTGCTAGCCATATTGTCAATTAAATATTTTGTTTATTTATTTAAAAAAACAAATATTTAGTTTTGAATTCTGATTTTTATAAATGAATGACAGTGAAAAAATGACTTGGAAAAAACTGCTTTATTTTTCTTTTAAAACCGCTAAATAACCATGAATATGGCTCCTAACCACAGAATCATGTTTACCTCCATCGAAGAAGACATTTAACAAATAAAGTATAAAGGAGAATAATGTAGCTAATTTAATAAGAGATGTGCTTCTTTAATTAGAAAGATTTTTCATAGTTTGTCTCCTAAAAGCAGCATTTATTTCTTTTTCTCCAAACCATGAGCGAGCTGCAGCATGGATCCAAGAAGAAGATGGAAGACTGAGGAAAAAGACTTCCCTGTTAGTCTGCTGCTGCTCCAGGGACAATACAGCATTTATTAAGTATTCATGTCTGTTACTAAACAGCAACCTAGACCCAGCAGCCAAGGGCAGAAATAAGCCATAACTAAATCTGAGAGCAAAATAAGCCATTAGGCAAAGTTCTGGAGGCACTTCACTTCACAGCCCCCTGCTGAAATGAGAAAAGTGTACGGCCCTCTGAGGCTGCAGAGAACACAATCTGATAGATGATCTCAGGGAGCCAGATATTCAGGGGTGGTTATTAACCTTCAGAGAGGATGTAACCCACAGGCAGAAAACAGGATGGATTTTACCTCATTGTAAAACACCTCAAAGAGAAAACGGCAAACATGGAGGCCGGTGGGGAGGAAAGGCATCTGAATGCATTATGATGCCTTCACTGAAAACATGTATTATTGAATAACTCCAAACCTGCCCAAATATAGTAACACCTCAATCCTGCACTTTCACATGTTCAACTTTATTCAATTCTTTTTATTTTATAGCATCATTATCATCTTAGGCCACTTTACAGAGACAATTCCACCAGATCATCCAGTCAGATTGGTTCAAAATTCTATTTAGTTTATTTCTATGGCGCCAATTCACAACACGTCATCTCAAGGCACTTTCCAGTTCACCAAATCATCCAGTCAGATTGATTCAAAGTTTTCTAAGGGAAACCAGCTGATTGCATCAACTCGTTGACTTTTTAGCAATCCCTCACACTAAGCATGCTTGTAGCGACAGTGGAGAGGAAAAGCTCCCTTTGAACAGGAAGAAACTAGTGTTGCGGCGATGCCATTTTTTGGTCTCGATACCAATACCTGGCTAAGCAGTATTCGCCAATACAGATACCATACCATCTGTTTGAAATTGATGTGTATATATGAAGAACTGCATACTACTTGGATGTAAAATAATTGCCATCATGGTTTTGTCAAGCTGCTGCCTACCTTTGTGAAGCAGGAAAATGACTAAAACAAAGTGAATCCAGTAGAACTTTTTATTGATTTTTGTAGTTGAATAAACTTTTGGCTCTCAATATGGTACCAGTGCCCTATTTGTTGGTACTCGCCGATTCTGATACCACTATTTTAGTGCAGCATTGGGGCCCCACTAGATACTAGTATCGGTGCAACACTAGAATGAACCTCCATCAGAACCACGCTCAGTGTGAGCGGTCATCTGCATTCGCTCCAGGATGGAGTCACAGCCAAACAGGAACAGACCAGATGAAGCTA
>JAGKQL010000030.1:19444723-19456222 GCA_018398635.1 Cyprinodon brontotheroides | reverse complement strand
ATCTCATGTCTTCCTTATGACATTTCCACCTCTAGTCCACCACACATATTCCCCATAATCAGGTTAGCTGCATTCCACCTCTGAATACAGGAAATAATGTTTCAGAGTCTAAATTTCAATATTCTCTAGCTTGAGCGTCAAAGTAACCGGACCAGCGTTTGACCCAAATTATTTTGACGCTTTTAAACACCTGCAGTGTGAACGCAGCATTAATCATTAACATTAAATGACAAACAGGTAAGTGAAAAATCTTGTTTTCTTATTTTGAAATGAATCTTTCTGGATTCTGACAGCAGAAAGTAGAAGCTCTGTTGGAGGCCTTTTTATTTCCCCCAGCCCTAATCTCTTGTCTCTCTTGCCACATAAATGGCTCAAGCCCAGGCGTGCATTCATCAGCTTCTGCATTAGAGTTTGTTTCCTCACAAACCATTGATCATCGTCCTATTACTAGGCAAATGACAGTTAATTACCCAGTACATTAACCACCAGGACCCAGGGACCGACTCCCTGTGCCATCAGTCAACATGATGAATGTGGCAAGTTCAGTAATGCATGACCAGCCTCTCGTCTGCCTGGAATGCAGAGAACGACCCCCGATTCACACTTTAAAGCATCAAGGGAAAATCTATGGCAATTTGCATAATTACAGACTCGGGGTTAATAACAGTCAAATGATTTGTTACATCTCTGGTCGGCGTTTTAATGGAATGGTCGCGTTATTAACCAATGCTGGTGTTCTACATAGAAAGGAGGTGGCAACCAGAAGATTTAGATTCAGTCTCATCTATACAAAGGTGCAGAAGAAAAGATATGACCAATATTGCAAAACAATTTCATTTGGGAATGTGAATGGACGTTCTGCAGAATGCTAGGGGAGGTTAGGAAGGGAGGAGGCGGCTTGTAGACGGTAGCTGTAATTAATTCATCTCCACCGTTCATGTGATTCCATGATTAAACAACTCAAGGGCCAAAATTATTTCAATTACCACAGGCATAACCTGGGAATTGTCACTGGGATAAGATTTTCCTCCTTGAGTGCCCTCGCTTATGTGCCTGCCAGTTCCATTTGCTCTCATTCACAGCAACACTGATCCATCCTAACGAGGTACGAGAACTGCAGGCGGTGAGAAACGGATTCTAAGACCAATCGCTAAGTCCTGAGGCATCGCTACGCTCATAATTCTGCCCTTCTGGTTCTGTTTAGGTTTTCTTTTTGAGTTCTCAGTTATGCTTTATTTTATGTTATTCTGTGTCCAGATTTATTTCTTTATTTTAGAATTTTAAGTTTTTACTCTCCCTTGTTAGTTATTTCTGTTATCTCTTTTCAGCATTTTCTGTATCATTTATTCCTTTTTCTAGTTTTAAATGTGGCCATTTTTATTTCCTTTAACTTCATTTAAGTTCTTTTCCAGTTACAGTTAGATCCCAGGTTACTCTTTGTTGCCCCCTAGTGTCCCTTTTCTTCCTTCCCCCTTTGCTCCGTTTTACTTACTCCTGTTCACACCTGCTCCCCATCAGCTGATTTATTCAATTCCCTTCCAGTTTATTTCTATAAATTTTATTCACAACACATGTCACATGCAAATTTTTACAGATAATCCTATGAGACTGATTCAAAGTTTTCCGTCTAAGGAAAACCAGCTGATGCATTGACTCTTCAGCAATCCCTCACACTAAAGCATGCTTGTAGCGACAGTGGAAGGGAAAAACTCCCTTTTTAACAGGGAAGAAACCTCCAGCAGAACCAGGCTCAGTGTGGCGGCCATCTGTTGAGGCCCACTGGGGTTCAAGGAGACAGAAGCAGACCATAGAAAAAGAAGCATAGGCTACAAAAGGCAGCTTCAGCCAGCTCCACAAGCGGCCCGTCCGGAAACACACAGCCAGGCAAACGACCCAGCTCCCATGTCGTTCAAAGTTGAACAAACAAATACTACAGAGTGGGAAAGTTGCGATAGAATGAAGCAGAAAGATGGAAAGTGGTCCCTTTGTCCTCCAGCACTCTAAGCCTATAGCAGCACAAATGCAGAAAATAGCTCAGGATAACCTGAGTATTTTGGATAAGGTATAAGAAAGGTAGAGCCAATGATTGACACATTCTTTGTTTGTTTCTTTCATATATAAACACTTCATGTGCAGTTCCTCTTTGCTGGATTATCTTTATTTGGTATTTATGTTCCTCCCAAGTGTCTCCTTGTTTTCAGCTTCTAAGTTCAAGAAGAAATGATCTCTGCTCTCTGCATTTTGGTAACCTGACAACAGCCAGATGCATGTCTGCCTCCATCTGGCTCCACTCACATACATCTGGGAACCAGCTCATTGAAAGTGATTTCCCCAACCGAATTTATGGTCTGTCAATCAGGACGCAGGGTGGGTGTGTCCTGGAGTGGAGAAGCAGCCGTGAGATTCAACAACAATGGCGGCTTCGCGTGAGGAAGCAAGCGTTAGCATTGATGCTATTTCTTCTGTGTTGTCAAATCTATCTGATATTGTTTCATTAAAAACAACATCAGAGAAATACGACATCAATGACTGAAACTGTTTGGAAACGATGATTTAAGCCCTTCACCCGACGGTTGGCAAGAGCTTGATCTACCAAATGGCTCCTCTCTCACACAACGTCACGGGTTAATCCGGTGTGAGTGGTTGAAATATGCGTCAATAAAGATGACAGACAAGTGGCTTATCCAATCATATGCAAGGAGTTTTGATAAGGCCCAGCCTTCAGTAAAGGCAATTCCTATGGCGGGTTCCCAGATGTATGTGAGTGGAGCTGGGCGGGTGTGAAGACAATACATCTTACTGTTAATCAGAATTAACATTTTGGTCCTCTACAAATCAATCCACCAAGCCAGACATTAACATAGCATAGCAAAGTACCACCTTCCAAGATGGGACTTTGACAATCCATTCATCCCATGGGTGTTACTTTAATACAAACACACACATACATATACACAACTTTTATAATGTATAACAACATAAACGTCTTTTAGATCCATAAACTAAACAGAAGTTATTTTACCAGGCACTGTACTGCAGAAAATGACCCAAACATTGAGCACTCTAAGATCTACAGTTAAGCTCAAAAATAGTCATGCAACCCTTTTATTGAAAAGTAAGGATTTTAACTCTCAAGTGCAAAAGAACCTGCAGTTAAAGAGCATATCTATTTACCATACTATTGATATTTTCAGAAACTAGAAGGTGTTAAATGTATCACACATGTTGTTTGGGCTCCTTAGTTATTTGCTTTTCCATCTGGGTATGCAAAAAGATGAGGATTATTTAAAATTCGGTGGATGTTAAGAGGTGGCGATTGTGATTTAAATTAGATTTTTCATTGCAGAAACCCGAAGCTTGTAGATGTTTCCCCCCCGGCTTGCGTGCCAAGAGTCCATTGTTGCAGAGGTTGCAAAACTGCTTTTATTGCAAAAAAGTGTTTACTTCTAAACTTCCATGCATGGATCTGCATGCTGGCTGCAACTCTCTCTACCTTCATGTGGAGACAAACCCCCTTCATGCATTTTACTGCCACCCAACCCCCCGTATGTCCAGACGACAGCATTAGCACCCTATTAATCTTAAGCCTGGTCTGTATTTAAAACCAATCCTTGCAGACTGTTGGCCATCTCTATGCTGCTGGGTGTCTTCCTACTGCAAGGCTGCCCCTTTAAATATAAACTGGGCTCCAATCCACTCCTATTTCCTGTTCTCACATTTGTTAAAACCTTTTTAAAGGGAGCTAATTAGTTGTTTAGAGTCATTTTGTTTTATTCTTTAGCCAATATAACATACATGTTGGTATGATAGGGTATTATGTTAGGGTATTTAGGTTAAAACAGGTTGTGTGCCTCACTGGGAACTTGTTGGTAATGGTTCAGTTTAGGGTTATTTTTAGGGTAAGGGCAAAGAAAAGGCTGAAAATCAAAGGGAGTCAACACCTGGTCCTCACTACATATAGCAAGTCCAGGGTGTGTGAGTATATTGCTTGAAACTGTATAACTGAAACAAGACAAAAGCAATGTTTGGCAGAGATTGTGGAGCTGAAAGAGGAAGATAGTGCGCTGCAGCTTGGTGTGTGTCACAGCAGGGTTTCTGTTATCATCCTCTCACATGCCTGCAGAATGAAAGTGACAGCCAAATATACGGCGGTCCTGCAGGCCCTGCAATGTTTCCAGCAAAGGATACGGCCCATTCTCCACACAAACACATCATAGAACACAGGAAGCCAGGAAAAGGCCAACTGGAAGCCTCGTATAAAGAGTCTCAGTTTGAGTCACAGACAGCCAGACCTAAACTAAAGCCTCCAGCTTCAGCTCATGTTTTTATTTGCCACTACCACTAAGACCCGGTTTGACCTTTCAGAACTGCCTTGATTATTTCTAGCTTCAATTTGTCAGAAACATTCCTCTGAGATTTTGGTCAATATCCAAAAGATAACATGAGGTGTTACCTGCAGGTCTGTCTGCTGGACATCAGTGTGAATCCTCCATATGCCTTAGATCCTCAGAGCAAAGCATGAGTCATGGTCTGTATAGGTCAGGACTGACTGCTTTTAAATGACCCCACAGATGGATCAGAACATCAACGTCTTTCACTCCATGAGTTCTACGGAGATGACTAAAAGTAAAAAACTCCACTGGACTTTTTGTTTCGTTTGAAGTTTAGAAAGGCGTTTCTCTTCATCCAGGAAGATTTTCAATTCAAAAATCATCAGAAATAGCGTTAGAATTTGCAGGTTTGCATCAGCAGCCCAATAAAGCCTTGTTTATGTTTAGAAACTTTATGCAAATAAGCTTTGGGTCCCCCCCTTTGGAATGAGGGTCGTTGCTTCTTCTGTTACCCCATACATCTGTAATCTCTGAAAGGGAAAAATTGAGGGCTCAGTTGGCCTGGAGCTGAAGGAGTTGGGGCTGCGATGATAGCGGGAAGGAATCAACTCTATCGCTGCATTGGAGGTTATTGAAAGCTGAAACCTGAGCCCCCCCCTCTGTTTAAGGTTGGTTTTTCTTTCTTAACATAAATGGCTTCCTTCACGCCTCTCTCAAACCACCTGTCTGCTTTGTCCAAAATGTGAACATTCTGGTCCTCCAAAGAAAGTCCTTTGTCCATCAGGTGTTGATGTACAGTACAGCTTTCCTCACGGCATGGAACTGCAGACACCACTCCACTCAGATCTGGTCTGGGGGTTTTGGTCTTTAGGATGAACTAGTCTCTGCAGGAATGAATGGAACCAAAAACCCAGCAGAGGAGGAATAAGCACAGCTTCCTCCTCTCACTAGGATCTCATAGAGGGACGGAATCACTAAGGATTTATCACTGCTCTTCTGAAGCTTCCTTCTTATCAATCTGGTGTTTTATTAAGACCTTTTTTTGTTTTTTATCAGACAAAAGGGGGAAAAAAGTAAACACCGACTAGTTTATTTTTCAAATATGTGGAACAAAAGCATAAAGTAAAATACAAGTTCTATATATTTTATGTTAAAGAGAAATAAAACTGTGTATGTTGTTGTATAGAGAGGAATATTAACAAAGACAAGAAACCAACCCAGTCTAAATATGCTTAAAGCAAATGAAAAAAACAACTGATAGTAGCGGGGGGGTGCTGGCATGCTTGGACTCCCATATGTCATCGATGCTTAAAAGAATTAAGGAGGTCTTTTCCACAAAACTTAAAGCAATTTACACAAACATAAAAAAAATATTACATTTATCCTGACCATCAACAAGCATCTGATGGCCCCCGCTCTGAAAAAACATACTACGGCCCCTGGCCCCTTGATTCCACAGGCGGGACCCGGGTAGGACTGACAGTCAGCAGGTTAGAACCAGTCAGGACTATAGATGTGATGCAAAAATGTCCTTTTAAAAAGAAAATATCTCACACCAGCCATACGTTGAAATCTAAAAGATACATCCACCCTGCAAAAGAAGGAAATATCAATAAGTTTTTTCTTTTTCATAAAATCTGTGCATTTTTTCTTGAATTGAGGAGGAAAGTGAAACACTTTGCCAACAGAGCAAGACAATTTACATTTAAAATGAGAAAAATGTGCATATTATCTAATTATCCTATTTAAAGGGAAAAATACTAATTCCATTGGCAAATAATCTTATTTATCTGCTCAAATTAAGGCTAAATGCGCTTAGGAACTTAAATACACATTTAAGAAATGTTTACATATTTCTAGATTGTTTTTGCAGTGCGGCTCATTATAAAGAGCATCGTTACACCGCTGCACTGATGCTGCTAATCTTTAGGATCATTGTTTCCTAGAATTGCACTGCTAAAGGTGGAGTAGCTCTGTCAGCTAGATCTGATATTCTTTTCTTTTTAAATACTTCAGTTCTGTTATTTTAAATCACAGCTTATTAACGTCTGAAATAATCCGTCTGTGAATCTCAGCCGCGTTGAAACGGAGGTGCAGAGCAGGAGCAAAGAGAGAAGAGGAAAGACTGGATGATCTGGTTGAACTGAATCTGTAAAAAGACCTGAGATGACCTGATGTGAATTGGCACCATAGAAATAAACTGAATAGAATTCTGATTAGAATCAGAGCAAAAATCATACCTTTTCCATCTCTCTGCCTGGGCTATTTCTACGTTTAAATCTAGGCCTTTTTTTTTTTATCATAGTCTTTAATTTGTTCCAACATACACCTCTGTTCCTCACAATTTTATCAGAATACTGAAACACATTTTTCTCCCGGGTTTCAGATTAAAAATTAGTTCTACTTAAGACCCAAACCTAATCTGTAAAGCGTCATAAACGGGGAGAGAAAAGGTCTAAGTAGGCCATTAATATATGCATAGAAATGACCTCCAGGACGTGTGTGTGAGGAATGGTTGAACAATCTTTAATCTGCACTTGAATTTGATTAAAAGAAAAACTTAAACCAGAACATTTGGTTTATAGTGAGGACAGTTTTTCTTTATAAATACGTGTAAGCAGCTATTTCTGTCCTTTTCATATCAGATGTGATCCAAAAATCCAACTTAATGACTCCCTGTACTTAGTGAAGACTTAAGAAAATGGTCAAGTGAGGTTTGTGAATCTTTTAGGATGAGCAGGTTTGCTTCATAAATCTAAAACACTTCTTTAAGACTCATTACCACAGAGACTGCTTAGTGTTAAACACCGGCTGCCAAGAATAAATGATAAACGATATCAAGCCTATTAATAAGGCCAGAGATGAGTTTGATTAAAAAGCGGAAATGTTTTCATTAAACTACTTTCTATGGTTAGGACATTAAAGCAATCATCTGGCAGATCAACTCCCACCAAATGAAGCCGTCCTGGTATCCATGGAGACAGATTCATGGAGCAGCCATTCTTAACTTTAGGACCTGATTCAGACCCATCTTGGGTTCAGAGATGATTTCTGGGGGTCGCCGAACCATTTTGGTAAAATAAAATGTGCATAATTAATGTTTCTTAGAAGGACAGCGAGCTGTTTGTCTCACTCAGGCTTTTTATCACTGAAATCCAGATGCTTTTGGCTTCACCAACTTATTCATCAATAGTAAGATTCAGGTGAATGTCTATCAAACCTGCTCCATCTCACATCCCCTCTTACTCATCAGGTTGGCAGATCACCTTTTATAAGTCGTACTAAAGACAGTGTGGAGAGGTGACATCTCTTTTCCTTTCATCACGCCAAAATTCTGCGATGAATTACGTTCAGTTTATTTCTATAGAACCAATTCACATCATGTAGCGATGATTGCTGTTTCAGAAGCTAGCCTTTAGATGCTGCTTTGTTTTTCAAAAAATCTAACTAAATGATAAATTCCTGAAATGATCATTGCTCGTCTGATCGTGTTGATTGTTGGGTGGACAGCAGTGCATGTTGAATTGGGGGTTAGGGAAACCACTGGTCTACAGACGCATGTGGAGATAAGTTTAATCAGATCAGCAAGAGTAGTGTGCATCCACACAATGTTAATTAAGGAGCTTATTGTAATGAATTCATTGAATGATTGAGTTACTTCAATTCATTGAGGCGAATTATCTGCCGCTGTCCTTGGTTTATATTCCCCACACACGCTGTTCCAGGCGAGTAGCTCCCACTGATGATAGTCTGGATGCAAAGTATGGTTATCAGCAGAGGTGGAGATCACCAAGTTATCTCCAAAGCCTTTTTCCCACTGAAAATAGCGGCTTAATGTGTGCTTTTCAAACATGGTCGACCTGCGAACAATCAGCATCTGGCTTGATGTTATGAAACATCTAGGGGGTTTTTCCTCTCCACTGTCGCTACAAGCATGCTTGAGTGTGAGTGGACGTTGAGAAGAGGTCAATGAGTCAACAAAATCCAACTGGTTTTTTTTTTTTCCTTACTGAAAATAATGGAATTACACTTTGACACACATGATCTGGGTGCTTCGGTGAAAGTGACCTGAGATGACGTGATGTGAATTGGAGCTATAGAAATAAACTTGAATTGAATGAAACAGATATAGTTAATTTTTTTCAAAAGATATTTTCTGAGAACGTTATTTTGAAGCAGTTTCATTGGCTTGTCATAATAATGTAAAAAGTTTCATACAGATTCTGTTATTGGCTTTCTTTCCAGTTTTTCTGAGCATATTTTATTGTACAGGTCGATATTAGAATTATATTGACTGAAATTAAGATATTTATCGTGATTTTTCTGGATGTATCGTTCAGGCCTAGAATGTGTTGTAAAATTGTTAAGTCTTATTAAAATGCCTTAAAATGTCACCAAGGACATTTAGTGGTTAACAAATTATAGGACGCGGTCTATTAGAGGCTCCTGTGATAAAATAAACCGGTTATAGCCAAAGGTTATTTTGTTTCTTGGTCTCATTTTGATTAACAGGCAGATTCATCCTAAACCCTCAAACTTAAGAATTTCATTGAAATGTGGGGAAAGAAAAAATATATAACATAATTTAAGACCAAAAGCCCAATTTCGCACAGAAGCTAACAAAAAGATTTTACAAAACTGCAAGAATTTTCTGTCCAAAACATTGCATTCTGCAATAACATTGTAAAAAAAAACTGCGGTTTTGTTTTCTTTTAAAGGAGGTTAACAGTGGATTGCATATCTTCTGTTATTCAGTTTATTTATTTTCAGTTTATTTATATAATGCCAACACACGTCATCATGTTATTCAAGAACACATTGAGAGTGGTCGTCTCATTGTATTTTTGAAACTCCAGAAACATTCAAAGGCAGGGTTCTTTTCATGCCTGCTCTTAAAACGTTCCAGGGCCTTGAACTTTCAAGGACTTTAAGGACCTGTGGAAACCCTAGAGGAATTGCTTGATGGGAAAGAGCGTAAGTTCATTCCTATCTGCATAAAGAACAGGGCTTTATTGTCTGACAAACTTCAGAAAGTTTTAACAGTAAATTGATGAATGATGGTAAACAGCTGCATCATCAGCAGAACATGCAAACTGGCTCCTGACACTAGTTTGTCTTAACAAAAAAACATTTTTCCCCTATTTAATGTTGGACCACAAAGTAAATATCGTTTTATGAACAAACCCAATTTTGAAACTGTATATATAATCCCATTAGGTGTTATTTAATTAAATTGAGGTGCATTTCAGTGTAATCCAGCCATTTTGGATTTCAACTCTTTCATGTAAAGCAGGGGTCTTCAACGTTTTCCAGGCCAAGGACCCCAAACTGATGGTGAGATGGAGCAGGGACCCTAATTATATATATTGTATTAAATAGTGTTCTATCAAGCTGGTCCCCCCTGATAGCTCTATTACAGATGGAGCCTAATGTAACTAAAGCCAATCCCTCCCTGGGATTATTAAAGTATTTCTGATTTCCTGATTTGATGGGACAGGTGTTGTGAATGAAAAAGCGGTGCCCAGATTGAAGAGCTCCTGTATGTGTCTCTGAAATGTGAGCATTGATGACTGAAAGACATCTTCTCCCTCCATTTATCTTGTTTACTACAGTCTGTTGAATTCATGTTCATGTGGGATTTAAAGCATTATTTCCATTGAGTGGAAAAAATTGCAGGTGGGAATATATAAAAAAGGTTTAGGTTGTTACAGCTGGCTCCTATACCTGTTTCACCTCTTTTCTCTGGTTCATTTGTCATTTATGTTGAAGACTATCTAAAAATAATAAGTCATGTTTTTAGATATTTTATATGCATCAAATCTTGATATTTGCTTTCTCCTGACTTTTTGAAGAACTAAAAGAAATCCTGAGAGTCTATGTTTCTGTTCTTACTATTAAACTTATTGAAACAACAATAACAAAACATTTTTTTATATAATCTTCTAATTTTCCACTCTTTTGTCGAGATATTTGACTTATTTTTACGCAGAAACGCTTGAGATCTGCAAAGGAACATCTTCTGCCTCCATTTATCTGTTGCACAGTACAGTGTGTTTGAATTCATGTTAAATGTGAATTTAAAGACATTTCAAGGTAGTGGCAGCATTTCGAATATATAAAAAAAGTCTAATCAACCAAAACTTCTCAAGCGACCCCACATGCAGTACCTCTGCGGACCCCTAGGGGTCCCAGACCCCCTCTCTAAGACCTCTGATGTAAAGTATTAAACAAGATGTTATTCTGTAAAAAAAAAAGAAAGATTTTAAAGAGCTGCACGTTTTAAAATGTTGATTTTTCTGTTTGATGGATAAAAAAAATAAAAAATAGCAAATACCAAAAAATCTGGCTGCTGTTTATTCCCAGAAAGTCAGCATGTTTCAGATGCAGAACAGCTTTCATTTTAAAGATCACGTAGCAGTAGTTTAAGCATTAATCAAATATGACATTCACTAAAGATGACTTTTATTGGAGGAATATTGAAAGAGCAAATTGTGCTATGAGCTGGACTTTGAGGAGCAGGGGATTCTCTTTAGAGCTGTAATTCATGGAAGCCTGAGCATAATTCTAATCAAGTGGTCATCTACTGGCTCTCTTCAGTGATGGAGGGCCTAATTAGCTGCATCAAAGACGGACTGAGAGGAAGATGTTGGTGTTTGTGAAGGATGAAAGAAGAAAGAGGTATAAAGTGGCGAGGTTGACAGGCCTGAGTGCCGCTTTCTCCTTCAAGTTCCCTAAAAGCTGAAGTAGGAGAGGCTTTTATTTATGCAAAGTGCTCTATTGTAAAGCAAGCTGTAGAGACGGGATTCAGTTCAGGTCCAACATTAACCCAAACATTCCAGGAGAAATCTGTTCTTCTGGGATTAAAAGAAAACTTCAAACGATTTATTTATTCAAGATAGAAGACATGTTTTATTATTTAATGTGTCCAAGTTCAAAGAAACAATCTAAAGAAATTTTTTTTCCACATATATATATATACATAGGTGTGAGGGCACCCAGGAGGGATTTACCATTAGGCAGTACCAGGCAGCTGCCTGGGCTCCAAGTTCCTGGGGCCCCCATAAAACTCTGTTCCCATGTATGGTTAATACAGCTTTCCTTATTTCTGCACATTAGTTATGTTTTTAATCAAAATCCTTTGGCTAAAATGCCATCAGAACGCTGATAA
>JAGKQL010000030.1:19396873-19429723 GCA_018398635.1 Cyprinodon brontotheroides | reverse complement strand
AACAGGATGGAATCATTTCAGATTTAAAGAACTTTCAGAAGTTTGTAATCCGGATATATGCGGCATCTAAACAACACTTCACTATATAATTTCATGTCAACATCTTTACCTTTCACTTCATTTTACAATTGGTTACATACAAACATATGTAGAATAGTTAAATTAGTAACCTTTTCATTTGTAACCTCATTGAGCACATATTATATCAATAAAGGTTTAGTTCCAACTAACTTGGTGTTATTTAACATTAATAAGGAGAAAACATTAAGATGTTTTTTTCAATATTCTCAGTCTCCAGCAATGCAAAAATAGAGCCTCTGCTAATTAATGATAAAAGATCCATATAAGTCCCAGGTTGATTGACGATCACTGAGATGTATGACACCTCTCAACTTGTCATGGAGGAGTTATTTGTACTCCGCTGCGATCCATACTGTGAGGAAAGACCAGATGTCCCATCTTAATTATGCCAGCAGTAATGTTTTAATGACTTCTGGCTCATTACAGCTGACAGAGGAGCGTTTAGATCTTCCGCTCCTCACTCCTGTGGACCTGTGCAGCTCTTTCAGTTCGAGTTTTGACACATTTCTATCCTCCATAGACAGACAAAGTTAGACAAAGCACTACTTGTGCAGACATGCTCATTTAAAAGTAACAGAGTCAGAGAGATGCCATTATAGAATGAAAACGACCCCCAGTTTTGTTCCCTGCGTTTACTGGGATGTGGGCACGCGCTGTAATATAGATTTTATTCACGGCATGCAAAGTGAAAAAAGTAGGTCATCATAGTTGAGACTTTATGCAGTGTGTGTGCTTCTTAGTACAAAGGATGGGGGGTTGTTCTCCTAGGAATTTGAGGAGCTCTCTCTAAGGTTTTGAGTCAGAAAACACCTTCTTATCTCTTTCTTGCCTTCCCCTTTGGGTCGACATCTTTTGTTATTGGCTGTTTTCCTCTTCACTGCCATTGTTCTTTGTGTTTTATAACACAGAGGTTTTATAAAATTGGTCTTAAACATTTCTGCTTGACAGGAAAGCAGCAGTAGGGAGTTTTAGATCAAACATGACTGTTAGCTAGCAGTTCTCACACCCTGCCCTGAAACAGGCTGGAGTAATAACAGTCAGGAACAGTCCCGCATCAGGAACGGACATGCATGCTTTCAGAACATGAACCACTTCAAGGTAAAACACTGAAGAAGTTTCTGAACAAATGTTGTTGCTAGTCATAATGAGCGTATAAAACGTTATTAATATTTTACAACAAGCCCTATTTTTCATCTTTGAAAGGCACTGTGGGGCTGCTTTTCAAAGGGTTTCAGTCCAAACCCAATGGGAGATTCAATTGACTTTAATCTTGCATTCGTTTGAAAATTTGAGCCCATTAGTTAACTTTGCCGTTTTCATTGCATTTCAATGAAGGCGCTTTCCTGTGGTGTTAAAACACTAATAGCTGCTTCACATGGCAAATAACGGAGATGGAGTATAAGCATGAGAGAGAATAGGAAAGAAGCAGAAACATGAGGAAATGACTAAAACTGCCACGTCTTGTTACAAATCATTACTTCTGATTTAGAAGTGAACATATCAGCAGAAATAGAGAGCTCTGATGTATTGTTGTATGAAATAATCTTAGAATCTTCAACCATAACTGAAAACTTAGTGATAGATAAAGTAAAGTTTCATCTAAATAATGTTTTTATTGGTTTAAACAAATAATTAGAACATTTAAAATCACTACCATAAAGAGTCAAAGTAGTTTGACCTTGGCAATGATCTGTTTTTAGGGTAATTCATACATATATAATTTCAACAGTCAATTAACCAAAGACTTTATTCATATAACTGTAACATAATTGGTATTTTAAACCTTAAACCACTCATAGTATAACACTTAATACTCAAAATATGAATTGAAATAGATAGAAATACTATTACTTTAGTACTTATTGGAATCTTGGACTGCTTTAAAATGACATAGACAAACTTTATTGCCATTTTCTACACACAGAGTGTATGCAAATTCTGCTTAGTACAGCTCTCAAGACTTTTCTATTTCTTAATGTGCAGCAGTGATAAAATGTAAACCTGGTGATCAAATGTAAACATAAGACTGAGATATGATGCAGTCCACAAACAGGACTGTTAGGTTAATTGGCTTCTTTAGATTCTCCTTAGGTGTGAGTGTGTGGATGCTTGTTTGTCTCTGTGTTGCCCTGCGATGGACTGGAGACCTGTCCAGGGTGACCCCGCCTCTCGCTTGTAGACAACTGGAGATAGGCACCAGCACCCTTCGCCACCCCAACAGAGATAAAAGTGTCAGAAAATGGATGAATGTTCAACTTGAATGCAAAGGTGTCTGTTTTTGAGCTCAAATACATCTCATTATATACACTATTCAAAACAATTAAGGAACACAAAAACAACGCAAAGCTTGAATTAAATCAAACTTCTGTGAAATGAAACTGTCCACTCAGAAGGTAACACTGACTATCAGTTTCAACGCTTGCTTTTCACCGGGATAGAAACAGGTGGAAAGTCATTGACAGTCAGCCATGAAGGAGTGGTTCTGCAGGTGGGAGTCATCAATACTGGCTGATGTTGGTCACTTTTGAATGTTGGTGGTGATTACCATCCCGGCAGTATGGCTGCTATTAGATACCAGAGCAGATCCTGAGACCCCCTGGTGAGGTCACCATCTCCTCCTGTTGCCAAGTGTTGGCCCCTGGGTCCCCGCAGGCTTACTTCAGCGCACCCAAAGCTACCGGACCTCCACCCCCCACAATGCAACCTAACAATGCGCAATAGAGTTGGACTCCATCATTTCAACCCTCCACCCCCATGCAGGAGAGAGAGACAAAACATCTCTCGCCTCTGGGCAGCCAGGCCAACAATTACCCCCCTTAAAACCCCTCTTTAGGAGGCATGTATCAGATTTGTGTTAGTGCTATATACGCAAGGTGAGAAAATATGGTACTCTGAAAGCGCATTTTGTACTTGTCTGCTATGAGAGACTTTATCTCCACAACCTCAGAGCGCACCTGAACATTTGGACAACTGTAACCAGGACATCCTGCCTGTAGCTCATAGTTAGAGTATGGTGTTGCCGGGCACTTTCATATCTATCTTGCAGTTTAACTTAACCATAATATTTTAGAAAGTGTTATTTTGATCTCATGTTCTTTGCGGAATGGATGTGGATAACTTTTCAATAAATAAATAGTATAAATATAAAGTTATTTTGTGGTGTGTGTAAAAGGATTTTGGAGCTAATAGAGTCATGTCAGTGAATAAGGTTCATGCCAGCTCACTAAACCTATGTTGTTAATAAGAAACAGTGTTATAGTGACGCTGAATTATTAGCCCATATATTCACCTGAGAACTCTGATGATGTCTGTGTGTTATAGACCCTGGTTTTGTGCACTGAAGTGTATATGACAATAAAGTGTTGATTTGGAGGAAGGTTTTATCTAGGTATCCAACATAAAGTACAAAAAAAAAACAGAACCTTGGAGACATCAGGGAAAAACAAGCATGAAGAACCAGGGAAAGACGAGGAACCAGCATTGAGGAACTGCACAGAGAGAGTTTATTTATGGGAGACTGAACAAAGACTGGACTAATCAGCTGATTGGGAGCAGGTGTGAACAGAGGTTTCTAGAAGGAGCTAGGGAAAAGGAGACAAACACCAGAAGCAACAGAGGGCAAGCAAAGAAAAACCTAAGAACTCAAATATGTCCAGTAAACACCAATAAAGCTGGAAAACAAATAAAAACATGGATCAACATGAAGACTCAGAAAACTGAACAGAACCAAGACCGTGACATTAACGATAGCATCCAAAGCGGCAGGTTTTTACCGTTCTCCAACAATCATGTAAGACCAGACTGAAAACTAGCAACATTTACCTCCTCAATACCAACGCTTAATTCAATGCATCTTAAAAACATTAATAAAAAAATAACACTTTCACTGCTGTGGATTGAGCCTGTGTTTAATGTATGTCTTTATACTGTCACTAAATGGACCGTGGCCTATAAAGCGGATTGTTAATACTGTTACCATGCTGTGATACAGGTCAGGGATGCAGAAACAGTTTTTAGATGAGGATCTGTGACCTGCTACGGTGTGAGGATAGTTTAAGGTCAGAAAGTGAAATTAAATGTCGCCTTTTTAAACACTATGAAGAAGGATGGATTTATGATTCCATTTCCAATTTAATCAGCTGCTATAGAAAGGTTTGCATATTCTGAACTTTCTATTTGCTGCTGTGTTGTGCTGGGTTTGAACGTTAATGCAGAAGCAGGTGTTCATGGCGTTAGTGGGAGCTACAGAACGCCTACCTCTGTGTTAGTGTCAGTGTTTGAAGATTTGGTCCAAGAAGTTGATGGAAAGGAAAATGAAGGAAAGGGAAAAGGGCAGAGTTATGGTGTGGAGGTCTGTATCAAACCTGGGCCATCTCCCAATGATCCCCGCTGCATCCAATTTCTGCTCCAACGCTTCGTGTTAAACCCCATCAAACAGACACACAGCGGTACAAAGGAAAGCCTCATCTCCTCAGGAAACTAATCCGTCGGTGCACGCTGTAGCCTGTCATTTTTTTCTCCATTTTTTTGAAAAAAGTCATCACTCATTTCAGTGAAGATTAAAAGTATGGCTAAATTGGGAAAATCCGCTTATGAATTGCAAATTTAAAGAGTGAAATGGAAGGGCAGGTAGGAGAGAAGCCGAGCAAAGCTTGAAGGGAACAAACAGGTATGGGAGGTGAGATAAATTGCAATATACATGTTTTTTATTTGGATTCCTCCTAACCATAGCTGAAATGGGTTTGCAAAGGCAGAGGTGGTGGGGGGGTGCAGAGAGTCTCATTTTCCACAGAAAGCAGCAGTACGGCATTAAAGGGTTCACCCCTTGATCTACTGATGGTGGATTTCAGCTGCAGAGAGACGCCTGATAAACTATTTCCTGAGACATGTTTGCTTGTTGTTTATAGAAATTTTTTTATTTAGAGTGTAGGATTAATGGTTGGAGCTACGGTCTGATGGAAAGGTTAGATCAGGGTGTCTGGGGTGGAGGTTGGAGACCTCTGCTGCACTTAAGTTCTTCTACCTTGGTTGGTACCTGATCCTGGTCGTTTTTGGGGGTTTCAGTTATCCTGCACCTTTCTGAGGGAACAAACTGTATCACCTGGATGAGTGGAATCTGAGGCATGTGGCCCTTTCTGTACTAGTTGAACATAAAACTACGTCCAGATATAGTAGATGGCGATCCACTGTGGTCTCACCAGAGATGGCAAAAGTACTCACTTTCCGTACTTGAGTAAAAGTACAGATACTTGTGTTAAAAAATACTCTGGTAAAAGTGGAAGTACTGATTAAACTTCTTTACTCAAGTAAAAGTAACAAAGTACAGGCTTGTAAATTTACTTAAAGTATAAAAGTAAAAGTAGAAACCACTTTTTTCATGCCGTTGCCTACATTTTAAATGGATGTCTGCCAATAGGACTAGATCTCCGTTGTGTTCATTTTCAATCATCTGGTCGTCCATGCTACTATGCTAACGCCGCCGCCACCAAGCTGCAATGATTTGCCACGAATAAATACCGTGGAATCTGTCGATTCATCTTGTAGCGATGCATCAAATGCAACGTAGATTCCCATCCAATTAGATTGAATTTGGTATTGATGACGTGAAAAATAATAATGGTAACTCCATTGAAATGATTCAGAACTAAAGTAACGAGCCAATTTTTTAAAATGTAAGGAGTAGAAAGTACAGATATTTGTGTAAAAATGTAAGGAGTAGAAGTAAAAAGTCGCCATAAAAATAAGTAGTAAAGTAAAGTAAATATATCAGAAAAATCTACTTGAGTACAGTAACGAAGTATTTGTACTTCGTTACTTCCCATCTCTGGGTCTCAGCCTCAACCACTTATGTACTTGGTGTTGTCTTCAACATGGAGGACTAAGGATTTAATTTTAACACCTGTCAAAACCAAAGTGTGGGAATTTGCTAATGTCCATCCATCCATTTCTTCCACTTTATCCGGGGCCCGGAGGCAGCAGTCTAAGCCTGTCCTGGGCCTTCCAGGGGGCCTCCATCCAGTAGGACATCCCTGGAACACCTCCAAAAGGAAGGGGACCAGGAAACAGATGACCAAGCCACCTCAGCTGATTCCATTTGACATGGAGGAGCAGCGACTCTACTCTAAGCTCCTCCTGCGTAACTGAGCTCCTCCCCCGATCTGGAAAGGTGCATCCAGCAACCCTGCGAAGCAAACTCATTTTCAGTTATTACCCAGATCTCATGACCATAGCTGAGGGTGGGAACACAGAGCGATCGGTAAATCAAGAGCTTTGCCCCCCGACAAAAAAACGCTGGCACTCAGCTCCCTCTTCACCACGACAGTCTGACTAAATGTATCTTTTAATATACTTTATTCTATTTCTGATCTAGTTATTTAAACCCAAGCAATAAAGCAACTCAGAGTATTACTGCAGTCACTTATCGGCCCGGCACCACTCTTCCCCTCGCACAGCTATTCCCAATCCCTTGTTCCCACTGGGTACCGTTGAATCAATTCCATGTCTGTATGAAGCAGCGGCACCTGGTTGAGTTTTCTATAGGGGGTGGGCTCTAACTTCAAAATAGATGTATACCAAGAACAAGAACATGTATACTAAGCAGTATATTTACATGAATACCAGCAACAAAAAACAGCCTGCCCCCTTCATCCTGTAACTGGTCGAACAAGGTGTCAATCAAGTTTTCAGGACTTCCTGTTTGAACTCGCTGAAAGCATACGAATGTGTTCTTTTTAGCATCTTGTATTTGGGATTCTGAGTAAAAATAGCAAAATGTGGTGGTGTTTTCCCTGGAGATGGATACAGTTACCCTGCCGTATTCTGTGCCTTTGTGGATTTATAATGCATGTTTGGAGCCATAATTTAACCGGATTATCTCTTTTCTGGCTGTTTTGAGCATAAAGAGACCAAACATGGAGGGAAATATTGGAGTTTTCCCCTTGGAACAAGGAAAAGGTACGAACATGAACTTTTTGAGTTTTTTTGCATCTCTCACGTTTCTCTTGATAAAACGGCAGCTGTGTTTGTCAAAGTTCAGCCTATGGTATCATTGGAAAGAGGAGAACGAGAACTTTCTGTAGATATGCAGACATGCTATGTTGAGATTGAAAAACTCATATGTACATGCTTTAGGATATTAATGTAATGTTCTTACTCATGTAAAGAGCAATTATTTTATGAAAAAATTTGATATTTTGTTAAAACCTGCAGTATTAGTATATTTGTCAAAAAAAAAAAAAAGAAAACCAATTGATTCAGAAAATGGAAGAATGAGAATTCAACCAGATGCAACAGTTGACATTTAAACAGTTTAAAGAATGAAACTGCTGCAGGTTGGGAGGGATTCACCAGGTTCAGCACCTAGAACTTCAGGAAGAACGTCGGACGGTTGGTTGACCGGGAAAAGTTTCCAATGTTGAATTCTGGTTCACTAACCTTCTCTGAGTTTGAGGAAAACCTTTGAGAGTTTCTGAAGAAGCCGGGTTGCGTGTGATGTCACAGGTGAACCTCTGAGGATTCTTTAATTCATCCAGGTTGGTTTGGAGGAATCCTTCTTTGACAGTCATCCGTTGGTCCAGGGGAACGCCCTGGGTCAGAACCCTGAGAGCAGAGACTGGCAGAACGATCAAGGGGACAAATCAGAGTAAGGAACCTGAGAGTCGATCCAGAGTCAGAGCCAGGTGATCCGAGATCCAGAGACAATCCAGGGGAGAATCAGGATGCCAGCGGCTGCAGGAGGAATGGTGGGGCACCGCCCTATCACTGACACTCTGGAGGGAGAAACACAGGTTAGTGACCACGATCATCTGACAGGAGATGATTATCCGAGTGTGTAACTTACCTGGTTTAAAAGTTCAGTCCATTCTCTCTGAGGACGGACCAGCCGATGGACCGCCAAATGAGCAGCGGCTCAGAGCCAGTGTACCCAATGCAGCAACCCCAGTGAACAGTCAGGAGACTGATCCAGGTCAGAAAAACAGTTCAGAACCAGACAGTTCCAAGATCCAGAGCAGAAGCCCGACCAGGGGTTCCGATCCAATAGCAAGACAGATCCAGGGTTCCAGAACTACACAGAGCGCGGGAGTCAGCTTCAGAGTTCTATGAGTCCAGCAGCGCAGCTCAGACAGACACGCCAGATGGAGACAGGCAACCTCAGTGGCTGAGGGACAGAGAGAAGACATGGTACCGTACTAACAAGAGAACTTTAAACTGGTTCCACCTTGGAGCCTGGCTTACAGGAATTAAAACTGACCTTCCCGCATTCCAGCCAAACTTTGAAGTTGCCCGCTGAGAAGCGCATAGAACTCCGTGCAGGAACTTCTAACTCTAATGAAAAAAAAATGACCTGCCATAAAAATCATAACGAATAAACAAACAAAAGACAAATAATGATCTGGTCCCAATAGCTTGGCTGAACCGTATGAAGAGCAGGTGAATAAGATTAATAACAATCAAAGAGCAGGGAGGGAATGGCAGGTGAATGAAGTGAGTAATCAGATCAGCTACCAGGGCTGCAATCATGACATGAAACTGTCATCATAGGTGCATGTCCACTGTGAAACACATTATCTAAAAACAAATCCAGAATGTAAGATTTTTCAGCTATTTATTTGTGTGATAGAGCTGCAAATTAGTACCGTATTTGAACACCTGAGAAAATCAAGGCTAATATTTGTTACAGTAGCCTGTGTTTGCAATTCCAGAGGTCAGACGATTCCTGTAGATTTTCACCAGGTTTGCACACGCTGCAAGAGGGATTTTGGCCCACTCCTCCACACAGAGCTTCCTATCTGTTGCTGCTTCTGCTTCTTCCAGAGCCACTCCATGGTTATCATGGCTGTGCGCTTCAGGTTATTGTGATGCTGGAAGACCCAGCCTCCATCCATCTTCATTGTTCTAACTGAGGGAAGGAGCTTGTTCCCCAAAATCTAGCAATACATGGCCCCGATCATCCTCTCCTTAATATATGCAGTCGCCCTGTCCCATGTGCAGAAAATACCTCAAAGCATGATGCTACCACCGCCATGCTTCACAGTAGGGATGGTGTTCCTTGTAGTGTTCTCATCATTCTTCTTCCTCCAAAAACAGTTAGTGGAATTCTGACCAAAAAGTTCTATTTTGGTCTCATCTGACCTCATGACTGTGTCCCCTGACTCCTCTGGATCATCCAAATGGTCGCTGGCAATCTGAAGAATGGCCTTGGCATGTGCTGGTTTAAGCAGGGGAACCTTCCTTGCCATGCATTAATTCAAACCATGACGTCTGGGTGTATTACCAACAGTTACCATGGAAACAGCGGTCCCTGCTCCTTTCAGGTCATTGACCAGCTACTCCCTTGTAGCTCCCCTTACTTAGGATCATTGAGACCCCACCAGGTGAGATATTCCATGGAGCCCCAGTCTGAGGGAGTTTAACAGTCATGTTTTACTTCTTTCATTTTCTAATGAAGCTCCAACAGCGGATCTTTTTTCCTCAAGCTGCTTGGTTATTTCCCCGAAACCTTTTCCAGTCTTGTCGAGGTTTACAATTTAGTCTCTAGTGTCTTTGGACATGTTAGTAGTCTGATTCTCACTGATTGTATGGGGTGGAGGTGTCTTTATGCAGCTAACCACCTCAAACAGGTGCATCTAATTTAGGAGAATAAATGGAGCGAAGGTGGACAAGGCAGACTAACGGGTCTCTGAGAGTCAGAATTTTAGCTGATAGACAGGTGTGTAAATACTTATTTGAAGCTTTATCTCACACTATGAGTTTAGATTATGTCTCTCACAGTGGACATGAGCCTACTATGACATTTTCAGACCCTTTATGATTTCAAAGTAGGAGAACTTGCAAAATGGCAGGGTTATCAAATTCTTATTTTCCTCATTGTACAGACAGACAGACAGACAGATTGGTATTATCTTGTTTCTGTCTTTCTGTCTGTTCATTTTATGCGTTAGTATGTCTTTGTCGATCCTGGTTATATTTCAGGCTGTGTATTATGCTGATAGTCGTGTCAGTTTCTAGACCACATAATGTATTATTTATTTAGCTGTAACTCGCTGCTCTCTCTCTCTCTCTTGCTTTCCTCTTTCTCTAACTGCTGGCTGAGCTGTGGGCCCCTGGAGTGGTCATTAATCTGATATCTGGCTGGCCTGGCTGCAGCCCCTGTGATCCTGACCCAATCTCACATCCTAATCCAAGGAGGAAGAGGACTGCAGGCCAGGATTTGAAGGTCTAGGCTATCTCCCTGTCTATGATTGATAGGATTTAGGTGATTATTCACTTGAAATGATTACAATCTATAACGATGTATTGATTGGACTAGGATGGATTTACCAGGCCTTAGAAAACACCTTTTCTAATATTTAGCTGTGCTATTTATTATGTTTTGCTTTTCTGGAGCTATTTGGGACTTTAAAACATGCTAAAGGTACTTTCTATCTCACACACAGAAACACGCTCTAATGTTCTGAGTGAAGTAAAAGCTTCATGTGAAGGATTAATGCTTCTTCTGATCATCCTTTTCTTGTTCTGAATCACAACCTGCAGCACTTATGATATACCAAGTAATGAACTAAAAGCGTTGGTATTTCTTGTCAACTGGAAAAAGACCTAATTATGACAGTTTTCCAATCACAAAATGAAAACTGCATATTATGTTTTGCTTCTCACTTGAAGTCTTTACATTTTTTTCCAGATACATTGTGGAGGTTTAAATTTATATTTAACACATGATTTAAGTCATTTTAGAGCTCAGGTGAAGTGTGGAATATTAGTACCTTAACTTATGGGGTTGATGAAAAATGTCACGGATCTGGTTTATCCTGGTAAAAACAAAGACTAAGTTCAGGATTTTTTTTTAAAAACTACAAAAAAAAAAAAAACATTCAATAGGAAGGTATAAGGAAACAGTATGTCTGCTGTTTCTGTCTCCTTGAACCCCAGTCGGCCTTCACAGAAGTGAATGGGCCTTCACACTGAGCCTGGTTCTGCTGGAGGTTTCTTCCGTACAAAAGGAGTTTTTTCCTCTCCACTGTCGCTACAAGCATGCTTAGTGTGAGGGATTGCTGAAGAGTCAATGAGCTTCAATGCAATCAACTGGTTTTCCTTAGATAGAAAACTTGGAATCAATCTGACTGGATGATCTGGTGAACTGGAAAGTGCCCTAAGATGACGTGTTGTGAATTAGCACTGTAGAAATAAAATGAATTGAATATAATTTGACACTCATCCAATATAAGGCATCTATTAGAGCTGTCCGTGTCATGATTTAATTAAAGGTCTGACCCAAAATGCCAAAGACCATACAGAGTGACCAGGGAAAAGTTTAACAGGTTTATTAAGAATGTGGTGATGAATCCAGTGCTGCTCAGAACACTGTCAAACCGAAACTGGAAGGTGAGGGGAAGCCACTGCGGTTAGTTCTGTTATGCCAATATGCCATGATCATACCTTTTGGACAGTGGGAACCAGTGTCCATATTTCATCTTGATAGGATGACCAGAGAAGAAAACGCAGCTTTGGTGAATAACAGCTGGGGGACTTCTGCAGCCCCCCTTTTTCAGCCAAAGCAAGTCACATGGAAGTCACAGAGGTGAGACCAACCACCACCCCCCTCTGTGAGGGCAGAACAAAACCACAGAGCACACAGGATTCTTTCTCTCTTCTCCTCTTCACTTTTTCTCCCTCGTCTGATCCAGCCTGCTTCTGCTCCTGCGCTCAAAGCTGGGGCCCACTGTGGCCCACAGTGGAGATGCAGGCCCCAGGGAAACCAGATCCCCAGAACCATCAAGGATGAGTCAGAACTCTTCAGAACCTAACTGCTGCAAACAGAACTTTTGCAACACTCTCGTGAGTTTCAGAACTTACAGAGGCAAACTGGGCGAGGGCATGCTGGTGTGAGACTGAGAGAGGACCCCTGCTCGCTGAGACTGAGACAAAGAGATCCCTGACTGCAGAGCGCAGAAACTGGATGAAACTCAAGCTTTTCCAAATGGACATGGAAAAGGTTTGCAGGTCTCTGGAATGATTAGGGACAGGAGCAGAAGCAATATGTCTTTTTGGTAGTACTGTAATCATATGCTCGTGTGTTTTACTGCTGAGTAAAGACAGCAGCTAATTGATAAAGAATGGACTGCATGCTTTCTGGCTATACTTTCACGGGAATATGTGTTGAGCTGTTGCTAAAGCTTGGGCAAGCTTTGTCACTAAAGGGAGGTTTAAACACTGAAATAACATTAGTGTTTATGTGTTCCTCAAATGCTTTCCATTTACATTTTCCATTGCCAAGTATGACCAAGAGTCATTTAGTGGAATCCCATGTCTATTCGCTGCTAGCTATTTCAAAGGGTAAGAATCATTTAACTAAAGGTTTTTGGTTCTTGATTAAGAAAATAATTCATTCAATAGAACATTATTTGGCCAAATAATGTTTTATTCTTCTCATTGTGAATTAGTCTGAAAACATTCCAATTTCTTTAAAATTAGTGAAAAGCTAATTTGATCATATCCCAGATTTATTTCAGATAAACTTTGGTTTCAAACACAGAATACATCTTAAACTGTAATATGTTTTTCAACCGTTTTTCCCTTCCTCTTTGTACATAGTAGTTAGTTTAGTTTAGTTGAGTTTTACTAGTCTTAGTTGAGAGTGTTAAACTGAAATATGTTTGACTTGGAGCTGAATGATTTTTGTTAATAAAATCTTATTTTTTGAACAGAAGTTGTGGTGAATTTATTCCATGTCTGTGCAGAAATAACTGTTTTTGACCATGATTAGTGCTCGAATCACTCTTTTCATTTATTGTTCTAACACACAGTTAGTAGGACTGTGTGTCATAAACAGTATATAACAGCTGAAATAATATCTGATTAAATAAGATATTTTACCACCCCTACAGGGGAGGGCAATAAACATCTTAAAGTATCAGAAACATAAATTCCCAGCGGGCTGGGAATAGAATTTAACTATAGAATCACAACAGTTCAATGGCTCAGTGGGGAGTTGATTCTTAGGCTTGAATTGGAGGAATAGGTTCCAGACTCACTTCTCCAGAAAAAGGTGTCCTTTATGGAATCCAGTCTGTGTGGAATGTTCCAGTGATTGTCTTGTTTGGTGTTGGTGCGGCCACGGGGTTTACTCAGTCTGGCGGTTGTTCCTAGGTGAACGGAGCTGACTGCCTCTCAGATTTCCTGCGGTACTTGAACGGGCTGTGGTGCAGATAAAGCTTTTTACTCGTGTGTGAAGCTCAAACGACCTCTCTTGCAGAGCTCAGCTCAGTTAGAAGCTCAGATTGATCCTTCCAGGGAGAGAAGGTCAGAGAAAATCCAGTTTGCAGGATGACTTCCTGCAAGAGGCAAAGACAAAACAAAGTTAAGACTCAGGTTGACAAAAGCTCAGGAGTTAGAGCTCTGCTAAACTAAACTAAGCAAGGCTAGAGGTGCCCTGTATTAGGCAAACACTCACCAGGGGTCGAGGAAGTGGCAGTCAGCTTGGCGCAGAACACTCCACAGGTAATGAGGGCAATGAACTGCAGGTGTGCAGGGAGACCCAATGAGGACGGGGCACCACCTGGTGGAGGAGGAAAGGAAACACAAAAATCAGACACACACAAACTGGATTCCTGACAGTCCGAGGTTTATTAGTTCATAATAAACATGTTCCTCTTCTTCCTCCCTTTCTGTTTACTCTCTGATTATCTTGAATAAATTACGCTTCAGCAACAAAAGATAAAACCCTAAGCCAAACACCCCACTGTGGCTAAAAGAGAATCTTAATATTAACTTAAATACTGAACTGACATGAGATAGGATGCAAAACTACATTCACAAGGTTTCCTCTGTGATAGGGTTAATGGATGATAACGCCTTATTGTCCTAGAAATAAACCAACACTAGTTACTTTTCTGCAGAAGAGGAGAGTAGACCCAGATGAGAATCCCTGACATGTCTGTGGTGGTCTCTGCTGGGACCTCTCTGCCCCCTGCCTTTTATGATCCCGGACTTCAAAGGAGTAACAGGAGGGGTCAGAAGTTTACACATACAGAAAGGGGGGGTGCAGGTTTGTTGCTGAGGTGGTGATCAGTCACCTGCAACAGCATAGCTGGATAAGGCCAGGTCCTTCATGGAACAAACCTCTGCTTTCCCCATTTGAAGTTAAAACAATACAACATTCCCAGCAGAGCCAAATGCCTGCAACTTAGTACAAATAAAATGATTGCATTTACATTTTTCTACCACTCAGCATTATGAGAAAATCTTTAGCCTACCAATCGGCTTTGCTGCTTATCCCTTTGTTCTCTCTCTGTCTTTCTCTATAAGAAAAGACACATAAAATATATCATTTAATGGACACAGAAGCGAACAGTGAAGATGATACCAACACCAGTGTTGGCGAGGCTCCGATCCAAAGCACTAAAATGTTATTGGTATCGTGCCAGTACTCCAACAAAACAGGGCACTGGATACCATTTTGAGAGCCCAAAGAAATTGAACTATTGTCACCCATTCCAGGTAGGCAATAAAAAAAAACTGGATTATATTAGTTTCATTGAGTCTTTTTCCTGCTTCACAAAGGCTGTAGGCAGGCAGCAGCTTGACAAAAATCATGATGGCAATTATTTTACATCCAAGTAGTATGAAGTTCTTAATTTATACACACACATCAATTTCAAACAGATGATATCGGTATGGTGTTGGTATGGCCGATACTTCACAGCCAGGTATCGGGGCCAAAATATGGCATTGGTGCAACTCTATAGTTTAACATCACCACTCACTGTCATGATCCTGGCGCTGGTGGCTGGCTTACGATTGCTCATTCCATTCACCTGTTTAACTCTCTGCCCTGTTTCTCATTACCACTTATCTTATTCACCTGTTTCCAGCTAATCCTATATATAGTGTTTGTGTTTTCGTCACCAGTGCCAGATTATTCAAGCTGCTGTGAGAGTAACTCTAGCCTTCAAGTAAGTCTGTTTGTTATCCTGATTCTGAGTTGTTTTCTGTTTTGGATTTTTGGAGGGTTTTTTGCCTTGCCCCTCTCTGTTCTGTTTGCTGTGTTTTTTACACTGTTTTCCTGGATGCTGCTGGTTACCTAAATCCTGGACTGTTTCTCCTGACCCTCAGCTTGGATTCTTCACTCTTAAAACACTGTTGCCCCTGCTGCGTCCAGCCAACATCAGCTCATCTTTTTTCGCGACGCAGGAAGCGGCAACGGCTGCCAACTGTCTCCCTTTCATCTGTGCTTTCGGACTGGACTCCTGAACCAGGTCAGTGACTTTTGCTCCTTGTCATTTTAAGTCCCATTTTCTCAGTCACTGACTCTGTGTTTTCTACCCCTGCAGCAGTTTATGCAGTTATCCGCGCCATTGATGATAAGCTGCTCGCCAAGTTATTGGTTCTAAATAAAGCTTGTTGTAAACCGTCCTGAACTGTCTGTCACGATCATTGGCTCCAAGTTTCTGAGGTCATTACACTCACTGCTTGTTTGAAGGCTTGTCTTGTCTGTCATTAGTGTAGCATTAGAGGACTTCATAGAAATATTAGATTACTAAATTGCAACATTGGGTTCAAACTGAACTTCATATTAAATTCAAAGCAAAGTCTCCCAGTTCAGCTGCATTACTGTTTTGGCTGGGTTAGCTGGTTCTCCCATTAAAGTGTGTTTGAGTTACAAAGGACTGGCTTATATGTAAGGGGAATATGGAATATTCTTTAACTATAGGGCATGGTCAGTTTTAATATTTGATTCTATTATGGAAAAAGGACACCACCAAACTATTGGGACCGTGCTGGTGAAAAGCATTACCCATAGCGCAGTGTGTCTGAAGGTCCAAATCTCCAACCACTATGAGTGTGGACTCAACCTGATTTAAAACATTTATAAATTACTACATTTTGTCTGACGACAGTGTTCAACTTTAATTGCTCCGCATTCTCCTGTTAATACGGTAAAGCCCTCCAGAGCGTCCGGCTCCAGGCTGCACGTGATCCAAATGATCCAATGAGCTGCTGTCAGTCTGGGTTGCTGCTGCTGCTACTTTTAGACACAGCAGGTAAACCTGTGGCAAGCCGGGCTGTATGGGAAAGAAGGAGAAGATGATAGAGCAGAAAAGTGAGCAGAGAAAAGCGTGGACTGCTGGAAGAACTGTGGTGAACTGGTGAAAGAAAAGTGAAATGAAAAATAAAGATGACTGGCTGCACATTTAGAGGATGTTTGGCTCAACCTGCTGCTGTGAAGCAGGATTCTCCACCATGAACAGAATCAACAATAAATCTGGATCCAGGCTCAGAATGAGCTCCTTGATATGTGCTTGAGAATGGCTTAGTCTTCATTCAAACCTACACCTTTAGGGAAATTCAACCTAATCTGGAAAAGAAGTCTCCTACGGCATTAAATTGTCCTTTTCTTGAGAAGAGCAGTTGCCAAACTCACTCTGTTAAACCATCCATTCTTTGAATCCAATCCAACTGTATTTATAAAGCACTTTTAAATGACCAAAGTGCTGTACAGTACAATGATCAACACTACATCCATGCAGACTTAGGGGATTTATATTAAATAAAAACAATAAAATCCTAAAATACTTAAACATCTGAATTAAAAACTACAAATGTCTGTATAGAAAATGAACATCACAGGCTAAGATTAACATCTCATTTAAAAGCCAGGGCAAAGAGATGCTTTATTAGAGATAATCAGACTCCTTAATACACAATGGCGGGTCATTCCATATCTTGGTTGCCACACAATCCCCACTGAGCTTCCTTTAGGTTTTAGGCACCTGAAGAAGAAGCTGATCAGCTGATCTGAGTAAACGAGAGGGGTTGATGAAGGTGCAACAGCTCAGAATGATGAGACGGAGGAAGACTATGAGGAGACAAAATAATTTTAAAATGAATCCTCAAATGTACAGGGACCAAGTGTAATAAGGCTAAAATGGGGCTAGATACTGCTGTGTGCCAGATGAAAGACTTGCTGCAGCATTTTGAACAGTTGATCAATGTTGGAGGGACTAAAGTGTATTAGAGTAATCCAGCAGTAATGAAGGAATGGATTAATGTCTCTGTTCTCTGGAGAGAATGGGTTTTATTTTGGCCAGCTGCCTTAATTGAAATAAACTTGTCTTTGCAGTTTCTTTAATCTCAACTAATAATGTTTGGATAGCACATACAAAGTAAATATTCATTTCTAATCTTGATCCCAAGCAACTGAAGCTTTCAGTACTTTTACAATATTCTAGGTCTTTATTCCAGACAAGAGGAGCATAACAGGTTCTCCTTGCTTGGTTCTGGTTCCATGAATCCAAAGTAGATTTGAGCCAGAAGAGGAATTCTGTAGCTAAGCCATTCAGTGATTTATAGACTAACTGAGGTATTGTGAGGTTTATTCTCTAAGAGCTAAGGTGCTAGTGTAATGACTTTAGAACTGCGGTGATGTGCTCTACGTTTTTAGGTTTGATAAAGGAGCAAATAACAGTATTTATGATGACCTGAAGCTGCCTAATCGGCCTTTTAGGCAGACCTGTGAAGATGGCATTGCAGTAATAAATTCTACTAAAGATTTACGCATGGATTTGTTTTTTATGGTCTATCCAAGATGTTAGTCCTTTAACCCTTGAGACGCTATTTAAGAAGGTGCAGAAGGTTAAGGTTGGATAAGGAAGACAGAGTGGGTCAAATGCAGATTCAAAGACACAAAATGTGAGTCCATCAAGGCTGTGAAAGAGAATAAATGACTGTATTCTGTGAGGCTGTAAAACTAGTTTTCTGCCAACAACTCTGTGCCTGTCTGGAAACGGCTTAGACAGATCACTAATTGCATCCCTAACCCCCCCCCTACTCCATGAATGACCAACGGTTAGCCACTACTGTTGTTTCGACAGTCCTGCAACCACCATCCATGACACCTCACCCACCTCAACGGGGACCCGGGCACCTCTCACTGTACCCACCTTAAATACCCACCCATCTCAACCCCCCTACTGCATGAATGACCAACGGTTAGCCACTACTGTTGTTTCGACAGTCCTGCAACCACCATCCATGACACCTCACCCACCTCAACGGGGACCCGGGCACCTCTCACTATACCCACCTTAAATACCCACCCATCTCCCCTCCACCCACCTCAGTAAGAACTCTTTCCATAAACGAGAGAGATGTTAATAATCTCTAAAGAAGAACGAACCCCTGGAAATCTGCTGGACCAGATTCTGTCTCTCCAGCCTCCTTCAAGCACTGTGCTGATCAGCTGTCTCCAGTCTTCACAGACATTATGTACCATCCTGCTTCAAATCCTCCACTATTATCCCTGCTCCCAAGGAGCCAAGGTCCACAGGACTTAATGACTTTAGACCCGTCACCCTGACCTCTGTGGTTATGAAGTCCTTTCAGCACCTTGTGTTTTCACACCTGAATGAGATCACTGACCCCTCCTGGACCCCCTACAGTTTGCTTACAGAGCCAGCAGGTCTGCAGACAACGCTGTCAACTTGGGCCTTCACTATATCTTCCAGCATCTGGATTCTGCAGACACCTATGCCAGGATCTTGTTTGTGGATTTCAGCTCTGCCTTCAATCCAACCATCCCAGCTCTGATTCAGGGGAAGCTCTCCCAGCTGAGTCTGCCTGACTCCACCTGCAGGTGGATTACAGACTTCCTGTCTGACAGGAAGCAGCAGGTGAAGATTGGAAAAAATGTCTCTAACTTACAGCTCATCAGCACTGGTTCACCCCTGGGTTTTGTTCTTTCTCCTCTGCTCTTCCCCCTGTAGACCGACAGCTGCACTTAAAGTCATACAACCTCCAGTCTGTCAAGCTTCTTAAGTTTGCAGATGACACCACTCTAATCTGACTTACCTCTGATGGTGACAAGTCCGCCTACAGGTGGGAGGTTAACCATCTGGTGACCTGGTGCAGAGGAGAACAACCTGGAGCTCAGCCTTCTAATAACAGTGGAGATGCTTGTGGATTTCAGGAAGAACTCAGCCCCAGCTATCCCCATCACCCTCTGGGACTCCATCATTGACACTGTGGAATCTTTCTCCTTCCTGGGAACTATCATCTCACAAGAGCTAAAGCGGCCAAGAAAACCCACTAGAGGATGTACTTCCTGCGACAGCTAAAAAAAATTCAACCTGCCCAGGACAATGATGGTGAACTTCTTCTCCTCCATCATTGAGTCCATCCTCACCTCCTCCATCACCATCTGGTACGTTGGTGCCAAGGAAAAGGGCAGACTGTAGCGTGTCATCCGGTCTGCAGAGAAGCTGATTGGCTGCAATCTTCCATCTCTCCAGGAGCTGGAGTCATGTACGCCTCCAGGACTCTGAGGCATGCAGGGAAGATTGTGGCTGATCTCTCGCACCCCACAAACTATTTCATACACTTCACTCTGGATGGAGACTGCGGTCCATCAGGACAAAGACCTCACGCCACAAGAACAGTTTCTTCCCATCCGCTACCAGCCTTATCAACAAGGACTCCCTCCCCCATTCAAGACCTAGAAGTTACACCAATGTAGCATCTTCTTACCTCTTGGCGTTACATTAATGCACAGTCTACTGTGTATGTAGTATATGGCTATATACTTTATTTATTGTATATAGTATATTGTTTTGTATTGTCTATAGCTATAGATTCTGTATTCTGTATATATATCCTAATTTATCTTCACCATCAACATCAAGTCAAATTCCTTGTAAGCGCAAACCTACTTGTCAATAAATCTGATTCTGATTTGAGTCAATGAGTCGATGCAATCAACTGGTTTTCCTTAGATAGAAAACTTTGAATCAATTTGACTGGATGATCTGGTTGAACTGTCTTTGTAAAGTGCCTTGAAATGACGTGTTATGATTTGGCGCTATATAAATAAACTGAATTGAATGGACATTGGTTTCCAGGCTAAATCTAGTCATAGTCTTAGTTTTAGTCCAATTGAAAATTGTGCTGAGTCGGTCAGATTTTGTCCAGCTGTAGTCGAATTATAGATGATACAAACACAGTTTCGTCTATTCAAAAATCTGAAAATTACAGCTTCTCACCTTTCACTTTTCAACCAAATGTAGATGTTTGGACACAAATCATGTCATCCTTTCAATGTCTTTTCAACCAGTTTTTGCTTTGTAGTAGTGATGTTATGAGATGAGCCGAGGCTTCGAAGGGGCGTGGTGTCGAGGAATAGTAATGGAGGGCGTTTCCCGGCCCGTGCTGTCACGGCGTGATTCATTTAGGAGAGGGGCCCAAATTTATGACGTCCGAGGCCCGCCGCTACTGTGATATCGCGTGACCGCTTCACCTGTAGTGATTCGGGAAGCGCAAAAATTTTGACAGGCATCTAAACAGCCTCAGTGTTCAGTCATGATGTGGGAGTTTGGAGGGAGAGATGCTGTCAGCTGGATAGATTCTAAGAATAGATTTGTTTTTTTCCCCAACCAATCTAGTTGGTTAAAACTAATTTGGTTAGAATAAACAATGTAAAGATCAAAACCTGAGCAAGCCACCAGAAAAAGTCAATGTTAACATGTCACTATTAAGTAGTATTTTCCTCTGAACTGTTGTGATCTATATAGGTGGTATCAGCTGTAAGAGACAGGTTTCCACTCTAGAGGTTGATGGTTCAAGACCTGTCTTTGACTTTTGAAAGTTGCGATTAAACTTAATTAGAGACTAAATTGCATTGTTTTGCCCAAGTAAAAATATAGATTGGGTAAATTAGGTCAGTTTAGCCAAAAGATTGGTTGAACATAACTTCCAACATGATTAAAACCAAAAACGGAAAAAAACTATCATGTTTGAATAAAAATGATGACTAACACCTTTCATTTTGCTCATCATTGCCCGATTTGCACAAACACTGTCACTGTCTGCTTGAGTTTATTTCACTAAAATGGCAGAAAAACTGTGCACCTTAAATGATTGTTGTTCTAACAAATTTTACACTTAAGAAAAATTACAAAAGATTTTATTATGCACACCAACCATTAACAATTTCAAAGGAACCTAAAAGGGGAAGAAAAAAATCACAGATTTTATTACAAACTGTAGTTCTGCTCTCCACCAGTAGGTGGCGACATGTTCACATGAAGCCTCATGAACTGTGGGGATCAGTTGAAGCAATTTGGCCAAACGGTTCAATGCCTCATGAGGCTTCATCTCACCATCACTGCTTTGTAGGTACCTTCTTGCCTGTCCTTATTGTGTCTCCAAGAAATCATCTGATCAACCACCTGCTTGCATACCCAACTCATATTGCTGTTGATTTAATTAGTCCACTCTCATCATCCCAAGGAATGATCACAGTCTTCACTGTCATCAATGATTTTTCTAAAGCCTTTCATCTCATTCCCCTCAGAAAACTCCCATCAGCTCAGCTCCTGGTGAAGCATTTCTTCCACCTCCATGGGATCCATGTGAGAGAACCTCAATTCATCTCTCATGTTTGGCAAGGTAGGTTCGATGCCAAGGTCTCTCTAACTTCTGGTTATTATCTTCAGTCTAACAGTCGAACCAAAAGAATGGAAAAAGATATGAAATCCATACCCCATCTCTATTAACCCAACTGACTGGAGGAAGTGTCTCCCCTGCATGGAGTATGATCATAACTCAGACATCTCTGCTGCTACTGGTTTCCCTTGACTACAAACCACCACATCCAGCAGATGAGAAAAACATTTCTGTAACCTCTGTCTATCATCACCTCCGCCACTGCAGACATGTCTGTTCTAACACAATCTGCATTGTGCACCTCACTGCTGATCAAAAACGTTTCTTCACCAACAAGAAACGCCGGTGAGAAGTTTGGCTGTCCTTACGTAACATTCCACTCAAATCTACCTCTATGAAACTTGATCTACGTTTGTTCCAGATTTCGGTCACCTTACCATATTGTAATAAAATGCTTGTATCCTTTTTGAGTCTTCTGAGACACTCGTTTGGTATGTGATCGAGCATTAAGTGGCCGTAATTAGCGGTTATCAGTCACATAGAATGGCTCCAGGCTGAACCTCCTCTACCTTCTAGTAAGTTTCTTATAACTGATAATATGCAGTTTGTCATTGAGAACAGCTGCTTCAGGCAAGTCTAATCCCTTAAGTTTGACTTTCTATTTACCTACTTTAAGGCCTAATTTTTAATCTACCGTATTTTTTGGACTATAGGTCGCACTTTTTTTCATGGTTTGGCTGGCCATGCGACTTATATTCTGTTGTGACATATATACGTTTTTCTTCAACACGACGGGGAGCTATGTAGCTTTGAACAATATGTATTCTATTAATATCACCGAAAGAAAAAAAATGTTAAAATTTACCACAAGAAAACGAATTAGTGCTACAGCAACAACAACAACGATGTTTTGGGTTTTTGAAATAGGCCTATTTCTTCTTTCATGATAAACTTTATTGTTCATCTCTAGTGTTGTGGTCTTGTTATGCTATAGTGGTCTAAATGATTATCACTGCTTCTAATGCTGCCCATACATGAAATAAAACAATGCAGTCTTCGAGCAATAGCCTACCACATGTCAGTTATCAGAACAGGGATTCCAAGGAAGGTTTTTAGTCTGGTGCGATGTATATATATATATATATATATATATATTTTTTTTTTATCATCATAATGCATTTTTTGGCTGATGTGACTTAAACTCCTTAGCAACGTATAGTCCAAAAATTACGGTACTTTATTTAAACTCTGGATTCCTAGCCCTAATCACTAGGCCACCACTCCCAAGGTATGCTACTAAGCATACTAAACTACAAAGCTAACTAAAACAATGAAAAAAATGTCCTAGTAATGACATGTAGAGTGAAATTGTGACTGCAAGAAAACATTTTATACACATGCGCATGCTGTTGTGTCTATATTATAGTGTCTCTAGATGCACAGACGGGGTACAAACCTTTAGTGGCTTCTGGAAGGAAGTCTGGCCAGAAATAAGAGGTGGTTTAATAGAGTAAAAAGTGTTTTATATTGTCTTATTAATTCTGAAAGATACTGAGAAACATGTAGATGGATAAAAAAGCCTGGGAGTATTATTTAAGTGAACTTTACAATGTAATGTGGGGTGTTGAAAAATGAAGTCAAGCTGAAGCTTCACACAAACAAAAACACTGTAGCCTTGTTCAAACAATAACTGCAAGTGCAACCATCAGTAGTCAAGTTGTAAAAAAAAAAAAGAAGAGAGATGGTGGATTTTTTTATTTTTATTATAGCCTAATGAATATAGTCTATAAACCTAAAGCACTATGATTGGTCTGGCTGTTACATGTCAGGTACACCAGTCATTAACTTCTTGACCTAAGGAACCTTTCAGTAGAACTGCAGTCAATCCCTGGACTGGCATGACTATCACTGCCCCCTGCATAGTTGGGTATGGCTATCACTGCCGCATACATAGTTAGCATGGCTATCACTGCCCCTATTTAGTTAACATGGCTAGCACTGCCCCTACATAGTTACCATGACTATCACTGCCCCCTGCATAGTTAGTATGGCTATCACTGCCCCTACATAGTTACCATGACTATCACTTCCCCTGCATAGTTAGGTATGGCTATCACTGCCCCTACATAGTTAGCATGACTATCACTGCCCCTGCATAGTTAGTATGGCTATCACTGCCGATACATAGTTAAAGCATGGCTAATACTGCCCCTATTTAGTTAACATGGCTAGCACTGCCTCTACATAGTTACCATGACTATCACTGCCCCTGCATAGTTAGCATGGCTATCACTGCCCCTACATAGTTAGCATGACTATCACTGCCCCTACATAGTTAGCATGGCTATCACTGCCCCTACATAGTTAGCATGGCTATCACTGCCCCTACATAGTTAGCATGACTATCACTGCCCCTACATAGTTAGCTTCATGACTATCACTACATAGTTAGCAGGGCTATCACTGCCCCTACATAGTTAGCATGTCTATCACTGCCCCCTTTACATGGCTAGCAAGCCCCTGCATAGTTACCATGTCTATCACTGCCCCCACGCATAGTTAGCATAGCTATCACTGCCCCTACATAGTTAGCATGGCTATCACACTGCCCCTACAGAAGTTAACATGGCTATCACCAACTGCCCTACATAGCCAGCATGGCTATCACCGCCCCTACATAGTTGGCATTGCTATCACTGCCCCCACATAGTTAGCATGGCTATCACTGCCCCTACATAGTTAGCATGGCTATCACTGTTCCTACATGTTAGCATGGCTATCACTGCCCCTACATAGTTGGGGCATCCTAGGGGCATGGCTATCACTGCCCCTACATAGTTAGCATGGACTATCACTGCCCCTACATAGTTAGCATGGCTATCACTGCCCCCTACATAGTTAGCATGGCTATCACTGCCCCTACAGAGTTAGCATGGCTATCACCTGCCTGCCCCTACATAGTTAGCATGACTATCACTGCCCTACATAGTTAGCATGGCTATCCCATAGTTACTAGTTACGCTACAGTGAGCATGACTATCACTGCCCCACAGCACATAGTTAGCATGGCTAGCACTGCCCTTACACAGTTACACGGCTATGCCCCCTACATAGTTAGCATGGCTATCACTGCCCCTACATAGTTAGCATGGCTATCACTGCCTCTACATAGTTGGGGCAGTGGCTATCACTGCCCCTGCATAGTTAGCACATGGCTATCACTGCCCCTACATGGTTAGCATGGCTATCACTGCCCCTACATAGTTAGCAGGGCTATCACTGCCCCTACATAGTTAGTTACATGGCTATCACTGCCACTACATAGTTAGCATGGCTATCACTGCCCCTACATAGTTAGCATGGCTATCACTGCCCTACATAGTTAGCATGGCTATCATGCCTCCCCTACATAGTTAACATGGTATCACTGCCCCTACATAGTTAGCATGGCTATCCCATGCCTATAGCTAGTGAACGACTGGCTATCACTGCCCCTACATAGTTAGCATGGCTATCACTGCCCCTACATAGTTAGCATGATTAGCACTGCCCCCTACATAGTTAGTATCCTACATAGTTATGGCTATCACTGCCCCTACATAGTTAGCGCATGGACTATCACTGCCCCTACATAGTTGGGGCATGACTATCAGGGCTGTCACTGCCCCTACATAGTTAGCATGACTATCACTGCCCCCTACATAGTTAGCATGGCTATCACTGCCTCTACATAGTGAGGCATGACCATCACTGCCCCTACATGGTTGGGGAGCATGGCTATCACTGCCCCTACATAGTTAACATGGCTATCACTGCCCTCTAGTTAGCATGTGGCAGTTAGCATGGCTATCACTGCTTCCTACATAGTTAGCATGGCCTATCAATGCCCCTATTGAGTTAGCATGGCTATCACTGCCCCTACATAGTTAGCATGGCTATCACTGCCCCTACATAGTTAGCAGGGCTATCACTGCCCCTACATAGTTAGCATGGCTATCACTGCCTCTACATAGTTAGCATGGCATAAGTTAGCACTGTCCCCTACATAGTTAGCATGGCTATCACTGCCCCTACATAGTTAACAGGGCTATCACTGCCTGCTACATAGTTAGCATGGCCAATAAAGTTCCTATCACTGCCCCTACATAGTTAGTAGGCTTGGTCAATGCTCCTGCCATTAGTTAGGGTATGGCTATCACTGCCACCTACATAGTTAACAGGGCTATCACTGCCTCTACATAGTGAGCATGGCTATCACTGCCCCTACATAGTTAGCATGGCTATCACTGCCCCTACATAGTTAGCATGGCTATCACTGCCCTGGCAGTGAAAGCATGCATACATAACAGCATGGCTATCACTGCCCCTACATAGTTAGCATGGCTATCACTGCCCCTACATAGTTTAGCATGGCTAATCACTGCCCCTACATAGTTAGCATTAGTCAGGGCTCAAGCAGTGGCAATGCCCCTACATAGTTAGCAGGGGCTATCACTGCCCCTACACAAAGTTAGTGGCACATAAGCTAGCATGGCTATCACTGCCCCTACATAGTTAGGCATGGCTATCACTGCCCCATACATAGTTAGCATCTATCACTGCCCCCCTACATAGTTACACATGGCTATCACTGCCCCTACACAGGGCATCCTACATAGTTAGCAGGCTATCACTGCCCCTACATAGTTAGCATGGCTATCACTGCCCCTACATAGTTAGCATGGCTATCACTGCTCCCTACATAGTTAGCATGGCTATCACTGCCCCTACATAGTTAGCATGGCTATCACTGCCCCTACATAGTGGCAGCATTTGCTATCACTGCCCCCTACATAGTTAGGCATGGGCTATCACTGCCCCTACATAGTTAGCATGGCTATCACTGCCCCTACATAGTTAGCATGGCTATCACTGCCTCTACATAGTGAGCATGGCTATCACTGCCCCCTACATAGTTAGCATGGCTAGCACTGCCCCTACATAGTTAGCATGGCTACTCACTGCCCCTACATAGTTAGCATGGCTATCACTGCCCCTACATAGTTAGCATGGCTATCACCCCCTACATAGTTAGCATGGCTATCACTGCCCCTACATAGTTGAGTGGCTATCACTGTCCCTACATAGTTAGCATGACTATCACTGCCCCTACATAGTTAGCAGGGCTATCACTGCCCCTACATAGTTAGTATGGCTATCTACTGCCCCTACATAGTTAGCATGGCTATCACTGCCCTCTACATAGTTAGCATGGCTATCACTGCCCCTACATAGTTAGCATGGCTATCACTGCCCCTACATAGTTAGCATGGGCTATCACTGCCCCTACATAGTTAGCATGGCTATCACTGCCCCTACATAGTTAACAGGGCTATCACTGCCTCTACATAGTTAGTATGGCTATCACTGCCCCTACATAGTTAGTGGGCTATCACTGCCCCTACATAGTTAGTATGGCTATCACTGCCCCCTACATAGTTAGCATGGGCTATCACTGTCCCCTACATAGTTAGCATGGCTATCACTGCCCCTACATAGTTAGCATGGCTATCACTGCCCCTACACAGTTAGCATCCTACATAGTTAGCATGGCTATCACTGCCCCTACATAGTTAACAGGGCTATCACTGCCTCTACATAGTTAGCATGGCTACCACTGCCCCTGGCTGTGTTAGTATCCTACATAGTTACCAGGGGCTATCACTGCCCCCAACATAGGTAGCATAGGCCATCAATGCCTCTGCCACAGTTAGTATGGCTAGTACTGCCCCTACATAGTTAGTGTGGGCTATCACTGCAGTTCTACATAGTTAGCATGGCTATCACTGCCCCTACATAAGTTAACAGGGCTATCACTGCCTCTACACAGCTAGTGAGCATCCTACATATAGTGGTGGGCTATCACTGCCTTCACTTAGTGTTAGCATGGCTATACGCTGCCCCTACACAGTTAAGTAGCATGGCTATCACTGCCCCTATATAGTTGGTTACAAATGCAGAGGAAAAATTTCTATCACTGGCTTACCACGCACTGCTACATAGTTGGGCAGGGCTATCACTGCCCCTACATAGTTAACGAAAGCTGTCACTGCCCCTACATAGTGTAAGCAGGGGCTATCACACTGCAACACTCTACATAGTGAGCATGGCTACCACTGCCCCTACATAGTTAGCATGGCTACTGGCTGCCCCTACACAGTTAGCATGGCTATCACTGCCCCTGCCATAGTAGTAGCATGGCTATCACTGCCTCCTACATAAGCTGGGGCATGGTCATCACTGCCCCCACATAGTGAGCATGGCTATCCCTGCCTGTACATAGTTAGCATGGCTATCACTGCCCCTACACTGTTAGCATCCCTACTCTAGTTGGGGCAGGGCTTTCGGTCACTGCTCCCCACATAGTTAGCAGGCACAGAGCTCATCACTGTGCCTACATAGTTAGGCATCCTACATAGTTAGCAGGGCTATCACTGCTCCCCTACATAGTTGCTAGGGCTACTACCAAATTTCTACATAGTTAGCAGCAGAGCTATCACTGCCTCCTACATGGTTAGGGACTCATTTCCCCTGCCCTACACAGTTATCAGGCTATTCCTCAAGCATAGTGAATGCACAGCTGCCACTTCCCCTGCTGAGCAGTTGGGCTAGCATGGCTGGTCATTGCCCCCTACACAGTTAGTGCATGGGTCACTGCCCCTAAATGCAAAGGATTAATATCCCCACTGGGATCAGCTTCAAAGTGGTCATGACAGGGGACAAGTGATTTTACTGTTGAGAGAATTTTTATTCATAAAATATTGTAAAATTAATATCTGAATCTTTTCAAGTCAAGTATTTTTTTATTTAAATTCACTCAATTAAATTTCCAAAACGAAAAAATCTCTGCTTACAAATTCAAATATGCCATTGGAATTATCCTGAAAAATGAAAATACAAGTTTCCTATATGAAATCTTAATAATTTTCATCAAATCTTCAAATATTCATTTTGAAAGTATTTATTATATGTAAAACAGACTTCCTTTAATCAGAAAATCAGTATTGTTTCAGGTTTGATAATTTAAAGTGTAAGCTAGGCTACATGCTGGCAATGAATGAGTTAAAACTATTCTAAATTTGCAGATCGGGTGGAACTGGAAGCTATTTACACATTGGATCGGATGGTGTGGCATTATCTAGCGCCTTATAGCGCCTTTTAGGACAGCCAATAACAGCCTTTCTTGCTGTTGGCAAATTCAAAATTTTGAGAAAAAAGTGTTTAAATATATGAAACAAAACAACTTATAAATAAATTAAAATGGGTCTTAAAGTTCAAAAAGTTCTTGTTCTCTGCACGTCCCCATACCATGAAGTTGACCGCAACTCTGCCATATTTAAAAATAAAATACAGAAATAAATAAGTTCCCCTTCAATATTATGGTGATTCTTGGTAAACAAATCCCTTTTAGGAAGAAGAGCCAGCTTCATTGCAGCCATCCAAAGTTCTTTGCAAGGCAACTGTCGTAGGACAGGTCAGCCGGCTGGTGCATTAGGGGGATATTTTCCTTATTAGGATATTAAAAGTATATACTTTAAGCTCTACCCGCATTTTTTTTTTTACACGCATGCGCTATAGCTTCGCCTTTAAATCGACGCATGCTTCACAAAGTATCAAAACAAAGCAATGTATAATGTACTCTGTTGAAATGGTTGCTGCTCATGCTGCTACTCATCCTGCTGTCGGGCTTACAACAGAATCTTCTTCTTCTGGAATATCTCCAAGGAAGAACAGAGCAATATAGACGACACAGTAGTTCAGCACCTGAATTTGATTCTGAACCACGGCAAAATGGACCCGCAGGGCAGTTTTCCGTTTGAAGATTCTGTTGTATAAATATTACTGCGCATGCCCAACATTTCGTTGCCTGAGCTTTTCGCTTATTTTTTTGCTTTGGGCACCACAGTACGCCACTTTACAGGCCTGGTACATTTTGGTGTAGCGCTTTTCATGCATTCATGTGGTCGCATCACATTTATTTTACGCTCGTGCCTTATGACAAACGCTCTTGGAAAATATTAGCGTGTCAGGTTCGCTTTCGACTTCGGTGGTGGACGGGGCCTGATTTATAGACAGATATAGCTGGGTATCATCAGCATAACAGTGGAAATTAATCCCATGCTGTCTAATAACTCTATACAGATTGGGGAGCAATGTATAAAAGTGTAAAGAGAATTGGTCCTAGCACTGATCCCTGTGGTACTCCACAGGGTAACCTTTGCCGCTTGTTGAAGATCTTATCATTAACATGAACAAACTGAATCTCGATCAGATAGATAAGATTTAAACCAGTCTAGTGCTGTTCCTTTAATTCCAACAAAATATTCAAGTCTTTCTAAAAGAATATTATGGTCAACTGTATTAAATGCAGCACTAAGATCCAACAGGACGAGCACAGATACAAGTCCATTATCTGAGGCCAAGAGAATATCATTAGTGACTTTCACCAGAGCTGTTTCAGTGCTATGATGAGCTCTAAAGCCAGACTGAAACTCTTCAAAAGAAAAGTTCATTAGGGTGTAAGTGATCGCTTAAACTCTGTTTGGCAACTAGTTTCTCAAGAAGTTTAGGTAAGAAAGGAAGATTGGATATAGGTCTATATAATTGACCAAGTCATCTGGGTCAATAGACAGTTTCTTACAGGGCTTAATTACAGCAACCTTAAAAGCTTTAGGTACATATCCCTGTAACAGAGATAGATTAATCACATCTAAAATGGAGGAGGGAGATCAAAGCGGAATACCTCCTTAAATAACCTGGTTGAACTGGATCTAACATACAAGCTTGAAGGCTTAGATGAAGACAATAATTTTGCTAATTCAGAAAGTTCAACTTCGGATCAAAGCAGTCTAAACCTGGTTCAGATTCCATGACTACCTCAAATACTGGGTCACTAGATAGAGAGAGTGCTTATGATCTTATTTTTAATAATATCAAATCTTTATTTATAAAGAACCTATAAAATCACGTTTCGTTTCTAAGAGCAGGTGGGACGGTTCAACAGAGAGCTATGGCTCTGGGTGAGCCTGGCAAATCAACTGGATTACAAATGTTTATTCTCTCAATCCAAAGCGCCCCCATAAATACCTTTGCCTAGGGACCCATATTTAAATCAAATCCTCTAAACTTTCGATTCTCTCCTCCGGGTTTCTATCTGTTGCTCCAGAGAAGGACCTCCCCTGTTAAGCCCTACACTCCCGCCCATTTATGAGAAAAACAGATTGAAACATGATTGAAAATTTTCGAAATTTTAAACATATTCTTCATGTTTTCATATTTCTTATAGATGAATGCCTTAAAATTGATAGTTGTGGTGGACAGATAAATTTGATTTAATAGGATTTTATTTGTACGGACACACGTTTCAGTTGATGTGCTACAGTCAGTGTGCGATGAATAAATTCTCTGCTCAGTGGATGCTGATTCCCCATTTCGCTATCAGCTCCATTCTAGATCATTTCTGACACTTTATATGTTATACTTAGAACCTGGAACCTGCGGTAGATTCCCTCCCCTCCTTATTTTTTTACATTCCTTCAGATCGCGCTATCTTTGCCGCTTGGCCTTGATGATGTTCAGAACACCTAGGCTGTGCGCTACTCATAATCATAACCTGTCAAATGTAAAAAGGGCAATATTATTGGCATTATTGTTAATATTTAATAGAAGTTTACACATTCAGTGATAAAATGTCCCAGGGGATTGTCATTTAAGAAGGGGGATGATTTTTAGGATTTTTCTAAGAAGGAGGATGCCATCTCCCTTCAAGTCGAGTACTGGCAGTCAGTATGTGTGTGTTGCAGATCATCTGCTGTGATTGTGTGCATTTTTGGTGACAGGTGCAAATGTGATATGGACCAATTTACTTAAATGTGGATATAAATGTGTGACGGTCATCAGTGAGAGTTTGGAAAAGCAGCGTGGTTTTAAAAGGTGAACAAGAATATGACTGTGACCTGGCAGCCATCTCCTGTAGATAATCCACTTGGTTGTGACTTTCAGTGGGTAACCATGTCTCCCTCCTAGACGTTCTCCTCATCTAAAAAAAAAAAACATATTTAACTACAGCTAGTTGCCAAAGCATTGTACATACTAGCATAAGTAAATACAAGATAAAAGCAAGACATCCAGCAGACATTTAAAATACTCATAAAACAGAACAGAGACAAAAGGAGAGCATGCCAGCTCTGTTCTAAGGCTAATTAAAAAGAACATCACTCATTGAATGGCTTGATATTTTATGTTTAATTTCAATCTGTCAATCACTGATTGAACGCCAGCAAAAAAAAGAAAAGAAAGGAGAAGGACGATGGGAAGCAAAGAACTAATTAGGCAACTGTGTAATTTTAATTAGCTGTTTTGATAATTAAACTAATTAGGTCCCCCGTGTTTTCACAATGTGCAGTCAACTGGAGTTCTTTTTTTTTGCTTAATCAAGGCTTCAGAGCTTGACTCGCTTGGTTAATTAGTCACTTTTGCATCTAAAAGCTTTATTGATAGCCTTAATTTTCAGTTGAAATGAGAAAGCCGCTGTCAATAATTTGGATAACTGCCCGCTGTTTGATGCAGACAACAAAAGTCCGCTGCCTTAGTTAGACCCCCCAAGGGTATTTTCATGAATTCTTAAGCTTGATGATCTACATATTATCAAATAAGCTCCCTCTTGCCTACTGTCTTATTTGACCTTACTAACTAACTGAGAATGGGGTCGAGGAGCCAAAGACTGACCGGCCACTCCCTTTGTTATCTCCCAAAACACCTGCCCAAAGACAGAACCATAACATTTTGTTATTCTTCTCTCTCTGTTGCTAACGTTACGAGTAATGCACTTGTATTAACAGGAAAACAAGGCAAGAGCAAGAAAGCAAAGTTGACTTCTAGCTTTGTTGCTAATTAGTGTCCTTGGAATTAAACGAGGAGCTTGTTGTTCACCTCCAGTTCCTGCGGCTCATGTTTGTGAATTGAATAATTGATTCTCCTCCACTAATCAGGGAACAACATAATGAGCCAGTTTAATTAAATGGGGAACTAACCTAACAGCACTGGGAAAATATTTGCTAAATTCCAAGTGATCAGAAATAGCACAGCCATAGGGGAAAGATTTGAAAAACATTGTTTTTATTACTGAATAAACTTAAATAAACTTTCTCTGATGAGAATTATTTAAAAAGAAAAACAGCCCTATACCACTAGTTACCTGTCCAGGGTCTACCCAGCCCTCTGCCCATAGACTGTAATCCTGACATGGATGGATGGATGGATGGATGGATGGATGGATGGATGGATGGATGGATG
>JAGKQL010000030.1:19339425-19366873 GCA_018398635.1 Cyprinodon brontotheroides | reverse complement strand
GTTTGGATGAGGAGAGCCCACCTGCCCCCCCATCCTCCCCACCTTCTTCCAGTCTGAGGCGCTGCAGCCTCCACACCACACAGTGAGACAGCTGCTCAGAACGCTCTCTATGGTGCTTCTGGAGAAGGTGGGGAGGATGGGGGGGGCAGGTGGGCTCTCCTCATCCTCCGCAGGAAGTCTAAGCGCTTCTGGGCCCTTTGGACCAGTGAGGTGGTGTTTCCAGTCCAGTGAAGGGTGTCTGTGATGTTCACCCCCAGGAATTTGGTGCTGCTGACCACCTCTACAGCTGAGCTGTTGATGAGCAGTGGAGCGTGGTTAGGACGGTTCTTCCTTGTTCAGGTGAAAGCGGCAGACTGGAGACGATGTGTTCTTTAATCAGCCTTTGGAAGCACTTCATCATGATGGGAGTCAGAGCGACAGGCCAGTAATCATTGAGTGAGGTGACCTGTGGCTTCTTTGGGACTGGAATGATGGAGGCAGACTGGAAGCATGCTGGCACTATGGATTGGTCCAGCCAGGTGTTAAAGATGTCTGTGAGGTCACCAGCCAGCTGATCTGCACACTCCTTATACACCCTGTATGTTATTGTGTCGTGGGGCAGAAGGTCACAAAGCCAAACAAAAATTAAAGCATTTAAAGCTACCTCCTCCCCTGCCCTCCTGTTCTCTGCATTTCTCCTGCACCACTGACCCTCTGAGCCTCCCAGGGTTTTGCTCCCACAGCAGGTTGTGACTGGAGGCTTTTTCTCTGCATCCTCAGCAGTTCTGATTTCATATCTGAGGGCTCCACCAGAGTTTGGACCAACGTTAAAACAGGCCTCCTAAAATCTTTATAGTGATTTTATTGATCTTCATTTAAAATCTATTGTCCTTTTATAACTATTATATTTTAGCTCTAGTTCTACAGATCCAAATTTGGCAACACGACCAGGTCATGGTTGGTGAGATAATAGATCAAATGCTCAGATTCACCAATGTTTATAATGCTTGCTTATTATCATAAATATGCCACTTTAAACTCATCATTTTAAATTCCATTTTTTGTTATCTTTGAATGGCCCTGATATGACATCATAGATTGAAGGAACACAAACAGAAGAAGAAAAAAATGGGAAATGGTCCTTTATTCGTTCTGAGGCCAAATCAGGCTTCATTATCACCTCGGGATTAACTAATGTCTATAATCTGGGTTATGAACGGCCGTTTGTCCGCTCACAGCACTGCTAACAGGTTGATAAAAGGTGAACATCCGGCCAGTGGCGCTTTATTTTGAAATGCCCACTGAAAGCGTTTGTTTCCGGTCAGCAGGTCGGCTCTCAGCCAATAAGAACACAGCTGCAACCCGGAAACGAGGCTAGAGCTTAAAAAAAGGCGCCTGATCAAAACAGGGGGGAAGCTGCAGGTAAGCTCGGTTCTTTTCTTAGATATAATAATAATGGCCACATTTCCAGGCTGTTGCCATGGCAGCAACATGGCGGCTTGGTGACGCAGCTTCTGATTGTCGCGTTTTTTCCTGAGGCTTTGACAGGAATGTGTGCTACATGCAGAGATGGGCAGAGTAGCACTACGTCATCATGTGTTTTCTCAACCAAAAGTAAAAATGTTACTAAAGTACTGAGGAACTGATGTTCTTACTTCCCATGATCATAACTGATTAACAGGCTTTTCAGTTTTTTCACTTATAAAATCAATAATTACATTGTATAAAATGAAATTACAATATTTTAACTTAATATCCAAATGACATAGCAGATGGAAAAACAAACATATCAGTGCTCCTTTGGTATAGATTTTCTTAAAACCCTTTCATAAATGTCTAAATAAGGCCCAGTGTGTGTGTTTTTTTTAGATTTGGCCATTTTATAAGGATGTCTATGTGTGCAGGTAAATATTACTGTGCAGAATTATTAGGCACCGTAATAATAAATAAAAATATACTCATCTCACTTTTTCACCAGGTAAAGCAATAGAACAACTCAAAATTCAGAAATTAACATTTGCAGAAAATTCAAAAACAAAAAAACAGATCAGTGACCAATATAGCCATCTTTCTTCACCATGGCTTTTTATTAGCCTGGATGCCAGTCCGAACTTAGTCCCCCACAAGGCTCTGAGTTCGTGGAAGTTCGCCCGGGCTCTGCTCCACATGGTAGCGCGAAAGTGTTATCGACCCACTGTCAGGCGATCCAACTCAAATTGTCAGGGCGGGCTTTATAATGCACGATGGACAGATGATCAACAGTAAACGTAATCAACCACGCGACCAAAACGCGCGCGCTTGAGTGACAACAACAATGGCTGCCGCTGGAGAGTTTGAGTGAGTAGATTCTGCTATTGGGTCTGTTCTAGAAGATATCGACAGCAAATTAATTTTAAAAGAGGAACAGAGAAACGCATGTATCAAGGCTCATCTCCTACGCTTTGATTTTTGTGTGTGGACAACAACTATGCCTCGCTTAACATACGTCACGCACTCCGCTGCTCTTATTGGTTGTAGATCTATCCAATTGAGTGCAGAGGCATTTTTTTTCCTGGTTCGTTGAAAACACGCCCCATAATCACAGCTCTATGGAGCAGCATCAGACTCATATTCTGACTAGAACTGGAGTCGGACTACGTCGAGATGACGCTCTAAATCCTTCCATCCATAGATTCTGTCAGTGTCATCTTGATCTGTTTGTGATTCTCATTGCGTGCAGCAGCCACCACAGCCTCCCAGACGCTGTTCAGAGAGGTGGACTGTTTTCCCTCCCTGTAGATCTCACATTTCATGAAGGACCACAGGTTATCTATGGGGTTCAGATCAGGTGAACAAGGGGGCGATGTCATTATTTTTTGTCATTATTTTTCCTCGTTTTTGACCTTTTCTGGCCAGCGATGCTGTGGTGTATTTTGATGCGTGTGATGGAGCATTGTCCTGCAGGAATATCATGTTTTTCTTGAATGATGGCGAACTTCTTCTTGTACCACTGTTTGAAGGTGTCTTCCAGAAACTGGCAGTAGGTCTGGGAGTTGATCTTGACTCCATCATCAACCTGAAAAGGTCCCACAGGCTCATCTTTGATGATAGCAGCCCATAGCATTACCCCACCTCCACCTTGCTGGCATCTGAGTGGATAACGAACTTGCTGCCCTTTACTGATCCAGCCTGGTGCCCATCCATCCATCTGACCCATCTAGACTCTCATTCCATCAGACCAAAACACCTTGGAGAAATCAGTCTGCAGATATTTCTTGGCCCAATCTTGACGCTTCTTGTTCTTGTCTTGTGCGCGTCTTTGTTCAGTGGTGGGCTCTTTTTTTCGGGTTTCTCTTTTATCTTGGCCAGGTCCCTGAGTATTGAGCATTGAGCACCTTTGTGCTTCTCACGCACTCCAGACATGTTGCAAGTCTGAATTATGGCCCAACTGGTGGCTAATGGCTTCCCCTGGCAGCTTTACACTTCATCTTTCACAATTCATGGGGAGTTATTTTGGCGTGCCTTTTTTTTTCATGCATCTTGCGCCCCTGTTGGCTATTTGCCATGAACCGCTTGATTGTGCAATGATCCCGCTTCAAAAGCTTCTTGGCATATAATTTCCAAACTAAGCTGCTCCCCTCTGAAAGACATCTGACAATTTCTGACTTCTCTGTCAAATCTCTTTTCTGACCCGTTTCATTCTGCCAAAGGAAAGGAAGTTGCCTTTTAATAATTTATCTATGAGCACACCTTATATAGGGTGTAGAAGTCATTAGGCCACACCCCTTCTCACATTACAGAGATGCACATCACCAGATAGGGTTGGAATTGAAAAGATTTTCCTACTCTATTCATTCCCAGGCTGAGACTAGAACAACATGTATTCGATTCTTTTTGTGATCCGACTTAGGGCTGCAATAACAATTTGGGAAAAAAGGAGAACAAACAGTTTGCACTTCCCTCAGCATCAACTTTAGTTGTGTCTTAACTACGTGCAATACATCTTCACAAACTCAACATCATCACTGATGCTTGGACAGGGGAAGGTGAAACATGGAGTAGACATCTGTGTTTAAGCTGAAAAATGAAGTACGAGAACAAACTTAATAACCAACAATGTCTAATAACAAATGATGGGATAATAACCTATTTTAAATAACAAAATATACTAATTATAAAACAGCTTAGTAGGGAAAATAACATCTGGCTTGCAGAAAGATGAGCATATCTGGCTTTTTCTGGAAGACTACGGGATCTTTGAAAGCATGTATGGTGTCTACTCGTCGCGGAGGCGTCACCCATCCCAGACCCCCCGGGGGAAGCCTGCACACAGAGGTAGTTTTCAGCCAGTCCAGATAGCAAGGGCAGCGTATCTTGCTTGTTCCACCACCAGACTGTGGCGCTATCCCGGCAGGGGTGGGGATGGAGGGCAAGCTTTATAGAGCTGGAATTCCTGATCTACCCTCTGGGCTAAGGAAACACGGGGTTTTGATTCACAAAGTCATGGAAGTAGCGCTGTCTTATGAGGGCTAATAGTTTTTAAAGTCCTGGCGTAATCTAACTTGGCGTAACTTACGTAGTAAAAAACGGACCTGGAATTTATGCTCCCAGAGCCGGGCGCCAGGGCTAAAATCCAGCAAGAATCTAAAAAGAATCGCTCAGCGAATTGCCAAACTCATGCCATGGAATCGAATGTAAATAACCGTCTTTGAACAGGAACCGCTTTTTATTCCCATCCCCAGTCACCTGATTTCCTTAATTGGTAGTTGGAATACAAGCCTACAGCTTGGAGTAAGACAACATGTATGAAAAGGAGGATGTGGTGGAAATTAGGGCTGCAACAACGCATCAATAAAAATCGATAAAACTCAACTTTTAAAAGCTGCTTGGCAATGAATTTCATCATCGATTAAAAAGTGTCGCATGACACTCGCCATCCTACGTCATCATCACATCCACTTGACTGAAAACGGGGAAGAAAAAAAATTGTTTGCAGAGAGAGCCACTTAGGTGTTGCCAACTCAGCAACTTTCAGACCCTCCAGCTTTCTATTTTCACAAAACCTACTAGCGCACAAATTCATGACTTTTCACGGTGTGTCACTGGCGGCTTTTGAGACTCCCCATGCGGAAAGCATGTATCATTCCTACTCTGCCAGGCTTCAAACATCCCACCCCTCATTCTCCCGCAGGAGTCCCTCTCAGAGCTGCAGTCAGAGCCGTACTTGTGTTTCCAGCCCAGACTGCAAATTAGCCGCATACCGGCAATTAACGCCGGAAATTGATCACAATAATTAAAATAGTCCTTTTATAAATAAATTAACTTTTCGCAAATTATGAGGGCAAGGCTTTTAAAGTTTAAATCTTCTAAAAGTAAAGAAGATCCTGCAATTTATGGAAGTAAAGCAGAATAAAATCCAGCAAGATCAGTAATATATCAATTAATTATCTGCCACATTCCCATGTAAATATCTGTCTTTGGAGGATGTGTTTTTTAGCACCCCTAGTTCTCTCATTTTTATTCCAAATACAATTTATAATTTGAATCACAGGGCTATTTTTATCTCTATGGTTCAGTATTTTCTCAAGTAGCAACTTTAACTGCTATACTTTCCTGTCTTAAAAGGCAGAACTCTTCTAGTCTAAAAAAACTCATTTGTTGAAATGGGGGGGCCTATTGTTTGAACCCCTTAGGGGTCTTTAAAACAAAAATGTCTTTTTTGATGCACTTTATGAAACAAAGTAGCCTATATTTTGTGGATGTACAGCTACATTTCTCATGTAAGTTTGCGTAGTTTTAACACAAACATTTATTTTTCATATAGCACCAGTACAGTTAATGAGCAACCTGTACTTGTGTGATTGTTTGTTCTGTCTAAAATGTTTATTTTGGAATAAAAGAGATTAATATAAAAAATAATTTTTTGTCCGGATCTATCTATTAATCAAAAAATAATCGGCCGATTCATCGTGATTTTTAAAATAATCGCTAGTTGCAGCCCTAATCTAAATAATTTTTTTTTGCTCAATAATTCTGCACACAGTGTGAGGTGAAGCTTAAAAGTATAATATTTTGCGCCTCAAATGATCTTAAAACATACTTTTATTGAACAACAACAACAGAAAAAGAGAACTTTTAACTTAATACTCTGAGCTCTGTGAGCGCTAAGCTGGAAAGCTGCTGCAGTGCATGCTGGGACGGCTGTCAGTCTGGTGATTATGAAGGAAACTTCATTAGAAATGACTTTGGAAAAAACTCATAAGCTGAAAGAGATTTAAAGGGCTGTGAGAAGGGAGAGAGGATGATGATTAAGGAGAAAACTAACAAAGAATATTTACCGTACCAGAGGTCTCCTTCCACACCTGCAATAAACCAAACCCTGGAGTGTTGCTCCACCTGATCTGCTGGCTTGTTTTTTCTTCCTCCTCATCACAGAGGCCATGAGTTTCTCTCCTCATCCTCCCAGTCTCTCTGGGAGCAACAGTGTGGAGGAGCAGAGGAGCCGCTGGGAGAGAAAACGCAGCCGAGCAGCCAAAGAACTGGTGCAGACGGAGCAGCACTACTGCCAGCAGCTGGAACTGGTCACTACAGTAAGTTTCATCTCTCACTGATGTTTAGCTCATATTCAGAGGGCCGTTATTTATCCATGTATCGGAAAATTAGTGCAATTGTTTAACTGCTTTTAATGTTTTTAATTACTTCAGACATTTCAATGCAGCAGAACCATCAGGATTTCAGAAACATAAATGTTTTTTCTAAAAAAAAAAAAAAGTTTTGATGATGCTTTGCACGCACACGGACTCGGCTCGCTTTGACCACTGCAGTGCCAGTTGGCAATGGCAACAAAAACTATGCTGCAAAAAATTTAATCTAAATAACTTATTTTTTCTTAAAACAAGTCATTTTTTTCTTGAATTGAGAAGGTAAATGAGACACTCTGCCAATAAAACAAGACAATTTACATAAAAGATAAGAAAAAAACATTCAAATTTTCATATTTTAGTGCATTTTATGTATACTGCTCAAAAAAATAAAGGAACACTTTGAAAACACATCAGATCTCAATGGGGCAAAATGTCCTGCTGCTTATTTATCCTGCTATGGACTGGGTGATGTGTTAGGAACAAAGGATGCCACATCATTTGATGGAAATGAACATTATCAACCTACAGAGAGCTGAATTCAAACATTACAGTGAAAAAATGATGCAGCAGGCTAGTCCATTTTGCTGAAATTTCATTGCAGCAACTCCAAATGGTATTCAATCATTTCTATGGCCCCCACCTGTGTGTATGCATGCCTGACAACGTCGGGGCATGCTCCTAATGAGAGGATCGGATGGCGCCCCTGGGGTATCTCCTCCCAGATCTGGACCACGGCATCACTGAGCTCCTGGACAGTCTGAGGTGCAACCTGGTGGCGTGGGATGGATGGAAACATAATGTCCCAGAGGTGTTCTATTGGATTTAGGTCAGGCGAGCGTGGAGGCCAATCAATGGTATCAATTCCTTCATCCTCCAGGAACTGCCTGCATACTCTCGCCTCATGAGGCCGGGCATTGTCGTGCACCAGGAGGAACCCAGGACCCACTGCACCAGCATAGGGGTCTGACAATGGGTGCAAGGATTTCATACCAATACCCTAATGGCAGTCAGGGTGGTGTTGTCCAGCCTGTATAGGTCTGTGCGTCCCTCCATGGATATGCCTCCCCAGACCATCACTGACCCACCACCAAACCGGTCATGCTGAACAATGTTACAGGCAGCATAAACATTCTCCACGGCTTCTCCAGACCCTTTCACGTCTGTCACATGTGCTCAGGGTGAACCTGCTCTCATCTGTGAAAAGCACAGGGCGCCAGTGGCCGACTTGCCAATTCTGGTGTTCTGTGGCAAATGCCAATGGAGCTCCACGGTGCCGGGCAGTGAGCACAGGGCCCACTGGAGGATGTCGGGCCCTCAGGCCACCCTCGTGAAGTCTGTTCCTGATTGTTTGGTCAGAGACATTCACACCAGTGGCCTGCTGGAGGTCATTTTGTAGGGCTCTGGCAGTACTCCTCCTGCTCCTCCTTGCACAAAGGAGCAGATACCGGTCCTGCTGATGGGTTGTAGACCTTCTACGGCCCTGTCCAGCTCTCCTGGAGTAACTGCCTGACTCCTGGAATCTCCTCCATGCTCTTGAGATTGTGCTGGGAGACACAGCAAACCTTCTGGCAATGGCACGTATTGATGTGCCATCCTGGAGGAGTTGGACTGCCTGTGCAACCTCTGTAGGGTCCAGGTAGCGCCTCATGCTAACAGTAGTGACAGTGACCCTAGCCAAATGCAAAACTGGTGAAAAAAGAGTCAGAAAAGATGAGGAGGGAAAATGTCAGTGGCCTCCACCTGTAAAACCATTCCTGTTTTGATGGTCGTCTCTCGTTGTTGCCCCTCTAGTGCACCTGTTGTTAATTTCATTAACACCAAAGCAGCTGAAACTGATTAACAACCATCTCTGCTACTTACCTGACCAAATCAATATCCCAGAAGTTTAATTAACTGGATGCTATACTCTGATTACAAAGTGTTCCTGCTCATTTTTCAGTAGTGTAATTATCTGATTCTAGGATTAAGGGGTCATTCCTTTGGCAAATCGCTCTTATTTACCTGCTCAAATTAAGGGCAATTACACTTCATTTAGGAAACTTTTTACTTAATTCTAATTGTTTTGCAGCAAATACAAAATGAATACTGAATATTGGAACCTGTCAGAATCAGATGCACTGCAAATTACTTCTGAAAATTAAAAATGTCTTTAAAAATACAGCCCCCTAATTCCCCCAAACCTTTTAATTTTGAGTAGAAAAATAAGATACATCTGCCAATGGAATGAGCATATTCCCCTCCCATACCCTCGACAGCTATAAAACTATAAATGTCACTTCCGTTTTCCTGGTTTCAGCCATTGCTCCTCTCTAGGAGGATCATCTCTTTGCCAATACCTTGTTCTAGCTTTCCTAGGTATCTATCCTTGCTCAGTTTGTTTTTGTCAGATTCCCCAGGTATAATGATAATGAGCCAAAGTGGCTCCTCCTGCTTTGGTAACAACTGATGTAAGACAAGATATATATATATATATATATATATATATATATATATATATATATATATATATATATATATATATATATATATATATGCAGCATTCCTAGATTAAGGGTGATACGTTTCAAACTGCAATCTTGCAATCTCTGTAGGATCTTATGTAATGCCTACTTGCTTAACATTATTTAATAATCAGAAATGTACACACAAATTATAATATATTGTTAAAATTTTAAGTTGTGTTCAGCATTTTGTATCAGTAGTTATCCCAAATAATCGGGCTACTGCAGTTTTTTAACGTGTATATCCCTGGGGATGTAAATGCATATCTGAACTGTGGGACATTTAAAATTCTGTCAATGTCATCAAGACCTATAATGAACAGGGCGAAAGTTCAACATGTTGAAACAGAGCAATTTTTCTACATTGTGTTCAGTGTTCTTGTTATCCGATGAAATTCCCCTTTTTTTTCTGAATATATTTCAAACATCTCATAGTCTCTAAAAATACATATCTATGGAGGGGTACCAGAACAATAGTCTTAATCAATCAAATTATTTTGTATATTCTTGTGATTTTATGACATAAACTCAGACCAGGACTTAACTTTAACGTAACAATTAGTTTTCTTACCTATTTCAACCCGCTGCTCCTTCTCGCTTGGAGAAATTATTTCTACAACAGGATAAATAATAGGACCTGAAAAGAGCAAAGGTGCAAGGTGGTCACAATATTGTCCTTATTAGCCTTTGTCATCATGAGAAACAGGATGACAAAGTGTGTGTCAAGAGAACTACACTAAACAAAAAGTATTTGAACACCGTGCTATTTTCCCGCCAAGTTCTCCTACTTTGAAATATTGGAGGGGTCTGAAATTGTCATCACACAGTAGGAGATATGAGCCACTCCTTGGTTATCCTGGGTTTCTGCCTCGGGTCATTATCATGTTGGAAGACCCAGCCTCAAACCTCTCCTTAATACAAAGCATGATGCTACCAGCCTCATGCTTCACATTAGTGATGGTGTTCTTGGGATGGTACACATCATTGTACTTCCTCCAAACATTGTTAGTGGAATTGTGACCAAAAAGTCCTATTTTGTTCTCATCTGACCACATGACTCTCTCACATGACTCCTCTGGATCATCCAAATGATGATCCAGAGGCATCCTTGGCTTAAGCAGGGAAACCTTCTGTGCCATGCATGATTTCAAATGATGATAGTGTATTACTAACAGTAACCATGGAAACTGTGGTCCCAGCTCCTTTCAAGTCATTGACCACCTCCTCTCATGTAGTTCTGGGTGGATTTCTCACCTTTCTTAGGATCATTGAGACCCCACGAGGTGAGATCTTGTATGGAGCCCCAGTCCGAGTGAAATTGACAGTCATGTTTAGCTTCTTCCATTTTCTAATGAAGCTCCAACAGTGGAGCTTTTTTTACCAAGCTGCTTGGTTTATTTCCCCATAGCCCTTTCCAGCCTGGTGAAGGTGGACAGTTTAGTCTCTAGTGTCTTTGGACAGCTCTTTGGTCTGCGCCATGTTAGTAGTTGGATTCTAACTGATTTTCTGGGATGGACGGGTGTCTTTATGCAGCTAAACACCTCGGACAGGAGCAGCTAGATTAGGGGAATAAATGGACTGTTAAAGGCAGACTAACAGGTCTCTGAGGGTCAGAGTTCTAGCTGATAGACAGATGTTCAAAGACTGATTCACAGCTGGATCATACAAATAAATAGTTAAATCATATATTGTGATTTCTGGATTATTTTTTTTTTTTTGTAGTTTGTCTATCAGTGGACATGTAGCTAGGATGATTCCAGATTCCTCTAAGTGGGAGAAGTTGGAAAACAGCAGTGTTCAAATACTTATTTTCCTCACCTTCCATCCATCCGTATTCCGTCGGAAAAAAAAGTCTTGTCCATAGAAGTTGTCCATATATGAGTGTAGTGGTGTCTGCAGTTCAGTGCAGTGAGGAATGCTCTGATCTTTATAGTGGAGAAACCAAAAGAACCTCTCCACAGACGCATGGCCCAACGCAGAAGAGCGACCTCCTCTGGACAAGAGTCTGCTGTACATGTCTAGACCTTATGGACAAAAGACATTCTTTGGAGGACCAGGAGAATGTTCACATTTTAGATAAAGAAAATAGGTGGTTTGAGAGAAGGAAGCTATCAATGTTACGAGCGAAAAACCAACTTTAATCAGCAGAGGTGGTGGACTCCGATTCCAGCTTTCCAATTCAGGTGCGGAGAATCATAGAATGATCCCTTCCTGGTATGACCAACGGCCCCACCCCATCACAGAGAGAGCAAGGTACCTACCCGCTCCCTGATTCCAGCCAGCCTGCTGCAACTCCTTAACGACTGACCCCTAGAGATCTTGACAGGTTCAGAGATATTACAGGCTAACAATGGAACTAAACGACCCATTCATCGGTTACCTATTTGCATGTTTCCCAAGTTTATTACAAGGCGCTTTAAGTCTATATAAAGACCCGAAAGGACCAAGGATCCAGACATTTGAATTGAGAAAGCTTCCTGAGAGGGTGGCGAAAATATCTTAAAATACTTGGAAAACCAAGTCCAGTGGATTGTTTTTTGGGAACTTTTACGGAATGACTAAATATATCGATAATCTTTTTTGATTCCCTTTTTTATCAAAATGGAAGATATGGAAAAACAATGTCACATATTAGCCTGAGGTGAAACGCTCTCACTGCATGGAATTAACCACACGCCGCTTCACTTGTTGCTTTGATGAAATGATAGAACAGGATAAAGGATTTCGAGCGGGAGCCAGTCGGCCGGATGAGGCTTTGTTAGCCCAAAGGACATTAGCTAATGGAGTGTCTATGGCTTCCAGGCAGAAAGCAAGGCCCATACAAAAGTCCACACAAAAAACGCGGGTCAATATGCCTTCCATACTGCTCGTCCAATGTATTCCCAAGTGTCCTGAAAGTGTAGCATCCAGAATTTACTCTAAAAGAAGTCATTCAGAATGTTTTAGAGCATAAACAGTAGTGTATAGGATTTCGAAAGCGCTGCTTCACGAAGCCCACGGAAACCGGCAGACCAAACCAGATGAAAGTGCGATTTGACCGCCTGCTCTGCCGATAATGCGTTTAGAAGAAGAAATGTGCCGCTTACCTGTGCAAAGAAAGAAACAACGAAAAGAAAAATGTCTGAGGACTTCAGTGTTGAGGAAGAGCATGAGTTCTTTTGCCGCAGCTGAATGCGCTGGTTTGGTCTGGCGGCTTCCGTAGCGCCGTGATTGCGCATGTGCGCGCTTTCCTATACACTTTATGGACCTTTCTGGGCCATAGACCTTACATTATTATTTGAATGTCAGCAGACAGCAAGAAGCCTCCCCAGATCTCTCGTGATGCATTTGAGATATCAAAAGTACTTCCAGAGTGTTGTTCAGCATGGGGGTGAGTAGAAAATGAAGGCTAATCATGTTTTGGGTGTACTATTCCTTTAAGAGGTTGTGTCTTAGTTTAGCCCCAGAAGGACTATTTGATGGTCCTACCTCCAGCGCAGACTCTGAGGGATGTCTTTTCTCTGTTGCTCTACGGGCGCTTGTCTTTGTCAGGGTAACATCGGGATCTCACCGCTGCACTCCTTCCCCATCTCCCAAAATTAGCCTCAAGAAACGCATGTGAGGGCCAGCTGTAGCCTCTCCACACTCTGTCTCCCTGATAGACTTCTCCATTGTACCACTGTCCCCCCCCCCTCCCATCCACCAGCAGCTTCTCCCCCATATTCAGAGTGGCCATCTGCCTGGCGGAGTTATCTCATACTGACGTCCTCCTACGACAGTTAGCCTGTATAAGTAGCCCAGGCCAACCGTAGCCTCTCCTTGCTCTGACACCGTTTCTCCAGCTGGCTTTTTCAATCTACCACTGTGGTTTCATAGCTCTAGAGGAGGACAGGGGCTGGGCCTATTCCGTCTGGATTTATTGAAGTTCTCTGCGGTTTCTTTCATTGTTTAGCTGTTCCCACCATCTCCTATAGTCTGTCTTTGTACAATTGTTTTGCACAACCAGGGATTTCAGGTTTTACTATGTTTAGCTTTCAATTTATTAAGAACCATTTGTTGCTCAGTTAATATTTAGATTTTTCTGTTTTTCTGGAAATTTCTCTGGCCTTCCACATTTTTGTAGCCCAACAGCAAAAAAGGTTGTTTGGTTGATATAACTCTTGAATTTTGTTTTTAGTGAAGTGAGTGTAATGTATATTAGAACTTGCACTGGAATTTATTTATCCAATATATGGCATGTTCCAGCAACTGGTAATGTACACATCTAATTATATTAGGAGGTGATTACTGATTAGTTTTAATTTTCAGTGAAATACTTTTAAGTTCTGTTTCTCAATTTATCAGGTTGTATTTACAGTTGTACTACTTTGCAACTTTTATAAGCCAAGTTATTTGCTGTGTAGCATTTAAATAAATGTGAAACTTGTTCTCATATTTCAGGCTTGTTTGATAAATTAGGCTGATATTGTGTTTTTGTTTTGTTTTTTACCGTCACTTATCGTTATCGTGGTAAAACCTAGAAATTATCGTGATAAATTTTTTTGTCCATATCGCCCATCCCTAGTCTGCAGCACTTCCCTCTCATTAGGAGTCATTTTACGTGTCCTGCTCTTATTTTCAGTTCATGTCTTGCCTTGCTGATGATACCATTATTTATTGCTTTGGGTCGTCTCTTCAACAGGCTATTCATTCCCTACAGAAAGCCTTGTTGCTGTACACTATTCATTTATTAATCTTAAATTATTTCTTAATGCTGACAAAGCAAAGTTAATGTTGTTTTCTAATAATAGGAAGGCGCCTCCAACCCTTCCAGTAGTGTCCACTCTGGAGAAAAACGGAATGTCATTGAGGTGGAACATGATTATAAATACCTTGGAATTGATGACTCCCTCACCTTCAGACCTTTTATTCATAAACTTGTTAAGAAATTAACAATTAAACTGGGTTTTTCTTTAAACTGGGTTCTTCTCAAATTTGTGATAAGTCCTCTTCTTAGATTTGAGTGAAAAAGCGCCTTGTCTCTGCCACATTTTTATTGGTCTTAGATCCTTGGATGACCTTTTGACGTTAGAATGCTTCTTCATATCTTCAAATGTTGGACACTGTTTAGCATCCTTCATTAAGGTTCATTACAGACTGTAGAGCCATGACATCACTGTGACCTGTCCTCTCAGGTGGGATGGCCTTCTGCCTTACCAGAAGGCAGAGTCATTGGTACGCTGAGGCCCTTCTTGGATTGCTGCCCTCTTACATTCGTACCTTACTTCCCCATTAAAGCATGGCTTCTTCTGCCCTGAGATTCAACCATCAGCTGTTGCTCACTGTTCATTTTGCCCGAACAGAACTGGGGAAGAAAGCCTTTAGCTACTGGAAGTTGACTGCAGATCCTCTGAATAAAAGATGGATTTCTGATCTAAATCCATCAAATGGTTCAGAGAACCTTCCTGTTGGTTCCAGCTCAGGTTTTAACTGGTGTTCTTTCCCTCCTTTGCTTTGTTGCTGTTCGTAGTTCTTTGTGGAAATCCTTAAAGCCAAAGGAACCTTAAAGGAGGATATTAGAGAAGCAATCTTCAGCTCAATCAAATCCATTCTGTCCATCAATCGGTAAGTTTATTTATCACTGAATTCATACGTTTATTTTTTTGATTAAGTGATTAATAATCAGATAGCCAAAGGTTTTTTAAAGAAGACTTTTTAACTAAAGGAAACCAGGTCCAACTAAAATAATTCCACTCCAGGAGTTCTGGATAGAGCAGATCGAGAGAAAAAAAACTATTTTTTTCTTAAATGCTAAATGTTCCATATTCTTTTTACAATCTTGCTATAATTCCTTCTCTGAGTCGCTCTGTCAGCTAAAGGCATGAATTACAGTCTCTATACTCCAGTTAACGATTAATGGATTACTAAATGAGTTGACGATAATTTCCATAATCGATTAATCTGATTAATCCAATTAATTGTTTCAGCCCTACTGCAGATTAGGCCATAGTCAATTAATATAATAGTGGTTCCGTACCACTATGCGCTACTATCTGCTCTTCATTGCAACATTTCTGAATCCTGCAATCTACAATAAAGCTTCAAATTATTCCCACTCCAGACTAATGTTGACTTGCAGCGGCCTGGCAGTGATTTCTATGCCAGCAGCCGTCTTTGGTTGCAGACGAAGGCTTTCTGGAGTCATCCAGCCATCTCTGCCCAGCCACTGAAGCAGCTGAGTCCAGTCTGCCCCATATAGGGATGACCTGTTGACTCCAGATCTTCCATCTGTGCTGCTCTGGTTAAGTGATGAGGCCCTGTTGAATTATGTTTAATCGTTCTGCATTTCCCGTAACATGACTCTGAGCAGATTCGCGATGTTGTGCATACGGCGAGTAAACGAGGAAAGTAATGGAGCCCAGCAGATCAATATTTCAGCAGCAGAGGAGGAAAAGTCCAAGAAGAAGTTTAAACTAGAGTTTAAACTGATTATTTTGCTAATCGATTAATCAGTCGATTATTTTTTGATTGATCAATTAATAATTATGGGGAGTGGCGGCTTAGTGGTTACGGCATAGCGCTTGGAATCCTGAGGTTCTGAGTTTGAGCTCCAATCCCACAGTCTGCCACTCTGGGCCCCTGAGCAAGACCCTTAACTCCACACTGCTCCCTGGGCGCCGCACAATGGCAGCCCACTGCTCCCCAAGAGGATGGGTTAAATGCAGAGGAAAATTTCTCCAATGTGAGATCAATAAAGTTCAGTTAAATGTAATCGGATAACAGCAGATTCTTTAAAGAAGACTTTTTAAAAATTAAACCAGGTAAAACTAAAACTTTCCCACTTGAGGAGTTCTGGATTGTAGATCAGATTAAAAAACAATTTTCATCTTGAATGCAAATTGTATTTATATATTTTTTTTATTTACAATCTTGCTATAATTCCTGTTCTAAGTGAGTCGCTCTGTCAGCTAAAGGCACGTTTTACAGGCTCTATACTCCAGATAACGATTAATAGATTACTAAATTAGTTGACGATTATTTCAGTAATTTATGAATCAGACTAATTGTTTCAGTCAGCCATTTGCTTCCTGTTTCCTTCCTCATTGGCTGAAAACAGAGAGAGTTTTTAGCAAAGCCAAGCAGGCTCCCAATCCCAGTTACTCCCGTTGAGCAGGCTCCCAATCCCAGTTACTCCTGGTGAGCAGGCTCCCAATCCCAGTTACTCCTGGTGAGCAGGCTCCCAATCCCAGTTAGTCCTGGTGAGCATGCTCCCAATCCCAGTTACTCCCGGTGAGCAGGCTCCCAATCCCAGTTGCTCCTGGTGAGCAGGCCCCCAATCCCAGTTAGTCCCGGAGTGAGCAGGCTCCCAATCCCAGTTAGTCCTGGTGAGCAGGCTCCCAATCCCGGATTACTCCCCGTGAGCAGGCTCCCAATCCCAGTTGCTCGGTGAGCAGGCTCCCAATCCCAGTTACTCCGGGTGAGCAGGCTCCCAATCCCAGTTGCTCCTGGTGAGCAGGCTCCCAATCCCAGTTACTCCTGGTGAGCAGGCTCCAATCCCAGTTGCTCCTGGTGAGTTACAGGCTCCCAATCCCACAGCTGCCTTGGTGAGCAGGCTCCCAATCCCAGTTGCTCCTGGTGAGCAGGCTCCCAATCCCAGTTGCTCCTGGTGAGGCAGGCTCCCAATCCCAGTTGCTCCAGGTGAGCAGGCTCCCAATCCCAGTTGCTCCTGGTGAGCAGGCTCCCAACCAGTTGCTCCTGGTGAGCAGGCTCCCAATCCCAGTTACTCGGTGAGCAGGCTCCCAATCCCAGTTACTCCCGGTGAGCAGGCTCCCAGTCCCAGTACTCCCGGTGAGCAGGCTCCCAGTCCCAGTACTCCCGGTGAGCAGGCTCCCAATCCAGTTACTCCCGGTGAGCAGGCTCCCAATCCCAGTTACTCGGTGAGCAGGCTCCCAATCCCAGTTTACTCGGTGAGCAGGCTCCCAATCCCAGTTACTCCTGGTGAGCAGCTTTGCCTTAAATCCCTTCTAGGATGATGGAACTCCTTCCCCTCTTTTCCCTCTGTCCTGTTGGGCTGATCTTCCAGCATACAGCCTCGGAGTGCCGCGGTAACATCTGCACTGGACCGGCACGGAGCAGATCAGTTCTCATCACCCAGCAGTCATCATCTGGAGAAAGCGTTTCCCTACTGATGCCAGATATGAAAACTTTCTGATAGCATCCAACACAGAGATGCAGTGTCCTTTGGCCATTCATCTACAGAATGATGCTGATGGTGACTTTAAATAAGGCCTGAAGCACAATGACACTTTCTACCGACAATAGATCACCTAATATGATTGAAAATATATCAAAATATTTTCTACTTGTTAAAATCTAATTTAAATCAATGATAGTGGTGCAACAGTTCACAAAACTCCTGGTTTGGATTATATCTCGGTCTGGAGTCACAGATCAGCTGGAGAAAAAGAAAACAACAACTATAACTTTAATCTCTATTTGTTTAGTTGAGCACTTCTTTAAACTGAGGAGGTTAATTCAGATCTTATAGGAAATGATCAAATGAACTGTATAAAAATAAAGTGCAATAAAATGCATGAAACCTCCTTCTAATCCCTTTAAACAGGTCATTCTATATGTAGCTTTCTGTTGTTCTGGTTGTCTGCCCGTCTGTGGAGAAAGCAACAGAAGGAACATGTGACCTTTCAGAAACACGTTTGTTTTTTTACCTGCTTCTAAAGCTGAGGCACCATTTCTTTTTTTTCTTTTTTTAACTAAAGTGGATGCTCGACAGATTAAACTATGGCTCAACTACATGTAGCATAAGTTTAAAGGAAATGTTCAGTCAGTGAGGAATAATCAATGGATCATTTATAATTAAAACTAATACATTTGCAGTGATTTTATGAATTTCACATTAATCAGTTAAAAAAATTTAAACAATTTTGTTGTTGCCATCACCGCTGCCATTTTTGCCCAAATATAGCAGCCCCTCCCCTTCTGCCATCTTCCAGCAGTACTTTCCACGGCGCGTAAGTCTACGCCATTCTCCCCGCTTACAAGCTAAACCCTCACTGGAACTACTTCAGGACAATATCTGCAATCAACAAATACTATTGAAGATTTCCAGAGGACTTCACCATTGAAATTCACCAGAGCTATAGTGAAACTGACAATGCCCACGCGCATGGCAGCTGGATGCTGGATCATCGGGAAAAGCGGAAAAAAAAGAGTTATTCCACCTTCTGATTCCTGATCCTCCACGACGGGCTGGTCGCTGGATCGCCAACTCGGAAGAGGGAGGCGGGATTTTAAAGCTACCAACTTCTGGACCAGAGAAAAACTCAATATGTAGCCAAATATTTGGAAAGAAGAATGTTTTCAAGATGACTTGGATAATAGCGCCTTTGACAAAACACCAGATACAGCACTGGGACTTGATCAACAGCCCATACCACACCCGTGACGCCACTAACCAGTAGGTGGCAGTAGTGTTCTTTTGACAAACATGGATATATCATAAAGCATATTCACATGAAAATTACTCTGAATTAAAACACTGGATCATTTGTTGAACAGGATGGAATCATATTTCAGATTTAAAGAACTTTCTGTGAAGTTTGAATTCTGAATATGGTTTAGCAGTCGGAGTAGTCGCCTTGTTGAGCGGAGTATGGTCTCATGTCTGCAGGTATAAAACCTCTTTATCTCAGTCTGATTCAGCTGCTAAAGGCAGTTTTAGCAGCGTTCGTCATGGATCCAGTCGCATGCGCTCATACGGATGATGTCGCTGCGAATGTTGCCACACTAGACGTATTTCCACTCTCATACGGCTTCTTCATGCCACAGTGGCTCCATACCGTCATTGTTTTGCCCACCATCCTACCTCCAACATCATTGTCCCTGTCAGGGAAGCCAAAATATCCCATACATGCGACTTAAAGGATGCGGCTGGTTTTCCAAGCTCCTCTCCTCTGCTAGCTATGATCACCGCTCTGTTTCACCTGATTGGACTGAGCAGGCCCTCTCCGTGTGAACAGGCCTCTTTATTTGTTTGTTTGGTCGGCCAATCCTTGGACCACTTGCATGCGAATCGTGGAGAGAAATCCGTAAATATCTCTGACCAGTAATGATCTGTTGCACCACTAATCAATACCAAGCAGGATGGTTAAAGATTCAGGGAAATGTTACTAGTTTAAATAGATTTATGGAAACAAAACATGTATTGTTTCTCTGTTTTACAGGTTTGGGGAAAAGTTTTTTGTGTTCCAGATGAAGCTGTTAAGCAGGTGTATTCAAACAAAGTTTATCAAACCTTAAGCTCCTCAGGGAGCCGTTTTCAAGGCTGCGGCTGACTATACCCGTCATTCTACATAGTTTGATCTGTTCTTTGTTTCAGGAAAAAAATTAAGCATTTTCTCTTCACAACTGCACTGAACAGAAAGGAAAGCTGTGGGATTTCTGGTTAGGAAGGATTGGACACCTATAATAAGATTTTTAAGTCTAAATGAGGGTTTGAGTGTCTGCAGAGTCTCTCTGGTTTATAGAGCTACAATGAAGACTGAAGTATAAATTACAGCCTGACTTGGTGGATGAATGGTTCCACAGTTCCCATACATCTTCATTATCTGCCCATTACTGGAGCAGTGGTTAAAGCACGCTGATGGGCTGTTTTGTGGGACGTCGGTTGCTTAGAAAGGTTTCTTCTTAGCCTGATTAAAGACTTTGCTCTTTTCTGACATGTTATAGTCGCTAAATGTGTAAAAGCTAGAGGTTATAGATAATAGATCTTTATCTCATAATGAATACGTGGATCATTCTCTGAGCTTTTCACTGATGGAAGCAATAAACATTGCATATTGCACAATGCTTAATTCAGTTCTATTCAGTTTAATTCTATAGCGTCCAATTCATATCATGTCATCTCAGGTCACTTTACAGAGACAATTCAACCAGATCATCCAGTCAGATTGATTCAAAGTTTTTCTATCTAAGGAGAAAACCAGCTGATTACATCGACTCATTGACTCTTCAGCAATCCCTCACACTAAAGCATGCTTGTAGCGACAGTGGGAGAGAAAAACTCCCTTTGAACAGGAAGAAACCTCCAGCAGAACCAGGCTCAGTGTGGCTGACCATCTGCTGAGGCCCACTGAGGCCCACTGGGGTTCAAGAAAAAGAGACAGAAGCAGACATAGAAAAGAAGCATAGATACAAAAAGGAACTGTCAGTCAGAGAAACAGGACCACACTGGAAAACAGGCCAAGCTCCAGCATCTAGAAACAAAAGGTGTTGATGGCAGCAGCACAGCTGATATTTCTCTCCAGGATGGAGTCACAGCCAAACAGGAACAGACCAGATGAAGCTACTATGAGAAAAAGCAGAGAGAGCAGAAACGTTAGAGATTGAACTAACAGATTCTGCAGAGTGGGAGAATAGAGATAGAATGAAGCAGAATGATGAAAAAGGGGTCCCTATGTCCTCCAGCAGTCTAAGCCTATAGCCTGACCAAGGTTGAAGACGTTTCGCTTACATCCAGGAGGCTTTTTCAGAAAAAAATTAAATAAAAAAAAAAAAGCTGAAAAAGTTTCCTGGATGGGAAGCAAAATGTCTTCAAACTTGTAAAGCAAAGTCCACTGGTTGTTTTTTTTTTTACTTTATTGGAATCTCCATGTTGTTTAGAAACATCAGATCTCCAACTGCAGATTGTTCTAGCTTGAGAATTGACAAGGACTTCTGGATAGGTGTGAAAATGTCTTCAGAAAAACTGAAAGTCTGGTTTCCTCCCATCTTGTGGTTGTGAACATTGTACCAGACACACAGCAGGCAGCAGGCGCATGTGACCCAACTTCTCCTACTTCAGTTCAATCTGAACGGCACAATTCTGACTTCTGTCGCTAGTAAAGCTTTTTATGTTTTGTACTGAATCATATGGACTGTGTGGCGGCCATCTTTGTAATGTGACTGATAGTTTACCCAGAGCTAAGCTAAGTGTTAGAACGTTCTCAAATAAAACCTTGCTTTTGTTTGCTGTTGCTTTTTGCAGATCGCTGCTGGTCCATTTGGAAAACGGCTACATTGGGAAAGGCCTGGAAACGTTCTGCTCACAGTTGCATCACTACAACAGCTATGTGGACAATATCTACAATGCTAACAAAGTGCTGGGGGTAGAGACACGCCGTCTGCTTATCAACCTGTTGCTCTCATTTTAATGAATTCAACTTGTTTTTCACTGAAGCTTATAGTAGAAAAGAGGATCATCTTAGTGCCAAATAATAAATAACTCCCCTGGTGTTTGACGTTAGGCGCCTGCTAAGATCGCCCACTAAGCCCAGATTTTAGAACCATTGTTCTACGGTTGTTTACTGTATGTCTCTTTATGAATTATCTATTTGGTGCAAAAGCTTTGGATTTATTCACTCTAGTCGAAATATTTTCAATCCTATTTAAATATTTGGGTGTTTGGAACAACTATTTCAGTTTGATATATCTTATAACTGATGGACGCAGTAATATTTCAGTATTGAATTAGGGTTTGTTTTAATGCATGTTGCAGATTTTCCCGCTCAGTCCTCTCATAGTGGTGCTGGCGCCTATCTTTGGCGGTCTACGGCGAGAGGCGGGGTCCACCCTGGACAGGTCGCCAGTCTGTCGCAGGGCAACACAGACAAACAAAGACATGCATCCATGCACGCTTCAGAGAAGCCACTTAACAGTCATGATTTTGGACTGTGGGAGGAAGCCGGAGTACCCGGAAAGAACTTGCGCATGCTCGGGGAGAACAAGCTAACTCCAGCAGAATAGAATAGAAAAATTCCTTCATTGTCTCACAATGGGGAAATGCTGGATGTTACAGCAACAAAAGATAGAAAAAAGGTCACAAACGTGGACCTTAGAAAATGTGTATCAGAATAACATAATAGTGAAGGTTTAAAAAGATAAACAATAAAAATCTCCCCCCGAGTGAACTTAACAATATATAAAAAGTGGCGAATAAATAACCAATATGCAGCTGTGGACATTTTTACAGTAATGAATATTTGAAATAGCAGCAACATCAGAGATGTTCAGAATGACAGCAGCAGGTTATTTAACTGACTAAGGTAGAAACTGCAAAATCAGCATGAATGGAAGAACTGATTGAGGGCTGTTGGGAACAGTGGTGGTTTTAGAGTCTTCCAGCTGCATAATAAATATAAATAATTAGACTTAGATGAACTTTATTTTAATGCAAACAGCTTTTCAACGCTGAACATTTCCAGTTATAAAGTGAAGCAGTGATCAGAATGTAGGCAGTTTAGGAGAAAATGAAAAACCAGTTTAAAGTCAAAGTGCAAAAAGGCATTGATATGGAAAGGTTTAATGCAAAAGAAATGGTGCAAAATGCATTAGCATAGTGAGTTGTGTGACTTCGAACCCAGAGCTAGCCTCATTGCTAACAACTGATCCAATGCTCTGTCTGCCTCTGTAACCATTGTTGTGTAATCTAATCCTGTGAAAAAGCCCACGTAGAGGCGCTGCAGGGAAATGATCAAACTTCATGAATCATTTAGAAGAAATGCCCTGGGAAGAGTTTAAATGATTAGAGATGAAATCTGCCTCCGTCTCAGGATGACCTCACTTCCTGCCATGTTTTCTCAGATCCAGCTAAAGAAAAACAAAGCCTTCCGGCGGTTTAAGACGCTCCAAGAGGCTCGACCGCAGTTTGACAACCAGAAGCTGGAGGACTTACTTCAGATGCCAGTTCAGCGAATTCAGCAGTAAGACTTTGCCTCGTTGTTTGAGATGAAAATGTTCCTTATAAGAATGCCAAACTGAGGAGGAACTTTACTGTTTGCATTCTGAGTGCAACCTATTCGTTGCTCAGGAAATGTTTTGTTACAGTAAGGAAGTTTTTGTCTGTTAACATGGGAAAACTTTTGTATTTTACTATTTATTATTTTATTTTCAATCACAATAACAGGAAAATTGCACCAGCTGAGTAACACGAGTGAGTTCAGAAAGCAGGGTGCTTCTGTCCTGAAAAGGTTCCTGGTATAAAACCATCATTCCCTATAAGAGATTGAAAATGATCTGACCAAAGGGATGTGTTAAATCTAGGTGTTTCAGTTAATAAATAATTAATCAGTCAGTGGGCCTATATATGGGGCTACAGGAAGTCACTGTGCTGTTTGGTGACATGGTGTGTACCACACTCAACATGGACCACAGGAAGTGACGGAACCTGTTCCTCAGTGGACTAGAAGGAAATTTCTAGACGAGCGCGTAAAAGGTAAAGGCTAAAAGACCGTTTTCAGGCATCTGGATTTTCCTGTGACTACAGCTGCACAAGACCAGATCCACGTAGCCGACCTCCCTGAACATGGCTGCAGGAGGAAAATTAATGCCAAATCACAGAGACGAATAATATGGATGTTAACAGAAAAGCCCAGAAAAACTTCTAAGGATTAAAATTGAACGTCTAGTTCAGGGAACATCAGCATCAGGGTCGTCCGGCTTTGGATGACGGGCTGTAGACGGCGAACAAGCTCATCAAACCGACACACAGACAATCCTCGCTAGTTCCTGAATGTCGCTCTGGCGTTGTGGCGTGGAATTATGGAGGACCAACTCTGCCATATCTAAAAATAGATACAGATATAAATAAATGCTCAATAAATAAATAAGCATGCAATTAATTGCCCCCCAAAAATACAATAAACAAATAAATGTAGGTAGAAATTAAATTATACAGTCAGACATAAATATATAGATCTCTTTTAATTAGCTTCATTATTTATTTGCCTTTGTAATAATTATCTTATTTATTTATTGTCTGTTATAATCTTTATTACTTATGTTTTTAAGTATTTTTTTTGTAAATGTGATATTTTTGTCTTATTTTGTTTTATTCTTCTGTTTTTTTCTACCCTCTTTATTTCTTCAACGCCATTTATGTCTGCCTGTCACTCTAAGCCCCGCCCCCTCCTTATTTGCATAATGAAGCAGAAATGTAAAATGTAAAAACGACGGCAGAAATAAAAAGCATGGAAGAAATAAAGAGGGTAAATATAATAAAACTGACAAACATAATATAGCATGCATATAAATACTTAAAAAATAAGTAATAAAGTTAAAGATTATAAGGGACATTCAATAAATAAGGTAATTATTACAAAGGTCGAATAAAAGGAACTAATTGAAAGAAATATATTTATACATTTGTCTCACTGTATAATTTAATTTGTTTTTTATTTTTTGGGGACAATTAATTGTATGTTTATTTATTAATTGAGCATTTATTTAGTTCTGTATTTATTTTTAAATATGGCAGAATTGGTCCTCCATATAGAATAGCATAGACCACGCTTTACAATTGGACGTAAATCAATAATATCTGCATCATACCTGCAACAAGCTAACTGACACACTGCTGTTAAAGGATAACCAGCCCTTAACCACCCCTTGTTACCCCCCTGTATACTACACATCCCAGGACGCACCATGAGGCTGAAACAAAGCCTGATCCAGAAATTCTCGGACGACTGGAGAATCGGCCTTAAAAAGGCAGAAACTTGTACATTGCATGCACGGCTTTACTTATTTCAGGTTCAAAATGCAAATACAAAATGGTTAAATCTGGACTTCTACGAGTCCTTTTTTTTTTTCTATTTCCACCAGTCTATTTTTGGGTGCAAATGCGAAAAAAAACCCACTTGCATTGTTCATCCCTGCATTTTCCTAGCAGATTCTAAACTCCAGGATCTACTGCAGGGACAATCTCATTTGGTGGGGTGGTGCCAAAAATAGGGAAGGTAACCCGCATACAGGGATCACACTCCCACAAGGGAGAATAGCAGATGTAGAAGAGAGCAGCAAGTACTTTGGAAATCACAGGCTAATGGCGACTGCAAAGAGGCAACAAGGAAAGCAGCAACAGCCAAATACCAGTAAGGACTGAGGCCAGTTCTGAGAAGTCGGATTAATGGTCCAGGCAATCAACAGCTATGCCCTGACAATAATCAGGTACCCTGCTGGCATAATAAATTGGCCACAGGAGGGAATGTAGGCCACAGATATTAAAACACGGAAGCTACTCACCATTTATGGCAGATTCCCCCCCAAAGTATCCAGACTATACACCAAGAAGGAGACAAAGGCATCGAGGGATCCAAAAATACATCAAGAAGATGGCCCATTATACACTCACCGAAGCCACTTTATTAGGTTTTACCTGTCCAACCGCTCGTTAAAACACGTAATTTCCTACAAGCAGCCAATCACACATGGCGGCAACTCAGTGCATTTAGGCATGTGATGGCATGGTCAAGACAATCTCCTGCAGTTCAAGCCGAGCATCAGTATGGGGAAGAAAGGTGATTTGAGTGACTTTGAGCGTGGCATGATTGTTGTTGGTGCCAGAAGGGCTGGTCAGAGTATTTCAGAAACTGCTGATCTACTGGGATTTTCACGCACAACCATCTCTAGGGTTTACAGAGAATGGTCGAAAAAGAAAAAACATCCAGTGGCGGCAGTTCTGTGGGCGGAAATGCCTTGTTGATGCCAGAGGTCAGAGGAGAATGGCCAGACTGGTTCGAGCTGATAGAAGGGCAACAGTGACTCAAATAACCACCACGTTACAACCAAGGTGGGCAGAAGAGCATCTCTGAACGCGCACAGTGCGTCGAACTTTGAGGCAGATGGGCTACAGCGGCAGAAGACCACACCCGGGTGCCACTCCTTTCAGCTAAGAACAGGAAACTGAGGCTACAATTTGCACAAGCTCATCGAAGTGGACAATAGAAGATTGGAAAAGCGTTGCCTGGTCTGATGAGTCTTAGATTTCTGCTGCGACATTGGGATGGTAGGGTCAGAATTTGGCGTCTACAACATGAAAGCATGGATCCATCCTGCCTTGTATCAGCGGTTCAGGCTGGTGGTGGTGAGGTCATGTGTGTGGGGAATATTTTCGCTTGGCACTCTTTGGGCCTCTTGGTACCAATTGAGCATCGTTTGCAAAAGCCTACAGCCTACAGTATTGTTGCTGACCATGTCCATCCCTTTATGACCACAATGTACCCAACTTCACGATGGCTACTTTCAGCAGGATAATCCGCCATGTCATAAAAGCTGGAATCATCTCAGACTGGTTTTCTTGAACATGACAATGAGTTCACTGTACTCAAATGGCCTCCACAGTCACCAGATCTCAATCCAATAGAGCATCTTTGGGATGTGGTGGAGAGCAGGGAGAGTGCGCATCATGGATGCGCAGCCGACAAATCTGCGCGGCAACTGTGTGATACCATCATGTCAATATGGACCAAACTCCTGAGGAATGCTTCCAGCACCTTGTTGAATCCTATGCCACACACACTGGGCATGGGGGAGGAGGGGCAGTTCTGAAGAAGGAAGGGGGGTCCAACCCGTTACTAGCATGGGGTTACCCTAATAAAGTGGCGGTGAGGTGTATATACCAGGATTATTCTGGATAGAGATTTCTGGCCCCTTTTAAAAAAAAGCCAGTTTCCAGGGCGAATCTTAGCTGCTGTATATTTAACCCTCGTTTTTATCCTGTTGCCAATCAAACTCCGGTTTAGCTTTTTCATTTTTTCTCACTTTTACGTGTAGTCTGCGATAGGATTTGAAATACAGCTTCTGGCTGCTGCATTGAATTAAATCTTCACAGGTGGTTGGCCCTGTACGCTCGCTCTTGTGGTGACTCAACAAAGTACCCTAGTGAACATGAGCGGGGCAGCCCATCACCCCAGCGCGCATGAGATTTGAGCTTGAATCACTCTCCCATGAATCAACTAATTGATCCTGGAGAGGAAACTATAGATGGGAGTAAACTCATGTGTATTAGGAAAGAAAAAAAGGAAATACTTACCATTTAATCCTACATAATACACCTTTAAATCAAGATTAATTGCAATTTGTACTTTATTTTTCTGCAACAATGGATTATTTCCTCATGTTCACACATACACACTGTTTTTTCTTTTAATTAATTAATGATTCATGTCTTGTTTGTGCTCGACTCTTCCTATAATCAGTATCTGAAAGAACTTCTGCCAACACTGCTGTAGGAGATTTCAGAGTGCCCAACTAACTTTCACGTAAGGATTCTGCTCTAGTTAAAAATATGTGATAAGTAAAATATGTCTTTCATTTTGAATTAAGGTTTTGCTTTCCTTTTTTTTTGTTTTGTTTTTTTGCTAAAATTTATCACCAATTCTATTCAGTTTATTTCTATAAGCCAATTCACACCATGTCATCTCAAGGTAGTTTCTCAGTTCACCAGACAATCCAGTCGAAGATTGATTCAAGTTTTCTATCTAAGAAAAACCAGCTGATTGCATCGACTCATTGACTCTTCAGCAATCCCTCACACTAAGCATGCTTGTAGCG
>JAGKQL010000030.1:19309865-19334425 GCA_018398635.1 Cyprinodon brontotheroides | reverse complement strand
TAAGGCTTTATATGTGAGAAGGAGGATTTTAAATTCTATTCTGGATTTAACAGGAAGCCAATGAAGAGAAGCCAGGATAGGAGAGATATCATTTGGTTTGGTTTCTTGTGTATCACTCTAGAAACATCTCATGATGGGTGAAAGTAAAGAACTTTCTCAATACCATTATTTCATTATTTCAAGAATACAAAACTTGTAATAAAGTTCTTAAATGTTTAAAGGGAATAAAATTAAGACCGGTCAGACTCTGCTTCAGGCTTTATTTTTAACATTTAAGCTTGCTTATAAAAGGTACCAATAGGTGGTCTCATGTTTATCATTCTAAAATCATTTGAGTTAAAACATTTTCTTGTTGATTTCATGTCTATATTTCTGACTTACGTTAGAAAACTTATCTGTGAAAACAGTAATTCAGAATAAGCTGATTACTTTAAAGCCTTTTCTCTTCTTTTTGTTCATTCCACCTTGTGGGTAGGCCTGACAGTAGCTGGCGGCTGATTCAGCACGACTGACTTGACTTTGTGCAAACAGGTCCCATGTCAGCCATTTTCTTTCAAGTCAAAGCCTTTGTTCTTTTTCCATATGATCCTCGGAGAAATAAAACATTTGCAGGCCGGGCGTTTTCACTTCAAAGACCTCGCTGTTGTACCATGAACATTTTATATAGACAGTTTTAATCTTAGCAACTTCATGGGAGAATACTGCCTCATTGTAAGTTTTAAAATAGGCGTTTATTTGTTCCGAACTCGGGATGATTTGAAGACTTCTTTCCTAAAATTCCCAGTTGTGCTCGGCTACTCTGAGACGCCAATTTGCACAAAAATAAGAAACACATTTTTGTAACTTTGTGAGGAGAAACGGGCTCAACAGAACCTTTATGTAGAAATTAATCTGATTTAAAGAGTGGATTAAAAAGAGAGACTGGGATTGTATACATGCTGCCTGGAAAACAGCAAATTGGGCCAAATGTATTATTAATCATTTTTTAAACTCTAAACAAGATTTGTTTTCATTCAGCTTGTATTAAAATAGTTTGAGATAAGAATATACATGATTAAAATTTGAATAAAGTGAAAACATTGAACTTTTTTTACACTTGTTTCACAGCTGAAACGTGTGTATGATATTGATTCCTGAAATGTTTTAAGCCTGTTTCTTTTAATTTTGTTGATTTTGAACGGAAATGAACAGAAAATGAAAATACAGACTTCAGAGTAGTGGAAAATGTGATGATTTGATACATTTGTATAGAAATACAGGTCATGCTCTTATCTTGAGGACAACCTGCCTAATTATTCACCCTTTTCTTTTAAGATTCCAATGTTTCAGCAGCACATTCAGCATAATGGGCTGTTGTTTGTTTAGTAAACGATGAAAACAAACCTTCGCCAAAAATTTCTACTTTAGAGGAAAGAAAAGGCTTTGCCTTTATAGTTTGAATATATAATAAAGAATTGAACTTTATTGATCTCACACTGGAGAAATGTACCTCTGCGTTTTGCCCCTCCCCTTGGGGAGCAGTGGGCTGCCATTAGCGGCGCCCAGGGAGCAGTGAGGGGTTAAGGGTCTTGCTAAGAGACCTAGAGTGGCAGTCTGTGGGGATCGAACTGGGAACTTGCTACCTTCTCAGAGCACAGAGCTCTGCTCTAACCACTAGGCCATCACTCCCCTCTATCGCTGCCAGCTGTGTAGTAAGGCACGTTTATTTCTATGGCGCAGTTCAGGACATGCATTCAAAGTCCTTTACAAGAATTGGACAATAAAATAGAAGAGAAATAAAAACGGAATAAAGATTAAAAAACATGATAAACAGGTAGTAAAAGAAAAACTAATAATACTGCAGTTAACAGTTTAACTCCATCAGTCGAAGGCAGCTCTAAACTAACAGGTATTGACTCTGACTTCAAAGAACCAGGCCTTTCAGCTCTTTTCCTGTCTTTTGGGAGTTTGTTCCAGATCAGTGGAGCATAGATGCTGCTTCTCCATGGTTGCTTCTAGTTCTAGGTGAACAGAGTAGGCTGGAACTTTAGGTGTGTTAAATTTTAAAGGCTGCGTCCTCCAAGGACGCAATCTATCTGGACTGGACCCTTTGAGGTCCATGAAAATAAGGAGACCGGAAGAGTTTTGGCTGTGAATTCAAACATGTCCAGCCTTCTGCGGCTTTTACCGCCATATGCTCTGTCACCTAGCAACCATGAGAGATCACACACAAACAGGAAAAGAATAAATACAGAAATTCTCACTGCTGTTTTGGGTGTTATTAAAATGTTTGGGGATCTTCAACAGCTGCATGATGTCAGATTTCTAGCCGCCACACGCAGAGATATTGGAATCTGAGCTAAAGTGTCAGCCAAACCCATTTACACAATAAAAGATAAAACCTTTCAGTAAACCAAACATTACTGCCACATATCTGACTCAGTAACCATTAAAACTGTTTGGCACCATTTCCTTTTGTCCTCTGAACACGGAGCAGCTGGCTTGCTTGGACTCGCACAGAATCATGGGATACCCAAGTTTATGGAAGATACATAGGACCCATTCTTCGAAACTGTAAAAAAGAAGGATGCATTTATAGGCCGCATGGCGAGGAGTCTTCCAATCCAAACAGACCTCAGCGCCGTGCTATGGCGTAATCAGACTACAATTACGGCCTTCCAGAGGACACATCCAAGAATTTGAACTCAAGCTAGAAGACCTGAGTGGTCTGGGAGGTTTACCCACTGACAGGACACTTCCTGTTCAACTTTCTGTTGCCGGTCCCCTCGGCTACTTAAGGCTAAACTCCGCTGAAAGCTTTGCTGAGTCTGGACCAGGTCCCTCCGGAGAGGTCTGTCCTCGCTGGACAGAGTCAGACTACCTTTTTCTTACACTTCAGAAGGAGCTAAATTTAGAGTTGACGTTTTTTTTCCTGCGAATCAAACAGAGTTGAACGAAGTGTTTCCTGAAACACCTCCAGCAGAGCAGAGTAGAGCTAAACTAGGAACCACTAGTAAACCTGCAGATTAAGTGGCATTAAAAATTAGACTTAAAAAGTCTTCAATTAAACTTGCGATATGCTGTAGGAACCCTGTAATATCAACGGTGCTAACTGATTTCCCATTTCCACTGCCCCTCTGAAACCGATTTGTGCGAGTTCAGACCAAGCTTGGATCAGTTAACCGGGCCCAGCTTGGATCAGTTAATCGGGGCCCAGCTTGGATCAGTTAATCGGGCCAAGCTTGGATCAGTTAATCGGGCCCAGCTTGGACAGTTAATCCCCAGCCCAGCTTTCAGTTAATCGGGCCCAGCTTGGATCAGTTAACGGGCCCAGCTTGGATCAGTTAATCGGGCCCAGCCTTGGATCAGTTAACCGGGCCAAGCTTGAGATCAGTGGGCCCAGCTTATCAGTTAATCGGCCCAGCTTGGATCAGTTAACCGCCCAGAATCGGGCCTTGGATCCGAGCTGTAAGTCGGGCCCAGTGCTGGGCCCAAGCAGTTAAGTGGATCAGTTAATCGGGGCCCAGCTTGGATCAGCAGAATCGGGCTGCCCGGCCCCAGCTTGGATCAGTTAATCGGGCCCAATCGTTAATCGGGCCCAGCTTGGACCAGTCCGGGCCCAGCTATCATCGGGCCCAGCTTGATCAGTTAATCGGCCCAGCTTGGATCAGTTAATCGGGCCCAGCTTGATCAGTTAATCAGGCCCAGCTTGGATCAGTTAATCAGCTTGGATTAACCAGCCCAGCTTGGATCAGTTAATCGGGCCCAGCTTGGATCAGTTAATCGGGCCCAGCTTGGATCAGTTAATCGCCCAGCTTGAATCAGTTAATCGGGCCCAGCTTGGATCAGTTAATCGGGCCCAGCTTGGATCAGTTAATCGGGCCCAGCTTGGATCAGTTAAGGCCGGGCCCAGCTTGGATCAGTTTGGGCCCAGCTTAAACCAGTTAATCGAGCCCAGCTTGGATCAGTGTCGGGCCTTGGATCAGTGCTCAGGCCCAGCTTGGATCAGTTAACCGGGCCCAGCATCAGTTATCGGGCCCAGCTTGGACAGTTAGGGCCCAGCTTGGATCAGTGCTCAGGCCCAGCAGGATCAGTTAACCGGGCCCAGCTTGGATCAGTTAACCGGCCAGCTTGGATCAGTGCCGGGCCAAGCTTGGATCAGTGCTAACCGGGCCCAGCTTGGATCAGTTAACCGGGCCCAGCTTGGATCAGTTAACCGGGCCCAGCTTGCTCAGTTAACCGGGCCCAGCTTGGATCAGTTAATCGGGCCCAGCTTGGGTCAGTGCTGGGCCCAGCTTGGATCAGTTAACCGGGCCCAGCTTGGATCAGTTGCTCGGGCCCAGCTTGGATCAGTGCCCAGGCTTGGATCAGTTAATGAGCCCAGCTTGGATCAGTTAATCGGGCCCAGCTTTTTAGGGCCCAGCTTGATTAATCAGGCCCAGCTTATCCAGTGCTCCGGGCCCAGCTTGGATCAGTTAATCGGGCCCAGCTTGGATCAGTTAATCGGGCCCAGCTTGGATCAGTTAATCGGGCCCAGCTTGGATCAGTTAATCGGGCCCAGCTTGGATCAGTTAAGCCGGCGCTGCTTGGATCAGTTAATCGGGCCAAGCTTGGATCAGTTAATCGGGCAGTGCTTGGATCAGTTAATCGGGCCCAGCTTGGATCAGTTAACCGGGCCAAGCTTGGATCAGTTAACCGGGCCCAGCTTGGATCAGTTAACCGGGCCCAGCTTGGATCAGTTAATCGGGCCCAGCTTGGATCAGTTAACCGGGCCCAGCTTGGATCAGTTAACCGGGCCCAGCTTGGATCAGTTAACCGGGCCAAGCTTGTGAGAGCCTCTGTCTCTGCATCATCCCAGGTCGCGACCGATCTTTTGATGCTGTTTATTGTTAATAAGCTGAGAAGAAGAGATCTGTGAATCCAAAGCCGGACACGATGGAAAACCCGCTAAATGAGTCAGTCTATAGGAGATGAGGCAGTCTGCTCATGAGCTCTTTATCAGAGAATCGAGCCGCAGCTGGACAGCGCCGAGTTCTACTGATGAACTAGCGCTAGATTTAGCGTAGTTCGGTTGTTTCTGGCCCGGTTCAGATACGGTCCATTTAAACTCAACAGTTATCTGGGTTACCGTGCTCAGACCGATCTCAGCATGGTTTCAAAGGGGTAAATGGGGCTCTAATGTCCTCATTCCAGTGTGATGTTCAAAACAATTTAAAGGAGACCACCAACACAAACTGCTCCCAGTTAAAACATTCAGTTCTTGGTTTTTCTATACAGATGATGGACAGACAACAGTTGAACATCTATTATAGTTTTTGACAGTAGAATGAAATCAATGAGTTGGTCTCTGAGTTTTAAAACAAAGAAAATATTGGAAGAAGTATTTAAAGATGCCCTGCCACAGATGTCTTTGTGTCTTTGTTTCCTGTAGGGGCTGTCGATGCTCTGTCTGAAGTATCCCAACGTATCAAGGACAACGCTCAGCGCCATGACAACCACCTGCAGCTCTGCAGAGTGCAGAAACTGCTGAAAGGCCGGAAGGCACAGGTGTTGGCTCCAGGTTGGATCATTTTGTTACGTATTTCTTTTTATTTTCTGCATGAGTTTCCCTTAGCTGGATTCTGTTTCTGCAGACTAGGTTCGTAACAGAGCACTTATAAATCCCTACATAGATTCCAAAAAACTTTGTTTTGACTTTGTTTTCCAAGTTTGAAGACTTTTAGCTTCCCATCCAGGAATTTTTCAATTTAAAATGTCAGAAATGGTGTAGATTTCATGACTTTATAGAGTGGACCAACAAAAAATCCTTGTTTTGGCTTTAGAAATCATGCAAGTTGAAACAGATGAACGGGTCCCCCCTTTGGAATGGGGGGTCGTTTGGCTTCTTTGTTAGCCTGCAATGCCCCATACCTGTCTATGTCTCTGACAGGGGGGTTGTTGGGGGAATTGCTTGCCTGGCTGAATAGGCGAGGTCTTCTGTTCTCCTATAAAGGAGTTGGGGCTGCAATGATAGCTGGAAGGAATCAACTCTATCTGCATTGCTTTTGTCCAAAATGTGAACATTCTGCTCCTCCAAAGAATGTCCTTTGTCCATGAGGTGTAGATGTACAGCAGAGTCTTGTCCAGAGGAGGGCGCTCTCCTGCGTTGGGCCATGCGTCTGTGGAGAAGTTGTTTGGTTTCTCCAATATAAAGATCAGATCATTCCTCCATAGATTTTTTTGCCAGGCCTCCAAGCTTTCGTTCCTCTTATTAGTCAGTAATGTTCTTAACATCATGCAGAGACTTTAAACTGACTGAGCATCAATGGAAATATTTCATCTTCTAGAAATAACATCAGTTCTTTGTTTGCTATTCCTCAGCTACTTTTTTATTCTTCTCCAGTAGTTTTCTTCTTTTTTAGGGATAGAAAATAACAAGTCACTATTTCCAGCTACATCTCTGAAGATGGTAAAAGATTGCAATGTGTTCAGTTCATTTGAAACACAGCCTAACCATGAACTGATGCTTTTCTCGCTCTGCCTTCTGCCACAAGGCTGGTCAGTAAAGCTTTAATCACTGAAATGACTTTCAGCAGGAAAATGGTTTCTGTTTAATTTAACTTCCTCTCTTAAGTTGTTGTTCATCCAGTGCTGTGTTGAAGGGTGACTCTTTTCTCCCCGCCAGTCCTCCTCCTTTTGATTGTCTGAAGAGAAACTGGCCTCATTGTAGTGCTGCTCACCCTGCCCATCTCCTCCAGGACCAATTAGAGGACAGTTATCATCTGGTCATGTCCCTGACCAGATGATAAAAACAACGCCACAATACATGTGTCCCTAGTTAGTATGTTTTCTTGCTTTATCTCAGCCAGAATAATCTAAAGGTAATTATGCACACTGTATCTCTAAGCACAGGAAAAACCTTCAGTCCCCATAAGGCCTGTCGGTCCTCAGAAGGTTGGTAAATATACCAAAGACATCCATACACATAAAATAAACACGAACACATTTCTCCATCCTTGTGGGGACTTTTCATTGACTTTGATTCATTTCTAACCAGTTTCTACAGCCTAAGGTATGGGTTCATACCTAACCCCGATCTAAACTTAGTTCACACTTTAGTCCAAACCCTAAAACAGCATCTGTACACATGGGGACCAGGCATTGGTTCCCACATGAGTATGAGGGCCCCATCATGTGCTAAGATTTATGGAAATGGTCCCCACAATGTAAGAAATATTTGCCCAAACACCCGCATGCTGACCCATTCGCCTACATCCTCACTATTAGTGGAGGAGAAAAGCAGCTTCTCTCACAGATCAGCCGCATCAGGACGCCCCTCAGACATATTAAGCAGCTCTGGAGGACAGCAGAGACTCAGAGCCTGGATCATTCCGTCACACAGCCAGTGGGGACCAATATTATTACTCCATGGTAGAAAATGTACTTATTTTTCAATTGAAGTTTTGTTTTTTTGTTTGTTTGTAGGCACCTGTCCACATTTCTTTCATTTTTATTGCAAAATTTAACCAGAGTAATGGAAAAATTACAGGTTAATTTGAATATTCCAAACTTTAATACGTCAGAATGAAATCTGCTTCTACTGAGTAAATATTAAATAACTGCTGTTTGTTTAATCTGATTTTAACCTGAGGGTTAAATGTTATCATGGTTTTAAAACAAATGCAGGGGGAAAAAAAGGTAAAAATTTGAACAAAATAATTTTTAAAAAGTTGCCGAAAAATATCTGAAGAGGAATTGGAAATTAGACATGCGATAATTAGGGCTGGGTAAAAAAATCGATGCCTAGAGAATGAGATGGATTAGTTTAATAGTGACGCTCGTGACGTTCACATTCAAATGAGAGGGAAAGATGAACTCAAGATGACTTCAAGCCAGACAGCTGCAAATATGGCCAATAGATTAACTGAAGAAATTAACAAATGGGGGCAGAGCAGCAAACACCCTGTAGTTACAGACAGCGCTGCTAATATGGTTTGATTCACTGAAGATAATGCAGCTCATGCATGTCTGCTGTGTCACGTCTGCTCGCTCGAGTGACGCTTCACTTTTTCACTTTTCACAAACAAGTTTAAACTTGAGATGTGAACAAAACTGTCTAAAAAGTGCAAACTGTCTGAATTACAAGTTTTCACTTTGTGTTTAATATGACAGGAAAAAATAAAATATGAGTATTTTGAAACCCAGTTGAACCAGTTTCATTATTGTAAAAACAGATCGAATTGAAACTAATTGATTTAGAGCTGTATGAATCAAAATCACATCGATTCAGGACTTTGGCGAAATTACCCAGCCCTACCGATGATGATTGGTTTAGTGTTTTTAGAACTCAAAATTTTATTTGAAATAAAAAAAAAGATTAGTTTAGGCTTGGTGGCGTAGTCAATGTTTAATTTCTCTAACCTAAGATTACGCAATCCAGGTAAGATTTGCACTAAATGATTAGAATATTGGATTTATAATATTAGATTGTACAAATCTGTTTATTTTGTATTTGGAACTTACAGTAGCAGCAATTCAAAATGGCCGCTCCCAGTCAAACGTCAGCCCACTTCCTGCAACTCCCAGCAAGATCCCCTCCAACTTCCAGCCACTGGAGTGACTAGATGGTTCTCTTTAGATCTTAACGTCCACAAATCAAGACAGAAAGAATATTTTAGTACAAAGATTGATGTTTAAACAGGAATTGTAGACGACCAGCCAAAGAAACTGTGGAAACGCTGAATGGCTGCTGCTGTATGGGGAAACAGCACCTCAAATGATTTGCTATCAGTTTAACATCATTGGCAGGTACAGAAAATGTCAGTCTGAACTGTTGAGTAATAAGGAATGGATTCAGACTGTAAAAGTAATATTTAAAATGAAGATCTCTATTCCGACTTACGACAGATAAGGAATAATCCATGGAAAAATAAAAATCCCCAAGCTTGTCCTTTGTAGGACATTGGAAGAACGTCCTCCACCCAGCAGACACGCCTTCCATGACCAAAGGATTGAGTGGGTGCTCGGGGCCATAGATATAAACAACCACTACAGCCAACCATAGCAGTTGGATAAAATACTGGTCTATGCCGTATTCTATATTAGCATCATTGAATATGGTAATAGAAGCAGTAAATTCAGATTTGCTCCCGTCCATCTAAAAGTTCCCATCCTGTAAATCAATCCCCTCATGTAGCTCAGCAGAGGCATGCTAACCAGCCACTCGTTTGATTCAGGGGTGTTAAAAAGGGGGGGCATCAAAAAGCTGCAGGATAGTAGCTCTGGCGGAGCCCCCCTGAAACAGGCGGCGCATAAATAAGAAAGAAACTGCTAAAAACCGTTAAATGAAGAACATTTTATTACTGCTGATGCAAACAGCAGCCTTCATTCCACACGTCTGCTGGTCGTGTTGCAAAGATCTCTGAGTTTCAATTGAAATTTATTCTTCAGAAATTAGTACATTTTTGACTTCATTTATAGATTTATACCAGGTTAGAAACTTCTTTTTATTTTCTAAAAATGGAGATGGTTACTTTCCATTGTTACTATTTTTGCTACCTTATCTGTAACTATAGGATTTAAACCAAAAACGTTTTTTTTTTTTTTATTATTAACACATTTGCTTCTAAAACTGTCCGTCCGCAGGGAGGTGGTTCATCCGGGAGGGCTGGCTGAACATCGTCCCTCCAAAGGGTTCAGAGACGAAGCCCAAGATGTTCTTCCTGTTTTCCGACCTGCTGCTGGAGGCCAAGTGCTGCAGTCCGCTGTCTTTCTCCAGCGGCAGAAAGTACGTGGGCCAGCATGCCTATCCACTGAGAGACGCCGCCATAGAAAAGGTGTTTGGCCACACCAGGAGCAGCGGAGGCCTGCTCAGTGTGAGTGTCTAAAGCTTCAGTAAAGCTCATTCTTTCTTTTCCACTTTGTTTATTTTTTTAAACATGGAAAGTTTGGTTTATGTTTAACTAACTTGATACACTAAAAATATAATTTCCCGTTCCTGTATTTTCCCATTCAGCGGAAACTAAATTCATATAGATATGAATATTGATATTGCATATCAAGTACAACAGTTTTGGCGGGAGTGTAATATAGTACATAATACAATTCCAGAATACAGATGCTGACCAGGCAATACAGAAAAGGATAAAACAAGATAAAAGAATATCTGTATTTTCTAATATTCTAATAGAACTTTCCTGAAAGTGTTTTGTAAGTCAGTGAAAGGTTCTGTAATGTCTGAGCCGCCTTCTTGTATCTCATCGTGCGTTCTTGTACGTTCCCATGTGCTCATTGAACCTCGTCAGCTCTGGTGCTCTTCTTATTCACAACAGCAGCAGACTGAGAACGGAAAAAGTCCCTGGATGTTGTTCTGGCCCCTCCCTCTTTACCCAGAATGCATCAGAGCAGACTTGTCCATTATCTAATGTTTTAAAACCATAACTCCACATCAATATTTCATTCTACTAAATCATCATTTTTTTTCTACTTTCTGGTTATTTGATCGACTGTTGTGAATTTAGACTTTTCTTTAACGGGTCTGTCTATAAATCCATCTATTATCCATGTTATGACTGCTGATCCAAACAGGGAGATGTGTTAAAAGGCGAGGAGGAAGGAAAGCAGGTAAGAAAATAAAGTGAATAGACCAAGAAGCAGCTGTTATTAAACTGATCCGTCGGAAGTTATGAGATCGCTGAATATTAATGCTCTCCTGAAGCAGCCATACACTGAACACAGCAGTGGACTTCTGCCTGAACAAGACATCTTTATTACATTACAGCAGGAGAACAGGGAGACGAGGGAGAGCAGGGAAAGAGGTGCAGAGAGAGCAGCAGAGCCGCCATCAGGATAAAGGATTTCAGAACCTGACGTTTGATTTCAGGGAATAAAGCTCCTGCCACACCTGGACCATTTAGAGCAGCGTCTGCCTGACTTACAGGGAAATCTGGCAAAAATGCTGGCATATGTAGGATGAGTTATGAGCACGCTGAAACACGTCGACAAATGGCGATATGGCGGCGTACGTTCATCCATGGGCCATCAGTTCCAGGTCAGTTATCTGATGGTTGATGACCGCGCTCAGTATCAGTTCATCAGTCAGTCGCTGGCATCTGGCTGGTCCACAAGCCTCATGACCTTGTGCATTAATTCTGGGCGTGAACTTATCAGAAGAACTTCTCCCAACGCATATCAAGGTATCTGGGTGGTTCCAGTTGTTGGCTGAGCGTGTTTCTAACTTCCAGCTACACTGTATACTGGCGTATTGGCAGTGGCAGCCTTTTGGTATAAAGGGGGTTCACAGGAGGAAACCGGCAGTTATCACTCCTCCTCCACAGTTCATCCCCATCACAGGGTGAGCCAGAAGGTGAGAGGGTGATAGATCCTCCCTGCGCTCACCACCCCCCACCACCAACACACTTCCTAGCAGACATGATGCTCAATCTGCTGACACCAGAAACCTCCTTTCTTTAGCTTTCATTTTTATTTACTTTTTTCTTGGTGGGTGGTAAACAGCAGCTAGATTAATAGAAATCTTTTTCTGCAGGCTGTGCGCCTCCAGGCGCATCGCTTCCCCCCTCAGGTCACTGGCTTGTGCATCATTTCATGGGCATTAAGCTGCTGTGCGTTATGCAGAAGTTAGGCTGTCGTTGACCGCGGCGCGCCGTGACGAATGCACGCATGGCCAATAGAAACCGGGCCATCGTCTGGAAAGACCAGGAAGCAAAATGGAGGAAAATTGGCTCCCGGTAATTTGTATGGATCCTTGAGATCCTTGGTCCGACTCTCCCCAGCAAACTCTCAAACTGCTCCATACTGAGCTTTCAGCTGGAAAACGGAGATCTTTCACAAGCCCAAGCTGCTCTCTGGACCTGAGGGTTTCGTGCACCCACAGCCTCTTCTTCCTTGCTGCTCTTTTTCTTCGAACTAGCAGGGCTAGTGCTAGCGCTTGCTTCTTTGCACAGGTCAGATACATATTTGCTGCTGACCAAAAGCTGGAACAACAAACAAATGACTAGACCCGGCAACTCAGCCGGCGCAGCACAAATGCGCTAAACCCCGCGGCCAGCGCAGTGGAAATCGCTTCCTATCTGAAAGGCCCATAAGACTGTTAGAGGTTCTAGTTCCCAAAAACTGTTTCTAAAAAAATAAAAATAAAATAAACAAATAAAAAAATAAATAGTTTGCCTGAAAAGCTTTAAATCACAGGTGTCAAACTGGTTCCAGAAAGGGCCATGTAGCTGCAGGTTTTCTTTCCAACCAAGCAATAGCACACCAGACTCCAGTTACCTCATCAAGGGAGTCCAATCTGAACACGATGACTTGATGAGATGAATGAAGTCTGGTGTGCTATTGCTTGGTTGGAAAGAAAACCTGCAGCCACACGGCCCTTTCTGGAACCAGTTTGACACCCCTGCTTTAAATAGTTGAATATCCTAAAAAAAAATGCTGCTTTCTGCTTTGCTTTTTTTATTTTATTTTATTTTGCAAAAGTCTCAGAAATGGAGTCAGTAATCAGCTGACACTTAATATGTAGCCAACATTTGGAAGAAGAATGTTTTCAAGATGATTTGGATAATAGCGCGTTGTGACAAACACCAGATACAGCACTGGGACTTGATCAACAGCCGATACCGCACCGTGACGTCACTAACCAGTAGGTGGCAGTAGTGTTCTTTGACAAACATGGATGCCTCCAGTAAAGAACATTCACATGAAAATTACTCTGAATTAAAAACACTGATCATTTATTGAACAGGATGGAATCATTTCAGATTTAAAGAACTTTCAGAAGTTTGAATTCTGAATATGAGCGACTTTTTCTTTAAGGGTGTCTGGTTTCCTCTCATTGGATTGAGCCCTGAGGACTGAGAGATTAGATTTTTATGTCTATATTATAATTGGGATTAGGGGTAAACAAAGTAAGATTCCAAAGGGGGAATTGAATGAAATTGTGTCGGTGTGAGTGAGGCAGTGGTTGGATCAGATTAGGCTGCAGATCCGTTTCTGCTGCTCCTCCAGTTAATGCATCTTCTTCAGACTCGCTGAGCGATCTCCCTGCAGCTTATCTAATGGTAGAAATGGCATTTCATTAGCCTCTCGTCCCGCAGAGCTCCGCATGCATACGCAATAGCTCTGCACATCATTTCTCATAACGACACATTATTGATCCCGGGCCCTTACCTTAGCTCAAGGAAAAGGGCTCTCGGCGCTCCGGGGCCCTGATCATGCAGGACCATAAGGAATTAAAGCCAAATTAAATTTGACAGCGTTAAATGTCATAGCAATCTATATGCAAAGTTAAAAAAAATGACTTTTATTAAAAATTCCATTTTTTTCCTCGTCCTTTTTGTCAGATGTTTGGGTACGGCGGTTATTCCTGCCCCACCCCTCCCTGTTTTCCCTCTCCTGACCTTCCCTGTTTTCCCAGCGCTCCCTCCTCCTCCTCCTGTTAATATTCCCTCCCTAATGAAGCGTTTCCTCACATCCTTACGGATTCTATTTGATGTATAAATAATTAGGCTAAATGATGTGCTACCTTCAGGATTTCTGCTTTGCTTTTCTTATTCTACAAAATCATTTCTACTTAGAAGGCTCCGATTTCCTGTCGGCTCCATTATTATTGTTCAGCAGTGGATTTATTTAGCTTAGATTAAACAGCAGTTTATTCTTCCTGACTCACTGAACTCTTTATCATGATGATGCTTTTGATGATGGTCCAACCTGTTCAAACAGCCTCTCTGTGGAAATCATCCTGCTCCATCCAAACGACAGATTGGTCATGTGATGACGAAATGTCAACATGTAGAGACTGTAGACCTAAGATGCTTTTCCTTCCCGCTGACTGTGAGCTGAAAGCTGCTGGAAACGGTTCTCCTCTCCTTCCCTTTCACTGTGCTCCTTTCTTGGGGAAACAAAAGTGGCCTTTATCAGGAGGAGTTTTTGCCTGATATCTACTGCCCCCTGCTGTCTGTTTTACATCACTACAGTAGATATTTCAGTGACTGAAGCCTTTACAATGAGAAATGGTGACATGAGCCTCATATCTACCGACCTTTGGTCCTTCTCGGTTAGTTAGCCCTTTTTTTTCGCCCAGGAATGTTTTTATTATGAAGCTAATTTAATGTTTCATAGCTATAAAGGCTGTTGCAGTTCATTTCTATAGCGCCAATTCACTCAAAAAAAAAAAATGCATATTGATCGATATCGATAATTATTGAAAAGATTTGAAACCATATTTTATGTGCAGCTCTGCCTGACTTTTATAATATTGCTAAATGATTTAATTCCTAGTAAAGAACACAAACACAGACTTCCACTTAATCTCTTTTATTTAACCAACTTTTTTAACCATAACATAATTGTTTTAAAGAAAAATAACTTAAGAGACCTGAGTTATTAAATACTGACAAAGAATAAACCAAAGTGACCAGAAAAAAAAGGACCAAAATAAATATAACAAATAAAAAAAAATAGAATACCCTATTTGGTGGGAATAGTACACCACCAGCTTGTGGTACTAAACATTGTGGACTAGGCTACCATGGAAACTCCACTAACAAGAACAAAACCCAAATCAACTCACCCTTTATTCTAGCATTTCTATGGGCTATTTTTTCCCCTACCCTTCTAGAGGTGCTGCTGGCACCTCAGCTGGTTCAGCTTAGTTTCCTGCTTCTAACCTCGAGTTATTACTTTGGTGCTTCAGGCCCTCAGCATTTCTATCAATTGTTAGAACTACGCTGGAAACTGCCCAGAACTTATTATATATATATTTTCCCGATACCTGAAGATCCCTGGGAGGAGAGCCACAAGGGCCTACACGGCTCGTACTCCCAAGCGGGTGTGAGCTAAGCTTCTAGATGATAAAAAGTTGGTTGTGTTATCAGACTCTTCGCTTTCACTGGTTCCCCTGGGCTACACATTTTTGCTAGGAGTGACTGTGGGCGTTTGTTTTGGTCCGACTTGCCATGACCAAATACTGCCAGACTGCCGAACTACAAAACCCCTTCTTTGGAACAATTTCCTCCTCTCCCTGCTTGCAACATCTTCTATGTGCTCTGTGGGGGTTAGCGTTCTGAGAGGGCTGCTGGAGGACGCGCAAGTGTCTGGGTCCACAGGACATTGTGATTGGTTGGGAGGAAGTAGTGACTAGCATAAACCTTTTGCCATGATAGGCTACAATGATAAGCGAAGCTGAAAACTGCGTTTCTTTATCGGAACTTTTATCAACAACATCTATTTTTTCTTATTGCGCCACACGTCTATCGATCAATATATATCGTTATTGAATTATCGCCCAGCCCTAATTCACAACTTTACAGTACATATTGTTGGACAAACTCGCCCCCCTACTTCCTCCCTGCCTCGGCCGTATCTAGACCCACAGCTAGTTCCTGATTCTCTAGAGCATAAATCAAAAATGTCTGCATCACGCTCACTGCGACACACTGCTGCAGGGAGGATATCCAGCAAGCAGGTGTTAAACGGCGTGGATCTTTAAACCTGTTTGTGAGGTTAAGTTCAGTGTGTGGGCGAAGTAGCAGGCATTCATGAGCACAAACCATATTTACAGTGTTAACTGTAACAACTACAGGGTGTTTGCTGGTCAGCCCCCATTTCATTTATGCCTTCCATCAACCTATTGGCGCCATACTGCAGCTCTGTGGCTCGAAGTAATCTCTTTGGTCTGTAGCACATGAGACATGAGGCACCAATCATTATCAATGTATTGGGGAGTCACCGATCATGTAGGATTGCTTTGACAGCGACGTCCATCTGTCACAAGTTGTGCCCACTTTCTCTGCTAAATGCATTTTCATTTTCTTGAAGCCTTTATTTTCCACTACAGTGCGGGTGTAAATCTTTGCACACTAAAGTGTTTCTACAATAACTGACCTCCGCTTGACAGATCTTGCAACCACTTTTTGTTTTATCCAGCACATTATCTTTAGTTGTTTTAAATCCAAAATGGCTCCTAACATCAGACTCCAGTTGGGATTGCTTGCTGAGCGGCGTGTTACTTGAGTCGACATTTGCACCTACTTGCTCATTTGAACGTGAATGTCACACGTCACTATAAAACATCAATTTTGCAAAAATGATCCAAAATCAATTAAATCTTATTTTTTACCCTGCCCTGTTCTCTATTCATTTTTTTTATACACAATTAAAAGGTTCAAAGTGACCTTGATACAAATAGTCAAGTCCTGGATGAAGGGCTGTCCTTCCCAGAGAGGTAAGCAGAAGGTTTAGAACTCTAAGCAGTTCTGACCTCGCCGCCTTTATAATTAAACTCTGCATCTAATCAACTCTGAGTTTATCATGAGCACTGGCAGATTAGAAGCCCTGATCAATGGAGCGCAGAAAACTCTATTCATCATGGTGATGGAAGGACAGTAGCATCTTTAGCCAGTCTCAGGGAAGGAGAGTCGTTCAAAGGTTGGCTCCGTTTTCATTGGTGTGCTGATGCCCTGAGAGTTAACTAAATATTAACTAAACATTAGCTAACATTAGCTAAAACAGGAGGGGTTGCTGCACTCTGCAAACTGGCTGCCAAAACGGCTTCCAAGCTTCTATAGTTCGGTTACAGAAACATTATAATTCATATAGTCAAACACAAAACCCATAAATAACAGAAGAATCAATCAACCAGTTATTTTCACTTTATTTCTATAGCGCCAATAAACATCAAGTCATCTCAAGACGCTTTACAGAGAGGATTCAACCAGATCCTCCAGTCTGCCTGTGGATGTGCTGATGAGCATCATGTTTGGGGTTTTACTACAGCTGTGTGTTTCCTTTCAGCTCTCACCAGCATGAATCCCACACAGGTGCAGGGATTAAATTATTCTGGTCCCAGGCTCATAGAGAGTAACCCTGGGTAGAAAAAAAATTTAAAAAATTACTCGAAAACAAATAAATAAAAAATAAGTAAAAAAAAAAACAGTATTAACCAATCAGAAGAAGGGGGCGGGTCTTAGCAAAGCGTTTACCTCCTCTTGTTTGTTGCTCAAGTCGCCAGATTGTGGTGCAGTGCTGAAGTTCTACACGGGAAAATCGCCTTGCGTAGTTTACGGCTCTATTCAATGGAGAGACGTGTTTAAAGTAAAAAAATAAATAAAGAAATGAAGCTTTGTGTTTGGAGAGAGAATGGCTCGAAGCGGACACAATGCAGGTTATGACCTCCGGGGAAGATGTCATGACCATAGATACAGGTCTAGAATAACTGGTGCTGGGCATGGCTGGAGGAGACGGGGCCAGATGGCGAGCCATTTAGCAGCTGGTGCAGGAAGTTAGATCAACCAAAGGCTTGCTTCTGCACGCTGTGCTCCAGGAAGCTTATTTACGCAACCAGCAGCAAAAAGGTTGCTACGAAGACATGAGTTAGACGCTGGTTATCAAGCTGCTGTTCATGCCGCTCAGGATTTTTTTTTTTGCTTTAATTCCTGCCAGTGTTAACCCTGAATGAAGCCACTTTTAGAAACAATATAGTTTTGTGATCTTATATTGTTAGTATGATTAGTCCATCAGTCAGACTCTGAAGATATTTTATGTTACACTGAAAAATATTATAATCTAAATATTAATTTTTTTCTTAAAATAAGTGCATTTTTTTTGAACTATGGAGCACATTTCCTTTTGCAAATGGAACAAGACAATTTACATTTAAAATAAATTAAAAAATACAATTGCATTGTCTTATTTCTAGTGCATATTATCTGATTATCTAATTTTAAGGGTAAGATTACTCGTTCATTGGCAGATCATCATTTACCTGCTCAAATTAAAGGTATAAACACTTAATTAAATTCAATATTGACTTATTTCTAGATTGTTTTTGCAGAGCAGCCATTATGATATATTTAATCCCCAGCCAGGTAGGAGAGAAAATCAGTTTTTTGAATCAAACAGGCCGATCCAGCTGGACATGCATGTGTCCATTCTCACCTTTCCGCCCCATAGTTCCTTTAAATAACACTGATCAGGTGGCTCATTTAAACACACAGTGAGATGTGATGCAGCGCTTTGAATGGACCATTGATGGTTTTAGGGCCTTTCTTCTGCATGAAGAAAAGTTTTATATATCAGGATTGTTTTGGCTTATTTCCATTTTTGCGTTGTTGCTCCGATTAAACTTCAGTATGGAGTCCATACCACCATCTTTGTTTATATAGCGCTTTAAAACAGCTACAGCTGTTAACAAAAGTGCTGAATATGGCTTTTAAAGTAAATAAACACAATAAAAAGAATAAAATAACAAATACAACATAACAATATATATTGCTAAAAAAGGCAATAATAAGAAGGCTAAATAAAAACAACAATGTTAATGTCGTGTTTTAAAAATTGCCAGTGGGAGGAGCCTCCCTAATGAGCGAGTAGGCTATTCCAGGAGAGGCAGTGATAGAGGAGGCTGTATTCCCCTAAGCTTCCCTCTGAAACCACGTTCCAACAGGAGCTGCTGACCTGAGGGGACCAAGAAGCTCAGAGAGCTAAGATGGGGCAACGTAATTTATGCACTTAAAACAAAACAAATAATTTTAAAATCAACTCTAAAGTGGAGCCACCAGGGCAATTGGGTCTATAGTAGTGGAGTCACCAGGGCAATTGGGTCTATAGTAGTGGAGTCACCAGGGCAGTTGGGTCTATAGTAGTGGAGTCACCAGGGCAATTGGGTCTATAGTAGTGGAGTCACCAGGGCATTTGGGTCTATAGTAGTGGAGTCACCAGGGCAATTGGGTCTATAGTAGTGGAGTCACCAGGGCAATTGGGTCTATAGTAGTGGAGTCACCAGGGCATTTGGGTCTATAGTAGTGGAGTCACCAGGGCAACAGTAGGGAGTGGAGTCACCAGGGCATTTGGGTCTATAGTAGTGGAGTCACCAGGGCAATTGGGTCTACAGTAGTGGAGTCACCAGGGCATTTGGGTCTATAGTAGTGGAGTCACCAGGGATTATTATACCGGGTTATTTACATAGGTATTTATATGGATGGACATTTATATGAAGGTCTGATGTGTGTTATAAACAGGTTAACTATGCGTAGATCATTTCATAAATGTCTATGCATTGTTTGGCCACCGTACTGACTTAGCGTGGGCCAATCAGAATGCTTATCTGCTCGGTGACGTTCCTGGCTATCTAACTGTGTGAGCAGCCTTTACGTCAGTGCAGTAAAGCTACAGTAACAGTGAACTCTCTCGCGTCATGCTTAGCTCGAAAATAAACTTTTACACTATGTATAATAAAAAATAAAATCAGTAAATAATAACCGACAGGATAATTTGATCAGAAACTTTTCTGTAATTTGTTTCTGGTTTTATTTAGATTGTACAAACATAAAACTGCAGCATGTTAAGACGTCCTGCTGTTAAAACATTCTGTTAAAAAGAACATTTCCTCACATCTATCCTCAGACATCATCCTGCCATCAACTTCTTTTTTTTGTCTAATGTCCTTCCAGTTAACCTTCCCCAAAGTGAAGCTCCTGCTGATGTCCAGCAACCAGGACGACTTTAATGACTGGTACCAGTGCCTGAGCTCAGCCATTAGGTATGTCACTGGTGCTTATGAGTCATTGGGCCTCATGCATCCAGACATTTTCTGGTTGTAAATGTCTCTTCCTTTCTGTCCTCCTGTTGGCTATGATCCTCATGCAGTTAGCCTAGCTAGCCTCGGTCAGCTGTAGCCTCTCCCAGCCCTGCTTCTGTATGTTATCTGAACTTCCCATTGATCCGTACAGGTCTAGATTCTTTTAAAAATGAGATCATTGGCAGCTGATCTGCATCGAAGCTCATTGACTCTTCAGCAACCCCTTACACTAAGCATGCTTGTAGCGACAGTGGAGAGGAAAAACTCCCTTTTTGAACAGGAAGAAACCTCCAGCAGAGAACCAGGCTCAGTGTGGCCGGCCATCTGCTGCTGAGGCCTACTGGGGTTCAAGGAGACAGAAGCTGACAGAAAAAGAAGCATAGATACAATAGGCAACTGTCAACCAGCTCCACAGGCGGCCCCGGCCCAGGAAAACACACAGCCAGGCAGCACATCCAGCCATCCCCATGCCAGAGGATGAAGAGAGCACATCCAGTTAGTCACAGTCAGAGAAACAGGACTACACACTGGAAAACAGGCCAAGCTCCAACATCTAGAAACAAAAGGATGTTGTTGATGGCAGCAGCACATTGATGATATTTCTCTCCAGGATGGAGTCACAGCCAAACAGGGAACAGACCAGATGAAGCTACTATGAGAAAAGCAGCAGAGAGCAGAACGACAGAGATTGAACTAACAGATTCACACGAGTGGGAGAATAGAGATAGAATGAAGCAGAATGATGAAAAGGGGTCCCTATGTCCCTCCAGCAGTCAGTCTAAGCCTATAGCAGCATAACTATAGAGATAGCTCAGATAACCTGAGCCACTCTAACTATAAGTTTTATCAAAAGGAAAGTTTTAAGCCTAGCCTTAAAAGTAGACAGGGTGTCTGCTTCACGGACTAAAAACTGGTAGTTGGTTCCACAGGAGAGAGCCTGACAAGCACAAGTAAAACTCCTGAAGAATATAAACGCATAACTTTTGCGTCTTTTCAGTAACATAAAGAAGTCTGATTTATATCACTAAACATCTCGTAGTAATCGCATTTAATCCTATTATTCAAATATGGAAATACCCCAATGAAAAAAAATGAAAGAAAAAGAAGAATTTTGATAATTCACTCAGTTTCTGGAGTTTTTATTCATTGATTCTAATTTATCGTTTAGACAATAAATCAAAAATTCTTCTCACATTGAGAAACCGATAAATGCTCACCCCTAGTTTAAAACCAAAGGTTCATCTTTCACTTGTAAAGTACAATTAGCTCCACGTCTAACCAAGTTACTTTAGGAAGTATTTCCTCCTCCACTTTCCAAAGATTCATCTCTCTGTTACAGGGATACGACTGCAGGCTGTAATTAAACCTTCCTTAACAAACCGTCTCTTTACAGGAAGCTGCAAACTTCACACACGGTTGTTCAGAGAGAAGAGCCTCGTCACACACCTCTTCCCAGTACGGTGGCCCACAGCAACCAAGTCAGGAAGAGAAACATGGTGTGTGTCAAAGGTCATCACAATTTAAAAAATCTATCCTCGATCAGATGAGTGAATCCTGCCTCTTTCTTCAGAGCGGCATCGAGTCCTCAAAGCATCCGAGGCCCCTGGCTGAGCTGCAGTGTAGCGCTCAGAAGAGGACAAAGCAGTAAAGTGATGCAGAGCAAAGGTACGACCCTTTCTACTTCAGGAGAACATTAATGTTCAATGCAGCTTAAAAAATCGCTCCTAGAAACAAAGCAGCTAAAATTATCAAATGAGACGGCAGAAAAGTCCTCAAACTGACTGAAATACCTGTGTGTGTTGGTGTGTGTGTACCTGTCTAGCCCTCAGAGTGAGGACCATTTTTCCAATTTCACCATCAGATTTAGGACCAGTTGTTGCAAAGTGAGAACATCTTGCTTTAGGGCTGAGGGTGAGCAATGCTCTGGCAGTAGTTAGTGTTAGTCTGAGGGGCATAGAAAGGGTTAAAAATGGCCTCACTATATAGAACAAGACTAGAATGGGTATGCATGAGTGTACACACACATTAGCATCCTAACAGATAACTGTTAAATGAATATAACTGTTAAGTGTTTCAAAGATTGAAAGGTAATTATCAAATGTTCAGGAATGTTCATGTTATATTAGGACAAACAGTCCAGTCTTATGATGCGTTCAAACGCAACGCAATATTGACGTCAAAATGATTGAAACACAGAAATGTGGACGTTGGATCAAACTGGTCCAGTTGTTTCAAAGCTCTGGCTGCTAGACGCTCTGGATGTTTATCTGCTCTGTTCTGTAGCTTCAAGCTAGAGACCTGCTTGGCTTTATCTATTTTGTGAGATGGAAAAATAGTTTTAACACGTTTTTAAGACAAAAAAGTCCCTCTCTGTTAATCAGTTCATCAGGATTATAATCCCGTTAAAATTCAAAAGTTAAAAAACAATCCACTGGACTTTGTTTCCAAGTTTGAAGACGTTTCTTCCATCCAGGAAGATTTTCAATTCAAAATGTCAGAAATGGCGTTGAGTTCAGGGCTTTGGTTGGTCCACTCTATAAAGCCTGGAACTAAACTCTATTCTGACATTTTCCCAACTGAACTTCCTGGATGGAAGAGAAACGTCTAGAGTGGAATATTTTAACTTTTTTGGAGATAACGATGACCTGGATGACAGAAGAATCTTAACTAGCAATATCCCACTATAATCTGCAGTTCTTCTTACTGGGAGCTCCAGACCTCCAGCATCCCGCCAGGAGGCAGCGCTGGGAATCCCCGCTGAAAGCTCTCTGCTGCAGGCAGCCTGTGGGGGATTTCCTGCTGCCGTTCATAGCGGCTGGAAGTGAATAGAAGGTTTTTAAGGTTTGAGGTAAAAACTACAACAACGAGAGTATATAATCTAATATTTTTCATCAGCAGGTTTTAACATTTCTAGTTAATTTAGGTATTTATAATCTGTTTCTCCATAATTGGTAAATAAAAAAAGTTTTAGTGCAGCAATAATGATCAGAGCTGCTCTCTGTTCCTTCTATGTAACAATCCATTCTACCTGCTTCATTTAACCTTTAGAGTTAAACTCCTTTATATTTATTTATTTATTTTTCATCTGCAGAAGCAATGACAGCTGCCAGGTAGTTTCTTTCTCAACCAAAAACCTCCTGGATCAGCTTCTGTGATTGGTTGATGCCCCGGTGTCCAGCGCAAAGTTCAATTTCCTGAACTCCAGCGTTGGACGCTCGGACGCGCTGCTGGTCCTCTGGACGCCGTAACACATAAACTTTACATGTAAATCAGACGCTTTGACGCCCAAAACGCTTTTGGTGTGAACGCAGAATCAGAATTCTGACCCAGTTTGCAGCTTTAGATGAGAACAGGTTAATGTTCATGGTCTAGGATTTTACATGAAGATCACGTCTGCTGCATGTGTTGTAGGTGGTTGTCATGGAAACGCATGAATCCGCATTAATCGCTTGCATTAATCTAAATGTTTGTGTGTCGCTACGAGTTTCCTTCAGACTTGTTAACGTATCTAGACATGATGGCTAACTTGATTAGCCTGTAATCTGTGTTTGAACATCTTCTCTCTCTGTTTACAGAGCAGGAGCTTCCATCCAGGCCTCCTGATCCTCTGAAGGACGTCTTCGGTCTCAGATTAACGCTGATAAACAGTCATCTGATGAGAATAGCCAGCAGCCAGATGTTTTTCCTCTCTTTATTTCCACTTGAAAGCTTTTTATTATTGCTTCCTTTCTCTTTACTGGCTGATTCTGTTACCTACAGAACATCTAATGAACATTTATCAATGAGTTTCTCCTGCTGCCTCCTTTGCAGTGAGTCACGTATAATCCAGAGATAATCCCACCTCAGTAGGAATATGATATATCATGTTAACATTGAACCTTGCTGCTTGAAGTTAATCCACATTCTATATGCCAAAGATTATAAGCTGATTATAACATAGAAGTCATTATACAACATTATTTCCTCTCTCTTGTATTTAATCTTTTTTCTTCCTTTTTACAGATTTTATAATTATTAATCTTATAATTGTCACTATTTTACTACTTTTATCCTTTTTTTACTACTCAAAATGCTTTTTAAAGCTGTTACATTGATTTCAAATAAAACTGAAGATGATAATTATAATATATCCTCATAAAATGAAACAAACTTCCATTTGTGTCCTTGTTTTTTTTTCTGGTCTTGAATTCCTAAAGAATTTTAAATCGGTGTATATAAAGGGAACGTTACCTCACTAGTGTTTTCATCCAAACCATTTAAAATGGTTCTATTCCATTTTTTATTAAAGCTATTCGTTTGTCATGATTTGCTTCAGAGAGACGATGGAGCGTACACACAAATAGAACATACAAGCATTGATCTAGGTGTACTTTCTATATGTGAGAAAGGTAGGTTAGCTACAGTCGTAGCTCTTTATATGGCTTCATTGACAAAAGAATTACCTTTAATCAGATGAGCTCTGAGTCAGTAAACCTGTTTAGAAGATTGAAAGCACATCCAGCGACTCGGTAAAAAGCTGAGCCAAACCCAGCGTGTAGATTCTGGTTTCACCACTATAAGACAGAAAAGGTTCATTTTCTACAGAAGGATATGAAGTTATTGGCAGCAGAAGCCAAGCCGATGCCCTTAAGGATATCTGGTCGAAAACCAGGTCAGATGTAGCAACCATGAAGAGAAAAACAGGTCCCTAATGTCACTGACTCGGTCATACAGGTCTGACCTCTAACGGGACAAATGCAGTCCCAAGTCCAGTATCTGAGCTCATGTGGATATTGAGGACTTTCAACAGAGCCACTAGTTTTAATTTAGATTTAGTTTAGTTCTATAGCTTCAATTTAGAACACGTCATCTCAGGTCACTTTACAGAGATAATTAAACTAGATCATCCAGTCAGATTCATTCAATGTTTTTCAATCTAAGGAAAACCAGCTGATTGCAGTGTGAGCGGCCATCTGCTGAGGCCGACTGGGGTTCAAGGAGACAGAAGCAGACATAGAAAAAGAAGCATAGA
>JAGKQL010000030.1:19286590-19304865 GCA_018398635.1 Cyprinodon brontotheroides | reverse complement strand
CTCTTCAAAAAGTTCATTATGGTGGAAGTGATCGCAAACTTGTTGGGCAACTACTTTCTCAAGAATTTTGATAAGAAAGAGGCGGTTTCTTAAGCAGAGGTTTAATTACATCAACCTTAAAAGCCTTTATACATATTCCTGTAACAGAGATAGATTAATCACATCTAAAATGGAGGAGGAGATCAAAGGGAATACCTCCTTAAATAACCTGGTTGGAACTGGATCTAACATACAAGGTTTAAGGCTTAGATGAAGACAACAATTTTGCTAACTTGTGAAAGTTCAACTGGATCAAAGCAGTCTAAACCCGGTTCAGATTCCCCATGACTACCTCAGGTACTACCATCGCGGATAGAGAGTGCTTATGATCTTATTTTTAATAAGATCAATCTTGTATATAAAAGAAACCCATAAAATCCTTACTGCTAAGAGCAGGTGGAATGGATCGCACCTGACGGTTTAACTAAGCTATGGCTCTGGGTGGGTGAGTTTGGCCCATTCTTTATTCTAAAATGTAAACATTTTAGACAGAAGGTTTGAAAGGGGTGTGAAGGAAGCCATTTACCGTTATAAGAAAAAAAAACACCCCTGAACATTGTTCAGCCAACAATGATGAAACGTAGCAGGCACTGTCTTCTCAAAGGAATGGGCCAACGTATCGGGTATTGCAGGCAAATACGCGACCTCAACGACTCCCCATTATTAAGGGGTGGCACTGTCTTTCCACTTTCAATCTGCATGTTTTCCTGTAATCCAGTTCAAGGCTTTTGCGTGAGGCTACTCTATAAAAAGCCTGGAAACTAGCACCAAACCAGACATTTGGGACTTAAGGAAGCTTCCTGGATGGGGAAGTGAAACGTCTTCAAATTTGGAAAACAAAGTCCAGTGGATTGTTTTTAACTTTAACATTTTTGATCTGCACAAAAGCAGATAGGTGCCAGAACCTCCCAGGGGTCAATCTATTCTGTTCCAAAGGAAAACATCCATATTTCCTACAGCCTTAATAAAATAGACGCATATATTTAAACATCCATGCTGTCTAAATTAAAAGGTGTAGTGGACAAAATTCTTTAAAGTTTGAGTTCTGGTGTAAAAAATCCATACCTACTTTTATCAATAATCTTTCTGCATAAAATTGATATTTACAAGTAATAATGTCAACATAAATTGATTATTTAATATGTTTTAATAAAATAGTTATTTATCTATGATTTTACTGAAGACTCCTAGATGACATGCAGAGACACATACATTTTCTTTTTACCCCATATAACACAAAATCAGGTTTTGAAAAGAGCAGGAATTCTGTACTTATCATCTTTAATGTTAGTATATTGCTGTGCATAATTAACCACAGTGCTTTTGTTATCAAGTAATTATAAACATATAAAAAAAATAGTAAGTAATATGTGAAAAATTAAAATGTTTAGAGTATTCCACTTGATTATTAGAGGGAAGAAATGGTACGGGTGGGCACAGATTGGCTGTTTTGGCTGTGATCTCCATCCTGGAGAAAATATCAGCTGTGCTGCTGCCATCAACACCTTTGTTTCTAGATGTTGGAGCTTGGCCTGTTTTACAGTGTAGTCCTGTTTCTCTGACTATGACTGACTGGATGTGCTCTCTTCATCCTCTGACATGGGAGCTGGCTCGGAGCTCGTCTGCCTGGCTGTGTGTGTCCTTCCTGGACGGGGCAGCCTGTGGAGCTGGTTGACAGTTGCCTTTTGTATCTATGCTTCTTTTCTATGTCTGCTTCTATCTCCTTGAACCCCAGTGGAGTCTCAGCAGATGGCCACTCACACTGAGCCTGGTTCAGCTGGAGGTTTCTTCCTGTTCAAAGGGGAGTTTTCCTCTACCTCCACTGTAAGCTACAAGCATGCTTAGTGTGAGGATTGCTGAAGAATCAATGAGTCGATGCAATCAACTGGTTTTCTTAGATAGAAAACTTTGAATCAATCTGACTGGATGATCTGGTGAACTGGAAAGTGCCCTGAGATGACTTGATGTGAATTGGAGCTATAGAAATAAACTGAAATAAATAAATAAAGCCATGACCACCATTGGTCCCCCATCTAGCTCCACCCCTTGCCTCATGGCAACAACTAACTCCTTAATAAAGTTCTAAACTACTAATAATATCTGCTCTGAGTTTCTCTCATCTGTGTAACGTTATTAGATCTATAGATCAGTGGCATCCAGATTCAGTCCTAATGGCTGCTATCCGCCATGATGGATGAAAAACAGCAGCAGAGGATTAAAAAGCTGAGCTGAAGCAAAAGGAACAAGGAACTAACAGCTTCCTGGAAGAGGAGGAAAGTTAGAAGTGCTCAAAAAAGTACTTAATTACAGGAAAGATATTTAAAAAAACAAACTACTTAATCACAGTAATAAAGTACAGTAATAATGTACTTTGTTACTTTCCACCAGTGAGACTGAAGTACTGCAATCAGCACAGTTAAATGTAGACTTTTCTGTTTCACTGCTGCGTTAAACGCTGAGCTGTAAGCAGTGAGGTACAGCTTTGGTATTGAAAGTAAAGAAGCAGAACAGGCATGCTGAGGTCACACTTTAACTAGACTTAGGTAATGCTATTTACAGAGAATCCTGAACAAGGAAGCAGCTGAGTGGTTCATAATTTATTCACAGGTGGATAGAAAAAATAACAGGATCAAATTCCATAACTGAAGTCTCTGTGAGGCGTTCACTGTCACCATGGACCCAGCTGGTTTTGTTCAGTAATAGTGACGAAAAGAGAAGTGGAAAAATAAAACTTTGGACTTTGAACTTGGAAGCATTTGCTGCCTGATGCTAAAAGATTCATGCGCAGATAATTAAATCTCAAACAAGCTTCATTTTAGATTATCTAAATGACAAAAGAATAAACAGTAAGGTTAATTGAATCGGTAAGACTAATTTCCAAAGGTTATTGAACGCAGCATGAGGAAGACGTTCCGGTAGAGCGCGCGGGGAATTTCCCCGCAGCGCAGCAGGAAGTGAACACCTGCGTCAGACTGTAGGAACCTTGTTTTCTGCGTGTTTAGCTGCTGGTGTGACCGAATGGCTCCGGCTGAGCGCTCATCATGAGCTCCTTCCCTGCGCTGCTGCTCCTGCTGGGGGCCGCGGGCTGCGCCGCTGTGGGCATTCTGTCTGAGGGGGCCCTCACCTGCTCCCGACAGGTAAGAGCCACACGAGGGGCCATGAGCTGTTCCCACTTATCTCAGCTCTTTCCTTTTATTAAACTATTTCTTTTTTATACGGAATAAAAAGTCAGGTTTGATCAAACTGTTAGAATTTAAACCGCGGCTCCTCTTTCTCCATCAATCAAGTTTTTAGACTTTCTCTGCGTCTGGAACCTGCTGCTGACATAGGCGGTTCTAGCCAGGGGCCAACAGGGGCCAGCGCCCCTAGAGGACAGGCCCTGGTCAGGGGAGGATTTAGGAAATGTGGGGCCCTAGGCAAAGACAGGCAGGGCCCCTCTGAATGGAGAAGACAACACATAAAACAGATCCATTCTCCAGATAGAGACATGTTAATAGAATAGACATCCATTCTCTGTTCTGTAGGTTTGTGTCCCTCTGTTCTTGTCCCTTTTCTTCTTGTTTTCCTCTCTATGTTTTGTACTCAGCTGACTTTTCATGCTGTCTCTAAAGGAATGAAAGATTTTTCCAAATGCACTAAGCTCACTTAGCTGATTGCTCCTTCCTGTGTTTCCAAAAAGGCGACGGCAAAAGTAAATAACCCAGTCCTTCTTTTCACTGTAGACAAGCCATGATCTGCTTCGCTGTTCTCCATTTTTCATTTGATGAAATAATAGCTGCATGAATCATGACAGAAGTGACAAGATAGAGGAGAGCAGGAGGCGGGGTTACCAATCTACTCTGCTTCTGGAGAGCAGAGTTCGCTGCTTTTAGATGATGTCGCCTCCAAAGTCTCCAGTAGCAGAAAAAAAGTCTCTAGATTTGGCGCTAGGAGCTTTTTAGAAATCAAAGCTCTAGAGGGGTCGAAAAGTGGCTAAATATAGCTTACTCAAAGCGCCAAGTTAGCAACACTGCTCTTTGCATGGTTTTGTTTTCAAATGGTTTGCTGCTGTCTGTTTTGACCTTTCTGAACATGTGCAAGCAAATGGACTGATCCAATATGGTGGGACACTGAAGGGGGGCTGAGATTACACTTAATATTATCAGAGTTCTGATGGCATTTTAGCCAAAGGATTTTTATCAAAAACATAATAAAATGTGCAGAAATAAGGAATAGTTGTATTAACCATACATGGAAAACGAGAGTTTTATGCAGCTGCCTGGTATTATTATCAATGGTAAACCCCCCCCCCCTGTTGGGATCTCTGTACTGAAAGCATAAACTACAAAAATTGACATATAAATACATTTTCTTGTAAAAAGACTGTATTGTGTCTCCATTTGAGCAGGTAGCTAATTGACCAATATAAGATGATTTAAATTTAAAATAAGCAACAACAAAAAATCCTTCATCTTATTTCAGGTAGTTAATTTGTAATTATCTTATTTTGAAGAAAAAAACAATTTTCTTTGGCAGATGATGTTATTTACCTGCTAATTTAGAGAACTTCTTACTTTTACGACTTTTTGCTGTCATACCAAAATAAATCTCATGATGACAGAATTTTGAGGTTTATATTCTCCTTGTTATAAGAATATTTATCATGATTTCAAGAAGTGTGATTGTATCACAGCATTGGCAGATTATTGCACTTATTTTAGATGGAATCCTCTCTAAAGCAATCCTCTCTATCTTAGTGTATCCATCTCCAAACAGATATAGCATATAACTGATGATAATTGATTTAGACCAATTTAATCATTCAGCTTTAGTGACTCTAAAAACTAAAGTCACCTTAAAACTTCCGCCATACTAGGATATGACCAGGTTTTCATCACAATCATTTTTATTTTTCTGCCCCCCTGAAAAACACAGCGCCCCCCACCTTTCCCCACCACTTGCTGCTGATGACCCAGCTGGACCTTCACATTTGACCCTTTAGTGTAGAGACGAGCTGTTAATGAAAGACTCGGGTTAAATCGGGTTGAAATCATGACCCCGCCACCACCGTGCTTAGTGCTCCAGGTGTTTTTTTCTCTCTCTGCTGATTTTCACTGGTCCTTCTGCCATTTCTTCGTATCCGTTGTTGTTTAATTCTCTGATTCCAGCACTTCTCTCTCATTTTTCTTACAGATTTTCAGTGTGCCTTCTCCACTTATTACGATATTCCCATTTTATTTGAAGTTTTATATTTAATGGGGATTTTACTTTAACCTGGAAGTCCAAAAGGCTTCACTTCTACTATCATTTCTGTTCTTTCTGCAACTTTCTCTCCCCTTCTTTTTGGTGGTAAACCCACTTTAAGAGTATTGCTGCCCCCTAAAGGGCTGCAGAGAGAAGTACCAGTGTCTTCCTTCTATCTGCATTTTGAAATGATTGTTTTGTTAAATTATAATTATATTTCAAATGCAATGAACTGTCCATCCCTAATAACTGGGATGTATTGCATTAAGGTAGGGCTGCGGTTTATGGAGGACCAACTCTGCCATATTTAAAAAATAAATACAGAAATAAATAAATGCTCAATAAATATAAAAAGTATACATACAATTAATTGCCAACAAAAATACAATAAACAAATAAATGTAAGTAGAAATTAAATTATACAGTGAAACATAAATGAATATAACTCTTAAAATTAGCTTTATTTATTTGCCTTTTGTAATATTTACCTTATTTATTTTTCTGTCCTTTTATAATCTTCAACTTTATTTTTTTAATTATTTACATTTTTAAGTATTTATTTATGTGCATGTTATAAATATTTTTGTCTGTTTTTATTCTTCCTTTGTATTTTTTTATCTTAGTTATTTCTTCGCCGCTATTTATTTCTGTCTGCCCTTTTTACATTTCTGTATGCATGTTTATTGTATTTTTGGTGGCAATTAATTGTATGCTTATTTATTTATTGAGCCTTTATTTATTTCTGTATTTCTTTTTAAATATTGCAGAGTTGGTCCTCCATAGCGGTTTGAGAACACGTTCATTATGCTTTAATTTGCAGCACCAAGGATGCAGAGTTTATTTTAACTTCACTGTAATCCATCCACAGATTATTAAAAAAAAATGGAATAATCATAAATAAAATGCAAGGCTGGGCAATTAATTGCATTTTGCAATTTAATTGCAATTTAACAAAACACATTTTCACATTGAAAAGGCACTCAATTTTAATCACACTATATTTAACAACAGTAAAACATCAGTCCCAACTCCAGCCCTTTAGGTGGCGCTAAGACGCTTAGAGTGGGTTTGTCCGGCACAGAATGGTAGATAGTTTTGCAGCTAGCCTGCCGGTTCGTGCACGCAATTAAAAGCAAACACTTTTTCACACAAATGCTACAGTAAAGTCCTGCAACAATGAACTCTGAGCAAGCAAGCTTTCACAACCCGGAAGCCTGGGGCGAAAAAAAAACCCCTACAAGTTTGGGGTTAGGGTAAAGTAAAACTGAAATAAAATTACAAACGCAGATTTAGTTAAAAATTATCGCAATTATGATATTTTGATATATCATTCAGCCCTACTTGAAATTGAACTCGTCTATATTATATTGTTTTTATATATCTTTTTTCTTTAGGGCTGACGAAAAAAAAAATGTACGATAAAAAATCAACCAAAATTGCGACTCAGATTTTATTTCGATTTTACTTTATCCAACTCCTAAGTTGTAGTTGTAGAGTTCATTGTTGCAGGACTTTACTGTAGCATTTGTCTGAAAAAGTGTTTGCTTTTACTTGCGTGCACGAACCTGCAGGCTAGCCGCAAAACTATCTACCATTCTGTGCCGGACAAACCCACTCTAAGCGTCTTAGCGCCACCTAAAGGGCTGGAGTTGGAAATGTGTCTCACTATTGTTAAGTAAAGTGTGATTAAAATTTAATGCCTTTGCGATTGGAAAATTGGGTTTTATGAAATTGCAAAATGAAATGAATTGCCCAGCCCTAATTTGAAAACTGTATAATATTCTCAATGATAAAAATATATTTAAAAAATATTATTAATACTTTGTGAGGAGCAAGGAGGGAAATATGTTTAGTTTTCTGAGAAATTCTTCAATCCTCTTTAAAATGGCGTTCCTCAGGGTTACTGTTTTCTGACGTTTTATTTGTGAATACGGACCCAGATGTTTATTACCGGGTCATTAAAGCCCAGGGAATAAAATCTGAGTTAATCTGCCTTCATTTTTATCCTTTGAATATCTAAGAATAACATTTGTTCTCTTTGTTCCTGATACAGGATGTGAATTGTACAACTAAATACAGTAAGTTTTTTTTTACATCACCATAGGACACTATATTCTTTGATCATTGATTGTTATACTCGTTTTACTTTGAAGGTTTTTTTTATTATTTTGAAAAGGTTTAGAAGTGCTTACCTTTTTTAATGTGAGATTCTTGTAACAGAAAATATCCCTATTTTCTATATTTTTCTATATCTAGACCTGAATCACATCTAATATGTAGAATATTAAGCCGTGTTAAATCATCTTACAGTTAAACCCAAAACAAGCTGTCTATAACCTTTGCATGCCTGTTTGTGTCTGCAGGTAACTGCATGGACCCTGGGTGGCTGGTGAGCCACAGGTACACCCCCAGCGAACCTGCAGATCTCCAGGTGTCAATAGACACCAGACTAGATGATGCAGGACACCTGCAGCCGGTCCTTCAGGCCAACTGGACATTGAAGGACGATGGTGAGTCCGTCTGTCTCCTGGTTTTTAGCAGGATTGATTTTGTTCTTCAATATTTCAGTATGCATGTGTTAAATGTCTTCCACCTGAACCCTGTGAACAATTTCAATTTCAATTCAGTTTATTTATATAGCGCCACCCACACAACATGTCATCTCAAGAGCATCTTTACAGTTCAACCAGATCATCCAGTCAAATTGATACAAAGTTTTATCTATCTAAGGAAAACCAGTTGATTGCATTGACGCTCATTGACTCAAATACAACTCCCCCACACTAAGCATGCTTGTAGCGACAGTGGAGAGGAAAAACTCCCTTTGAACAGGAAGAAACCTCCAGCAGAACCAGGCTCAGTGTGAGCGCCATCTGCCGAGGCCGCCGACTGGGGTTCAAGGGAGACAGAAGCAGAGATACAAAAAGCAGCTGTAAAAAGGCCCCATCCAGGAAAACACACAGCCAGGCAGACGAGTTTCCAAGGCAGCTCCCATGCCAGAGGATCAAGAGAGCACATCCACTCAGTCACGGTCAGAGAAACAGGGACCACAATGGAAAACAGTGGCCGATCTCCAACATCTATAAACAAGTGTGTTGGATGGAAGCAGCACAGCTGATGTTTCTTTCCAGGATGGAGTCACAGCCAAACAGGAAAATGATTTTGAGGCAAAGCTACTCTGAGATGAAAAGCAGAGAGAGCAGAAGGTTAGAGATTGAAGTAACAGATTCTGCAGAATAGGAGAACAGAGAGAGAATGAAGAAGAATGATGAAATGGGGGTCCCCTATGTCCTCCAAAAAAGTCTAAGCCTATAGCAGCATAACTATAGAGATAGATCAGGATAACCTGAGCCACCCTAACTATAAGCTTTATCAAAAGGAAAAGTTTTAAGCCTAGCCTTAAAAGTAGACAGGGTGTCTCTGCCTCACGGACTAAAACAGGTAGTTGGTTCCACAGGAGAGGAGCCTGATAACTAAAAGATCTGCCTCCCATTCTACTTTTAGAAATTCTGGGAACCACTAGTGAACCTGCAGATTGAGAGCGAAGTGCTCTGTTAGGAACATAAGGAACAATCAGATCTCTGACATCAGATGGAGCTTGGCCATTTAAGGCTTTATATGTGAGAAGGAGGATTTTAAATTCTATTCTTGATTTAACAGGAAGCCAATGGAAGAGAAGACAGGATAAATTAGATATGATCTCTTTTTCATTTTCATCAGAACTCTGGCTGCAGCATTTTGCTTGGATCAGCTGAAGGCTTTTAACTACAGTTTGTGGACTTCCTGATAGTAAAGAATTATAATAGTCCAGCCTTGAAGTAACAAATGCATGGACTAGTTTCTCAGCATCACCCCTGACAGGAGATGATTGCTCATTTTGCAATATTCCTCAGATGAAAGAAGGAAATTCTGAAAACTCTTTTGACATGGGATTTAAATGACAGGTCCTGATCAAAAACAACACCAAGATTTTTTACTTTATTATCTGAAATCAGTTTAATCCCATCCAAATGAAGTGACTGACTAATCAGCTTCTTTCACAAAGACTCTGGTCCAAAGACTATAACTTCTGTTTTGTCTGCATTCAGAAGCAGAAAGTTAAGAGTCATCCAGGTTTTTATGTTCTTCTACAGACATGCCTGTAATCTATGTAATGGGTTAGTTTCATCTGGATTATAGACAGATATAGCTGGGTATCATCAACATAACAGTGGAAATTAATCCCATGCTGTCTAATAATTCTACCAATTGGGAGCATGTATAAAGTAAAGAGAATTGGTCCACAGCACTGATCCCTGTGGTGCTCCACAGGTAACTAACCTTTGAGAGCGTGTTGAAGATCTATCATTAACATGAACAAACTGAATTTGATCAGATAGATAAGATTTAAAAACCAGTCTAGTGCTGTTCCTTTAATTCCAACAAGATATTCAAGTCACTTTTCTAAAAGAATATTATGGTCAACTGTATCAAATGCAGCACTAAGATCCAACAGGACGAGCACAGATACAAGTCCATTATCTGAGGCCATGGAGAATATCATTAGTGACTTTCACCAGAGCTGTTTCAGTGCTATGATGAGCTCTAAAGCCAGACTGAAACTCTTCAAAAAGTTCATTATGGTGGAAGTGATCGCAAACTTGTTTGGCAACTACTTTCTCAAGAATTTTGGATAAGAAAGGAAGATTGGATATAGGTCTATAATTGATGAAGTCATCTGGGTCAAGAGACGGTTTCTTAAGCAGAGGTTTAATTACAGCAACCTTAAAAAGCTTTTAGGTACATATCCTGTAACAGAGATAGATTAATCACAGAGTCTAAAATGGAGGAGGAGATCAAGGGAATACCTCCTTAAATAACCTGGTTGGAACTGGATCTAACATATATAGCTGAAGGCTTAGATGAAGATTAATTTTGCTAATTCAGAGAGTTCAACTGGATCAAAGCAGTCTAAAACCCGGTTCCTCAGATTCCATGACTACCTCAGATACAATCGCGGATAGAGGAGTGCTTATGATCTTATTTTTAATAAGATCAATCTTATTATAAAAGAATCCCATAAAATCATTGCTGCTAAGAGCAGGTGGAATGGACGGGTTCAACAGAGCTATGGCTCTGGGTGAGTTTGACAACTGTATTAAAAAAGAAATCTAGGATTATTCTTATTCTCCTCTATTAATGAGGAGAATGCGCTGCTCTTGCTTTACAAAGGGTCCTCTTATACAGCTATAAACCATTTTTTCCAGACTAGAAAGGACTCTTGCCTGTGGGCGATATTTTCTCTCCAGTTTCCTAGCATTTTGCTTCTCCAAAGTACGCAGCTCTGCATTAAACCAAGGAGCAAGCTTTCTATTTTAACGGTTTTCATTTTCAAAGGAGCTGCTTTGTCTCAGGCAATACGCAGAAAACTAGCAACCCCATCAACAAAATCATCAACCTGTGAAGGGAATAAGCTAAGCTTTTGCACTCTGCAGCACTGCTCAGTGACAGAGAGGAGAGAAAAGTGAAGCAGATTCTTTAAAATTTATAACTATCTGATAAAGATCTACTAAAATTGAACCTTCTTTTGGGGAGGAGAACTCTGTTAAAGTAATCCTGAAGGTTATTAGAAAGTGGTCAGAGAGAGACAACAGGGTTGTGAGGAAATACTGTTATTTCTTCACATTCTATGTCAGAGGTCAGCACAAGATCAAAAGTATGAAGATGAGAATGCGTGGGATATTCACACATTGAACAGAGAAACTAACATCTGCATCTCTCAACAGGTAGCATTAGTTTCCTGAAGGCCACTGAGCTTCATCTTCTTGTGAAGGCCACCAACCAGCAGATGTGTCTGCGATATTCTTTGAAAGACAAACTGGAGATGAGGAGCCCGTCAGGAGAGAAGGTGAGGCTCTATGAAAGAAAACACAGAAACCAAAGCTCTGCTTTAGTTATAATCTTTTTGCAGCTAAACAGCTGTTTAGCTGGCTGCTAACAGGTGTTCAGCAGGCAGCTATCAGCTGTTTAGCTAGCTGCTAACAGATGTTTAGCTTGCAGCTATCAGCTGTTTAACTTGCGGCTAACAGCTGTTCAGCAGGCAGCTATCAGCTGTTTAGCTGGCTGCTAACAGATGTTTAGCTTGCAGCTATCAGCTGTTTAACTTGCGGCTAACAGCTGTTTAGCAGGCGGCTAACAGCTGTTTAGCTTGAAGCTAACAGCTGTTTAGCAGGCGGCTAACAGCTGTTTAGCTTGAAGCTAACAGCTGTTTAGCTGGAAGCTAACAGCTGTTTAGCTGGAAGCTAACAGCTGTTTAGCAGGCAGCTAACAGCTGTTTAGCTTGCAGCTAACAGCTGTTTAGCAGGCAGCTAACAGCTGTTTATTATTATTAATGTAGGATGAACAGCTATTTATCTCAAAGCTAACAGCTGTTCTGGTAGCTAGGAGCTCAGCTAATAAAACTAACAGTTTTATAACAGGCAGGATATAACAAATGAAAAATTTTAAAATAAAACAACAAGTATAATTTATTTTCTGTTTTTTGTCTTAAATTTAAACATTTCTGCGAAGCTCCACCAACCTAAACCATAATTCTATTCGTCTAAATCACTTAAAGTGGAAATGAAACATGAAAATTAGCTTCCTTTATAAGTTTGGTCTCTCATTATTATCCATACTTAAAAAATTAAAAATTGAAAAATATAAAAGTAGAAAAGAAATTGGTATTGTTTATGATTTATTTAATAAATATTTAGTTTTCAAATAGTTCGTAGCTAAATATTTCTTTAACACAGTCTAAGAATTTTAGTTTACAAACTAAATATTTAGCTCCAAAGCTAATATGTATTTAACTAGGGCTGGGTATTGTTCAAAAAATGTTTGGTTCCGGTACCAATACCGACATACCTTCACTTCTAACAGACAGACACGGTTCCTGAGATGAATACTTTTTCGATACTAGTTTTATAATATCAATTCACAGAACACAGTCTAAAATTACAGCAACAGCAATAAAATACAAATCTTGAGTTTTATTTTCAGCTCTGTTTTTCCATTTACATTTTTCCTCTTACAGTAAAAAAGATTCAGCTGTCTAATCTTCACTGTTAAATTGTGAGGACCTTTTTACTTAGCAGTTTTCCTTTAGAAAAATGACCATGGTCTGACAAACAAGCCCGACTGAATGGGATCCTACTGCCATTCGCCAGTGCTGGTATGTGTAAGGGGACAGTCTGACACCGTCTAAGAGATGAAGCTATTGGAAGGCAGGATGAACTGATTGCACTTATTAGTTTTCACAGTCTAAGAGATGGATTTTCCCACTTAAAAACATAAGCTAAAAGCCAGACACAGTCTATCTCCCACTAACAGATCACAGCAAAGATATAGCTGCAAGGCAAAATAAAGGATAGAGTAGCTAGCAACCAGCTACGGTCAGAGCCATGAAGCTAACAGCCAGACACAGTCTAAGCCATGAAGCTAACAGCCAGCAAAAGAGCTGCTTCAGCCAGCCACAGCGTCAGAAGCTGAAGCTATAAGCCAGACACAGTCTAAGAGCGAAGGTAGCAGACGTCTATTTTGCTGCTAACTGCCAGATCCAGTTGAGAAAAGCTAACAGCCAGACACATTCACTCAGCTCTGGCTGCTCCTAACAGCCCGACACAGCTGAGAGGATGAAGCTAACAGCCTTGCACAGTGCGAGATGAAGCTAACTTCTTGCAGTCAAACAGATGAGCAACTTTCTGACACAGTCTTCAATGTTTCCGCCAGCACGATGTATTGCAGATGAAGCTACTATTAGCATCAGTCTTAATAAAGTGAAGCTAACTTTGACCTGGGGGCATTTTAAAGGGGTTCTAACAGCCAGACGCAGTGCAACCCAGTTCACAACAGATACACATGAACACTGGCTGTAGGCGGAGACCACAGTCTCCTGTGTAGCATAACAGCCAGACACAGTCTACGTTAAGAAGTTACAGCCAATCACACGGGAAACTTGGTGAAGCGAACAGCGCAGGCACAGTCTCGATACTCTGTAGAACCGAAGCATTTCGGTCGGTACCATAAAAGAGACCGAAGTTCGGTACCCAGCCCTATATTTAACAAACACAGTATCTAGTAAATTCTGTAAATAAATACTCAGTTAAAATAATAATTATTTAGCCTCATGACACATTTTTTAACTGAGAATCTAAATATTTAGTTTGGAACTTTGAGTTTTATTAAAAAATCAATGACATAATAAAATAAACCTCCTTATTGTTCTCTTAAAACTCACAAAATAACCATAAATATAGCTCCTAATTTTTGACAGACTAACTTAACAAACAGCACCCTAAAACTGAATACATCGGTATTGGAAGACGAAGCAGAAAGGACAGTAGAGCATCTGAATCTGATCGCCGCGATGGGAAAATGTGGAGCAACGAAACGGGTGAAAAATGCTCCTGCGGTTCACCGCCGCAATGGATCTATCTGCTGTCAGGAGGCTGACCTGGACCACCTACTAATGTTGGAACATTTAGATCGCCGTGCCGACAGGTGGACGTTTGGTGGCCATGCTGTCCCTGAAGGACATCAAAGTGGAGACATTGGAGAAACACCAATAAAAACATTACATGAATAAATCCATTGGGACGGTGAGGGAGATGAAGCTAACAGACAGACACAGTCTAAGAGATGAAGCTAACAGCCAGACACAGTCTAGGAGATGAAGCTAACAGCCAGACACAGTCTAGGAGATGAAGCTAACAGCCAGACACAGTCTAGGAGATGAAGCTAACAGCCAGACACAGTCTAGGAGATGAAGCTAACAGCCAGACACAGTCTAAGAGATGAAGCTAACAGCCAGACACAGTCTAAGAGATGAAGCTAACAGCCAGACACAGTCTAGGAGATGAAGCTAACAGCCAGACACAGTCTAAGAGATGAAGCTAACAGCCAGACACAGTCTAGGAGATGAAGCTAACAGCCAGACACAGTCTAAGAGATGAAGCTAACAGCCAGACACAGTCTAGGAGATGAAGCTAACAGCCAGACACAGTCTAAGAGATGAAGCTAACAGCCAGACACAGTCTAAGAGATGAAGCTAACAGCCAGACACAGTCTAAGAGATGAAGCTAACAGCCAGACACAGTCTAGCAGATGAAGCTAACAGCCAGACACAGTCTAGGAGATGAAGCTAACAGCCAGACACAGTCTAAGAGATGAAGCTAACAGCCAGACACAGTCTAAGAGATGAAGCTAACAGCCAGACACAGTCTAAGAGATGAAGCTAACAGCCAGACACAGTCTAGGAGATGAAGCTAACAGCCAGACACAGTCTAGGAGATGAAGCTAACAGCCTGACACAGTCTAAGAGATGAAGCTAACAGCCAGACACAGTCTAAGAGATGAAGCTAACAGCCAGACACAGTCTAGGAGATGAAGCTAACAGCCAGACACAGTCTAAGAGATGAAGCTAACGGCCAGACACAGTCTAAGAGATGAAGCTAACGGCCAGACACAGTCTAGGAGATGAAGCTAACAGCCAGACACAGTCTAAGAGATGAAGCTAACAGCCAGACACAGTCTAAGAGATGAAGCTAACAGCCAGACACAGTCTAAGAGATGAAGCTAACGGCCAGACACAGTCTAAGAGATGAAGCTAACAGCCAGACACAGTCTAGGAGATGAAGCTAACAGCCAGACACAGTCTAAGAGATGAAGCTAACGGCCAGACACAGTCTAAGAGATGAAGCTAACGGCCAGACACAGTCTAGGAGATGAAGCTAACGGCCAGACACAGTCTAGGAGATGAAGCTAACAGCCAGACACAGTCTAAGAGATGAAGCTAACAGCCAGACACAGTCTAAGAGATGAAGCTAACAGCCAGACACAGTCTAGGAGATGAAGCTAACAGCCAGACACAGTCTAAGAGATGAAGCTAACAGCCAGACACAGTCTAGGAGATGAAGCTAACAGCCAGACACAGTCTAAGAGATGAAGCTAACAGCCAGACACAGTCTAGGAGATGAAGCTAACAGCCAGACACAGTCTAGGAGATGAAGCTAACAGCCAGACACAGTCTAGGAGATGAAGTTGGTTTGGTTGATAGTTTCATTTCCACCTTTGCAAACATTGTTAAATGTTCGTGCATCGTCTTTATCTCTGGAGTTTATACGAATCCAATAAAATGGTGATAAAGGAAAGAAGTGTTCAACTCTGCACCAGTTAAATAAAGGATGGATGGTTATTGACTTTATTGATCTTTGCAAAGATGAGAACAAAGATGATCATAAACAGCTCCATGTTGTTCTGATTTTCTCTCTCTAACTAAAAGCTGTGAAGGTTTCCAGTTAACCCAACACACTGCAGACAGCTGAAGAAAACAGTAAAATGTTGAATAAAGGGAGTCTGGCCTGTTAGGAGAAACTATTCCAGATAATCCCTGATGAAGAAGAAAACACTTGAGTGACACTTTTAGAAAGTAAATCCAGTATAATGAAGGAATTTCCAGGGAATGGATTTTTCCAATGATCTCAGGGTTGATTTGAACCGACGTAGTGAAGGTGATCAAAGCTGCAGCTTCGGGGGGGTTTCTGGTTCAGTCTCTAAAAATTGTCCCGTCGTGTTTCCAATTGGTTCCAGTGGTCGTTCTCGTCCGCTGCGCTGGTGCTGAATCCTGGTGAGCAGTACGCCGTGTCCGTTTACAACATCCCCAAACCAGAGCAGGGCCACAGCAGCATCGACGTCAGCAGAGACATCCGGGTCCCAGGTGAGTCGGTCCAGGAGGAAGTGGGGAGATCCACACTGCCTCAGGCACAGAATTCTTTCCTTTCTTTGGTCACTTCCTGCCAAACTGTTTGAATAAATGGATGACTTGTGGTCTGTTCTTTAAGACTGCGGACAGCCCAAAATGAAGATGACCCAGTTTTGCATTGAGGGAGGTGAGTTAAACGTCTGCCTCTTCAGTGAAGTTTAAAGAGTTAAAGCTTCTAATAATCCATCCTATCCCTGCAGGCAGCCTGTGGGAGCCTAACATCAGCTTTGATGGGACCGCCCACGGCTCCCTGGCGGTCCGCTTCAGCCCTCACGTCCTGTCTAAGGAGTACCTGGTTATCATGAAATGTGGCTCCATCACAGAGAACCTCAGTGTGAAAACGGTGAGACCCAACCTCACGCCTATCACCGATTTTATAAGGGAGCCGCTTCCAACCGTCTACATGAATGAGTGGGAATGATCATGTTCATCAACTCTTTGGAGAACCTGCTGTAAACTGGCTGCAGCTGCTGAATGAAGTCTGTTTATTACTTCAGTATACTTCAGTATTCAGTTTAAAAACAGTTTTGTAGAAGTTAAAGTATTAAATTCAGCTTTTTACTGGAGCGTAAAACTAACATTTAAAAACAAAACAAAAACAAAGTACAAAAGTAAAAGTAATGCAAATTAAAGGAACATTTTCTAGAATTCTGGATGATAACTTCCTCCTTAGATTTAATTTTCTTAGTTTTATAACTGATGGTAACACAGAAAATATAAACAGATCATCAGTCAGATTGATTAAAAGTTTTTCTATCTAAGGGAAAACCAGCTGATTGCATCAACACATTGACTCGCTTCAGCAATCCCACTCACACTAAGCATGCTTGTAGCGACGGTGGAGAGGAAAAACTTCCCTTTTATTAGCAGGAAGAAACCTCCAACAGGACCAGGCTCAGTGTGCCATCCATCTGGCAAAGAGGCCGACTGGAGGTTCAAGGAGACAGAAGCAGACATAGAAAAAGAAACATAGATACAAAGGGCAGCTGGTCCTTCCAGCAGCTCACAGGCGGCCAGTCCAGGAACACACACAGCCCGGGCGAGGCGAGGCTCTCGAGAGCCAGCTCCCCATGTGAGGATGAAGAGAGAGAGCACATCCAGTTAGTCACAGTCAGAGAAGCAGGACTACACACTGGAAAACAGGGGCCAAGCTCCAGCATCTAGAAACAAAGGTGTTGATGGCAGCAGCACAGCTGATATTTCTCTCAGGATGGAGTCACAGCCAAAAACAGGAACAGACCAGATGAAGCTACTATGAGAAAAAGCAGAGAGAGCAGAGCGTTAGGGATTGAACTAACAGATTCTGCAGAGTGGGAGGGAATAGAGATAGAATGAAGCCGAATGATGAAAAGGGGTCCCTATGTCCTCCAGCAGTCTAAGCCTATAGCAGCATAACTATAGAGATAGCTCAGGATAACCTGAGCCACTCTAACTAAAAGCTTTATCAAAAAAAGAGAAAGTTTTAAGCCTAGCCTTAAAAGTAGACAGGGTGTCTGCCTCACGGGACTAAAACTGGTAGTTGGTTCCCACAGGAGGAGCCTGATAACTAAAAGATCTGCCTCCCATTCTACTTTTAGAAAATTCTAGGAACCACTAGTAAACCTGCAGATTGAGGCGAGTGCTCTGTTGGAACATAAGGAACAATCAGATCTCTGATATCAGATGGAGCTTGGCCATTTAAGGCTTTATATGTGAGAAGGAGGATTTTAAATTCTATTCTGGATTCAACAGGAAGCCAATGAAGAGAAAACCAGGATAGGAGAGCCGATATGATCTCTCTTTTTCTAATTTTACATCAGAACTCTGGCTGCAGCATTTTGCGGATCAGCTAAAGAAGGCTTTTTAACTACAGTTTGTGGACTTCCTGATAGTAAAGAATTACAATAAAGTCCAGCCTTGAGTAACAAATGCATGGACTAGTTTCTCAAAACAATCACCAAGATTTTTTTACTTTATTATCTGAAATCCAGTTTAATCCACCATCCAAATGAAGTGACTGACTAATCAGCTTCTTTTTCAGAGACTCTGGTCCAAAGACTGTAACTTCTGTTTTTGTCTGCATTCAGAAGGAGAAAGTTAAGAGTCATCCAGGTTTTTTATGTCTTCAGACATGCCTGTAATCTATATGTAATGGGTTAGCTTCATCTGGGATTATAGACAGATATAGCTGGGTATCATCAACGCATAACAGTGAAATTAATCCTACTGCCTAATAACTCTACCAATTGGGAGC
>JAGKQL010000030.1:19258350-19285954 GCA_018398635.1 Cyprinodon brontotheroides | reverse complement strand
ATGTATAAAGTAAAAAGTGGTGGTCCTAGCACTGATCCCTGTGGTACTCCCATCATGAGCCTTTGTATGAACAAACTGAATCAGGGATCGTGAGGTCAGGAGATTATCAAACATGTTTGATTTTCCCCCGACCGTCGTGGGCAAATCGCTCAGGGAGCAAAGAAGGATTCTTCTTTTTATTCTTCCTCTCTGATGTAAACACAGCAGCATGGCATGGATGCAATGAGTGAAATGCAGCTCCGTCTGCAAAATTGATGGACCGCAGCAGCGACGCCTGCACAGCCACGTCCTTTTTCCAAATGCGTCGTCGCCTTTTCTTTCTAGGACCTTCAGCACAAATTGCCAAGGCAGCGCGGTTCACTATAGTGAGCTTATTATCCCACTTCTATTTGTTTGGCTTCAGGATAGAGAGCTACAAAGCAGCTCCATCTCACTGCGGATCAGCATCATTTCTGCATTTCATGGCAAAAACTGTACAAATATACACATATATTTATTTATTTATTCATACACATATCTGTGTACATCTGTGTAATGCTAGTATACATTTCTCTCATCAGGACAAACAGGGGAGCGTAAATGTAAAGTTCAGCCTTGATAAATGGCCCAGATCCTGCTGCCTGTTTGATGCAGAGGTAAACATCCTTCATTTCTCCCACAGATCTCAAATTCTGCACCTTTTATCTTACCTTTGACTTTTTTTCTCCTGCAGATTAAACCTTATTTCCTGAAATGTGGAAATGACTGCACTCGTCACAAAACAAGTCACAGCGTTTGTCAAGGTATTGAACATTTTAAACAAACTCTTTTAATCCCCATCCAACTCCAGTTGATGTCCAACTCTTTAGAAAGGTTGTTTTTATGAAATGTGGAAAGTTTAAGGTTGGAATAATAATTATTGGTCGATGTTTGTTTAAATCAGTCTTAATGTTCCCCACATTCGTACTAACATAGATGTCTACAGTAAATTACCTTCCAAAGGCAGCTCAGCATTGGTTGTTGATTTGAACGACAAAATGAAAGTAAATTTGGAAAGAAAATTCCAACCAGTGTACATATAACCAGGGGTGGATTTAGGAAATTTGGGGCCCTAGGCAAAGGCAAATGTGTTGTCTTCTGAATTCAGAAGACAACACATAAAACAGTAACCTGACTCCGCCAGATGGATTTCAGGCTCCGTATATCCATCTGGAAACCTTCCGTTGAAGTAATTTTGGGAAGGGGTGAAAAATACTGCTTAGCTGATTGGCCTATGTTGGTGATAAGGCGGGCCAAATAAACCCAATCAGAGATCAACGAAGCATATGGCGATACTCAACAGACGGGCGAAGAGGAGCCAATTGATAAATCAAACTCTTGCGCTCGAAACCAGTGGGAGAAGAGCAAAAAACATCTTTTCCTCTGAGAAAAGCCTCCAGAGTAGTGTTTGCTCTTCTTTCAGTGAAGAAATACTGTAATTCCCATAAAACTTGCTCGATAGCCACGCTAGCGCTAGTTTTGTCGGCTGAAGCCGCCACGCGTTCTTTGAGACTGAACTGTCTACTTTGCGCGTCTCGTAGCGTCACACCTCCAACCGCCCTCAGAGCCAAGCGCTGATTGGATCGTTCGTTTGGTGAAACGGCTCCAAATTTTCTGCTTTATGCGGAGAGTCTCCAGACTGATCTGCGAGTGAAACCTTGAAAGCTTCCGAGATCGCGAGATCAGGATGGCTACTAAAATAGACCCATTCTACAGATAGAGAAATGTTAATAGAATAGACATCCATTATTTGTTCTAGGTTTTTGTCTCTCTCTAAGATAGAGGAGGGCAGGAGGCAGGGTTACCAATCTACTACGCTCTGGAGAGCAGAGTTTAAGCTGCTTTTAGATGTTGTCTCCAAAGTCTCCAGTAGTAGAAAAAAGTCTCTAGATTTGGCGCTAGGAGCTTTTTAGAAATCAAAGTTCTAGTGGCTAAATATAGCGACTAAAGCACTAAGTTAGCAACACTGCTCTTGGGAAAATTTGGGGTCCTAGGGCAACTGCCTAGTACTGTGTAATGGTTCACCCCCACCCACCCGGCCCTGTTAGGGTCCCTGTGCTGAAAGCATAAACTACAAAAATCGACATATTAATCGGTTTTCTTGTAAAAAGGGTGTATTATGTCTCCATTTGAACAGGTAGCTAATTTACCAATATTAGATGATTTAAATTTAGAATAAGCAACAACAAAAAAATCCCTCATCTTATTTCAAGTAGTTAATATGTAATTATCCGCATATAACATATAGAACTATAATTTCTTTCCTACAGCGAACACCACCCAGACACGTTCCCTGACGTCCTGGTATGGGGCTGTTGGAGGCGTGGCCATGTTCATCATAGTGGCAGTAATAATGTGCATCCTTTGCAGAAAACATGGTATGAAACCCCAATACTTTAATCCTTTTAAACTTTGTGTGTTTGTGGTCTGAAGGACAATGCTTATAGTCTTATCTGCCTTTAGGTAAACGTCCCAACATTGAATCTAAAGAAGAAGGTGGAGAACTGCGGGTGCAGCTCAAACAAGCTCCCAAAGTGATGGTCATTTACTCCCATGACCACAGCCTCTACAAGGACGTAGTGCTCAAACTATGCGCCTTTCTCCAGGACAAATGTGGCACCCAGGTGGTTGTAGACCTGCTGGACAACTCCTCCGTCAGCATGTTGGGTCGTCTCCGCTGGCTGGAGTGGCAGCGGCAGCAGCTGGACCCGTCGGACAAGATCCTGGTGCTTTGCTCTCCTGGCGTTCAGGCCAAGTGGAAGGCCATGTGTGGTCATGGTCGGGTGACTCTGAAGCAGGATCTGCTGTCTCCTACAGATGACATGCTGACTCCCTTTCTCAATCTCTTCCTGCCGGACCTGCACCAGGCGGGCATGTTGGGGAAATACATGGTGGCTTACTTTGAGGACATCTGCAGTGAGAGAGACGTGCCTTCCGTCTTTGACATTGGAATCAAATACATCCTGATGAAGCACTTTGAGGAACTCTACTTCCGCATCTTAGACATGGAGAGGTATCAGCCGGGCCATGTCAATCACATCGAGGGAATCGGAGTGGATGAATACTTCAACTGTGCCTCAGGTAAAGCCCTCAGAGATGCCATAGAAACCTTCCACGCCTATCAGATAGAGGACCCCAATTGGTTCGCAAAGGAGGTGGTTGGCGATGTGGAGGAAGTCCTCTCTGAGACCAACCAGCTCCTCCCACCACTGCAGACCCCTCCTGTCCTTGAGTGCATCCATCCAATCAGAGATCAGCTTCCAGTCTACGTTCACAGCGTTGATACGAAGGAAGAGATCAACTCTGTTCACATCCTTACGCCTCACTTAAACCCAGAGCATCAGCTGTCCTCAGTGGCTGAACTGGTACCAGATGTGAGTTCTGACTGCAGGCCTCTCTACCAACCCAGCCAGGTGGAGGTGTTAATAGCAGACCCCCAGCGCTCCGCTGCAGAGTCTCTGTACATAGCCCAGCCGGTTCTGGGGAAACAACCTTTGCTTCAACAGAACTTGGTTTCGCTCAGGGAACCATCCTCACTTCAGAACTGTACGGAGGACGATGAGAGAGGTTCCTCACCAAGCCTGGAGGACTTTCCAGTGCAGAGACGCCCAGTGGAAATGGAGGAGGAACTCTTAGAGCCAACCGCCCCACGTTCAAGCAGTGGGTCTGACCAAGGCTACATCTCCAAGATGTCCTCCCAGCCTGAAGCTCCTGTTCAAGAGGATCCACTGAAGTCTTTGGTCAGACTGCAGGAGGCGCTGTTTCATTCTGATTACTCCTCCGTATGTCCTGAAAGCACCTGATGGGACTGCAGGACCTTCACTCTGGCAGACAGAAGAAGCTTTTTAGCAACTTGAGCTCATCGTTCTTGGAGATCTCAGTAATCTGTGCTCTAATGTGTTTTTCACACACAGACTCACATTCAGCTACTCATGAGGCAAAATGTCTATTTAATTGTATTTGTTTATAGATGACAAACAGTTTTTTCCTTTGGTTTTGGAGCTTTTGGTTCTCTTGCTTCTGAGTCTGCTTCTGAATCCATTCTTATATCACAATCCTAATATGATGCTTTCAAACTGTAGCTTTCCTGCATCATTGTTTATATTGGTGTGTTTTGTAAATGGTGTTTATATTTACTGTACAGATGGAGGCTGAAAGTCTTGACTGTTGTTTATGGTTCTTTTAAATCCTCCAATAATAATCAAGACAAATGTGTCCAGCTTTTGTTCTTTTATTTCACTTTTGATCTGGAAATTACACAATTTTTTCACTTGAAGGATTATGTCCATAAAGAAAAATTCACCTCTTATATCTATTAAAGGGTCAAAAAAACCCCCCACACAATTCAATTCATTTTATTTCTATAGCACCAATTCACTAACCTGACAACAGCCTGATGCATGTCTCGCTCCGTCCAGCTTCACTCACATACATCTGGGAACCAGCTCATTGAAAGTGATTTCCCCAACCGAATTTATGGTCTGTCCAATCAGGGCGCAGGGCGGGTGTGTCCTGCATGTGGCGTAGTGGCGACCGTGAGATTACAACAACAATGGCGGCTCGCATTGAGGAAGCAAGCGTTAGCATTGATGCTGCTATTTCTTCTGTGTTGTCCAATCTATCTGATATTGTTTCATTAAAAGAACATCAGAGAACGGCTTTGAAGGCTTTTGTTGGTGGAAACGATGTTTTCGCCCTTCTCCCGACCGGATTTGGCAAGAGCTTGATCTACCAAATGGTTCCTCTGGTAGTTAAGGAAATGGGACTACTGCAGCACCCCATCGTTATCATCGTGTCCCCGCTGAATGCTCTCATAGAGGATCACATCAGAGAGGCTGGAAAATTAGGTGTAACAGGTATGCAGCTGGGAGGAATAAACGAAAACGACAACCTCGACGGACGTTGCCAACTGGTATTTGGAAGTCGCGAGTCGTGGCTCAATGAGAAATGGAGGAGCATGCTTGCTTCAGAGGTGTACCAGAAGAACTTAGTGGGGATCGTAGTCGACGAGGTTCACGTCACGTATAAATGGTAAGTTAAAAAATCCTACTGTTGTCACTGAACAACCTATTATATGTGTGATGGATCTATGTCTCTAAGCTACTTGGAGTCTTAAATAAAGTTTATACCTATCAATCTGTCTGTCTGTCTATCAGGGGCGAAGCTGGCAAAGGGAGTCCAGCCTTCAGAGAGAGCTTTGCCCGGCTGGGAGAACTCAGATCAATTGTTAAAGAAGGTGAGTTAATCCTGTAGGCCTACACTGCAAAAAGAGAACTAGAAATAATTTAAAAATTTATTAAAATTAGTGTATTTGTCCTTGATTTAATCAGGTAAATAAGATGATTTGCCAATGGAATAAAACTTTGGCACTTAAAATAGGAACAATTCATCTCAATCATCTTATTTCAAGTGCAGCATGTCTAATTATCTTATTTTAAGGGTACAAAATCCTCATTCGATTGGCAGATAATCTTATTTACCTGCTCAAGTCAAGGATAAATAATCTAACTTTAAGAACATTTTAATTATTTTCAGATCCGTTTTGCAGTGTAAATCTGTAAAAAAATTGTTATGAGGGGCCAAGCAGTGTGGCTGCCTAGGTTGTCGTTGTCCCCCCTTTTCATATTATGCATGTGTTGTCTTTCAGGCACACCTGTCATGGCTTTGACAGCATCTGCTGATATTGTCAACAGAGGCCGGGTGACCAAGCTGCTGAACATGGAGAAGGCAACTCAAGTGACGGTTAGCCCAAACAGAAGCAACATCAGGCTTGGGCTGAAGCATGTTCCTAGTCATGACCTGGACTGCATGGATTGGGTGGTGACGGAGGTCAGAGAGAAGAGACTGTTGATGTCGCCTATCATTATTTACTGCAGATCACTCAAGGCAGTTGGAAGTGTGTTCTGCCATCTCAAAGCTAAACTTGGAGAAGATGCATGGGTGAACAGAGATCCAGAGCATAAGGCTGAAAACATGCTGATCGGAATGTTCCACAGCAAGACACTGCCACAGTACAAACAGAGAGTGCTGGCATCCTTTAGGGGTGAGGGTAGCTGCAGGGTTGTTGTTGCTACAACTGCGCTGGGGATGGGCCTCAATTTTCCTAATATCTCACATGTTGTCATGTACGGGGCACCAGAGGATGTGGAAGACATAGTGCAACAGGTTGGGAGGGCTGGGAGAAACTCTTTACCTTCACATGCAGTTTTGTATGATATACAAGCATCACCAAGGGTTGATAAAACAGTGAAAGCATTGATTCATGCAGGGAAACGGGGCTGTTTTAGAAAAGCCCTCTTTAGTCACTTTGAAGAGCACACCACAAGCTTGGAGCCGGGTCATCTCTGTTGCACCTACTGCCACTCGATGTGTTCATGTTCATCTGGTGTTTGTGTAGAGCCTACTCCAAAACATGAATCTGTAGAACGAAATGTGAGTACTAATCCACTTAGATCTAGAGAGGTGACTGAGGAAGACAAGACTGTGATCAGGGCCTGCTTACAGCAGTACAGGCGCACTTTAGTCCCAGACCTGCCACTCATCACGAACAAGACTCTCTGTACTGGGTTTGGCACTGAACTTATAGAAGCAGCAGTTGAGCACAGTCCCTATATCTTTGACTTGGCTTATATTACAAACCACCTTCCAGTATTTACAGCACGGCATGCAAGCGAAATTCTCCTAGTGATCAGTGAGGTTTTCGGGGATTTCGAATACATAGAGCCTACTTTACCTGAAGAGAGCTTCACAGAGCCTGACATTGATTTCACAGGTTATTTTGATGAACAAGATGAGGACTTTGAAATTGAAACACAACACAGTAGCGGTTCAGAGTCAGAGTGCTGAGCACCCCTCAGCAGCAGGCTAGTAGATGCTATTGTACTAATGTCCTTGAATGACTGTCACTGCAAACAATGTAAATAATTTTGTATATAAGTAACATTAAAAAATGCAAATAAAAGATATGTTTTACTGAAAACTTGCTTTATCCTATCTCAAAATATTAGAATATCGTGAAAAAGTATAAATAAAGTAGTATAAATCACCAAGTGCTGAGTGCATTAATGTACATTTTCAAATGTTTGATGTTGTTTTGCTGTTATAATTTCTTTTTTCTTGGTCTGATGAAATATTGTAATATTTTGAGATAGGATTTTTGAGTTTTCTTCAGCTGTACGCCATAATCAGCGATATTAAAACAATAAAAGGCTTGCGATATTTCAGTTTATTTGCAATGAATCCAGAATGTATGAAATTTCATGTTTTTTAATTGCTTTACAGAAAATAAAGAATTTTATCACAATATTCTACTTTTCTGAGAACAGTCCTGTACATACAAACATATATATATATATATTTCATATGAATAACGTTTAAGATATTTCAGCACCTAATTTCCTAGTAGTTGATAGTGTTAGTACATCCACCGACTGTAAAATTACCTATGAAACGTTTTCACACAGCCAGAAAACTGCTTGTTGTTGCAACCAAATCCTGTGTGATTCTGTGAGAGTAGGGAGTAGCAAGATAGCGGCCAGTGACTTCAGTTTCTCGGCAAAATCAGCACTCCAGTGTATTATATAGCTCAGTGGGACTAACGTAAACACAACCTATCCCCCAAACTGTAGTCGACAAACTCCATTACATTAGACTACAAACGTGAGAACTGTTCAAAGTTGTGCTTGCATTACAGTGGTTTACATCATTAGCTACTGCCTGTCTTATGTTTCACGATTTGTACTTACCTCAGTGACACTTTGTCGAGCTCTGGTCTCAGTTGTTGGCCTCGACAATTTAGTAGCTGGGGGAGCAGTGGGGGTTCGGGGTTGGGGACGCCATTTCGACGGTGTCGGTTCCCTGTCCCGTTTATGTGCGACAGGCGTCTTTGCACTCACTGATGTTTCTGATGCAGTTGATTGTTCAGAAAGCGGTTCCTCTTCTGCTTTTTGCCATCTTCTAAGATTTTCGAGACTATCTTCGAGTCTGCCGATCAAGCGAAAGCACCGGTTGCATATACGACATGATCTTACTTCAACTTGTAACAATGTTAAGCCGAGTTCTGTAAGTCGTTGGTCTATACTTCTTTGATGGGCTTCTTTTTTAAAAATAAGTCTGCTGTGCACAATGTTGCCTTTTATCTGCACATTTTCATGGCACAAACGACATTGATCATTTACCGACATTGTGCTGATTCCACTGTTGTTTTAACCAAGATATCGGCTGTTCTGTTTCGTTTTTCTCCCGCGTCGCTCTCACAGCGTCACGGGTTAACTTCGGTGTGAGTGGTTGAAATAGCACGTCAATAAAGATGACAGACAAGTGGCTTATCCAATCATATGCAAGGAGTTTTGATGAGGCCCAGCCTTCAGTAAAGGCAATTCCTATGGCGGGTTCCCAGATGTATGTGAGTGGAGCTAGGCGGAGCGAGACATGCATCTGGCTGTTGTCAGGTTACCAATTCACATCATGTAATCTCAGATCACTTTCCAGTTCACCAGATCACCCAGTCAGATTTATTTAAAGTGTTCTATCTAAGGAAAACCAGTTGATTGCATCGACTCATTGACTCTTCAGCAATCCCTCACACTAAGCATGCTTGTAGCGACAGTGGAAGGAACAACTCCCTTTTAACAGGAAGAAACCTCCAGCAGAACCAGGCTCAGTGTGGCGGCCATCTGCTGAGGCCGACTGGTGTTCAAGGAGACAGAAGCAGACATAGAAAAAGAAGCATAGATACAAAAGGCAACTGTCAACCAGCTCCACAGGCGGCCCGTCCAGGAAACACACAGCCAGGCAGACGAGCTCCAGGCCAGCTCCCATGTCAGAGGATGAAGAGAGCACATCCAGTTAGTCACAGTCAGAGAAACAGGACCACACTGAAAAACAGGCAAGCTCCAACATCTAGAAACAAAGGTGTTGATGGCAGCAGCACAGCTGATATTTCTCTCTCAGGATGGAGTCACAGCCAAACAGGAACAGACCAGATGAAGCTACTATGAGAAAAAGCAGAGAGCAGAACGTTAGAGATTGAACTAACAGATTCTGCAGAGTGGGAGAATAGAGATAGAATGAAGCAGAATGATGAAAAAAGGGGTCCCTATGTCCTCCAGCAGTCTAAGCCTATAGCAGCAGAACTATAGAGATAGCTCAGGATAACCTGAGCCACTCTAACTAGAAGCTTTATCAGAAAGGAAAGTTTTAAGCCTTGCCTTAAAAGTAGACAGAGGTGTCTGCCTCACGGACTAAAACTGGTAGTTGGTTCCACAGGGAGAGGAGCCTGATAACTAAAAGATCTTTCTTCCATTTTGGATCAGCTGAAGGCTTTTAACTACAGTTTGTGGACTTCCTGATAGTAAAAATTACAATAGTCCAGCCTTGAAGTAACAAATGCATGGACTAGTTTCTCAGCATCACCCCTGGACAGGAGATTTCTCATTTTTGCAATATTATTTCAGAAAAAACAAATAACCCCCACACACACACACACACTCACCTTGACCCCACACCTACTGGGTCCACCCCTTTATTTAAGGCTAAAAAGCCATCAAATGAAAATTATTCCTAATTAAAAACACTATTTAATAATTTAATCTTTAAAGTATTTTCAGAAGTTTGAATTCTGATTGTAACCGGACTTTTCCTTTAACACCAGCTCTACCCCAAGAGGCTGGCGGCTCCCTGTACAACCCCCCCATTGAGAAAAGGTGACCTCCAGTGGAGGATGGTGCATGGGGCCATAGCTCCATTCTGACACACCTTAACACTGACCCTAGCTCTTCCTGTCCATATTGTTTTCAGGAAGAAACTGTGTAGAATTTCTTCATTAAAAGATTAATTCCTCTTTTTGATCTTTATTGTTTGGTCGATCTGAAGTACAGTTTTCTAAATGTGTTTTTATTTATGGTTCAAAATACTGTGGAAGGAAGAAATGGATTCATGTTCTTTTAAATTTCATCGCTGGAAATGCAAAACTAGCAATATGAATGTTAATGAAAAACAAGGTAGCAGACTTGTAGCTGCTCGGGTTTGTGTGGAATTTGAGTTTATTAAGTTGACAAAGGAAATGGATGCATTTGTAAAAATGTGGGGTATTAATGATGTTTTGTGTTCGGTGGATGAAGCATCTTTAGTTTTCCTCTTTGTTCTGACTGTTAGAGTCAAATAAAGGTGATTTCAAACCTCAACCTCTTCCTTTCCTACTTTTTTTGTTATGCATTGCATGATGGGAGTGTGTGGGAGACGGTGAGGCTAAAATGGCTTTCCCTGTTAATGTGAACAAAGAGAGAGGGAGAATTTTCTTCTGACTTAAATAAACTTTTCAAACAATGCAATATGTAGTTCTAGTTGTACTGATTGTAAAGATTGTTGTCGGGAGAAGCCTACTAATGATCTAATAATATACTATATATGTCATACACATTAATATTTAATACAATCTGGCATATCTTAATCATTAAATATCATTTTAAAGCCAAAGTATCTGCATGTTTTTTTCTCTCTCTTGTTATTCGGTCGTATGGGGCGCTTCTTAAAGCGGGATCACGCATACCAAAGGCTAACTCTGAAGTTATTTTGCTGTGAGCTTTATGTTGGTGGTCTGGATTGACCCCGACATAAAGGGGCTATAGATCACATCCTAATCCTGCTTTAAACCCACTTTAGCCTCATTTTAAAGGGTTTTAACTCCATAATAGTGGTAAACTATTTTATCTGGCCTTTAAGCCCACGGCTGGTATAAAGTAATCAGAGAGGATAATTATAATTCATTTAGTTTATTTATAAGGTGGGCTGCCCCCTTATCGTGGTGGAGAGGTTTGAGTGTCGGGCTCAGCCCGAAGAGGAAACATGGGTCCCCCCTTACATGGGCCCACCACCCGTGAGAGGGGCCATAGGAGTCGGGGTGCAATGTGTGTTGGGTGGCGGCGGAGGAGGGACCCTGGCGGACCCGAACCTCGGCTGCAGAAATTTGGCTTTGGGGCGTGGAATGTCACCTTGCTGGTGGGGAAGCCTAGCCCGGAGCTAGTGTGTGAGGCTGAGAGGTTCCGGCTAGAAATAGTCGGTCTCACCTCAACTTCTGGTTCTGGAACCAGTCTCCTTGAGGGGGGCTGGACATACTTCCACTCTTGAGTTGCCCATGGTGAGAGGCTCCGGGGCAGGAGTGGGCATACTTGTTGCCCCCCATCTCGGCGCCTGTGCGTTGGGGTTCACCCCGGTGAAGAGAGGTAGCCTCCCTCCGCCTACGGGTGGGGGGACGGGTTCTGACTGTTGTCTGTGCTTACGGGCCGAACAGCAGTTGATGATCAACTTTGTCATCGTTTTATCGGACTTGCGGCCGTATGTCTTGGACACTCAGGTAAAGAGAGGTGCGGAGCTTTCCACTGACCACTACCTGGTGGTGAGTTGGCTCCGGTGGTGGGGGAGGATGCCGGTCAGACCTGGCAGGCCCAAACGTGTTGTGAGGGTCTGCTGGGAGCGTCTGGCGGAGTCCCCTGTTAGGCGGGGCTTTAACTCTCATCTCCAGCAGAGCTTTCGAACATATCCCGGGGGAGGTGGGGGACATTGAGTCCGAGTGGACCATGTTCCGTTCCTCCAAATTGTCGAGGCGGCTTATCTGAGCAGCGGCCACAAGGTTGTCGGTGTTGCCTGTGGTTGGTAGCAACCCTCGAAACCCGTTGGTGGACACCTCTGGTGAGGATGCTGTCAGGTTGAAGAAGGAGTCCTATAAGGCCTTTTTGGCCTGTGGGACTCGAAATCAACTTTTGATGGGTACCGGCGGGCCAAGCAGCATCGCGGCTCGGGTGGTTTGCGAGGCAAAAACTTCGGTGTGGGTGGAGTTTGGAGAGGCCATGGAGAAAGACTTCCATACGGCTCCGAAGCGATTCTGGTCCGCCATCCGGCGTCTCAGGAGGAAGCGGTGCAGCACCAGCACTGTTTATAGTGGGGATGATGTGCTGCTGACCTCGACTTCGAGGGCGTTGTGGGTCGGTGGGCCTACATGTGCTTTGTGGACTTGGAGAAGGCGTTCGACCATGTCCCTCGGGGGAACCCCTGTCGGGGGTTCCTGCCGGGAGTGCGGAGTGCCAGGCCCTTTGATATGGGCTGTCAGGTCCCTTATGACCCGGTGTCAGAGTCTGGATTACGCATTGCCTGGATTTCGGGTGAGAGTTGGACTCCGCCAGGGCTGCCCTTTGTCACCACGATTCTGTTCATTACCTTCATGGACAGAATTTTCTAGGCGCAGCCAAATGATGAGGGGATCCGTTTTGGTAGCCTTAGGATTGTGTCTCTGCTTTTTGCAGATGATGTAGTTCTATTGGCTTCATCAGGTAAAGTGATCTACGCTCTCGCTGGATCGGTTAAGCGGCCGAGTGAAAGGCGGCGGGATGAGGATCAGTGCCTCAAATCGAGGCCATGGTCTTGAGCGGGAAAAGGGTAGAGTGCCTTCTCGGGGTCGGGGGGAATATCCTGCCCCAAGTGGAGGATTTTAAGAAGTATCTCAGGATCTTGTTCACGAGCGAGGGGCGAAGGAGCAGGAGATGCGACAGGCAGATTGGCGCAGCGTCTGCGTGGCGTCACGCTTACGCTGTCCCGGTCCGTCGTGGTGAAGCTGAATCAAAGCGAAGCTCTCGATTTACCGGTCGATCTACGTTCCTGCCTTCATCTATGGCCATGAACCCTGGGTCATGACCGAAAGAAACGAGATCAGCGGATACAAGCGGCGAAATGGGTTTCCCCGTAGGCTTGCTGGGCTCTCCCTTTGAGATAGGGTGAGAAGCTTCGGTCATCCGGGAGTGACTCGGAGTAGAGCCGCTGCTCCTCCACATCGAGAGGAGCCAGTTGAGGTGGCTCGGGCATCTGGTTAGGATGCCCCTGGGCGCCCTCCCTGGTGAGGTGTTCGGGCACGTCCCACGTGAGGGAGCCCAGGGGAACACCCAGGACACGCTGAAGAGACTATGTTTCTCGGCTGGCCTGGGAGCGCATTTGAGTTCCTCCTGAGGGGGCTAGAAGAAGTGGTTGGGGAGAGGGAAGTCTGGGCCAGATATGGGCAATGTGGAGTCAACAAGTCATCTCCATGTCATGTATTTAATCTACCCAGCCAATTAACCAGGTGAGTCCAATCTGCACAGGTTAATTCCCGGTGAAGATTGGACTCACCTGCTTCAGTAGCTGGGTAGAACCAATACATGAAATGGAGATGACTTGTTGACTCGAAATTGAAGGGGAAAAGGGAAAAAAAGAGATTGTGACGTCATTCTAGAACTCTGTCATAACTGACAGGAGTAGAACAGACCTTCAGTTCTCATTTCTTAGCAAAGGAGTAACTCTTAGTTTGTGTTTCTCTGGTTCCTAAACTGGTCAAATATCACTTAGAGAAACTGCTTTAGCACAGAAACAGCTGCTTTTTGTTGCTTTTATTGCTTTAATCTCACTGGAGGGTTTAGAGCCAACATCTTCTGAGTTACTGGTATAGTTCAGGTGTCAAGTAACAGGTAGGAAGGTTACTTTAGCAGTAAAAAAACAGTTTTTTCTAAACTCTCTGTGTGTTTTACAGCATAGAGCAGCTAACACTAGATTGTTTTATTCTTGTAGGATGTTTCCCAACCAAGAATCCAGTTCATCTTCTTCGGACTGTGACTGGTTGGGAGTTCCAGCCACTGATCCCAGCCAACCTGAAGCCCAGAGTCAGAACTTAAAAAAGGCCCGCTGTTCGTGCAATTGTGCCCAAATTGAGCCAAGATACAGTAAGGCTGTCATCCCACAAGAAGGTTTAAAACTAAAGATAATAACTGTGCCTGTAGATGAAACCCCTTCATTAACTAAATGCACTTGTTACTATAATGCTGCAAGCTCTACTTTGGCTAAAACCGCTGTTCCAGATCCGGCTGGAAAGGTGTCAGTACCAAAACCTTTCACCCTTTGTTCTTGTTTCTTTGATGACGAGCGGTACACTGTGACAAAGACTGATCTGAAGGGGTCTCAGGATCCAACGCTTGCATATCAGCGCGTTCCTAAGCCAGGCTTTATCCCACGGCGTTGCTGCTCTTGTGTTTGCTCCTTTTGCTGCCTTTGCGTTTACGCTGGAACCCAGTATTGGTACCCAGCCTACGACACCCAGAAATCCAAGTTAGCAGTGAATTCAACTGGAAAAGCTCGGTCTGGCACACCTGATGGCGGTCAGAGTTTCTCTGAGCAGCAGACAAGTAGCTTCCATCTGCAAACAAACACTCTCAGTCAGGTTGGAGCAACAGCCAGTCAGACTCAGTCGACTAAATCACCCAGATGGCAGGAATTACAATCTGAACCCAAAGATAAGTGGTCCTTGGGTGGATTCAAGCAGCAGGTGTCAGCTTTCTCTGTGGAAAGGAGAATAGATAGTCAGCTCGATAATTTCCCTCCTGCAGAGCCACCAACAAAGCGCCCAAGGATTTCACCGAACTCTGATGAAACATCAGCTTTCCGTGCCTCTGGTGTTTGGCAGAGTTTTTCCAGGCAGACAGAGATAGCAAGTCAGGGTGGTGCTGCGCTTCCCCCAACCGAGCCACTGCTGCCCCCCATCGGCTCCCAGAGTTCCTCCTGGCAGCAGACAGGTAGTTGGTCCATCTTAAACCAAAGACTCTCAGTCAGGTTGAAGCAACAGCCACTCAGACTCAGTGGACTAAATCACCCAGATGGCAGGAATTACAATCTGAACCCAAAGATAAGTGGTCCTTGGGTGGATTCAAGCAGCAGGTGTCAGCTTTCTCTGTGGAAAGGAGAATAGATAGTCAGCTCGCTAATTTCTCTCCTGCAGAGCCACCAACAAAGCGCCCAAGGATTTCACCGAACTCTGATGAAACATCAGCTTTCCGTGCCTCTGGTGTTTGGCAGAGTTTTTCCAGGCAGACAGAGATAGCAAGTCAGGGTGGTGCTGCGCTTCCCCCAACCGAGCCACTGCTGCCCCCCATCGGCTCCCAGAGTTCCTCCTGGCAGCAGACAGGTAGCTTCCATCTTAAACCAAAGACTCTCAGTCAGGTTGAAGCAACAGCCACTCAGACTCAGTGGACTACATCATCCAGATGGCAGGAATTACAATCTGAACCCAAAGATAAGTGGTCCTTGGGTGGATTCAAGCAGCAGGTGTCAGCTTTCTCTGTGGAAAGGAGAATAGATAGTCAGCTCGCTAATTTCTCTCCTGCAGAGCCACCAACAAAGCGCCCAAGGATTTCATCGAACTCTGATGAAACATCAGCTTTCCGTGCCTCTGGGGTTTGGCAGAGTTTTTCCAGGCAGACAGAGATAGCAAGTCAGGGTGGTGCTGCGCTTCCCCCAACCGAGCCACTGCTGCCCCCCATCGGCTCCCAGAGTTCCTCCTGGCAGCAGACAGGTAGCTTTCATCTGAAAACAAACACTCTCAGTCAGGTTGGAGCAACAGCCACTCAGACTCAGTGGACTACATCATCCAGATGGCAGGAATTACAATCTGAACCCAAAGATAAGTGGTCCTTGGGTGGATTCAAGCAGCAGGTGTCAGCTTTCTCTGTGGAAAGGAGAATAGATAGTCAGCTCGCTAATTTCTCTCCTGCAGAGCCACCAACAAAGCGCCTGAGGATTTCACCGAACTCTGATGAAACATCAGCTTTCCGTGCCTCTGGGGTTTGGCAGAGTTTTTCCAGGCAGACAGAGATAGCAAGTCAGGGTGGTGCTGCGCTTCCCCCAACCGAGCCACTGCTGCCCCCCATCGGCTCCCAGAGTTCCTCCTGGCAGCAGACATCCAGTTGGTCCTTGAAATGTGTAAAAGCCTGCCAGCCTTCAACGGCCTCCAAGGGTTCCCCAGTGAGGCAGGCATCAAGCTTCCCTTCACAAACCAAGGTGGAAAAGATCCTGGGCTCTACTGGGACCACAGAGCCACCCCCAGTGAATAAGCGACCAGCCAAGCTCCCTTTTAACCCCCAAGAAAAATGGGTAAAGAAGATAAAACAACTCGTGAAAGAACGAAAGAAGCATAGGTAAAGAAAATGTCCCCTATGCAGAACTGCAGGTTTCCTGCAGCTGGAATCAGGAAACGACTGAACCCAATCCTGTTTCCTGTGTCACCGAGTGGGAAGAGCTGCACCAAAAGACGACACGGATAATGTTTGATTTCATCCGTCGATCTGATCTAAACACCCAGGAGTTAAACCCCAGGTCTGTTTCACAAAGCTGGACTTAGAAAAATATGATAAGAGATAAAGACAGGCTTCAAGTCTGACTGTGGAAAATACAGATAGCTGATGGCCCAGAGTAACGACAGCCCACACCGTACATGTTAGCCTGGACTCTGGAATGAAGAGATCAATACATGGATGTATATATGTATAAATGTAAACATGTGAATATGTTAATAATTGTGTTTTGTTAAAAAATATATAAAGACTTCCGGGTGAGCAGGCAAGATGGAGACAGCCTAACCAAGTGGCTCCCCGACATATTAAAAAAACCACAGGTTCTTTGCAAATACGGGATATTAAATAACCTCAAAACTGAGTGGAAATGCCCAAGTCCAAATCAAAGAGTTCTCTGATGTCTCGACAGTCGATGTTAAGAGATGAAGAACCGAACGAGGGAGGTATGGATAACCTCTCTGACTCAGAAGCATCATTAGCAGCTAATGATTTAGCTAGCGAGACAGCTAACCTACAAATTATCCTCCAAGAGCTAAGAGAATCACGTCGAGAAAATAACGAGGGCTTCCGAGAGGTTAAAGAGGAGATTAAGAACACCAACAGAAGGCTGGACGAGGCAGAAACACGCATATTGGAAGCGGAGAACAAGATTCAGCAGCTCGAAGAGGCGGCGGTGGCGCTAAGTAAAACGCAAGATGAGTTCGAGGCTAAACTGGTGGAGCTCGAGGGGAGATGGAGACGGGAAAACTTAAGGTTCCACGGCATCGCCGAGGGCGCTGAAGATAGCTCACCGTCTATTTCAGCCTTCATAGAGAATCTACTCCGAGATAAACTGGATATACCGACATCACTAGACCTGAGCATTGAAAGAGCACACCGCTCTCTGGGACCCAGAGCTCCGCCTGAAGCCCCCCCACGCTCAATCATTGTGAAATTCACCACAGCTAAGGTTAAAGACGACATTCTAAAACGAGCCTGGCAAAAGAAAGGCTTCACACTGGCGGGGAAAAGAGTCATAGTGGACCATGATTATGCCCCAGACGTGTTAAAACGGCGACGTGAATACCTGGAAGTGAAGCGGGTCCTTAGAGAAAAGAAGATCAGATTCCAAACGTAAAAGGAGTTCTTAACCCGATTAAAAGGGCGAAAATATTAGGAAAAAAGAAAAAGCAGAGGTAGTATTCCTACAGGAAACCTGAGCATGCGTGGGTTCTCTCCGGGTACTCAAGCGGCTTCCTCCCACAATCCAAAAACATGACTGTTAGGTTAATTGGCTTCTCTAAATTGTCCTTAGGTGTGAGTGTGTGCATGAATGGTTGTTTGTCCTGTGTGTCTCTGTGTTGCCCTGCGATGGACTGGCGACCTGTCCAGGGTGTATCCTGCCTCTCGCCCATTGACTGCTGGAGATAGGCACCAGCACCTCTAACCCCACTTAGGGGACAAGCGTGTAAAGAAAATGGATGGATGGATATTTATTCATTGTATTTTTGGGGGCAATTAATTGAATGCTTATTTATTTATTTATTGAATATTTATTTATGTATTTATTTTATATATACGGTAGAGCCGTTCCTCCATAAATAAAAAAAATCTTATCTGTGCAAAGCCTAAAACAGATTTATGTAAACATCCTGTCAGGTAAACTAGGCCATGAAAATACAATATCGAAGTTTCACTACTGCTCTCTAATTAGAGTATCTTAGTGGCACAAATGGGAGAATTATCCTGCCATAATGCAAGAGCACATCATTTCAATTTGAGAAAAGAATTTCATCTTCTTGCACTCAAAACTTATAATGCTCACACTCAAAACATGCTCTCTCTCAAATATTTTCTCTTCTCTCTCAAATCTTTGTTTCTTCTCTCAGATTTAAAGGCACACTATGCAACATTTTTCAGTTAATTAATGTGTTCCATAACGTTTTGGATGATTAAATGAGTCATTTCAGGTTGAACAAAGGTATTCTCGGCTGCCCTGGTGGTCTGTGGGGGAAATACAGCACTTGCAATTGCAGGAGCACCGACCCGCACCCACAGGCTCAGAAGTCTCGCGAGAGTCGGTCTTGCTACGGGCGAGAACTGCTACACGCCCCGAGTTAAAAGCATGCTCGTTGCTAGCACAGTGGCGATCAATAAATCCAGAAAGACAGTATTTAAAATCATGTCATCTTATCTTCAACAAACTGGACTAAACCTAAGGATTTAAGGAAACATGAATAAGATCAAGTAGGTGGCGATAATGCTCCATTTGGTTGCAAGTCGCCAGTAAAACAACAAGAAGAAGAAGAAGACAGTGGCGATCTTTGTGCAGTGCTGCTTTCACACCGGACGCAGCAAAAATCGCGTCTGCTGCTTCCTTTTTGCTGCTTGTACCAGTTAGTTGTGACGCGCGGCTGAAGCAGCTTTGCTGCTCTGGCTGCGCGGTGCAAAAGTGGTCTTAGAGCTTCACTAGTTTTACTATGTTTTTAAGTGAGAAAATACACCTGAAAACGTAATCAGTGCAGTCAGTTCATTCAGATTATCATCCTCCCTTACAATATTTTTTCTGTCGAGCCGCTCAGACCCCACATACCAGCGGTGCGCCGACAGTAGGAATCCCTTCATCAGCAGCCTCTGGCGGGGTCGCCTCCTCGCGGTTCACCGCGGCAGCTGGTAGGTGTTTTCATCTAAATAATCCAAACTGCAGGCAGCAGGATAATAAAAGCCAACATATTCTGCCGGCAGATTTCTGAATTTTAAGTTAATTTAGGGCGTCAAGGAACTGTTTAAGAGGAGTGATCATCAGCGCTGTGTCTCTCCCTGCCAGCTCCCAGATCAGCTTCTCTGATTGGTTGGCGCGGCGTCGAGCAGCAAAAATTACATTTTTCCATCTTTCGAGCAGCAGCGGCGTTTTCGCGGCCGTCAGATGCTTAATCATTAAGATTGCGTTAGCCTGTCTGCTAAGCTCAAAACAACAGCGCCTGGCTTGGCGGAGAAACCAGGAGAACAGCTGTGCATATTTCACGACAGTGCACATTTACATTCGCCCTCTGGGGGGAGCCTCGCTGGAAAATCAACACCCGGTTGCATAGTGTACCTTTAATGCTTCTTGCACAGATATTTTCTCCTCTTGCTTGCCTCCTTCTCTTAGCACACAAACCGCACTCTGCTCGAGTCTCGAGATACACTCGCCAAACCCGTAGGCTCTGCTTGCGGATTTTTGCTCTCTCTCGGATTGCAGTTGGATCGTAAGCCTAGCAACCTTTCCAGCCAATAGAGCGACAGCCTCGGAAAGGGTGCGCTTGTTTAACCCTACTGAGTGTGCCTGTGCTACTACGCCACTTATAAGAGCGTCAGCTGAAACTGCTATTTACAGTAGTTTTGTGGCTGATTGTTGTTTCAAAATAGAAAACCTGGTTTCATTTCTTAGTTATGCCCCTGGATTTTGTAGCGTTTGTGGACGCTACGTCGCTACTTGATCAAAGCAATAGCGTCACTACAGGAAAGTTACTTGATAAATAAAGCAGCGACGCTACGGTCAAGCTACTGGAACATGTAGTTAAACTAATAGCTTCGCTACATGTAGCGGCGCTACTGCCCATCACTGATTATGGGACGCCTGTAAAGCTTTCCTGAGAGGAAAATTAATAGCAAAATCCCCCCTTTTAAAAAAACTAGGCAAGAAAAATGTAATAATTTGGAAGGTGAACTGGCTGAACTAGAGAAAAAACATAAAAACAAAGTAGATATAGAAACTTTATCAAAAATGAAACAAATCAGACGAAATTAATCAAGAACTACAGTCCAATATACAGAAGAAACTTCTATTTCTAAGACAGAGTTACTATGAAATAGGCCCAAAGTCATCCAAATTTCTAGCATACAGACTAAAAAAACAACAGGAGGAAAGAACTATATACAAAATCAGAGAACCAATAAGCAAAAAATGTCAGGATCCCAGTTTTTGTGTTCGTCTGTTTGTCTTGTCTTTTGTGTTTCTCCCTTCTACCACCAGGAGGCGCCTGGCTCCGGTTCGCCTCCTCACACACCTGCAAGCTGTTGCCTCATCACCGGACTGCTCTTAAGCTGCTGGTTGCCACTACTTCGACGCCAGAGTGTTTGCCAGTTTGGGGTACTCTAGCCAAGCCTTGTTTATTCTGAGTCTAATCTGAGTTTTTGCATTTTGAGTTTTTGTCCTCTAGCCAAGCTGAGATCACATTGAGTTTTACTGAGCGCTTGTTTCTCCCTGAAACTCAACTTTGTTTGTTCTTTGCCTTTCGGCAGGAAGCCTTCCTGCAAACTGGACCTTTTCGGACCGCCTTCTCCCAAGTGGGATCAACTGAGTCTTACACTGAGCGACGGATTCCAAACAGGAGGTTTGGATCCAGCCACCTTTGAGCACGCTGAGATCACTCTCTGAGTCAGGAAGTCATCTTCACCACGACCCGTTCAAGTACCACAGGAAAACTGAGTTGCAACCAGCGGCTGCATTATTCCACTCTGTCCGAGTTCTGGGTAAACCCTGTTCCGCCCTCCACCGAATCAAACAAACTCTGGAAGACCAACACACAGACTGGAGTCTATGTGTCTCTTCTTCTCTGGAAACATGAGTGGCAACAAATCCTCTCCTTCAAGATTAACCACTCCAATTTCCCTCTGAGCCTGAATCTAACAGTCTGTCTTCCCCTCGTCTTCCAGTTCCCGGCCGTGTTGGGATCCGGAGGCTTGCCCACCAGAGGGCGCCGAGGATCCCTTCCTGAGGGCTTCTGCTGTCTGTTGGGATCAGAGGCCTGCCCAAGAGGGCATCCCTGTGATTTCACCTGCAACACCTGTCTTTCATCTCCTCATCAGCCTTGGGCCTACTTAAGGAGGAGGAGACTAACACTCCAGCGCCAGAGTGTTTGCCAGTAACGGTTAGCAAAACCTGAGCCAACCTGCCTGTCTGAGTCTTCTGACTTTTTATGATCCAAGCCTGATCCTGTTTCCCCTTTCTGTCTCACAGATATAACCTGCCTGACTACCAGTAACTCTGGAGAGTTATCTCTGCTGTGATCTGCCTGCCTGCTCTCTGTTGAACTCTGGAGGGCCTCTTCTGTCAGTATCTGCCTGCCCGCCCTCAGAGGAAAACTAGGAGAGAGACTCTGTCTGTGATCTGCCTGCAAGCACACAGTAAGCCCTGCACTCTGACCGTCTCAACCCAGCTCTCAAGAGAGAGAGAGAGAACCAAACCTGGAGTCTGCCAGCCTGCACTCTGACCGTCTCAACCCAGCTCTCAGGAGAGAGAGAGAGCTCATCAGGAACCTGCCAGCCAGCACTCAGACTGCCTCAGCCTAGCTCTCTGCTCTCCTCCTGCCTGCACTCAGCTCAACCTCTGCTAGCCCTCAGCCCTCGGTCTGCCAACTGCCTCTGGATCCACAAGGTTCCCCTCTCTGCAGCTCTGCTCATCTCCCCAGATCAGCGGTGAACCTATTCCAGAATCAGTCTACCCTAACCCAGGACCTGTTTTAATTATTTTTCAGCATTCCTTATAAATAAACCTTTGAACTTTTCTCCTGCCTCCGAGTGATCTGCATATGGGCTAGGTTCTATAACCCATCATGACAGGCCGAGCAGAGTTTGGAGGAACTCTGCACCGAACTCAAAAACATTTTTCAATAAAACCTGTTGAACTTTTACTCTGGTCTCTCTGTTTGGCTTCACTGCATGTGGGTCAGCCTTAGATAAAATCATGACAAAAAACTTACCTATAAAAGTACAGAAATAAGCTTGATGCTTTGAGAAATGACTACCAATGGATCTATATGCTCCAAAAGAACAAGAAGGAATGGACGAAACCAATACAATACTGAATGAACTACAGCTGCCTACTGTAACGTGTGAACAAAATGAAGCTCTGACCAAAAATAAAACGGGGGACAAATTCCTCCCTCCTGGAGGGAAACAATGATAACAGTTGATTGAAAAAGAAGGCAAAGGCAAACTAGACTGTTCAAATTACCGCCATTTAAAATTAGTCTCCTTAACCAAGTGGTTTAAACTCTTTACATCCATACTTTAGCCAAATGATTAGAAGCATATCCTCCCAGACATAATAAATTTAGTAAAGACAGGGTTCATAAAGACTGAGACTTTTACCAGAGACAATTTTAACACCAGTATAAACGTACTTTTACTCAAGTAAGGGACTGACAAGTGTCCTCCTGCCTGCATTCTGGGGCTAGATGCACAAAAGCATTCGATACAGCCTCTGCTCATCTCTGCTCTAGAGTGCCTGCACTGTGTTTTCCAACCTGGAACCTGCCCGCCAGCACTCAGACTGCCTCTGCCTAGCTCTCTGCTCTCCTCCTGCCTGCACAGTGTTCCCAACCAGGAACCTGCCCGCCAGCACTCAGACTGCCTCTGCCTAGCTCTCCCTCTACTATTCGCCTGCACTGTGTTCCCAACCTGGAACCTGCCCGCCAGCAGTCACACTGCCTCAGCCTAGCTCTCTGCTCTCCTCCTGCCTGCACTGTGTTCCCAACCTGGAACCTGCCCGCCAGCACTCAGACTGCCTCAGCCTAGCTCTCTGCTCTCCTCCTGCCTGCACTGTGTTCCCAACCTGGAACCTGCCCGCCAGCACTCAGACTGCCTCAGCCTAGCTCTCTGCTCTCCTCCTGCCTGCACTGTGTTCCCAACCTGGAACCTGCCCGCCAGCACTCAGACTGCCTCAGCCTAGCTCTCTGCTCTCCTCCTGCCTGCACTGTGTTCCCAACCTGGATCCTGCCCGCCAGCACTCAGACTGCCTCAGCCTAGCTCTCAGTTCTCCTCCTGCCTGCACTCAGCTCAACCTCTGCTAGCCCTCAGCCCTCGGTCTGCCAACTGCCTCTGGATCCACAAGGTTCCCCCCCTCTCTGCAGCTCTGCTCATCTCCAGATCAGCGGTGAACCTATTCCAGATCAGTCTCCCTAACCCAGGACCTGTTTTAATTATTTTTACATTCCTTATAAATAAATCTTTGAACTTTTCTCCTGCCTCCGAGTGATCTGCATATGGGCTAGGTTCTATAACCCATCATGACAGGCAGAGTTTGGAGGAACTCTGCACCGAACTCAAAAACATTCTTCAATAAAACCTGTTGAACTTTTACTCTGCGTCTCTCTGTTTGGCTTCACTGCATGTGGGTCCGAGCCTTAGATAAAATCATGACAAAAAAGTTACCTATAAAAGTACAGAAATAAGAAAATGCTTTGAGAAATACTACCAAAATCTATATGCTCCTAAAGAACAAGAAGGAATGGACGAAACCAATACAATACTGAATGAACTACAGCTGCCTACTGTAACGTGTGAAGAAAAGGAAGCTCTGACCAAAAATATAACAGCTCAAGAAATTGAAAAAGCAATAAACAAATTAAAACTTAGCAAATCACCAGGACCGTTTGGATTAAACTATATCTACAACAATCTATTCAAAAGGAGTCTGTGTTTGAGGACTACTTTTGCCCTTTTCAAAGACACCAGTAATCATTGATGCTTTCACACCTTGTGTAATTGCTTCATATCAAGGCAAGGTGTCATCACTGTCCATTCATATTCCACAGTACAATGAACTTCTCTATGTAAGTAGATCTCTAGTCTTGATGACAGAGTTAGGTGTGGCCAACTGGAAACCAAATTTAAGGAGGACATGGTTTAAAACATTACCCAGATTGGGTGTCATCACATTGTAGGGCTAGGTAGAGGCAGCAACGATGTGTTCATTGGCTAAGGAGTTCGTCTTTATCTTCTCACAGTTGGAGATCCCTACAATTTCAATCTTATCAAATCATTTCTTGTCCTTTTATATAGAGCTTTTTCTCAAGATGATATATTTCCTATTTAAAACGTAATCTGTTTTTCAATGCAGCTAATTAAAATATAGGGAAACTATGGTTCACCTTTTTGGATTGGGTACATTTTTGTAAGAGGGAGTTAAGATGGCTATGGATTGCTCTCTCTTTTAAAGCAATGGCAATTATGCACTTTCAACAGTGCATGACATTGTCCCAGTGTACATTAATCTCTGTTTGCCAAACACCTACATGACCAGGAAGGTGTTCTTTGAATCTGTTCTTGTGCAATCCAAGAATCTTGTGAACAAATGGCCAGTATGGGGCTTGAACCCATGACCTTGGCGTTATTAGCACCACGCTCTGCCCAGGCTGAGCTAACCGGCCCACTTTTCACCTTTTTTTTATTCAACTATCAGAAAAAATTGTCAGTCTGACAGTATTTCCACTCCTTCCTTCCACTTTCACAATTCCTTAATATCATACCAAATTTCCCCTTGCTGTGTTGGTCATCATTTGGATCCATATCCAATACAATTCCCTGGGTCCAGGGAAAGTTAATCTAGATTTATAACCAATGTTGACTTTTCTCATGAAACCAGGTGTTTAAATTAAACTATATCTACAACAATCATTCAAAAGGAGCTGTGTTTGGGACTACTTTTGCCCTTTTCAAAGACACCAGTAATCATTGATGCTTTCACACCTTGTGTAATTGCTTCATATCAAGGCAAGGTGTCATCACTGTCCATTCATATTCCACAGTACAATGAACTTCTCTGAAAGATTGTGAGAGGAGGGCATTGCACAGGTTTTGGTGGGGTATGTAAGTAGATCTCTAGTCTTGATGACAGAGTTAGGTGTGGCCAACTGGAAACCAAATTTAAGGAGGACATGGTTTAAAACATTACCCAGATTGGGTGTCATCACATTGTAGGGTTAGGTAGAGGCAGCAACGATGTGTTCATTGGCTAAGGAGTTCGTCTTTATCTTCTCACAGTTGGAGATCCCTACAATTTCAATCTTATCAAATCATTTCTTGTCCTTTTATATAGAGCTTTTTCTCAAGATGATATATTTCCTATTTAAAACGTAATCTGTTTTTCAATGCAGCTAATTAAAATATAGGGAAACTATGGTTCACCTTTTTGGATTGGGTACATTTTTGTAAGAGGGAGTTAAGATGGCTATGGATTGCTCTCTCTTTTAAAGCAATGGCAATTATGCACTTTCAACAGTGCATGACATTGTCCCAGTGTACATTAATCTCTGTTTGCCAAACACCTACATGACCAGGAAGGTGTTCTTTGAATCTGTTCTTGTGCAATCCAAGAATCTTGTGAACAAATGGCCAGTATGGGGCTTGAACCCATGACCTTGGCGTTATTAGCACCACGCTCTGCCCAGGCTGAGCTAACCGGCCCACTTTTCACCTTTTTTTTATTCAACTATCAGAAAAAATTGTCAGTCTGACAGTATTTCCACTCCTTCCTTCCACTTTCACAATTCCTTAATATCATACCAAATTTCCCCTTGCTGTGTTGGTCATCATTTGGATCCATATCCAATACAATTCCCTGGGTCCAGGGAAAGTTAATCTAGATTTATAACCAATGTTGACTTTTCTCATGAAACCAGGTGTTTAAATTAAACTATATCTACAACAATCATTCAAAAGGAGCTGTGTTTGGGACTACTTTTGCCCTTTTCAAAGACACCAGTAATCATTGATGCTTTCACACCTTGTGTAATTGCTTCATATCAAGGCAAGGTGTCATCACTGTCCATTCATATTCCACAGTACAATGAACTTCTCTGAAAGATTGTGAGAGGAGGGCATTGCACAGGTTTTGGTGGGGTATGTAAGTAGATCTCTAGTCTTGATGACAGAGTTAGGTGTGGCCAACTGGAAACCAAATTTAAGGAGGACATGGTTTAAAACATTACCCAGATTGGGTGTCATCACATTGTAGGGCTAGGTAGAGGCAGCAACGATGTGTTCATTGGCTAAGGAGTTCGTCTTTATCTTCTCACAGTTGGAGATCCCTACAATTTCAATCTTATCAAATCATTTCTTGTCCTTTTATATAGAGCTTTTTCTCAAGATGATATATTTCCTATTTAAAACGTAATCTGTTTTTCAATGCAGCTAATTAAAATATAGGGAAACTATGGTTCACCTTTTTGGAAGCAATGGCAATTATGCACTTTCAACAGTGCATGACATTGTCCCAGTGTACATTAATCTCTGTTTGCCAAACACCTACATGACCAGGAAGGTGTTCTTTGAATCTGTTCTTGTGCAATCCAAGTTTTGCTGCGTCTATACGCGCGTCAACCATTGACTTTGCATGTAAACACGCTGCTTCTGCTGCACCTGCTGGGTCCGGTTCACACCGATGTCGAGCGGTTGAACAGCGAGCACAGCTTTAATTTGTTTCACCATGTTTTTCACATCAGCTGTGAGATGGGCATGCATGGAGTCACAGATTATTGGTGATGAGTGAAAAAAGAACACCTGGTCTCCTTCCATTCAGCCACTCTTTCATCATCTCCTCAATGAGGTGGTCTCAAAAGTTGCAGTTACAACAAACATAGGGCGCACCGCACCAAAGGGCGCACCACACATTTTGAGGGGAAAAAAAGACGTTTAAGTGCGTCTTATAGTCGTGAAAATACGGTAATAAGTGTAGTATTTTTGTAGCCTTGGAGGCGAGGGTGTCGGAGTTAGAATCCAGGGGCGTTTCTCAATATGCGTTCTTTAGCGTTCTCGTGTGCTCGTGTACTCGTGACACTTCATCACCCTCAGCCCGAGTACCGTTCCCATTTTCGAGAACGCCAGATCGAGAAACGCGCAAATCGGTGTTCTCGCCCGCCCTCTTTATCGAGCATGCATCCAAGAGCAGACTTGTGCGCGTTCTTCAGACTGACGCTTCCCAAGTGCCAGCGACGCCTTCTTTCCAGGCAAGCGCTCACAGTGGTAGAGATTATTCCTCCCGCACTTTCTGCTGCTGTTGTTCTGGCTTCAAAGTACGTTTTGAAATCGTTTGAGGCGATAACATTATACATTTAAGCCTCCCTGTGTGGCCTGTTTACAGAGTTAAAGTGAAATAAAAGTCCGACAAAGAGCGAATTAGAAAGTGACCAGCAGACCTCGAGGGTAACCGCAGTTGTGGGCTAATGTTAACCCGCCTGTAGTGCACTTCTCGGTCTAGTTATGTGTGAACTACCGCCCATTTACCGGCCCATTCTGCCCAACGTCCATTTGTTTTGTGTTTATCTGACTGCCTTGTGCTGCTTTATTAACTCAATACTTGCTGGAATAAATTGTAAATGTCTCCAAAGGACATTAACATCCAGACCGTCATGGCTGAACGTGTTGAAAAAACGCATAACTGTAAGCAGAAGAAGCAGTTAGTTATCAGCTATTATATAGGTTGCAAAGTATGTTTGGTCTGTGTAAAGTAATTCATAATTTACATTTATATTTTAAACAGGGACCACAGAAGAAATCCAGGCCCTTATAAATTGGCGCACTGCAAATGACAGCCTTTTTACTGGCAAAAGGAACTCCTCCAAAACCGGATGGGAGTGAGTAATTGTAATTTATGTCTGCCTAAATGTCCATCTTCAGCTCTTGTAACTCTAAACTTGTTT
>JAGKQL010000030.1:19237471-19248791 GCA_018398635.1 Cyprinodon brontotheroides | reverse complement strand
GTAGCTTCCATCTGCAAACAAACACTCTCAGTCAGGTTGGAAAGCAACAGCCACTCGAGCTCAATGGACACACATCATCCAGATGGCAGGAATTACAATCTGAACCCAAAGATAAGTGGTCCCCGGGTGGATTCAAGCAGCTTGGGTGTCAGCTTTCTCTGTGGAAGGAGATAGATAATCAGGTAAGCTAATTTCCCTCCTGCAAGCCACCAACAAAGCGTAGGATTTCATGAACTCTGATGAAACATCAGCTTTCCGTGCCTCTGGGGGTTTAAGCAGAGTTTTTTTCCAGGCAGACAGGAGATAACCAAGTCAGGGTGGTGTTGCGCTTCCCCAACGGCCTCCCCCATCGGCTCCCAGCCACTGGCGGCCCATCACGAAAACAAACACTCTCAGTTAGGTTGGGCCTCCTGACTCAGTGGACTACATCATCCAGACATCTGAACCCAGTAAGTGGTCGCCAAGCAGAAATTTGCCTGTCAAAAAGCTAATCCAATTAAGCTAATTTCCCTTGCAGAGCCGCAACAAGCCTGAGGATTTCATCGAACTCTGATGAAACATCAGTTTCGTGCCTCTGGGGTTTGGCAGGGGATTTTTCAGGCAGACAGAGATAGCAAGTCAGGGGTGTGCTGCTTCCCAACGAGCCAGCCAGGAGAGTTCTCCTGGAACATCAGTTGGTCATCCCTGGGCCTCTACTGGGTTCCCCAGTGAGGCAGGCATCCAAAACTTCCCTTCACAAACCAGGGTGGAATAAGCGACCACAGAGGCCGCAGTGAGACTCGACCAGCTAAGCTCGAACCCCCAAAAAATGGGTAAAGAAAGATAAAACAACTCGTGAGAAAGAACGAAAGCATAGGTAAAGAAAATGCCCTATCAGGGCTGCGGGTTTCCTGCAACTGGAATCAGGGAAAGCACTGAACTAAATCCTGTTTCCTGTGTCACGAGGTTGGAAGAGCTGCGCCAAAAGGCGACCACGGATAATGTTTGATTTCATCCGTCGATCTGATCTAAACACCAGGAGTTAAGCCCCAGGTCTGTTTCTAAAGCTGGACTTGAAAAATATGATAGAGATAAAGACAGGCTTCAAGTCTGACTGGTATAAATGTAAACATGTGAATATGTTAATAATTGTGTTTTGTTAAAAAATATATAAAGACTTCCGGGTGAGCAGGCAAGATGGAGACAGCCTAACCAAGTGGCTCCCCGACATATTAAAAAAAACCACAGGTTCTTTGCAAATACGGGATATTAAATAATCTCAAAACTGAGTGGAAATGCCCAAGTCCAAATCAAAGAGTTCTCTGATGTCTCGACAGTCGATGTTAAGAGATGAAGAACCGAACGAGGGAGGTATGGATAACCTCTCTGACTCAGAAGCATTATTAGCAGCTAATGATTTAGCTAGCGAGACAGCTAACCTACAAATTATCCTCCAAGAGCTAAGAGAATCACGTCGAGAAAATAACGAGGGCTTCCGAGAGGTTAAAGAGGAGATTATGAACACCAACAGAAGGCTGGACGAGGCAGAAACACGCATATTGGAAGCGGAGAACAAGATTCAGCAGCTCGAAGAGGCGGCGGTGGCGCTAAGTAAAACGCAAGATGAGTTCGAGGCTAAACTGGTGGAGCTCGAGGGGAGATGGAGACGGGAAAACTTAAGGTTCCACGGCATCGCCGAGGGCGCTGAAGATAGCTCACCGTCTATTTCAGCCTTCATAGAGAATCTACTCCGAGATAAACTGGATATACCGACATCACTAGACCTGAGCATTGAAAGAGCACACCGCTCTCTGGGACCCAGAGCTCCGCCTGAAGCCCCCCCACGCTCAATCATTGTGAAATTCGCCACAGCTAAGGTTAAAGACGACATTCTAAAACGAGCCTGGCAAAAGAAAGGCTTCACACTGGCGGGGAAAAGAGTCATAGTGGACCATGATTATGCCCCAGACGTGTTAAAACGGCGACGTGAATACCTGGAAGTGAAGCGGGTCCTTAGAGAAAAGAAGATCAGATTCCAAACGTTAAAGGAGTTCTTAACCCGATTAAAAGGGCGAAAATATTAGGAAAAAAGAAAAAGCAGAGGTAGTATTCCTACAGGAAACCTGAGCATGCGTGGGTTCTCTCCGGGTACTCCGGCTTCCTCCCACAATCCAAAAACATGACTGTTAGGTTAATTGGCTTCTCTAAATTGTCCTTAGGTGTGAGTGTGTGCATGAATGGTTGTTTGTCCTGTGTGTCTCTGTGTTGCCCCTGCGATGGACTGGCGACCTGTCCAGGGTGTATCCTGCCTCTCGCCCATTGACTGCTGGAGATAGGCACCAGCACCCCTCACGACCCCACTTGGGACAAGCGTGTAAAGAAAATGGATGGATAGATATTTATTCATTGTATTTTTGGGGACAATTAATTGAATGCTTATTTATTTATTTATTGAATATTTATTTATGTATTTATTTTATATATACGGTAGAGCCGTTCCTCCATAAATAAAAAATCTTATCTGTGCAAAGCCTAAAAACAGATTTATGTAAACATCCTGTCAGGTAAACTAGGCCATGAAAATACAATATCGAAGTTTCACTACTGCTCTCTAATTAGAGTATCTTAGGGGCACAAATGGGAGAATTATCCTGCCATAATGCAAGAGCACATCATTTCAATTTGAGAAAAGAATTTCATCTTCTTGCACTCAAAACTTATAATGCTCACACTCAAAACATGCGCTCTCTCTCAAATATTTTCTCTTCTCTCTCAAATCTTTGTTTCTTCTCTCAGATTTAAAGGAACACTATGCAACATTTTTCAGTTAATTAATGTGTTCCATAACGTTTTGGATGATTAAATGAGTCATTTCAGGTTGAACAAAAGGTATTCTCGGCCCTGCCCTGGGTCTGTGGGGAAATACCGCACTTGCAATTGCAGGAGCACCGACCAGCACCCACAGGCTCAGAAGTCTCGCGAGAGTCGGTCTTGCTTTACGGCGAGACTGCTACACGCCCCCAGTTAAAAGCATGCTCGTTGCTAGCACAGTGGCGATCAATAAATCCAGAAAGACAGTATTTAAAATCATGTCATCTTATCTTCAACAAACTGGACTAAACCTAAGGATTTAAGGAAACATGAATAAGATCAAGTAGGTGGCGATAATGCTCCATTTGGTTGCAAGTCGCCAGTAAAACAACAAGAAGAAGAAGAAGACAGTGGCGATCTTTGTGCAGTGCTGCTACGTCACACGGACGCAGCAAAATCGCGTCTGCTGCTTCCTTTTGCTGCTTGTACCAGTTAGTTCTGTGGCGGCTGAAGCAGCTTTGCTGCTCTGCGGCTGAAGCAGCTGTGTCTGCGTGCGTTGGCTGAGCTTCACTATCCTTTCTCTGCCCTTGCAGCTAATTTGCACTGTGATCAGTGGGAATAAAGTAGTTTTTAATATGTTTTAAGTGAGAAAATACACCTGAAAACGTAATCAGTGCAGTCAGTTCATTCAGATTATCATCCTCCCTTACAATATTTTTTCTGTCGGAGCCGCTCAGACCCCCACATACCAGCGGTGCGCCGAGCGACAGTAGGAATCCCTTCATCAGCAGCCTCTGGCGGGGTCGCCTCCTCGCGGGTTCACCGCGCGCAGCTGGTAGGTGTTTTTCATCTAAATAATCCAAACTGCAGGCAGCAGGATAATAAAAGCCAACATATTCTGCGGCAGATTTCTGAATTTTAAGTTAATTTAGGCGTCAAAGGAAACTGTTTAAGAGGAGTGATCATCAGCGCTGTGTCTCTCTCCCCTGCCAGCTCCCAGATCAGCTTCTCTGATTGGTTGATCGCTGGGCGCGTCCGAGCAGCAAAAATTACATTTTTCCATCTCGAGCAGCAGCGTTCTTTGTGGCGCGTCAGATGCTTAATCATTGGTTTAAGCCTGTGTCTGCTAAGCTCAAAACAACCGCGCCTGGCTTGACGGAGAAACCAGGAGAACAGCTGTGCATATTTCACGACAGTGCACTTTTACATTACGCCCTCTGGGGGGAGCCTCAAGCTGGAAAATCAACACCGGTTGCATAGTGTACCTTTAATGCTTCTTGCACAGATATTTTCTCCTCTTGCTTGCCTCCTTCTCTTCGCACACAAACCGCACTCTGCTCGAGTCTCAGATACGCTCGCAAACCCGTAGGCTCTGCTTGCGGATTTTTTCTCTCGGATTGCAGTTGGATCGTCGCCTAGCAACCTTTCCAGCCAATAGAGCGACAGCCTCGAAAGGGGTGCGCTTGTTTAACCCTACTGAGTGTGCCCTGTGCTACTACGCCACTTATAAGAGCTGTCAGCTGAAACTGCTATTTACAGTAGTTTTGTGGCTGATTGTTGTTTCAAAATAGAAAACCTGGTTTCATTTCTTAGTTATGCCCTGGATTTTGTAGCGTTTGTGGACGCTACGTCGCTACTTGATCAAAGCAATAGCGTCACTACAGGAAAGTTACTTGATAAATAAAGCAGCGACGCTACGGTCAAGCTACTGGAACATGTAGTTAAACTAATAGCTTCGCTACATGTAGCGGCGCTACTGCCCATCACTGATTATGGGACGCCTGTAAAGCTTTCCTGAGAGGAAAATTAATAGCAAAATCCCCCCTTTTAAAAAAACTAGGCAAGAAAAATTTAATAATTTGGAAGGTGAACTGGCTGAACTAGAGAAAAAACATAAAAACAAAGTAGATATAGAAACTTTATCAAAAATGAAACAAATCAGAGAGGAAATTAATCAAGAACTACAGTCCAATATACAGAAGAAACTTCTATTTCTAAGACAGAGTTACTATGAAATAGGCCCAAAGTCATCAAAATTTCTAGCATACAGACTAAAAAAACAACAGGAGGAAAGAACTATATACAAAATCAGAGAACCAATAAGCAAAAAATGTCAGGATCCCAGTTTTGTGTTTTCGTCTGTTTGTCTTGTCTTTTGTGTTTCTCCCTTCTACCACCAGGAGGCGCCTGGCTCTGGTTCGCTCTCCTCACACACCTGCAAGCTGTTGCCTCATCACCGGACTGCTCTTAAGCTGCTGGTTGCCACTACTCTCGACACCAGAGTGTTTGCCAGTTTGGGGTACTCTAGCCAAGCCTTGTTTATTCTGAGTCTAATCTGAGTTTTTGCATTTTTGAGTTTTTTCCGATAGCCAAGCTGGGAGATCACATTGAGTTTTACTGAGCGCTTGTTTCTCCCTGAAACTCAACTTTGTTTTGTTCTTTGCCTTTCGGCAGGGAAGCCTTCCTACACAAACTGGACCTTTGTGGACCGCCTACTCCCAATTGGGATCAACTGAGTCTTACACTGGCGATGAATTCCAAACAGGAGGTTTGGATCCAGCCACCTTTGAGCACGCTGAGATCACTCTCTGAGTAAGGAAGTCATCTTCACCACGACCGTTCAAGTACCACAGGAAAACTGAGTTGCAACCAGCGGCTGCATCATTCCCACTCTGTCGAGTTCTGGGTAAACCTGTTAAAGCCCTCCACCGAATCAAACAAACTCTGGAAGACCAACACACAGACTGGAGTCTACGTGTCTCTTCTTCTCTGGAAACATGAGTGGCAACAAATCCTCTCCTTCAAGATTAACCACTCCAATTTCCCTCTGAGCCTGAATCTAACAGTCTGTCTTCCCCTCGTCTTCCAGTTCCCGGCCGTGTTGGGATCCGGAGGCTTGCCCACCAGAGGGCGCCAAGGATCCCTTCCTGAGGGCTTGTGCTCACCTGCAACACCTGTCTTTCATCTCCTCATCAGCCTTGGGCCTACTTAAGGAGGAGGAGACTAACACTCCAGCGCCAGAGTGTTTGCCAGTAACGGTTAGCAAAACCTGAGCCAACCTGCCTGTCTGAGTCTTCTGACTTTTTATGATCCAAGCCTGATCCTGTTTCCCCTTTCTGTCTCACAGATATAACCTGCCTGACTACCAGTAACTCTGGAGAGTTATCTCTGCTGTGATCTGCCTGCCTGCTCTCTGTTGAACTCTGGAGGGCCTCTTCTGTCAGTATCTGCCTGCCCGCCCTCAGAGGAAAACTAGGAGAGAGACTCTGTCTGTGATCTGCCTGCAAGCACACAGTAAGCCCTGCACTCTGACCGTCTCAACCCAGCTCTCAAGAGAGAGAGAGAGAACCAAACCTGGAGTCTGCCAGCCTGCACTCTGGAACCTGCCATCAGGAACCTGCCAGCACTCAGACTGCCTCAGCCTAGCTCTCAGTTCTCCTCCTGCCTGCACTCAGCTCAACCTCTGCTAGCCCTCAGCCCTCGGTCTGCCAACTGCCTCTGGATCCACAAGGTTCCCCCCCTCTCTGCAGCTCTGCTCATCTCCAGATCAGCGGTGAACCTATTCCAGATCAGTCTCCCTAACCCAGGACCTGTTTTAATTATTTTTACATTCCTTATAAATAAACCTTTGAACTTTTCTCCTGCCTCCGAGTGATCTGCATATGGGCTAGGTTCTATAACCCATCATGACAGGCCGAGCAGAGTTTGGAGGAACTCTGCACCGAACTCAAAAACATTCTTCAATAAAACCTGTTGAACTTTTACTCTGTGTCTCTCTGTTTGGCTTCACTGCATGTGGGTCCGAGCCTTAGATAAAATCATGACAAAAAAGTTACCTATAAAAGTACAGAAATAAGAAAATGCTTTGAGAAATACTACCAAAATCTATATGCTCCAAAAGAACAAGAAGGAATGGACGAAACCAATACAATACTGAATGAACTACAGCTGCCTACTGTAGCGTGTGAACAAAATGAAGCTCTAACAAAAATATAACAGCTCAAGAAATTGAAAAAGCAATAAACAAATTAAAACTTAGCAAATCACCAGGACCGGATGGATTTAATGCTGACTGGTATAAGATCTACTTAAAAGAAATGTCTCCTGTCCTTTCGAGAACATTTAATTGGGTTCTAAACGGGGGACAAATTCCTCCCTCCTGGAGGGAAACAATGATAACAGTTATACCAAAAGAAGGCAAAGGCAAACTAGACTGTTCAAATTACCGCCCAATTAGTCTCCTTAACCAACATTATAAAATCTTTACATCCATATTAGCCAAAAGATTAGAGCATATCCTCCCAGACATAATAAATTTAGATCAGACAGGGTTCATAAAGAAGAGACGAACCAGAGACAATATTAGGAGAACTCTAAACGTGATCAATCATATTAAGAAGACTGACAAACAAGCAATAATTCTGGGGCTAGATGCACAAAAAGCATTCGATACAGTGGACTGCTCATTTTTATTTAGAGTTTTATCCAAATTCGCCTTTTCCAATAAACGTATAAAAATAATTCAGGAACTGTACAGCAAACCTACAGGTAAGATTCGGATAAATGGGGGTTATCAGAAAAAATAAAAATTGAGCAGGGGTGCAGACAAGGATGCTCCATGTCCCCACTACTATTCGCCATATTTATTGAACCACTAGATCAATGGATCAGGAAAAGCGCTAAAGTTCACGGCATAAAGATAAATCATAAAGAACAAAAACTAGCACTGTTTGCGGATGATATTCTAATCTACCTGGCAAGACCCCGGGAATCCCTCCCAGAACTACATAAAACTTTGTTGGAATACGGGAAACTATCTGGTTACAAACTGAATTCTCACAAATCCCAGGTCTTGACGTTCAAATATTCACCTAACAATATTGACAAAGAAAACTTCAAAATAAACTGGGATATGGATTCAATGATATACTTGGGAGTGACCATTCCTAAAGACCTAAGGAATATTGTCTCAGCAAATTACGACCCATTAATGACTAAAATAAAAAATGTCATTTCCAGGTGGGGCCTACTGCCTTATCTGGGTCTCATGCAAAGAGTGGAAGCCATCAAAATGATGATGTTGCCAAAACTATTATATTTTTTTCAGACATTACCAGCTGATCCACCTAAATCTATGTTTCAAGAAATTGACTAACTGATTTCAAGATTTATTTGGCAAGGAAAACAGCCAAGGACTAGATTTAAAACTCTACAGGTGAGTAAAAATAAAGGTGCCCTCTCTCCCCAAACATGAGTACTATACAAAGCAGCACAAATAAATCCATTGGTGAAATGTGCTTACCCTCCCTACACAGCAAAATGGAAGGAGATTGAATGTACACTAATGGTTTCCCTCTGCAAGCAGCAATTGGAAATACAGACTTAATAAAAGACTGAAAAGAACTCCATCCATATTTCAATTCACAGCCACTCAAAGGCCTGTTCAAATTAGTCAAAGAAAATAAAAGGTACTTGTTTTACAGAAATCAGATGGATAGCATACTTATTCAAAGATTTTACCCAAATAAAACAGACAACACCTTTAAAGAATGGATAGAAAATGACAATAATAAAATACAATGATTTATATCATAAAGGGCTGCCTGGGGCCTTTCAGGCGGAACCCAAACCAAAATAGCAATGCTTGACAGAGATTTGCTTTTGGGCCCTTCTTACAGGCACCCGGCTGCGCCAGAAAACAAATAAAGTGAACCGGGCAGGGCGGCTTTGAGATATATTTTTGAAATCAATCGATCAACCCCGTGAATAAACATCAAAATGCACTCTTAAGAATTACAATATATCAAAGGAGAGATGGGACAAGGAATGGGGACACAAATTCACATAGAAGAATGGTTAGATATTTTGAATAACTGTTGGAAGTGTACATCATCACTAACGTATAGAGAATTTGCTTGGAAGACTGTTACACGCTTCTTCAGGACACCGGCTCAGAGATAGCCGGTGTCCTGAACTTTGAGACCATGGTCTTGGGGAAACGTCCAAACTGTGTGAAAGGATTCTATAAAACATATATGTTCAACATAATGCTAATTGCCAGCAAAAAGCAATCACTCGGAAATGGATGACTGATTCGAATTCAATTCCGGTTTACGACATATGGCGCCAAATTCACAACACATGTCATCTCAAAGGCGCACAGTTCAACCAGATCATACAGTCAGATTGATTCAAAAGTTTTCAATCTAAGGAAAACAGTTGATTACATCGACTCATTGACTCCAAGCCACAATCCACTCACACTAAGCATGCTTGTAGCGACAGCAGTTGAGAGAGGAAAAACTCCCTTTGCAAGGAAGAAACCTCCAGCAGAACCAGGCTCAGTGTGAGCGGCCATCTGCTGAGGCCGACTGGGGTTCAAGGAGACAGAAGCAGAGATACAAAAAGCAGCTGTAGAAGGTGACCCCGTCCAGGAAACACACAGCCAGGCAGACGAGCTCCGAGCCAGCTCCCATGTCAGAGGATGAAGAGAGCACATCCAGCCAGTCACGGTCAGAGAAACAGGACTACAATGGAAAACAGGCCGATCTCCAACATCTATAAACAAAGGTGTTGATGGAAGCAGCACAGCTGATATTTCTCTCCAGGATGGAGTCACAGCCAAACAGGAACAGACCAGATGAAGCTACTATGAGAAAAAGCAGAGAGAGCAGAACGTTAGAGATTGAACTAACAGATTCTGTAGAGTGGGAGAATAGAAATAGAATGAAGCAGAATGATGAAAAAGGGGTCCCTATGTCCTCCAGCAGTCTAAGCCTAAAGCAGCATAACTATAGAGATAGCTCAGGATAACCTGAGCCACTCTAACTATAAGCTTTATCAAAAAGGAAAGTTTTAAGCCTAGCCTTAAAAGTAGACAGGGTGTCTGCCTCACGGACTAAAACTGGTAGTTGGTTCCACAGGAGAGGAGCCTGATAACTAAAAGATCTGCCTCCCATTCTACTTTTAGAAATTCTAGGAACCACTAGTAAACCTGCAGATTGAGAGCGAAGTGCTCTGTTAGGAACATAAGGAACAATCAGATCTCTGATATCAGATGGAGCTTGGCCATTTAAGGCTTTATATGTGAGAAGGAGGATTTTAAATTCTATTCTGGATTTAACAGGAAGCCAATGAAGAGAAGCCAGGATAGGAGAGATATGATCTCTGCTGGAACATCCTGCAGGATGAGACGCTTTAAGCACCAAAACTAAATAAAATAATTAGATTTTTTTTAGATTAGATTCAACTTTATTGTCATTAAGCATTTACAGGTACAAGGCAACGAAATGCAGTTTAGGTCTAACCAGAAGTGCAAAAGCAGCAAGTGCAGGATAAATAATGGTTCCATAAATACAGGACGTGGGTATTTCTACTGAATGAGTATAGAGATGAATACTATTATAAATAATGAATATAATATATAGATCACTAGTGTTATGAACTAAATTTACTGCTGGATATGTACCGAATATAATATACAGATAGATATTACTATAAAAAAAAGGTTTTTACAGTTATGTACAATAGCATATATACAGATGGGTTTTACTATAAAATGAATAAATAGAGTTTGGCCAGAAGCTATCTAAATTAAAGTGCAGTGGAAGGTAATTGCATATTACAGTTAAAGTACTTTATTGCAGATGTAAATGTAAACAGTTGGTGCTGTGAATAAACAGCCGGCAGTGCAAATATAAGCAGTGCAAATCACTAATCAGTCAGAGTGAGCAGTGCAAATCACTAATCAGTCAGAGTGAGCAGTGCAAATCACTAATCAGTCAGAGTGAGCAGTGCAAATCACTAATCAGTCAGAGTGAGCAAAATCACTAATCAGTCAGAGTGAGCAGTGCAAATCACTAATCAGTCAGAGTGAGCAGTGCAAATCACTAATCAGTCAGAGTGAGCAGTGCAAGATGCATATAAAGAGTTGTTACAATAGAACATTCCAGTCTTTAAAAAAACAAACAGAATAGCCAAATGGTGGTAGGTGTGAGGAAGGAGAGTAGAGACCATCAGTGAGGGTTAGAGTTCAGTAAACAGACAGCTCTGGGGAAAAAGCTGTTCTTTAGTCTGCTGGTTCTGGTCCGGAGGCACCTGAACCGCCTGCCGGAGGGTAGGAGAGAAAACAGTGTGTGGGCTGGGTGGGATGAGTCCTTCAGAATGCTGCGGGCTCCATGGAGGCAGCGTTTCTCCTGGATGTGCTCAATGGTGGCTAGTGAAGTTCCAGTGATGCGCTGGGCGGCTTTCACCACCCGCTGCAGTGCCTTGCGCTCTGCAACAGAACAGCTTCCGTACCGCACTGTTACACAGCTGCTTAGGATGCTTTCTATTGCACAGCGATAGAAGTTCACCAGGATAGTGAGGGGAGCTGATTCTTCCTCAGTGTTCTCAGGAAGAAGAGGCGCTGCTGAGCCTTCTTGACCAGGCAGGAGGTGTTGGTTGACCAGGACATGTCCGCTGAGATGTGGGTCCCCAGAAACCTGAAACTGGAGACACGTTCAACAGCTGATAATGATCAATCTATTCC
>JAGKQL010000030.1:19199008-19214979 GCA_018398635.1 Cyprinodon brontotheroides | reverse complement strand
ATGTTCCTAACAGAGCACTTCGCTCTCAATCTGCAGGTTTACTAGTGGTTCCTAGAATTTCTAAAAGTAGAATGGGAGGCAGATCTTTTAGTTATCAGGCTCCTCTCCTGTGGAACCAACTACCAGTTTTAGTCCGTGAGGCAGACACCCTGTCTACTTTTAAGGCTAGGCTTAAAACTTTCCCTTTTGATAAAGCTTCTAGTTAGAGTGGCTCAGGTTATCCTGAGCTATCTCTATAGTTATGCTGCTATAGGCTTAGACTGCTGGAGGACATAGGGACCCCCATTTAATCATTCTGCTTCATTCTCTCTCTACTCTCCTATTTTTCAGAATCTGTTAGTTCAATCTCTAACGTTCTGCTCTCTCTGCTTTTTCTCATAGTAGCTTCATCTGGTTTGTTCCTGTTTGGCTGTGACGTCATCCTGCAGAGAAATATCAGCTGTGCTGCTTCCATCAACACCTTTGTTTCTAGATGTTGGAGATCAGCCCGTTTGTTTTCCCAGTGTAGTCCTGTTTCTCTCGCTCGCCCTGTGACTGGCTGGATGTGTGCTCTCCATCCTCTAAAATGGGAGCTTTGCCTCGGAGTCAGTTCGCTACCTGGCTGTGTGTTTCCTGGACGGGTCAACCTTTTACATGCGGCCTCGCTTCTGTCTCCTGAACCCCAGTCGGCCTCACACTACCCCTACCACACTGAGCCTGGTTCTGCTGGAGGTTTCTTCCCATTGGGAGTTTTTCCCTCCTGCTGCTCCAAGCATGCTTGGGGTGTGAGGGACGTTTGAGTCAATTAATCGATGCAATCAACTGGTTTTCCAAGTAGATAGAAAAAACTTGTATCAATCTGACTGTATGATCTGGTTGAACTGTGTAAAGTGCCTTGAGATGACATGTGTTGTGAATTTACGCTATATAAATAAACCGAATTGAATTGTGATTGCTTTTTGCTGGCAATTAGCTTTATGTTGAACATATAGGTTTTATAGAATCCTTTCACACAGTTTGGACGTTTCCCAGTAAGAAAGTAGTTTTGGACAGCTCCATAAGATATGGAAATGGCCAGATTGATTCGACCCACATAACCTCCAACATGCTCTATCTGCATTTTTGCCCCTCTGAGCCGGTGTCCTGAAGAAGCGTGTAACAGTCTTCCAAGCAAATTCTCTATACGTTAGTGATGATGTACACTTCCAACAGTTATTCAAAATATCTAACCATTCTTCTATGTGAATTTGGTGTCCCCATTCCTTGTTCCATCTCTCCTTGATATATAATGTATCCCCTCTAAGTTTTGTAAGTTATACATTTTGGATGTTAGTTTATTCACGGGGGTTGACTGATATGATTTTAAAAAGATATTCAAAATGCCAACAAATGTTCTGTCTGGTTCGTCTTTATTTGTTTTTTCTAAGTAGTGCCGGGTTTGTAGATAACGAAAGAAATCTCTATCATCAAGATTATATTTTTGTTTAACGTCTTGAAAGGTTCTCAGGCAGCCTCTATGATATAAATCATTGTATTTTATTAAGCCATTTTCTATCCATTCTTTAAAGGTGTTGTCTGTTTTATTTGGGGTAAAATCTTTATCATATGCTATCCATCTGATTGGTAAACAAGACTCTTTATTTTCTTTGACTAATTTTGACCAGGTTTTGAGTGCTGTATCTGAACATGGACTGAGTTCTTTCAGGTCTTTTATTAAGTCTGTATTTCCAATTGCTGCTTGCAGAGGGAAACCATTAATTGTACATTCAATCTCCTTCCATTTTGCTGTGTAGGAGGAGTCGCACATTTCCACCAATGGATTTATTTGTGCTGCTTTGTAATAATTACTCATGTTTGGGAGGGAGAGGCCACCTTTATTTTTACTCAACTGTAGAGTTTTAAATCTAGTCCTTGGCTGTTTTCCTTGCCAAATAAATCTTGAAATCAGTTTGTCAATTCCTTGAAACACAGATTTAGGTGGATCAGCTGGTAATGTCTGAAAAAAATATAATAGTTTTGGCAACATCATCATTTTGATGGCTTCCACTCTTTGCATGAGACCCAGATAAGGCAGTAGGCCCCACCTGGAAATGACATTTTTTATTTTAGTCATTAATGGGTCGTAATTTGCTGAGACAATATTCCTTAGGTCTTTAGGAATGGTCACTCCCAAGTATATCATTGAATCCATATCCCAGTTTATTTTGAAGTTTTCTTTGTCAATATTGTTAGGTGAATATTTGAACGTCAAGACCTGGGATTTGTGAGAATTCAGTTTGTAACCAGATAGTTTCCCGTATTCCAACAAAGTTTTATGTAGTTCTGGGAGGGATTCCCGGGGTCTTGCCAGGTAGATTAGAATATCATCCGCAAACAGTGCTAGTTTTTGTTCTTTATGATTTATCTTTATGCCGTGAGCTTTTGCGCTTTTCCTGATCCATTGATCTAGTGGTTCAATAAATATGGCGAATAGTAGTGGGGACATGGAGCATCCTTGTCTGCACCCCTGCTCAATTTTTATTTTTTCTGATAACCCCCATTTATCCGAATCTTACCTGTAGGTTTGCTGTACAGTTCCTGAATTATTTTTATAAGATTATTGGAAAAGGAGAATTTGGATAAAACTCTAAATAAAAATTAGCAGTCCACTGTATCGAATGCTTTTTGTGCATCTAGCCCCAGAATTATTGCTTGTTTGTCAGTCTTCTTAATATGATTGATCACGTTTAGAGTTCTCCTAATATTGTCTCTGGTTCGTCTCTTCTTTATGAACCCTGTCTGATCTAAATTTATTATGTCTGGGAGAATATGCTCTAATCTTTTGGCTAATATGGATGTAAAGATTTTATAATGTTGGTTAAGGAGACTAATTGGGCGGTAATTTGAACAGTCTAGTTTGCCTTTGCCTTCTTTTGGTATAACTGTTATCATTGTTTCCCTCCAGGAGGGAGGAATTTGTCCCCCGTTTAGAACCCAATTAAATGTTCTCGAAAGGACAGGAGACATTTCTTTTAAGTAGATCTTATACCAGTCAGCATTAAATCCATCCGGTCCTGGTGATTTGCTAAGTTTTAATTTGTTTATTGCTTTTTCAATTTCTTGAGCTGTTATATTTTTGGTCAGAGCTTCCTTTTGTTCACACGTTACAGTAGGCAGCTGTAGTTCATTCAGTATTGTATTGGTTTCGTCCATTCCTTCTTGTTCTTTAGGAGCATATAGATTTTGGTAGTATTTCTCAAAGCATTTTCTTATTTCTGTACTTTTATAGGTAACTTTTTTGTCATGATTTTATCTAAGGCTCGGACCCACATGCAGTGAAGCCAAACAGAGAGACGCAGAGTAAAAGTTCAACACATTTTATTGAAGAATGTTTTTGAGTTTGGTGCAGAGTTCCTCCAAACTCTGCTCGGCCTGTCATGATGGGTTATAGAACCTAGCCCATATGCAGATCACTCGGAGGCAGGAGAAAAGTTCAAAGGTTTATTTATAAGGAATGTAAAAATAATTAAAACAGGTCCTGGGTTAGGGAGACTGATCTGGAATAGGTTCACCGCTGATCTGGAGATGAGCAGAGCTGCAGAGAGGGGGGGAACCTTGTGGATCCAGAGGCAGTTGGCAGACCGAGGGCTGAGGGCTGGCAGAGGTTGAGCTGAGTGCAGGCAGGAGGAGAACTGAGAGCTAGGCTGAGGCAGTCTGAGTGCTGGCGGGCAGGTTCCAGGTTGGGAATACAGTGCAGGCAGGAGGAGAGCAGAGAGCTAGGCAGAGGCAGTCTGAGTGCTGGCGGGCAGGTTCCAGGTTGGGAACACAGTGCAGGCAGGAGGAGAGCAGAGAGCTAGGCAGAGGCAGTCTGAGTGTGAGTAAAAAAAGTACAGGCGGGCAGGTTCCAGGTTGGGAACACAGTGCAGGCAGGAGGAGAGCAGAGAGCTAGGCAGAGGCAGTCTGAGTGCTGGCGGGCAGGTTCCAGACTGTGGTGCAGAGGAGGTCTGAGTGCAGGCTTGCAGACTCCAGGTTTTGCTCTCTCTCTCTCTTCTAAGAGCTGGGTTGAGACGGTCAGAGTGCTGGCTGGCAGACTCCATGTTTGGTTCTCTCTCTCTCTCCTGAGAGCTGGGTTGAGACGGTCAGAGTGCAGGGCTTACTGTGTGCTTGCAGGCAGATCACAGACAGAGTCTCTCTCCTAGTTTTCCTCTGAGGGCGGGCAGGCAGATACTGACAGAAGAGGCCCTCCAGAGTTCAACAGAGAGCAGGCAGGCAGATCACAGCAGAGATAACTCTCCAGAGTTACTGGTAGTCAGGCAGGTTATATCTGTGAGACAGAAAGGGGAAACAGGATCAGGCTTGGATCATAAAAAGTCAGAAGACTCAGACAGGCAGGTTGGCTCAGGTTTTGCTAACCGTTACTGGCAAACACTCTGGCGCTGGAGTGTTAGTCTCCTCCTCCTTAAGTAGGCCCAAGGCTGATGAGGAGATGAAAGACAGGTGTTGCAGGTGAGCACAAGCCCACAGGAAGGGATCCTTGGCGCCCTCTGGTGGGCAGGCCTCTGGATCCCAACAGACAGCAGAAGCCCTCAGGAAGGGATCCTCGGCGCCCTCTGGTGGGCAAGCCTCCGGATCCCAACACGGCCGGGAACTGGAAGACGAGGGGAAGACAGACTGTTAGATTCAGGCTGAGAGGGAAATTGGAGTGGTTAATCTTGAAGGAGAGGATTTGTTGCCACTCATGTTTCCAGAGAAGAAGAGACACGTAGACTCCAGTCTGTGTGTTGGTCTTCCAGAGTTTGTTTGATTCGGTGGAGGGCGGAACAGGGTTTACCCAGAACTCGGACAGAGTGGAATAATGCAGCCGCTGGTTGCAACTCAGTTTTCCTGTGGTACTTGAACGGGTCGTGATGAAGATGACTTCCTCACTCAGAGAGTGATCTCAGCGTGCTCAAAGGTGGCTGGATCCAAACCTCCTGTTTGGAATCCGGCGCCGCTCAGTGTAAGACTCAGTTGATCCCACTTGGGAGAAGGCGGTCCGAAAAGGTCCAGTTTGCAGGAAGGCTTCCTGCCGAAAGGCAAAGAACAAACAAAGTTGAGTTTCAGGGAGAAACAAGCGCTCAGTAAAACTCAATGTGATCTCAGCTTGGCTAGAGGACAAAAACTCAAAATGCAAAAACTCAGATTAGACTCAGAATAAACAAGGCTTGGCTAGAGTACCCCAAACTGGCAAACACTCTGGCGTCGAAGTAGTGGCAACCAGCAGCTTAAGAGCAGTCCGGTGATGAGGCAACAGCTTGCAGGTGTGTGAGGAGGCGAACCGGAGCCAGGCGCCTCCTGGTGGTGGAAGGGAGAAACACAAAAGACAAGACAAACAGACGAACACAAAAACTGGGATACTGACATTTTTTGCTTATTGGTTCTCTGATTTTGTATATAGTTCTTTCCTCCTGTTGTTTTTTTAGTCTGTATGCTAGAAATTTGGATGACTTTGGGCCTATTTCATAGTAACTCTGTCTTAGAAATAGAAGTTTCTTCTGTATATTGGACTGTAGTTCTTGATTAATTTCGTCTGATTTGTTTCATTTTTGATAAAGTTTCTATATCTACTTTGTTTTTATGTTTTTTCTCTAGTTCAGCCAGTTCACTTTCCAAATTATTAAATTTTTCTTGCCTATTTTTTTTAAAGGGGGGATTTTGCTATTAATTTTCCTCTCAGGAAAGCTTTACAGGCGTCCCATAATCAGTGATGGGCAGTAGCGCCGCTATATGTAGCAAAGCTATTAGTTTAACTACATGTTCCAGTAGCTTGACCGTAGCGTCGCTGCTTTATTTATCAAGTAACTTTCCTGTAGTGACGTTATTGCTTTGATCAAGTAGCGACGTAGCGTCCACAAACGCTACAAAATCCAGGGCATAACTAAGAAATGAAACCAGGTTTTCTATTTTGAAACAACAATCAGCCACAAAACTACTGTAAATAGCAGTTTCAGCTGACGCTCTTATAAGTGGCGTAGTAGCACAGGCACACTCAGTAGGGTTAAACAAGCGCACCCTTTCCGAGGCTGTCGTTCTATTGGCTGGAAAGGTTGCTAGGCGACGATCCAACTGCAATCCGAGAGAGAGCAAAAAAAATCCGCAAGCAGAGCCTACGGGTTTGCGAGCGTATCTGAGACTCGAGCAGAGTGCGGTTTGTGTGCGAAGAGAAGGAGGCAAGCAAGAGGAGAAAATATCTGTGCAAGAAGCATTAAATCTGAGAGAAGAAACAAAGATTTGAGAGAGAAGAGAAAATATTTGAGAGAGAGCGCATGTTTTGAGTGTGAGCATTATAAGTTTTGAGTGCAAGAAGATGAAATTCTTTTCTCAAATTGAAATGATGTGCTCTTGCATTATGGCAGGATAATTCTCCCATTTGTGCCACTAAGATACTCTAATTAGAGAGCAGTAGTGAAACTTCGATATTGTATTTTCATGGCCTAGTTTACCTGACAGGATGTTTACATAAATCTGTTTTTAGGCTTTGCACAGATAAGATTTTTTATTTATGGAGGAACAGCTCTACCGTATATATAAAATAAATACATAAATAAATAAATGTTCAATAAATAAATAAATAAGCATTCAATTAATTGCCCCCAAAAATACAATGAATAAATATGTAGGTAGAAATTAAATTATACGGTGAGACATAAATATATATATCACTTAATTAGCTTCTTTATTTTTTCACCTTCTTTTGTAAACAGTTTCATTTGTTACTTGAATCGACTGTTTAATTGAGGTCTGAAGAAGTTTTCTCTAAGGGAGACCCTAAAGAAATAAGATGCCTTTTGTAGGGTTTTGTTTTCCCTAGAGATGTCCATTGAATGCAAACTCATAGCCATGTCTCCATGTGTAGAACACTACACAGTACCTTTCATTTGGTTCTAATAACAGCAGATTGTTTACTAGTTTGTCTACTAGTAATTACTTCAGTTTTTATTTTAATATGCTGATCATAAAGCAATGTTTACACTGTGTTATGTCATTGGCTGATCTTTAATAAATATTTTAACTAGTGTGTCAGACTCATTTTGAATTGACATTAGCTTGGTACAACGTTAAGTAGCTTCTGATGTAGTTAAGCTACTGTTAAAGCTACAGTGTGTAATAATTACAGGGATATACAGTCAGAAATGTAATATATTATACATAACTATGTTATTTATCATCATCTACTGAGCTCAGCCTCTTAACCTTAATATTTGCGTTGCCTTAGAATTCAGTTATTTATAATTACATAGGAGCGGGTCTCGCAGCCATGGAGGCAGAGACATCTTTGCGCTTACGGCAGCGCCAGAGCCAACAAACTAGCGATTGTGAGATCGCCAAAACGTCACAACGATGTAGAAAAAATAATGGGTATATTTATTATCTTAAGTCTACATGAAATCTATAGCCTACACAGACTAATGAAATACTATCTGTATAATTATCTCTGTAAAACAAACCTCATCACTTGAGAAGGTAGGTGATGCGGACGTGTGGAAGACATTTTGTCCCGTAACGCTACCCGCATGTTGGGGGGAGAAGCGGTGGGGGAGATGTTCATGTTGCTGCAGTCTGACCGCTAGATGTCGCTAAAAGTTACACAATGTAGCTTTAAATTATACGGTGAGACATAAATATATGTATCACTTAATTATTCATTTGTTACTTGAATCGACTGTTTAATTGAGGTCTGAAGAAGTTTTCTCTAAGGGAGACCCTAAAGAAATAAGATGCCTTTTGTAGGGTTTTGTTTTCCCTAGAGATGTCCATTGAATGCAAACTCATAGCCATGTCTCCATGTGTAGAACACTACACAGTACCTTTCATTTGGTTCTAATAACAGCAGATTGTTTACTAGTTTGTCTACTAGTAATTACTTCAGTTTTTATTTTAATATGCTGATCATAAAGCAATGTTTACACTGTGTTATGTCATTGGCTGACCTTTAATAAATATTTTAACTAGTGTGTCAGACTCATTTTGAATTGACATTAGCTTGGTACAACGTTAAGTAGCTTCTGATGTAGTTAAGCTACTGTTAACACATTAGTGTAACTTAGCTTGCTATAATTCTTTAGGTGGTAGCTTTGGTGTAGTGAAGCTTAATTTATTGTTGAGTAACTGATAGCTTAGCTCACTACACTGGACAAGTAGCTTGCCCAACACTGCCCATAATATTACAGGAGAGACTTCTCCATTATCATTGTCCTGCATGTATGTCTGAATTTCTTGCCTTATTTCTTCTTTAATTTTGCCTTTAAGTATGCTAGAGTTGAGTCTCCACATATATGGGTTTCTTGTTTTGTTGACATTTACTTCTATATAAAGTGGACAGTGGTCTGAGAGGTCCATCAGCCCAATATGACATTTTTCTACTCGACCTAGGTCTATGTTGTACATGAAAAAGTAATCAATTCTTGAATATGAATGGTGAGCTGCAGACTAGAAGGTATAGTCCCTCTTTCTGGGGTTGAATTCACGCCAAACGTCGCTTATCCCCAGTTCTCTGATCATCTTCCTGATCTTTCTACCAATGCCGCGGTTACCACCGAGTTGTTTAGAGGCATCTTCTAAAGGATTTAGTCTTACATTAAAGTCTCCACCACAGATTACTATGCCACGTGATTTAGTTATCATCAAATCAAAGATATGTTTATAAAATGTCCACTCTGAACCTGGTGGGACGTATATGTTGATGAAGGTCATTTCTTGTCCTTCGAGTCTGCCCACAACTATATTATATCTACCTTCCTTATCCTTATATTCCTGGGTCATCTTGAATGTGACCCTCTGGGATATCAGTGTTGCTACCCCCCTTCTACGACCTGATTTATGTGATGAGCTAAATACCTGTACAAAGCCCGTTTTTTTAAGTTTGCTGTGCTCCGTCTCTGAGAGATGGGTTTCCTGTAGGAATACTACCTCTGCTTTTTCTTTTTTCCTAATATTTTCGCCCTTTTTATCGGGTTAAGAACTCCTTTTACGTTATATGTTGTGATTCTTAGTGGTGATACTGAGGTCATAGATTATATTTTGCTGGATGTTCAGAACAAGTAAAATATGTGACAACCCTAGTCTGCTCAAACAAAGAACATCTGAGAACAAATAAAACTATTTAGCTTTATAAGTCAAATCAACACGTAACCATTTAAGGACTTCCTTTCCATTGGTCTTATTAACGACCTTGATGATGCTACAGTTTGTGAGCGATTTTGAGGGAAAACCAGCGCAACTTTGTGGTGGCGAAGGGCCCTCTGATGGCGTTGCCTGTTTATAATGCTCCATTTTTTAGGAGGGAGGACTTGGTCCACATCGTGCTCTTGATCTTTTCAACCCATGTGGTGGATGGCTGGATAATAGTGACTCGGAAGCCTCGGTTCGCCATATCTTTTGTTGCTTCAGCAGCAGAGTTGTAGACACGTGTGTTGTTCTCATAGAATACTCTCAGCCTGGCCGGGAACGGAGTTTGGAATCTGATCTTCTTTTCTCTAAGGACCCGCTTCACTTCCAGGTATTCACGTCGCCGTTTTAACACGTCTGGGGCATAATCATGGTCCACTATGACTCTTTTCCCCGCCAGTGTGAAGCCTTTCTTTTGCCAGGCTCGTTTTAGAATCTCGTCTTTAACCTTAGCTGTGGCGAATTTCACAATGATTGAGCGTGGGGGGGCTTCAGGCGGAGCTCTGGGTCCCAGAGAGCGGTGTGCTCTTTCAATGCTCAGGTCTAGTGATGTCGGTATATCCAGTTTATCTCGGAGTAGATTCTCTATGAAGGCTGAAATAGACGGTGAGCTATCTTCAGCGCCCTCGGCGATGCCGTGGAACCTTAAGTTTTCCCGTCTCCATCTCCCCTCGAGCTCCACCAGTTTAGCCTCGAACTCATCTTGCGTTTTACTTAGCGCCACCGCCGCCTCCTCGAGCTGCTGAATCTTGTTCTCCGCTTCCAATATGCGTGTTTCTGCCTCGTCCAGCCTTCTGTTGGTGTTCTTAATCTCCTCTTTAACCTCTCGGAAGCCCTCGTTATTTCTCGACGTGATTCTCTTAGCTCTTGGAGGATAATTTGTAGGTTAGCTGTCTCGCTAGCTAAATCATTAGCTGCTAATGATGCTTCTGAGTCAGAGAGGTTATCCATACCTCCCTCGTTCGGTTCTTCATCTCTTAACATCGACTGTCGAGACATCAGAGAACTCTTTGATTTGGACTTGGGCATTTCCACTCAGTTTTGAGGTTATTTAATATCCCGTATTTGCAAAGAACCTGTGGTTTTTTTAATATGTCGGGGAGCCACTTGGTTAGGCTGTCGCCATCTTGCCTGCTCACCCGGAAGTCTTTATATATTTTTTAACAAAACACAATTATTAACATATTCACATGTTTACATTTATACATATATACATCCATGTATTGATCTCTTCATTCCAGAGTCCAGGCTAACATGTACGGTGTGGGCTGTCGTTACTCTGGGCCATCAGCTATCTGTATTTTCCACAGTCAGACTTGAAGCCTGTCTTTATCTCTTATCATATTTTTCTAAGTCCAGCTTTGTGAAACAGACCTGGGGTTTAACTCCTGGGTGTTTAGATCAGATCGACGGATGAAATCAAACATTATCCGTGTCGTCTTTTGGCGCAGCTCTTCCCACTCGGTGACACAGGAAACAGGATTGGGTTCAGTCGTTTCCTGATTCCAGCTGCAGGAAACCTGCAGTTCTGCATAGGGGACATTTTCTTTACCTATGCTTCTTTCGTTCTTTCACGAGTGTTTTTAGCTTCTTTACCCATTTTTCTTGGGGGTTAAAAGGGAGCTTGGCTGGTGGCTTATTCACTGGGGGTGGCTCTGTGGTCCCAGTAGAGCCCAGGATCTTTTCCACCTTGGTTTGTGAAGGGAAGCTTGATGCCTGCCTCACTGGGGAACCCTTGGAGGCCGTTGAAGGCTGGCAGGCTTTTACACATTTCAAGGACCAACTGGATGTCTGCTGCCTGGAGGAACTCTGGGAGCCGATGGGGGGCAGCAGTGGCTCGGTTGGGGGAAGCGCAGCACCACCCTGACTTGCTATCTCTGTCTGCCTGGAAAAACTCTGCCAAACCCCAGAGGCACGGAAAGCTGATGTTTCATCAGAGTTCGGTGAAATCCTTGGGCGCTTTGTTGGTGGCTCTGCAGGAGGGAAATTATCGAGCTGACTATCTATTCTCCTTTTGACAGGCAAAGCTGACACCTGCTGCTTGAATCCACCCAAGGACCACTTATCTTTGGGTTCAGATTGTAATTCCTGCCATCTGGGTGATTTAGTCGACTGAGTCTGAGTGGCTGTTGCTCCAACCTGACTGAGAGTGTTTGTTTGCAGATGGAAGCTACTTGTCTGCTGCTCAGAGAAACTCTGACCGCCATCAGGTGTGCCGGACCGAGCTTTTCCAGTTGAATTCACTGCTAACTTGGATTTCTGGGTGTCGTAGTCTGGGTACCAATACTGGGTTCCAGCGTAAACGCAAAGGCAGCAAAAGGAGCAAACACAAGAGCAGCAACGCCGTGGGATAAAGCCTGGCTTAGGAACGCGCTGATATGCAAGCGTTGGACCCTGAGACCCCTTCAGATCAGTCTTTGTCACAGTGTACCGCTCGTCATCAAAGAAACAAGAACAAAGGGTGGAAGGTTTTGGTACTGACACCTTTCCAGCCGGATCTGGAACAGCGGTTTTAGCCAAAACAGAGCTTGCAACTTTATAGTAACAAGTGCATTTAGTTAATGAAGGGGTTTCATCTACAGGCACAGTTATTATCTTTAGTTTTAAACCTTCTTGTGGGATGACAGCCGAACTGTATCTTGGCTCAATTTGGGCACAATTGCACGAACAGCGGGCCTTTTTTAAGTTCTGACTCTGGGCTTCAGGTTGGCTGGGATCAGTGGCTGGAACTCCCAACCAGTCACAGTCCGAAGAAGATGAACTGGATTCTTGGTTGGGAAACATCCTACAAGAATAAAACAATCTAGTGTTAGCTGCTCTATGCTGTAAAACACACAGAGAGTTTAGAAAAAACTGTTTTTTTACTGCTAAAGTAACCTTCCTACCTGTTACTTGACACCTGAACTATACCAGTAACTCAGAAGATGTTGGCTCTAAACCCTCCAGTGAGATTAAAGCAATAAAAGCAACAAAAAGCAGCTGTTTCTGTGCTAAAGCAGTTTCTCTAAGTGATATTTGACCAGTTTAGGAACCAGAGAAACACAAACTAAGAGTTACTCCTTTGCTAAGAAATGAGAACTGAAGGTCTGTTCTACTCCTGTCAGTTATGACAGAGTTCTAGAATGACGTCACGATCTTTTTTTCCCCTTTCTTTTTCCCCTTGATTTCGAGTATTAAAGAGGCGTGGTTAGTGTTTGGGGTGTTGCTAGGCAACAGGCCAGGTGCTTCTGCTCTCGGTTGGGACTAAAATATGACCTTATTTGGACATAGTGGCCAAGTTAATAAACAGTGAATAATTAAAGGAGCAATTAACAGAGCTGGTTATAAACGGCATCTATTGACTGACAGCATGAGCGCCAGTGTCCCCTCAGAGCTGCGCGTTCTCGGCGCACAATAAAACCTCTGCAGCTCAGAAAAAAACTAAATCCAACATCAACTGTAAATCAATCAGACCGATATATATTTTGTGCCATTTCTGTATTTAACACACACATAAGGCGCACCGGACTATAGGGCGCGTTTTTTATATACAGGTACATGTCCTCTGGTACGTTTAAATACCTCTACTGCGTATTTAAAAATACAGCGGGGGCAAAACTGAGTATGACTGTGCTTTATTCATGTATTTATTACAAAGTATTAATCAAACCTGGGAGCTGGCCGTGAGACAGACACATCGCAGATGACACAGCGCTGTGATCACTCCTAAATTAACTTAAAATCCTGAAACCTGCCGACGGAATATGTTCGCTTTTATTACCGGTATCCTGGTGCCGTGAAGTTTAGATTATTTAGATGAAAACACCTGCCAGCAGCCGCGGCAGATGCTGTTGATGAAGGGATTTCTTACTGTCGCAGTGCAATCAGCTGGTATGGTGGGGGTCTGAGCAGCCCCGACAGAAATAATAGATAATCTGTGGATGAACTGACTGCAATTATTGTAGTTTTCAGGTGGTCTTTCTCACTTACTTAAAAACATATTAAAACTACTTTATTCCCAAAATGATCACAGCAAATATAGCTGGAAGATTTAGATTATTTAGATGAAAACACCTGCCAGCCACCGCTGTGATGAAGAGGAGGAGACGCGCCAGGCTGCTGTTGAATTAAGTTTTCAGGAGGTAGAAAAAATAGAGCTGGAGCAAAACTGAGTATGACTGTGCTTTTATTCATGTATTTATTGCTACAAAGTATTAATCAAACCTGGTGTGCAGCTTTCTGGCAGTGGAGACAAACAATATCGCGAGATGACACAGCGCTGGGATCACTCCTAAATTAACTTTAAAACTCCTAGAAACCTGCCGACGGAATATGTGTTCGCTGGCCGTGCCGTGGTATCCTGGTGCCTCGCAGCCAAAATTACCATTTAGATGAAAAACACCTGCTAGCCAATCGCCAGCTGAAGAGGGAAGAGGAGACCGCCCAGAGGCTGCTGTTGAATTAAGTTTCAGGTAGAAAAATAGAGCTGGAGCAAAACTGCACAAGAGTTTCTATTCATGTATTTATTACAAAGTATTAATCAAACCCATCAAAGCCATCATCCTCTGTTTCTGAATTAAACAGCTACGCTTAAATCAGACATGCCAGTTTCCTTCTTCTTCGCTGTCAGAGTCACTTTCTCCGTGCAGCGCCGCTCCTCAGAAATAATGCCGCTTTTGGCGAAAAGTTTGAACAACAGAAAGCCAGCAGTACACGCAGCCCAAGCATCTACAATCCATCCGCGAACGGTGGCGTAGCGTAACTTGCCGGGCGCTGCCTTCCACTTATCGTGAAAACTGTGGTCTGCGCTCTGTCATCCATCGCCCCACGCCGCCAAAGAGCCTTTTACTTTCTTTTGAATGGCCGCTTCACACCGATGTCAAAAGGTTGAAGTTCCTTTGTCAGACCTCCCGAAATAGCGAGCACAGCGCTCATTTGATTCACCATGTTTTTCATCGGGCTGTGAGATGCAAAAAGACGCAGCCATTAAGATTAACAGAGAGATGGTGATGAGTGGAAACCACCTGGTCTCCTCACATACACCTCCCTCAGCCACGCTTTCATCATCTCCTCATCCATCCAGCCCTTTCATTTGCCTTAATATCATGTGTCATCAGAGCGATGTGTCTGTCTCGCTGTCAGCTCCCAGATCAGCTTCTCTGATTGGTTGATGCGGTGCGTCCAGCAGCAAAACTTCTATTTTTCCATCTCGAGCAGCAGCAGCGCGTTGGCGGTGCGTCAGATGTTTAAACGCTCCCGATGCGCAGCGCCTGCTGCTCAAAATGCGCTGCGGGAGCTTTTGCTGCACCTATATGCGCGTCAACCATTGACTTTGCATGTAAACTCGCTGCTTCTGCTGCACCTGCTGGGTCCGGTTCACACCGATGTCGAGCGGTTGAACAGCGAGCACAGCGTTAATTTGTTTCCCCATGTTTTTCACATCAGCTGTGAGATGGGCACGCATGGAGTTACATATTAACAGCGATGGTGATGAGTGGAAAAAAAACACCTGGTCTCCTTACATTCAGCCACTCTTTCATCATCTCCTCAATGAGGTGGTCTCAAAAGTCCACAGTTACAACACACATAGGGCGCACCGCACATTTTAAGGGAAAAAAAAGACGTTTATGTGCGCCTTATAGTCGTGAAAATACGGTAATTGGGCGGTAATTTGAACAGTCTAGTTTGCCTTTGCCTTCTTTTGGTATAACTGTTATCATTGTTTCCCTCCAGGAGGGAGGAATTTGTCCCCCGTTTAGAACCCAATTAAATGTTCTCGAAAGGACAGGAGACATTTCTTTTAAGTAGATCTTATACCAGTCAGCATTAAATCCATCCGGTCCTGGTGATTTGCTAAGTTTTAATTTGTTTATTGCTTTTTCAATTTCTTGAGCTGTTATATTTTTGGTCAGAGCTTCCTTTTCTTCACACGTTACAGTAGGCAGCTGTAGTTCATTCAGTATTGTATTGGTTTCGTCCATTCCTTCTTGTTCTTTTGGAGCATATAGATTTTGTTAGTAATTCTCAAAGCATTTTCTTATTTCTGTACTTTTATAGGTAACTTTTTTGTTATGATTTTATCTAAGGCTCGGACCCACATGCAGTGAAGCCAAACAGAGAGACGCAGAGTAAAAGTTCAACAGGTTTTATTGAAGAATGTTTTCGAGTTTGGTGCAGAGTTCCTCCAAACTCTGCTCGGCCTGTCATGATGGGTTATAGAACCTAGCCCATATGCAGATCACTCGGAGGCAGGAGAAAAGTTCAAAGGAATGTAAAAATAATTAAAACAGGTCCTGGGTTAGGGAGACTGATCTGGAATAGGTTCACCGCTGATCTGGAGATGGCAGAGCTGCAGAGAGGGGGGGAACCTTGTGGATCCAGAGGCAGTTGGCAGACCGAGGGCTGAGGGCTAGCAGAGGTTGAGCTGAGTGCAGGCAGGAGGAGAGCTGAGAGCTAGGCTGAGGCAGTCTGAGTGCTGGCGGGCAGGTTCCTGGTTGGGAACACAGTGCAGGCAGGAGGAGAGCAGAGAGCTAGGCTGAGGCAGTCTGAGTGCTGGCTGGCAGACTCCAGGTTTTGCTCTCTCTCTCTCTCCTGAGAGCTGGGTTGAGACGGTCAGAGTGCAGGCTGGCAGACTCCAGGTTTTGCTCTCTCTCTCTCTCCTGAGAGCTGGGTTGAGACGGTCAGAGTGCAGGCTGGCGGACTCCAGATTTGGTTCTTTCTCTCTCTCTTGAGAGCTGGGTTGAGACGGTCAGAGTGCAGGGCTTACTGTGTGCTTGCAGGCAGATCACAGACAGAGTCTCTCTCCTAGTTTTCCTCTGAGGGCGGGC
>JAGKQL010000030.1:19162804-19185663 GCA_018398635.1 Cyprinodon brontotheroides | reverse complement strand
GCTAAATATAGCGACTAAAGCGCTAAGTTAGCAACACTGCTCTTTGCATGGTTTGTTTTCAAATGGTTTGCTGCTGTCTGTTTGGACCTTTCTGAACATGTGCAGCAAATGGACTGATCCAATATGGTGGACACTGAAGGGGGGGCTGAGACACACTTAATATTATCAGCGTTCTGATGGCATTTTAGCCAAAGGATTTTTATCAAAAACATAATAATTGTGGACAAATAAGGAATAGTTAGCCAGTAACCACACATGGAAACAGTTTATGGGGCCTCCAGGAACTTAGACCCTAGGAACCTGCCTGGTATTGTCTAGTGGTAAATCCTGGTTATATGATATAAGCTTTTATTTTTTCTGTGAATGTAACTGGCTGGACCAATGATTTACTCCTTCTGTAATTTCTTTTATAACTAAAATGTATTTATGTTGTACATCTCTGTTAATAAAAGGCGCTTTATATAAACTTTAAGGTTTAGAAGAAAGGCTTTTTTTCAGGGATTATAAACTAAGATTATCCATCTGGAGGCTTTCAGTGTTCGTCTCCTTGCAGCTCTGCTGATTTTCCAGGAATGTGACGTTCCTTTCAGAGAACGAAGCAGCTGATGCTGCTTTTATTCCCAGTAGAGTCACTTCAAATGTTATTTTTGATGGTTGTGGCAAATAAAAGTATTCACCAGTCTTTACAATTTTACTTGTTCATATGAAAAATAAAGTGATCTGATGGGAGAAACAAGGAGCATTTAAAGTTGACATTCAAAATAAAAATGACTGATTCATAACGGTGGCAGTTAATGTGTCATTTATGCAGCAGGGATGTTTAATTCATGCCTCTCAGTTTTCACATAAAATACTTTATTTGTTTTGTGATAACATAGACCTATCCTTCATCAGCAGGTTGTTTTATCGAAACAAAATCCTTATTTTTGTTGTTCTTTTCGCTTATAAAAACCTGTTTGGGGAAAATTTGTCATTTATTTCTTATTCCCACAAAAACTCTGACATTTTTCCTCAGACCAAAGGGATTTTTTTGTTGTTGCTAAAAGCATAAATTGAAGGCAATCAAACTTCACTGGTTGGCTTTTATTAAAACAATATTTAACAATGTGAATTATGCAATTTTGCTTTATGAAAATGATCAAACACCAGAGGTGGATAGTCCAGATCCGGAAAGAAAAATCCCTGCCTTGTTTTCCTGCATCCCGGTTAATTCAGCAGCTGATCTTTATTTTCCTGGGTTATCTGCCTCTGTCAAAAATAAACCAAAGAAGGATAATCAGAGTTTTCAGGGAGATGGAAGGTCATGCGGCCTCATAAGCTGGTGATGAAGCAGAGCTGAGTGTTTTAGTGTAGGTGGCTGAGAAAGATAAACAGGGAAATCTAGAACCGCAGCTCTGCTTCTGTTTCATTTGGGCTGCGTCACACATTGGATCTCTGATGGACCAATGAGACGAAACGTTCCTCCATACGGACACACACCTAGCCTTAGCTTTCATCAGTTTTGATGTGCTAACATGATCGTACAGAAAACGTTTAGCATTTCTTCCACCTTTTTGCGCAGTAAGCCTGCAGCAGCAGTCAGGGTGCCCAGGTCTAAGGCTGTGGTTTGGGGTCACAGTGACACACAGGAACAAAGGGTCTAGTTTGATGCCAGATCTGGTTCTTCACAGGCTAAGTTCTGATCAAATCCAACCAGGTCAAATCTGGTTTCACTGCAAGGATAACCTGCTAAAGGGAGACAATACCCTGGATGTGGAAGCGCTAACTTGGCTTTCAGAATGAGTATAACTGCAAACTACCAGTTGATTGCATTGACTCATTGACTCTTCAGCAATCCCTCACACTAAGCATGCTTGTGCGACGGTGGAGAGGAAAATTCTCTCTTTTAACCTTGTAGACTTGAGAGACTTAGACCCAGATTTTTATTTCATCATTTTGCACAAGTGTAAACAAAATAAATTTGGTTAAGCTCTCTAGACTATTTCACTTTTTTCAAGGTGCAGCCATGATAAGGTAAGCAGCAGTGATAAAAACATTGTGATGAAAACCAGTGATGCAAACATATGACTGTATAGTTACAGTTCTAACATTCAGGGTTTTTTTTTAATAACCCATTTCTACAAAACATTAATCAGTGTGATGGCGGTGGGGAAGAAGCTGTTGCAGAACCTGCTGGTCCTGCATTGAATGCTAGGAAGCCTGCTTCCCAGAGGGCAGCAAGGGAGAATACAGTCCATGGTGGGGGTGAGGGGTCATTGATGATGTCACGGGAGGCTCGGGAGCACGCAGGCGCTGGGATGAAATGTCTTTAATGGAGGAAGAGGAGCCCCCATGATCCTCTCTGCTTTGTTCTCACCTTCTTCCAGTCTGAGCTGCAGCCTCCACACCACACACAGTGAGACAGCTGCTCAGAAGGCTCTATATGGTGCTTCTGGAGAAGGTGGGGGAGGATGGGGGGCAGGGTGGGCTCTCCTCACATCCTCCACCTCTGCAGGAAGTCCAAGCGCTTCTGGGCCCTTTTGACCAGTGAGGTGGTGTTTCCAGTCCAGGTGAGGGTGTCTGTGATGAATTTGGTGCTGCTGACTACCACCTCTACAGCTGAGCTGTTGATGAGCAGTGGGCGTGGTTAGGCCGCCTTCTTCCCGAAGTCCACCAGTGATCTTCTCCTTCATCTTCTCCACCTTCAGGATCAGGCTGTTATCTCTGCACCACCAGCTGCTCCACCTCCTCCTCTCAGTAGTCCAGGTGGATTTGTCGGTCTCTGATGAGGCCCACCACCGTGGTGTGGAGTCTGCAAACTTCACCATGTGATTGGTGGTGAACCACAGATTCTGCAGGCGTGTGTCATCAGGGTGAACAGCAGGGCGCTCAGGATGCAGCCCTGAGGGGAGGGGCTTAGGCTGATGACATCAGAGGTGTTCTGTCTGACCTGGACTGACTGAGGTCTGTTAGTGAGGAAGTCTAGCAGCCAATAGCAGAGGGGTGTATTGAAGCCCAACTGTTCCAGTTTGCCCATCCCAGATGCTGTGGGATGATGGTGTTTCCTAAAAATTCAAAAATATCCACTGGACTTGGTTTCCAAGATTTGAAGACGTTTCCCACCTCTCCAGGAAGCTTTTCTCAATTCAAATGTCTGGATCAGCAGTGAGTTGGAGTCTTATATAGACAAAGCCTTGTATAAACTTGGAAACATGCAAATGGTACTTGATGGGGTAGTTTGGTTCCATCGTTAGCTTGTAATATCTGAAACCTGTCTATGATTGTTAAGGTGGAATTGGATTAAATGATACCTGAATGTGAGACTGGGGTCAGGAACAGCATCCGCACCTGGGTGTTCTTCTCCTCCAGGTGCCAGGCTCAGGTGGAGAGCAGCTGGCAGAGAACAAGTCCTCAGTGAAGCGGTTCCGTCGGTGGCCGAACTGGACAATTGGAAATTTTGGCTGACAGACCAGGCGATGTGTTCTTTAAACCAGCCTTTGGGAAGCACTTCATCATGATGGGGAGTCAGTGCAACAGGCCAGTAATCATTGAATGAGGGTGACCTGAGGCTTCTTTGGGGCTGGAATAATGGAGGCAGGCTGAGCATGCTGGCACTATGGATTGGTCCAGCCAGGTGTTAAAGATGTCTGGGGACACCGGCAGCTGATCTGACCACTCCTTATACACCTGCCCAGGTATGTTATCCGGAGCCCTGGGGCCTTCCTGCAGGTTGACTTCTCCTCAGAGTTTTCCTCACTTCCTTCGTCCAGGTTTAGTGCCTCCCTCCCCTGGTGTGGAACAGCTTTCACTGCTGAGCTGTTTAGTGCCAAACCAAATCCAAATGCCTTTCCACATCCCTCCTGGTGTTGCTGTCATGCTGATCTGATGGCCGCGATTTAAGTTGGCTTGGCTATTCTCCAGTGCCTGCTATCATCGAACTTGAAACTGAGTTCACCAGTACGCTTTTAGCATTCCTGAACCTCTCCATTTATCCAGGGTGGTTGGTTGGGCTGGGTGGTGATGTTATTTTTATGCTGACGTTTGTTGATGTGACTGACACAGTCATGGCATTCTCATCAATATTCAACAAGTTATCATATGTTGCTGCAGCCTTGAAGATGTTCCAATCAAACCATTCAAAACAGTTTTGGAGTGTTTCCATGGCGCCCTCAGACCACACTCTGACCTCTTTAACTGTCGGTATATGTAGGGATAAGCATGACTGAGAGATGATCAGGAAGAAAGATAACAGGAAGAACCAGGCATGGACTGGTAATCGGGCGTGCTGTTTGGGACGGCAGACCCGACATGTATATTAATAATATGTATTCTTATTCTTCTTCTTCTTCTTCTTCTTCTTCTTCTTCTTCTTCTTATTATTATTATTATTATTATTATTATTATTATTATTATTATTGTATTTCTGCCTCATAATATTTGCATAATGCATGAAGAAAAATAAAATCAGCAGCGCAAGAGTCTGTTCCGATATAACCAATGGGCTACTGCAGCCCATTGGTTATCATCCCTGACAGTCTAAAGGGCTAGGCCAATCAGAAAGTAGAAAAACACCTTCACTCTCCATTGGAACTTTGTCCAGCATTGTTTACGGTAGTAATGGATGGAGGAACAGTGGCGGATCTAGACCAAATGTACCAGGGGCCAGGAGGGGGGCCAGGAGGGGGGCAGCATGTTTTCATAGGGGCTCAGAAAAGCAATAAAAAAAACAGGGCAAGAGATTCAGATATATTAAGAGAGCTGCATAAAGTGAAATTTCTTTTCAATTAGGTTCAATAAAAATTCTATTTCTTATGAGGTCGATATACATTTAAATTTAGGAATTTTACATATTTTTTTTTTACTTAATTTAAGTTAAAACTACAGTTTTCTATAAATTTGAATTTGAACTCAAGAAAAACTGTTAAATTCATCTGTAAAATTAGAGCATTTTTTTATTTGTTGTGGAAAAAAAAATTATCAGATAAAACTGGGATGTCAATACACTGAAGCTATCACCTTATTGTTTTTGAATAATTAATAAAACTGAATTTGTAATGAAACAATGAAATAGATCCAAATGACCTCTCAGTAATAACGTCTTTTCCAGCCCAGATCATCATTAGAATTTCTTTTAAGTATAATGTCTTCAGTACGGGGGCCAGGACATGTTCTACAGGGGCACTGGCCCCCGTTGGCCCCTGTCTAGAACCAGCCATGGTGAGGAATGATGACACTGGAGCGAGGTGCACTATATGCTGAAGTCCCATAAAAAACAGAAAGCACAACTGATGTTCAAGGCTACAAGATTGAAAGTATTAAGAATAAAAGACCAATACTGTTCTGTTTAGTGTTTAAGAAATTACTGTTAGTTAATAAACAGTTGATGAAAAGCTGCTGGCCTTAAGTGTCTATGTATGGGGCATGGTGTGGGTCTGTTGTCCCCAGGGGGCGGGCGGTTGGGGAATAAGCATCTCCCTGAAATGAGTTTTTGGAACTTGGGATGTCTGGTAATGATGACAGGATAAACCAACCAACCCCTTGATGTATATGATAAAATAACCCCAATAAAAATATCTTGGTTAATGTTCCATGGTAAAGTTAGTTTAGTAAAACACAGGTGCTGCTACCCATAAACTTCATGCTAGCACTGGTGGCTAATGATGATTTTTTGTAGCCTACACTGAGTCCATCCTCTTTGACAGGATTTCTAATGGTTCATCATTTTGTCATTGGCATCATTTTTTCCACAATGAGTGCTCAGTAGTCCAATGTTACCCTACAGTATCTGGAAGACTGAATAGATCTGATGAGCAACTTACAATAACTTCTTATGATGATATAACGTGATAATATGTGTGATTGACTGTGACCTCTCTCACTTTCTCTCTCTCTCTTGTTGGTATCTGGAGATTCTCGACCTTCTCCAGCAGAGTGCGCTGTGGATCTCCTGGGCTGGAGCCCTCCAGCACAGCTGACGTTCATCAGCTCATCAGGAGACCTGCCTATTTAATCAGCATCCAGACCTTCCTTCAACGCCGCGGTGTTGACCAAGTTTGGTTTAGCCAACCTGAGCCTCTGTAACTACTAGAATCTTTGTCTCTAAGGAGGAACCCTATTCTAACCAGTCTCTGTCTTCTCGGCTCACAGGAAACTTGTCTCTCTTGTCTGAAGCTCTGGATGAAGGCTTAGCCTGTTACCTGCCTGCCTGCCCTAGAGAGCCAAACCAGAGAAGATCTCACTCTGGAATCCACCTGCTGCTCTTTGGGAAAGAGGCTTAGTTCCCCAACCAAGGTCTGTCACTGGAAGAGTCAGAAGCTAGGCAGCTACTGCTGCTGAGCACTCTGCTGAACCAACCGTCTCTGGACCCAACGGTTCCCCCTCTCTCAGAAAGGAAAGCCTGGACCTCTTCAAGATGCCTGAGAATCCCGCCCGGACCAGTTTACCTGAATCCAATTCATGTTATCTTTGTTGCAACTTTTGGCATAAACTCTGTTAAACTTTTTTATTCAGCCTCCGTGTTTGTGTTCTCCTCCTGCATGTGGGTTTAATTCCTAAACCAACCATGCATCTCTCTCTCTTTCTCGCTCTCTCATCATCTCAGAATTGTTCCTGTGCTGTGCTGGAGTTTACATTTTACAGTGTTAACAAACTAAGATTTTGGAAGCATTTTAGGCGTCCACTCTCACTAATTTCCACTAACCTGGCCTCAAGGTATTGCACAGTGGTATTGCACAGTTGGTATATACACACATCTCAGTTGCACCAAAAAAAAAAAAAAAAAAAATGTAGGCCAGTCTAGCCAAAATGCCAGGCCGATTTTTGTTCCAGTCCTCTCTGGGAAGAAACCTCCAGCAGAACCAGGCTCAGTGTGAGCGGCCATCTGCTGAGGCCTACTGGGGTTCAAGGAGACAGAAGCAGACATAGAAAAAGAAGCATAGATACAAAAGGCAACAACCATCCAGGAATGGAAGTGGGAAGACAACTCCCTTTTTCATACTAAATATTGTTTGTTAAATTAAATATCTAATTTGTTAAATGAATATTGAGTTTGGAGCTAAATATTTATTTAACAAATTAGATATTTAGTTTTGAAAATAAATATTTAGCTTGCTGGCAATTTATAATGGGTAATGGACAATTTTTAGCTGACAATCTAAATATTTAGTTTGGAAATTAGATTTATTATAAATGTATGAGTGACATAGTGAAAAAATGACTTGGAAAAAAATAAATACAGTAAAAATAATAACTTGCTAGATGTTTAATATCTGTCCTGGACTAACCTGGAGGTGCTGATCTGGTTGGTTCTGGTCCAGATTAAAATGATTCTGGTTCTGTTTGGAGCAAAATGCCGTTACTGCTAATCTGGACCAAAGGAACCTCCTGAAAACGCGTCTGTTAAATGATTTTCTACCTTAAGGCTTTTATTTTGGAGCAGTCTGTTCAGATTAAACCGGTGCTGTAGAATAGGAACACATGTTCTGTATCTTGTTGACTTTTGGACCCAGAGACAAAAAACTGTTCTGCTCGCCTCATGTTGAGCCACGTTCCAGTCCTCTGTGCCGAAACAGAAACAGAGTCAAATAGGATTGACTGTTCTAATCATGTGCTTTAACACTCAGCGGTGCCCTAACTTAGACAGACTTAGATTTTATTTTGTCTGTACACACAAGTTTAAACAAAAAGTAATTTCTTTAAGAACAGCTCTCTAGACTATTTCATTTTTTTAAAGTGCAGCTTTAATAAGCAGCAGTGATAAAAACATTGTGATGAAACTGCCGTTATAGCCAGGGGTGGACTTGTATGCTTGTAGCGACAGTGGAGAGGAAAACCTCCCTTTGAACAGGAAGAAACCTCGAGCAGAACCAGGCTCAGTGTGGGCGGCCATCTGCTGAGGCCCACTGGGGTTCAAGGAGACAGAAGCAGACATAGAAAAAGAAGCATAGATACAAAAGCTGTGGAGTTTAACCCCATTTTTTCCCCTTCAAAATATGCAAGTTGCATTTTAAAATAATGAAAACACCCAATAGATTTATATTTAAGATTAATAAAGCAATTATCTTATTTTCCATGTTTTTTTCTAGTATTCTATGTGACTTGTGGCCTTGTGGCGCCCCCAAGTGCCTCACACTTAAAAAAAAACAGTCTAAATTAATTCTGCGGGTTTCAATCAAACTGGTCACTTTGACTTTTAGCTGATATTAGAAATACAGTGGTCTGCAAAAGTTTGGGCAACCTTGTTAATTTCCATGATTTTCCTTCATAAATCGTTGGTTCTTAGGATAAAAAAAATCAGTTAAATATATCATATAGGAGACAAACACAGTGATATTTGAGATGTGAAACGAAGTTTATACCATTTATAGGAAGTGCGCAATAATTGTTTTAATAAAATTAGGCATGTGCATAAATTTGGGCACTGTTGTCATTTTACTCATTTAAAAATCTCTAGAACCAATTATTGGAAATCAAAATTGGTTTGGGAAGCTCAGTGACCCTTGACCTACATACACAGGTGAACCCAATTATGAGAGAGTATTTAAGGGGGGGCAATTGTACGTTTTCCTCCTCTGTGAATCTTCTCTGAAGAGTAGCAACATGGGAGTCCTCAAAACAACCCGTCAAATGACCTGAAAACAGAGATTGTTCCTCACCATCATGAACAATTAGGGGAAGCGCGGATACTCAAAAAGCTGTCTCAAGAAATATCAGTTGTCTGTTTCAACAGTTAGGAACATAGTCAGGAAATGGAAATAATCCACAGGCACAGCAGTAAGTTAAGGCTGAAAGTGGCAGACCAGGGAAAATCATGGATAAACAGAAGCGAAGAATGGTTAGAACAGTCAAAGTCAACCCACAGGCCAGCACCACAGACATACAACATGATCTTGCTGCAGATGGAGTCATTGTGCATTGTACAACTATTGCGCGCACTTTACACAAGTAGATGCTGCACGCAAGAGTGATGCGGAGGAAGCCTTTTCTCCGCCCACATCACAAACAAAGCCGCTTGAGGTAAGCTAAAGCACATTTGGACAAGCCGGCTTCCTTTTGGAATAAGGTGCAGTGGACTGATGAAACTAAAATTGAGTTATTTGGACATAACAAGGGCCGTCATGCATGGAGGAAAAACAACACAGCATTCCTAGAAAAACACCTGCTGCCTACAGTAAAATTTGGTGGTGGTTCCATCCTGCTGTGGGCCTGTGTGGCCAGTGCAGGTACTGGGAATCTTGTTAAAGTTGAGGGACGCATGGATTCCACCAAATATCAACAGATTCTGGAGACCAATGTCCAGGAATCAGTGACAAGGCTGCGCCGGGGCTGGATCTTTCAACAGGACAATGACCCTACTGCTCAAAATCCTACTAAGGCATTCATGCAGAGGAACAAGTACAACGTTCTGAAATGGCCATCTCAGTCCCCAGACCTGAATATTATTGAAAATCTGTGGTGTGACTTAAAGAGAGCTGTCCATGCTCAGAAACCATCAAACCTGAATGAATTAGAGGTGTTTTGTAAAGAGGAATGGTCCAAAATACCTCCAACCAGAATCCAGACTCTCATAGCAAGCTATAGGAAGCTGTTGTAGAAGCTGTTATTTCTGCAAAAGGGGGACCTACTAAATATTGAGTTCTTTTTTTTTATTGTGGTGCCCAAATTTATGCATTATGCCTAATTTTGTTAAAACCAATTATTGCACACTTCCGCTTATAAATGGTATAAAACTTCAGTTTCACCTCTCAAATATCACTGTGTTTGTCCTTCTATGATGATATATTTAACTGAAACCAAACGGATTTATGAAGGAAAATCATGGAAATTAACAAGGTTGCCCAAACTTTTGCAGACCACTGTAACTTTCAATCCTTTGGTCATTTCAAATTGTTTGGTATTATTGTGACATTCTTGAAAAGATTTTGACCATTTCCTTGGTATAAAATGTTTGACTTTGTTTTATACATAAAAGCTAAAAGCAGCCTTTATATCAGAAACAGTTCAGATTCTCCTGAAGAAGAGATCCAAGGGGAGCTGGTTGAACGTCGCTACAAGCATGCTTAGTGTGAGGGATTGTATTTGAGTCAATTAATCGATGCAATCAACTGTTTTTCCTTAGATAGAAAACTTTGTATCAATCTGACTGTATGATCTGGTTGAACTGTAAAGTACCTTGAGATGACTTATGCTTGTTGTGAATTGTACTATATAAATAAACTGTTGAATTGAATCAGTCATCCATTTCCGAGTGATTGCTTTTTGCTGGCAATTAGCATTATGTTGAACATATATGTTTTATAGAATCCTTTCACACAGTTTGGACGTTTCCCCAAGACCATGGTCTCAAAGTTCAGGACACCGGCTATCTCTGAGCCGGTGTCCTGAAGAAGCGTGTAACAGTCTTCCAAGCAAATTCTCTAGTTTTGGACAGCTGCATAAGATATGGAAATGACCAACATTGATTCGACCCACATAACCTCCAACATGCTTCTATCTGCATTTGGTGCCCCCATGAGCCGGTGTCCTGAAGAAGCGTGTAACAGTCTTCCAAGCAAATTCTCTCTACGTTAGTGATGTAAGTTATACATTTTGGATGTTAGTTTATTCACGGGGGTTGACTCGATATGATTTTAAAAATATATCTCAAAATGCCAACAAATGTTCTGTCTGGTTCGTCTTTATTTGTTTTTTCTAAGTAGTGCCGGGTTTGTAGATAACGAAAGAAATCTCTATCATCAAGATTATATTTTTGTTTAACGTCTTGAAAGGTTCTCAGGCAGCCTTTATGATATAAATCATTGTATTTTATTAAGCCATTTTCTATCCATTCTTTAAAGGTGTTGTCTGTTTTATTTGGGGTAAAATCTTTATCATATGCTATCCATCTGATTGGTAAACAAGACTCTTTATTTTCTTTGACTAATTTTGACCAGGTTTTGAGTGCTGTATCTGAACATGGATTGAGTTCTTTCAGGTCTTTTATTAAGTCTGTATTTCCAATTGCTGCTTGCAGAGGGAAACCATTAATTGTACATTCAATCTCCTTCCATTTTGCTGTGTAGGAGGAGTCGCACATTTCCACCAATGGATTTATTTGTGCTGCTTTGTAATAATTACTCATGTTTGGGAGGGAGAGGCCACCTTTATTTTTACTCAACTGTAGAGTTTTAAATCTAGTCCTTGGCTGTTTTCCTTGCCAAATAAATCTTGAAATCAGTTAGTCAATTTCTTGAAACATAGATTTAGGTGGATCAGCTGGTAATGTCTGAAAAAAATATAATAGTTTTGGCAACATCATCATTTTGATGGCTTCCACTCTTTGCATGAGACCCAGATAAGGCAGTAGGCCCCACCTGGAAATGACATTTTTATTTTTAGTCATATTAATGGGTCGTAATTCTGCTGGAGAATAATATTCCTTAGGTCTTTAGGAATGGTCACTCCCAAAGTAATGGTATTAAATCTCAGCTATTCCAAAAGTTTAGCTTGAAGTTTTCAATGTCAATATTGTTAGGTGTAATATTTGAAACGTCAAGAATCTTAAGATTTGTAGAGAATTCAAAGTTTGTAACCAGCATAGTTTCCCGTAACTCCAACAAAAGTTTTATGTAGTTCTCCTGGGGAGGGATTCCCGGGGTCTTGCCAGGTAGATTAGAATATCATCCGCAAACAGTCGCTAAGGGTTTTAAGTTCTTTATGATTTATCTTTATGCTGTGAACTTGTAGCGCTTTTCCTGATCCATTGATCTAGGGGTGTGGTTCAATAAATATGGCGAAATAGTAGTGGGGACATGGAGCATCCTTTGTTCTGCACCCTCTGCTCAATTTGCATTTTTTCTGATAACCCCCGTTTCATCCCGAATCTTACCTGTAGGTATTGGGCGTAAAGCAGTTCCTGAATTATTTTTATACGTGCTATTGGAAAAGCGCGAATTTGGAATAAAACTCTAAATGGAAAAATGAGCAGTCCACTGTTGTATCGGAATGCTTTTTGTTTCATCTAGCCCCAGAATTATGAGCTTGTTTGTCAGCCTTGGTTGTATGATTGATCACGGTCAGCGAGTTCTCCCCTATATTGTCTCTGGCCCGGCTCTGCCCTTATGAACCCCGTCTGAATTCCAAATTTACAGTGTCTGGGAGGATATGCCTCTGGTCTAGTTGGCCATGGAATATGTAAAGATTTTGGTACGTTGGCTATGGAGACTCATTGGGCGGTCCTTTGAACAGCCTAGCTCTGCCTTTGGCCTCTTTTGGTATAACCAAGTTATCATTGCTTCCCTCCAGGAGTGGAGGAATTTGGTCCCCGCTTAGAACCCCAATTGCCCATGTTCTCGAAAGCGACAGGAGACATTTCTTTTAAGTAGATCTTAAGGCAGTCAGTCAGTACTAAATCCATCCCAGTCCCAGTGATTTGCTAAGTTTTAATTTGTTTATTGCTTTTTACCCTTCTTTTGAGCTGTTATATTTTTGGTCAGAGCTTCCTTTCCTTCACACGTTACAGTAGGCAGCTGCAGCCGCATTCAGTAGTGCATTGGTTTCGTCCATTCCTTCTTGTTCTTTTGGAGCATATAGGTTTTGGTAGTATTTCTCAAAGCATTTTCTTATTTCTGTACTTTTATAGGTAACTTTTTTGTCATGATTTTATCTAAGGCTCGGACCCACATGCAGTGAAGCCAAACAGAGAGACGCAGAGTAAAAGTTTTCAACAGGTTTTATTGAAGAATGTTTTTGAGTTTGGTGCAGAGTTCCTCCAAACTCTGCTCGGCCTGTCATGATGGGTTATAGAACCTAGCCCATATGCAGATCACTCGGAGGCAGGAGAAAAGTTCAAAGGTTTATTTATAAGGAATGTAAAAATAATTAAAACAGGTCCTGGGTTAGGGAGACTGATCTGGATTAGGTTCACCGCTGATTTGGAGATGAGCAGAGGCTGCAGAGAGGGGGAACCTTGTGGATCCCGGAGGCTTGCTGGCAGACTGAGGGCTGAGGGCAGAGGTAGAGCTTGAGGGTGGTTGAGAGGCGGGAGGGAGGGGGACCTGAGAGCTAAGGCTGAGGCGAGTCTACTGAGTGCTTAGCGGGCAGGTTCCTGATAATTTCTCTCTCTCTCTCTTGAGCTAAGGTTGAAGACGGTCCAGAGTGCAGGGAGCACGTGCTTGCAGATCTGAACATGGAGAGGGTCTTCTCCTCAGTTTTCTCTCTCTGAAGGGCTGGCAGTGTCTGCAACCGACAGAATAGGCCCTCCAAATTCCAGCAGAAACGAGGCGAGGCAGATCACGGCAGAGACCAAGCTGCCGGAGTTGCACGCAGTAGTCGAGCAGGTTCTCTCTGTGAGACAGAAAGGGGAGACAGGATCATGGCTTGGGTCATTAAAAGTCAGAAGACTCGAAGAGCCCGGAGTTGGCTCAGGTTTTGCTAACCGTTACTGGCAAAACCTCTGGCGGTGGAGTGTTAGTCTTATACCTCCTTAAGTAGGCCCAAGGCTGATGAAGAGATGAAAGACAGGTGTTGCAGGTGAGCACAAGCCCTCAGGGAGAGATCCTCGGCGCCCTCTGGTGGGCAAAGCCTCTGGATCCTAACCACTGACGGAAACTGGAAGAGCGAGGGAGAAGACAGACTGTTAGGTTCAGGCTCAGTGGGGAATTGGAGTTGTTAATCTTAGAAGGAGAGGATTTGCTGCCACCCACGATTCAAGATAAGAAGAGACACGTAGATTCAGACTCCAGTCTGTGCTGTTGGCCTTCCGGCAGTTTGTTTGATTCGCTGGAGGGCTGAACAGGGAAGCCACAAGGTGAACTTCGGACAGAGTGGAATCAATACTGTCACGCTTTGTTGCAACTCAGTTTTCCTGTATGTGGTACTTGAACCCAGCCCAAGTGGTTACTTTAATTCCCCAGTCCTCAGAGAGTGATTCTCAGCGCGGCTCAGCAGTGGCTGGATCCAAACTCTCCTGTTTGGAATTCGTCGCCTGGAAGTGTAAGACCCAGGCTGGATCCTGCACCCTGGCAGCGGAGGTCCTGGTATATCAAGCTTTGCAGGAAGGAAGCCTTTCGCGGAAAGGCCAAGAACCAAACAAAGTTGAGTGCCTGTATGAAACAAGCGCTCAATAAACCTCAATGTGATCTCGGCACCGCTATAAGAGGACAAAAACTCAAAATACCCAAAACCCGGGGATTAGACTCCAGAATAAACAAAGGCTTGGCTAGAGTACCCCAAACTGGCAAACACTCTGGTGTCCGCGAAGTAGTGGCAACCCAGCGAAAGCAAGAGCAGTCCACGTGATGAGGGCAACAGCTTGCGGAGTGTGAGGAGGCAGGAGGCACGGAACCAGAGGCACCTCCTGTGGTGAGCTTGAAGGTAACACAAAATACACCATGAGAGACAAACAGACGAACACAAAAACTGGGATCCTGACAACATTTTTGCTTATTGGTTCTCTGATTTTGTATATAGTTCTTTCCCTCCTGTTGTTTTTTTAGTCTGTATGCTAGAAATTTTGATGACTTTGGGCCTATTTCATAGTAACTCTGTCTTAGAAATAGAAGTTTCTTCTGTATATTGGACTGTAGTTCTTGATTAATTTCCTCTCTGATTTGTTTCATTGTTGATAATATCTACTATATATCTAATATCTACTTTGTTTTTATGTTTTTTCTCTAGTTCAGCCAGTTCACCTTCCAAATTATTAAATTTTTCTTGCCTAGTTTTTTTAAAAGGGGGGATTTTGCTATTAATTTTCCTCTCAGGAAAGCTTTACAGGCGTCCCATAATCAGTGATGGGCAGTAGCGCCGCTACATGTAGCTAAGCTATTAGTTTAACTACATGTTCCCAGTAGCTTGACCGTAGCGTCGCTGCTTTATTTATCAGTAACTTTCCTGTAGTGGCGTTACTGCTTTGATCAAGTAGCGGCGTAGCGTCCTAGCACGCTACTAAAATCCAGGGCATAACTAAGAAATGAAACCAGGTTTTCTATTTTTGAAACAACAATCAGCCACAAAACTACTGTAAATAGCAGTTTCAGCTGACGCTCTTATAAGTGGCTGTAGTGCGTTGAGCACACTCAGTAAGGTTAAACAAGCGCACCCTTTCCGAGGCAAGTCGTTCTATTGGCTGATAAAGGTTGCTAGGCGACGATCAACTGCAATCCGAGAGAAAGCAAAAAAATCATAAACCGCAGAGCCTCACAGGGTTTCTTGGCGTATCTGAGACTTCGAGCAGAGTGCGGTTTGTGTGCAGCGCTAAGGAGTGCAAGCGAGAGGAAAAATATCTGTGCAAGAAGCATTAAAGGTACACTATGTGTAACCGGTGTTGATTTTCCAGCGAGGCTCCCCAGAGGGCGAAATTTGCAAAAAGTGCACTGTCGTAAATATGCACAGCTGTTCTCCTGGTTTCTCCGTCAAGCCAGGGCGCGGTTGTTTCGAGCTTAGCAGACAGGCGAACGCACTAGCGAATGATTCTTAAGCATCTGACGCCGCCGAGCAGCAGCTGCTCGAGATGGAAATATTGGAATTTTTGCTGCTCTGGAAGCGCCCGCTGTCAACCGCAATCAGAAAGCCGATCTGCAGGAGCTGGCGGGAGAGAGACACAGCGCTGATGATCACTCACTCGCCAAACAGTTTATTGGCGCCCTAAATTAACCTAAAACTGCAGAAAGCTTGTTGCAAGAATATGTTTACTGTGTATCCTGCTACCTGCAGTTTGGATTATTTAGATGAAAACACCTACCAGCTGCGCTGTGAACCGCGAGGAGGCGACCCGGCCAGAAGGCTGCTGATGAAGCGATTCTACCTTCGGCTGTACGCTGAGCGTATGTGGGGTCTGAGCGGCTCCGACAGAAAAAAATATTGTAAGGGAGGATGATAATCTGAATGAACTGACTGCACTGATTACGTTTTCAGGTGTATTTTCTCACTTAAAAACATATTAAAACTACTTTATTCCCACTGATCACAACAAATATAGCTGCAAGGCAGAGAAAGGCATAGTGAAGCTCCGCCTACAGCGCGTCAGATACACTTGGCGCCTCTGACAGCCAGAGCAGCAAAGCTGCTTCAAGCAGCAAAAATCGAACTAACGGTGCAAACGGCAAAATTGGAGCAGTCGGCGATTTTGCTGCAGTCCGTGTGGCAACGATGCATAACTGCCAAAGACGCCACTGTCTTCTTCTTCTTCTTGTTTGTTTTACTGGCGACTTGCAACCAAATGGAGCATTATAGCCACCCTACTTGATCTTTATTCATGTTTCCTTAAATCCTTAGGTTTGTTCAGTTTGTTGAAGATAAGATGACATGATTTTAAAATACCGGTTCTTCTGGACGCAGCTGATCGCTTTCACTGCACTGTGCGAATCGAGTATAAGTTTAACTGGAAGTCAGTAGCAGTGTTCTCAGGCCAGAAAGCAAAGACCGAATAAGAGGACTTCGAAGGAGCCTGTAAGATAAAGCGGGTCCGGTGGCTCCTGCATTCCCCGCAAGTGCGGTATTTCCCCACAGACCACCCGGGCGGCCTAGAATACCTTTGTTCAACATAAATTGACTCATTTTAATCATCGAAAACGTTAATGAACACACTTTAGCTTAACACTGAAAAAAATATTTGCATAGTGTTCCTTTAAATCTGTACAGAGAAGAAACAAAGATTTGAGAGAGAAGAGGAAAATATTTTGAGAGAGCGCGCATGTTTGGAGTGTGAGCATTATACGTTTTGAGTGCAAGAAGATGAAATTTTTTCTCAAATTGAAATGATGTGTTCTTGCATTATGGCAGGATAATTCTCCCATTTGTGCCATATAAGCTAAGATACTCTAATTAGAGAGCAGTAGTGAAACTTCTATATTGTATTTTCATGGCCTAGTTTACTGCTGACAGGATGTTTACATAAATCTGTTTTTTAGGCTTTGCACAGATAAGATTTTTTATTTATGGAGGAACGGCTCTACCATATATAAAATAAATACATAAATAAATATTCAATAAATAAATAAATAAGCATACAATTAATTGCCCCCAAAAATACAATGAATAAATATCTAATCCATCCATTTTTCTTTACACGCTTACGGCCCAAGTGGGTCATGAGGGGTGCTGGTGCCTATCTCCAGCAGTCAATGGGCAGAAGCGGGTGATACACCCTGACAGGTCGCCAGTCCATCGCAGGGCAACACAGAGACACACAGGACAAAACAAACATTCATGCACACACCTCAACACCTAAGGACAATTTAGAGAAGCCACTTAACCTAACAGTCATGTTTTTGGATTGTGGGAGGAAGCATCCAAAGTACCCGGAGAGAACCCACGCGATGCTCAGGTACCTACCCTGTTGTGAATACCTCCTGCTTTTTTCTTTTTTTTCCTAATATTTTCGCCCTTTTAATCAGGTTAGAACTCCTTTAACGTTTGGAATCTGATCTTCTTTTCTCTAAGGACCCGCTTCACTTCCAGGTATTCACGTCGCCGTTTTAACACGTCTGGGGCATAATCATGGTCCACTATGACTCTTTTCCCCGCCAGTGTGAAGCCTTTCTTTTGCCAGGCTCGTTTTAGAATGTCGTCTTTAACCTTAGCTGTGGTGAATTTCACAATGATTGAGCGTGGGGGGGCTTCAGGCGGAGCTCTGGGTCCCAGAGAGCGGTGTGCTCTTTCAATGCTCAGGTCTAGTGATGTCGGTATATCCAGTTTATCTCGGAGTAGATTCTCTATGAAGGCTGAAATAGACGGTGAGCTATCTTCAGCGCCCTCGGCGATGCCGTGGAACCTTAAGTTTTCCCGTCTCCATCTCCCCTCGAGCTCCACCAGTTTAGCCTCGAACTCATCTTGCGTTTTACTTAGCGCCACCGCCGCCTCTTCGAGCTGCTGAATCTTGTTCTCCGCTTCCAATATGCGTGTTTCTGCCTCGTCCAGCCTTCTGTTGGTGTTCATAATCTCCTCTTTAACCTCTCGGAAGCCCTCGTTATTTCTCGACGTGATTCTCTTAGCTCTTGGAGGATAATTTGTAGGTTAGCTGTCTCGCTAGCTAAATCATTAGCTGCTAATGATGCTTCTGAGTCAGAGAGGTTATCCATACCTCCCTCGTTCGGTTCTTCATCTCTTAACATCGACTGTCGAGACATCAGAGAACTCTTTGATTTGGACTTGGGCATTTCCACTCAGTTTTGAGGTTATTTAATATCCCGTATTTGCAAAGAACCTGTGGTTTTTTTAATATGTCGGGGAGCCACTTGGTTAGGCTGTCTCCATCTTGCCTGCTCACCCGGAAGTCTTTATATATTTTTTAACAAAACACAATTATTAACATATTCACATGTTTACATTTATACATATATACATCCATGTATTGATCTCTTCATTCCAGAGTCCAGGCTAACATGTACGGTGTGGGCTGTCGTTACTCTGGGCCATCAGCTATCTGTATTTTCCACAGTCAGACTTGAAGCCTGTCTTTATCTCTTATCATATTTTTCTAAGTCCAGCTTTGTGAAACAGACCTGGGGTTTAACTCCTGGGTGTTTAGATCAGATCGACGGATGAAATCAAACATTATCCGTGTCGTCTTTTGGCGCAGCTCTTCCCACTCGGTGACACAGGAAACAGGATTGGGTTCAGTCGTTTCCTGATTCCAGCTGCAGGAAACCTGCAGTTCTGCATAGGGGACATTTTCTTTACCTATGCTTCTTTCGTTCTTTCACGAGTTGTTTTATCTTCTTTACCCATTTTTCTTGGGGGTTAAAAGGGAGCTTGGCTGGTGGCTTATTCACTGGGGGTGGCTCTGTGGTCCCAGTAGAGCCCAGGATCTTTTCCACCTTGGTTTGTGAAGGGAAGCTTGATGCCTGCCTCACTGGGGAACCCTTGGAGGCCGTTGAAGGCTGGCAGGCTTTTACACATTTCAAGGACCAACTGGATGTCTGCTGCCAGGAGGAACTCTGGGAGCCGATGGGGGGCAGCAGTGGCTCGGTTGGGGGAAGCGCAGCACCACCCTGACTTGCTATCTCTGTCTGCCTGGAAAAACTCTGCCAAACCCCAGAGGCACGGAAAGCTGATGTTTCATCAGAGTTCGATGAAATCCTCAGGCGCTTTGTTGGTGGCTCTGCAAAAATTAGCGACCTGATTATCTATTCTCCTTTTGGGCGCTTTGCTTGGTGGCTCTGCAGGAGGGTCCACTGAGTCTGAGTGGCTGTTGCTCCAACCTGACTGAGAGTGTTTGTTTTCAGATGAAAGCTACCTGTCTGCTGCCAGGAGGAACTCTGGGAGCCGATGGGGGGCAGCAGTGGCTCGGTTGGGGGAAGCGCAGCACCACCCTGACTTGCTATCTCTGTCTGCCTGGAAAAACTCTGCCAAACCCCAGAGGCACGGAAAGCTGATGTTTCATCAGAGTTCGATGAAATCCTTGGGCGCTTTGTTGGTGGCTCTGCAGGAGAGAAATTAGCGAGCTGACTATCTATTCTCCTTTCCACAGAGAAAGCTGACACCTGCTGCTTGAATCCACCCAAGGACCACTTATCTTTGGGTTCAGATTGTAATTCCTGCCATCTGGATGATGTAGTCCATTGAGTCTGAGTGGCTGTTGCTTCAACCTGACTGAGAGTCTTTGGTTTAAGATGGAAGCTACCTGTCTGCTGCCAGGAGGAACTCTGGGAGCCGATGGGGGGCAGCTGTGGTTCGGTTGGGGGAAGCGCAGCACCACCCTGACTTGCTATCTCTGTCTGCCTGGAAAAACTCTGCCAAACCCCAGAGGCACGGAAAGCTGATGTTTCATCAGAGTTCGATGAAATCCTCAGGCGCTTTGTTGGTGGCTCTGCAGGAGGGAAATTAGCGACCTGATTATCTATTCTCCTTTCCACAGAGAAAGCTGACACCTGCTGCTTGAATCCACCCAAGGACCACTTTTCTTTGGGTTCAGATTGTAATTCCTGCCATCTGGGTGATTTAGTCCACTGAGTCTGAGTGGCTGTTGCTCCAACCTGACTGAGAGTGTTTGTTTGCAGATGGAAGCTACTTGTCTGCTGCTCAGAGAAACTCTGACCGCCATCAGGTGTGCCGGACCGAGCTTTTCCAGTTGAATTCACTGCTAACTTGGATTTCTGGGTGTCGTAGGCTGGGTACCAATACTGGGTTCCAGCGTAAACGCAAAGGCAGCAAAAGGAGCAAACACAAGAGCAGCAACGCCGTGGGATAAAGCCTGGCTTAGGAATGCGCTGATATGCAAGCGTTGGACCCTGAGACCCCTTCAGATCAGTCTTTGTCACAGTGTACCGCTCGTCATCAAAGAAACAAGAACAAAGGGTGGAAGGTTTTGGTACTGACACCTTTCCAGCCGGATCTGGAACAGCGGTTTTAGCCAAAACAGAGCTTGCAGCTTTATAGTAACAAGTGCATTTAGTTAATGAAGGGGTTTCATCTACAGGCACAGTTATTATCTTTAGTTTTAAACCTTCTTGTGGGATGACAGCCGAACTGTATCTTGGCTCAATTTGGGCACAATTGCACGAACAGCGGGCCTTTTTTAAGTTCTGACTCTGGGCTTCAGGTTGGCTGGGATCAGTGGCTGGAACTCCCAACCAGTCACAGTCCGAAGAAGATGAACTGGATTCTTGGTTGGGAAACATCCTACAAGAATAAAACAATCTAGTGTTAGCTGCTCTATGCTGTAAAACACACAGAGAGTTTAGAAAAAACTGTTTTTTTACTGCTAAAGTAACCTTCCTACCTGTTACTTGACACCTGAACTATACCAGTAACTCAGAAGATGTTGGCTCTAAACCCTCCAGTGAGATTAAAGCAATAAAAGCAACAAAAAGCAGCTGTTTCTGTGCTAAAGCAGTTTCTCTAAGTGATATTTGACCAGTTTAGGAACCAGAGAAACACAAACTAAGAGTTACTCCTTTGCTAAGAAATGAGAACTGAAGGTCTGTTCTACTCCTGTCAGTTATGACAGAGTTCTAGAATGACGTCACAATCTTTTTTTCCCCTTTCTTTTTCCCCTTGATTTCGAGTATTAAAGAGGCGTGGTTAGTGTTTGGGGTGTTGCTAGGCAACAGGCCAGGTGCTTCTGCTCTCGGTTGGGACTAAAATATGACCTTATTTGGACATAGTGGCCAAGTTAATAAACAGTGAATAATTAAAGGAGCAATTAACAGAGCTGGTTATAAACGGCATCTATTGACTGACAGCATGAGCGCCAGTGTCCCCTCAGAGCTGCGCGTTCTCGGCGCACAATAAAACCTCTGCAGCTCAGAAAAAAACTAAATCCAACATCAACTGTAAATCAATCAGACCGATATATATTTTTTCTGTATTATTTGAATCAATCGTTTTATAACCTGAAACCAAACGATGAAAATAGGAGAAGCAGCTGTTGTTCCCACCGCGCTTCCTCACATAGAGGAGAAACTGAGCGCAGTCTTTACCAGCTCACATTAAATATAATAATAATAATAATAATAATAATAATAATAATAATAATAATAATAATAATAATAATAATAATAATAATAATGGAATAGATTGATCATTATCAGCTGTTGAACGTGTCTCTAGTTTCAGTCTTAAAGCGTCTCATCCTGCAGGATGTTCCAGCTGCTTTGCTTCATTAAACAGAATTGAACTGCTCTGGCCAACAAGCACCTGTAGGTGCACCTGTTCACCGCGCAGCGCCATCCTCCATGGGACTTTCATCAATTAAACCAAAACATCATCAGGAGCCAATCAGCACGTTCTGCTGCCTGCAGCTCTTAGATTTCTACTTTTCAATTTTTCCAATTAAACTTATGAAACCAAAATCGTAACAATCTCATTTTCTTCCTATGTATGATGGGATATGGTCTCCAAATGGTCCAACAGAAAAAGAATAATTTTAAAACACCAAAGCCTGCATTTAAAAAAGAAAGTCACTTTAACATCAATTATGATCCATTCTTTATTCATGAAAAATACTGATGGAGAAGATTCTAGGATTTGTCTTTCTACCTATCTGTGTGTTTATTAATGAGTTCATGCTGATAACTAAAAGGTTGTCGCATTTGTTTTCATGTCAATTCAATTCAGTTTATTTATATAGCTTAAATTCAGCCAAATTCACAACACATGTCATCTCAAGGCTTTTTACAAGTTCGAAGCCAGATCATCAAGTCAAAATTATTACAAAGTTTTCTATCTAAGGAAAACCAGTTGATTGCATGGAAGAGCATTGACTCATTCAGCAATCCCTCCACCACTAATCATGCTTGTAAGCGACAGTGGAGTGGAGAAACTCCCTTTGAACAGGGAAGAAACCTCCCAGCCTGAACCATCACTCCAGTGTTAGCAGCATCCTGCTGAGGCCGACTACAAGGTTCAAGGAGACAGAAGCAAGACATAGAAAAGAAGCATAGATAGAAAAGGCAACTGTCACAAGCCCTGTAGCATCTTATAGTATAGGGCGGCTCAGGATAACCTGAGACACTCTAACTATAGCTTTATCAAAGAGGAAAGTTTTAAAATTTCTTGTAAAGGCTAGACAGGGTCATCCTGCCTCACGGATAAAAGTGGTAGTTTGCTGGTTCTGGGAGAGAACACATTAACTAAAAGATCTGCCTCCCATTCTACTTTTTGAAATTAAAGGAACCACTAGTAGAAATATGCTGCAGATTGAGAAGCGAAGTGCTCTGTTAGGAACATAAGGAACAATCAGATCTCTGATATCCAGATGGAGAAAATTTGCCATTGGTTGATTTATATGAAACTGTAAGTAAGTATTTTTTAAATTCTATTCTGGATTTAACAGGAAGCCAATGAATAGAAGCCAGGGTAGGAGAGATATGATCTCTCTTTTCATTTTCATCAGAACTCTGGCTGCTGCATTTTGGACCAGCTGAAGGCTTTTAACTACAGTTTTTGGACTTCCTGAT
>JAGKQL010000030.1:19119913-19130600 GCA_018398635.1 Cyprinodon brontotheroides | reverse complement strand
GCTAAATATAGCGACTAAAGCGCTAAGTTAGCAACACTGCTCTTTGCTGGTTTGTTTTCAAATGGTTTGCTGCTGTTTGTTTGGACCTCAATTCAGAGGGCCCCCCGTCTGTCTTTGCCTAGGGCCCCAAATGACCTAAATCCGCCCCTGCATGGGGTGAGAGGAAGAAGCCTCTTGGATACGAGGCCAAACGTCACATCCAGTTGCCTAAACTGATATTTTTAAGCTCTACTCTCAGCTACAGCAATAAATCGGAGTCATGACCAGAAGAAGAAGAGCCAGCAAGTAGGCGGCTGAAATGAGCTTTTTAACGGGGAGGGGGGGTCAGCTTCCACCAGAGGAGTGAGCTTAGGTGGTTCAGATATCTTCTTTAGATGCCTCCTGTGGGAGGAGCTCGTTCCACTGGGAGAAAGCCCAGGACAGGCTGGAGGGACTGTGGCTGCGTTCACACAGCAGCCTGAAGTCACACTAATCCAATTCATTTGCCCAGATGCCACCTGGGTCTGATCTTTTCATGACAGTCTGAACAACACAGATCGGATGTTTTCCAATGTGACCCAGGCCACTTGGCTCTGTGGTTCTGAATCCGATACGAATCTGATCGTTTCAGATGCAACCTGTCGCAGCGTTCAGGTCGCATAACCCAAAGGTCGCATTCATCCGACCTGAACGCCATTAATACCCGACAAAAACCACTATTCTACGCCTTGCTACGCAGAAGGAGGAAGAAAAACAATCATGGTGGACGATGATGCGGAGAGCAGGTTTATGTTTAACCATCTTGAAAAGATTGAGTTGTTAAAGTTGGGAAAGATGGCTAGATGGGCTCCAGCGCTACCATCCATGTTTACTGAATGAATGTTTAACCATTTTAACCATAGAAGGGATAGAGAGGAACATCTGAACATCAGAGAACTCAAAACATTGACTCCTTTCAAAAAGCAGCTTAATTTAAGGTTTTATTCTATTTTATTTACCTAAAATCAGAAGTCTACACAACATTAATTCTGTATTTTTAAAGAAGTTTTGAAGAGTTCTAGCTGTTTTTATATTCAGATTTTTCAACGTTAAATTTTTACTGTTGTGTTTTTAGGTTTAGACATTTTTAAGATCTTTCCAGGGTCTTAAAATGGCTTTGAAAAATAGCCTTTTGGCTAATTCTGCTGCATTTACAGGAACGTTTATTAATGTACACCGTCCCTTTCAAAATATTTTTATATATATATATAAAAAAATCCAGATTTCACACAAAAATGTGAATTAAGGGCCTGCAGTGTGAGCGTTAGCCTTAGTCTTGCAGCTGAGCTCAGCCCTGCCTTCCTGTCTGGGAGTCTGTGTTAAGCCCAGTCCCTGATAAGCTGAGGATAAATAACCCAGCATACTTGCAGGAACTACAAACATAACAGACCATTTCCAAAGCCAAATAACAGGCATTTGGGAGCAAATGGTGCTTTAATATATGGGAAAGGTTTAAATGGAAAAGCCTTTTTCTATTTATTCAAAAACTTTGATTTAATTTGTTTCTTCCTGCACCTGAATCTTGCATGAATGATACTTTTCATGTTTTTAAACTGTTCTGCAGGACTTTTAGACAATGTTAAAGTTGATGTTATTTCAAGCATCAGGAAGCAGGCTGTATACCCCATGCCATCCTTGTATTTCTGGATGAGTTTCTGCTTGTCCTCCTTATCCTCCACCCAGTACTCGCTGGGGATGACAAAGTTGGATGTGATTCGACACTCTGGACAGGACCTGATGGAGAGAAGAAATAGTTAACTAAGTGAGAGAAATCCTTTTTAGAGCCAAGTATAGCTTTTACATCAGCATCAATGGATGCAAGACATATTTAAAAACTCAGTTTTACTCTCATAAGTAAAACGGAATTTATTTTAATAACCAATTTTCTTTTCCTTCATAAAAGATTAAATGCAAAAAAATTAAAAATCTTTAATAAAAGCAGATTTATTATAATTGTTATAGAACATCTTGGTTGCTCTGTGACGCCAACACCAGGGAGCAAACCTGCAGGTAGAAACAGCCCAGCAGGTTTTCTGGACTCATTTTATTACGAAGAGGTAGAAATATTCATCTGCACTGATCTCTAACTTGTCTGTTGTGGATTCAGCATTTTAAAAAATGAATCATAGTAGAATCATCATTTAGGGAAATGATGAGGATCAGCACCTCCAAATGCGAGGCCGTGGTTCTTCTCCGGAGAAAGGTGGACTCCCCTCTTCAGCTCCTCATGTCAAGTGGGGGAGTTCAAGTATCTCTGGGTGTTACGAGTGAGGGACGGATGAGGTCAACAGACGGATCTGTGCGGCGTCGGCAGTGATGAGGTCACTGTATCAGACTGCCGGGGTAAAGAGGCAGCTGAGTGGGGGTAAAGCTCTGGATTTACAGACTGATCTACGTTCCCACCCTCAGCTATTGTCATGAGATCTGGGTAATGGCAGAAACGACAAGATCGCAAATACAAGCGGCTGGAATGAGTTTCCTTCGCAGGGTGGCGGGGCGCATCCTTACAGATCAGGTGAGGAGCTCAGAGCGAGAGTCGTTGCTCCTCCACGTCGAAAGGAGCCAGCTGAGGAGGCCTCCTGATGCCTCCTGGTCGCCTCCCTAGGGAGGTGTTCCAGGCATCTCCTACTGGGAGGAGGCCTCATGGAGGGACCAGGACACGCTGGAGGGACTATGTCTCTGAGCTGGTCTGGTGTCTCCTCGGGGAGCAGCTGGAGGAGGAGGGTGTGGATCAGGAAATCTGGGAATCTCTGATTAGACCGCTGCCTCCACGGATCCGGAGGAAGAAAATGGAAACAATGTAGACCTAAAAATTAACTTTTAATAATTTTTAAACAAGTAACCGGTAAGTCCAGAAATATTCAGGATTCAAACTTCTGAAAGTTCTTTAAATCTGAAATGATTCCATCCTGTTCAATAAATGATCAGTGTTTTTAATTCAGGGTAATTTTTCAATGTGACTTTAAATACTTTATTGGAGGTATCCATGTTTGTCAAAGAACACTACTGCCACCTACTGGTTAGTGACGTCAATGCAGTGCGGTATCGGCTGTTGATCAAGTCCCAGTGCTGTATCTGGTGTTTTGTCACAACGCCGCTATTATCCCAAGTCATCTTGAAAACATTCTTCTTCCAAATGTTGGCTACACATATACGTGGTTTTTCTCTGGCCAGAAGTTTGATGGCAAATCCTCCCTCTTCAAGTTGGCGATCAACGACCAACCCCGTCCGTGGAGGATCAGGAATCAGAAAGGTGGAACTAACTCTTTTACCCGATGTATTCCAGCATCCAGCTGCCATGCTGCGTGGGCATTGTCAGTTTCACTATAGCTCTGGTGAATTTCAATGGTGAAGTCCTCTGGAAATCTTCAATCATTGTTGTTGATTGCAGATGTGTCTAGTAGTTCCCATTGATTTAGCTTTGTAAAGCGGGAGAATGGCGCTAGGATTACCGCACCGTGGCGTCACTGCTGGAAGATGGCAGGAGGGAGGGGGTTACTATCCCAGACTCGGTAGTATTAGTTTTGGGTATGAATAAGGATCCATTGATCGTTCTTTGCTGACTGAACTTTTCCTTTAAAAACGGAGTCAAATGTGGGAAATTGTTTTAATAGAACAAAGACAGAATATCTGTGCAGATCTGCTCACCCTTCCTAGTCAGAGCGTCTCTACAAACAGCAGTCAGTGGGAACACAGTTGGTGTGTTTATTTATACACCAACTTATTTTCACTGTTAGTAATGGAAGTCGCTTTTGGGACATGGTTTCTGCGCCTCAAGCACCTGCAGCGCTGCGTTTCTCACCTATTAGAATGAGGCATAAGCAAGTTTACTCACTTGATGATTTTGCTCTCGAACTGCTTGGCGCTCCTCCATTTGCGAATGCATTTCAGACAGTAACAGTGGCTGCAGTTGGAGAGGATCCCGAAGCGCCGCTCGCTCGGGTTGGACTTCTCGAACACGACCTCCATGCAGACGCCGCACATCATGTCCTTACTCCGCTGGATGGCAAATGAAATTTCCATGTCTTTTTCATGAGCTTCGATGCACGCCTAGAAGGAGGGACAGTGGAACACAACATAAGCTTTGATTTTCCAGCCGACCAAGAACAGAACATTTCTTAACCTCAAACCCCAGCTTGCTAAAATTGTATTTAATGATCGATGAAGACAATGATTTTATTGATTTAAGTCTACCTTTTCCCCCAAACAAAGATAAATCTTCAGTGTTATTGGTAGCTGCTTTATTCCTGTCTGCTCGTTATGTTAGAAAGTCCTTAAATTTGACCCCATCAGATTCATAGTTTACTAACCTGAATGACAGGAGGGAAACTTTTCTATTTCATCTCTAAAACTAAAACTGAATCAAACAGACTGAATTCCCACAGTGTTCAAGTTGCATGTGAACTCTTTATAGGGCGCTCAGTGAAACACTGAAAATCTAAATTTCAAGTGTTACTGGAATCCAGGACATTTGTAACATTCATAAAACATTCATATTTTGATGGCAAAATAAATGTCAATGTAATAACAAGAAATGTCAACTTGCCCGACTAAAGAAACACTTTTTTTTTTGGTACAACATAACATTAGAGGCATTAATACTGATACTGACACTTACATTTTTTAGTTTATAAATCTAAATATAATTGTTAACTAGGCTTATTAATTTTTTGACTTTACTTTTTAACTTTTTTTTTCCAAATTAATTTCCATTAGGTAATATATCATTCAAGGGCTCATCTAATTGGTCAAATACCAAAATAAAATGGGCAGCCATGAAGCAGCATCTATGCTGAATGGCTGGATATAGATCTAGTGGAGGGGTCTGCGGCTCCAGAGCCACATATGGCTCTTTGGACCCTCTCCAGCGGCCCTTAATAGTGGCTAAAATGTATAAAGACCTAAACAATTTACTATAATATATACGGTATCAATAGTGTTTAGCGTTTTCCATCTTATGGAAAAGAATGAGATTAAAAAGAACCAGAAATATGTTTTAAGAGACATTTTCTATGAATTAGCTTTTAAATTATACATTTTAACATAAAAATATATGAATTGATTGTTTGAGATGGCAACAACTACTTTCCTATACAAGCTTTTAAAAAAAAAAAAAAAAAGTTTCTAGAAAAAGTCATGGTATATTTTGCAGCTCTAAAACAACTTTTATTTGGTCGTACTCTGGGCAAAACAGCTCTTTGGATATGAAAGGTTGCAGACCCCTGATCTAGTGCTTCTAGACCTCACTGAGTTGGGGGGGGGACGACTCCATTTGTAAGGGGGATGCGAGGGATCAAAAACAGTAACTTGTCTTATAAAGGGTTAAATACAGTAATAAGCGACTATTAAATGAGTGATAAATGTTTTATCTTTAAGCTTTACTGAATTAGACTCAGTATCTGAAGCACTGAATTGTAAATATTAAACTTTAAAAATATTAAACTCGAATATGACTACAAACTACAACATTAAACAATTACCGTATTTTCTGGACTATAAGCCCATGCTTTTTCCCCACGCTTTGAACCGTGCAGCTTAGAAGAAGGTGAAGCGTTTTCAGTGGACTTTTCCAAACCACCCGGGCGGGGGGGAGATTCAAAGTCCGAAAGGAAAGACTAAGGGGTTAATTTTCATTTAGCACAACAACATGCTAGCAGCAGGAACGACAGAGAAAAATGTCAGAATTCTCACATTTGCCATTTATTTGCCTCATTAAAGCAGCAGAACCTTTTTATTAGTCATTGATTCTTGATATATGAAATAAAACATTATGACCAATGAGAATTAGATTAGAGAGATCGGAAATTAATTTTAGACACCCAGGATGGTTTTTATAGAGAGGAGTATTGTCATTTCTGTTATCGGCCCAATACACATGAATGTGGAAAAGTGCAGAATTACATTCCGGATATCTGAAATGTTCATTTTAGACAGGAAGAATACTATTATAGATATAATCAAGCAAATATGTTGAAACGGCCACTTAAACTAGAGATTTAGAGATAAATTTAGTTCTTACTAGTACAAATTTGATTCCAGAGTATTTAAAATTTTATTTCTACTGGTGGAAATGTAATTAGTGATATCTATAATACAGTTCTGATGAGGAATATTGTGTTTCTGGTGCATAATAAAAAAAAAATTCCGGAAGTTGAAAGGACCGCGGCACCAGCGGACCTCCTAGAAGTAACGGCAGCCAGGGCTAAGTCCTTAACGTTGCCGTGGCTGCTGCAGACGCGCTAACGTTAGCAGCCCTCCCTTGGCACAGCCGTCTGTGAAAGACCGCTGGCTCTGATGGCGATATTTTTTGTTTTATTTGGCAAAATGTTCATTTGATTTGTGTTTACCTGACTGTGCTCATCATCATTCCTCCACTAAATGAAAAAAGTTAGAATTTATAATTATCTAGAGACTATTAATAACAGGAGATGAAATGCAGCTCCAGACTAGCTGAGTGTGGTGATGTCATCAGTAGGCTTCTGGTCCAGTTGACCCAGATTTCTCCTGTTCTCCCAGAGTCCACACTTTCCTGAGTTCTTCTCAAGAACATACTTGGTGAGAACACGAGTCTGTACTTTTCGGCGTTCTCGTGAATTAAAAACAGCATACGTCTCTGAAAGGGGGGTTGTTAAAGGGGATTGTTTTTCTAGCTTGGGTTGCGATGATATCGGAAAAGGATCTGCTGCTGATTTGATTTTTCTTCTCTTTGAATGATTCCTGGAGGATTGAAAGGTTGGAACCACTTCCAACCGATTATCACTCCTCGATGCTCCGCCCTAAACATGGCGTGTTTAGGGCGGTTTAACTGTTAGCAGCCATTTAGCTAAAATAACCCCAGCAGAGCTGAATAAACTGCAGACGTATGCAAAACATCAATGCTGGAAGGAAACATTTCTATTTTCCCATCCACTATTTAAATACCTTTTTCCTAAAATCTAGGTTTTAATTTTGGAATTAAAGGATTTTCTTGTAGTTTTATATTTGCAGGCCCTAATATCTCTTTGGTCTTCTATATCTAAGGACTAAACCTATATTATTTTCTGCCTAGGGGTTAAAGTGAATAAACCCACCTTGGTATGCTCCGAGCGCTGGGCACTGTCACTGGGATGCAGAGCCTGCAGACCACACATGTCGCACACGTCACCATGGAGATACGCACAGTTGACTCCATAGCGACACTCTCCGACAGCGGCGTACGGACACAGCTGCTTCCGCAGGTCTTTGCCGTCGGGGCCGGCGTTGCTGTCGAGTTCCTCGATGAGAGGGGTGGAGCTTTCCACCTTCACCGGCTCAGCTGCTCACAAAGCACAACCACAGACGAACCATGAGTCATTGCTGCTAACCAACCAAATCGACAACGTAAAGCAATATTTATTCAGAAATCTGTTTTATTATACACACCAATCATTAACAATATCTAAGGAACTAAACTAGGGGAAAAAAAACAATTGCATAGAATCCCAGATTATATTACTAACTGTAGTTCTGCACTCCACCAGTAGGTGGTGACATGTTGACATGAAGCTTCATGAACTGTAGGCATCGTTGAAGCAATTAGCCCAAACGTTCATTAATGAAAATGCCTGGGACTTTGCCAGATGCAAGCTGTGGGCCACCAGCTACATTCAGGTCAAAGGTCACTAGAGAAACAGAAGTAGGCTGGTGCTCTGAGGGAAATCTAGCATCTCAGCCATGGAGGCCGTAGAGTTTGCAGGAACAGTGGAAACAAACAGAATCCAAACTGCTCCAGGTTCGTAACATTAGGAAAATAAAGTCAGAATATTATGAGAAATAAGTCGTAATATTACAAGAATAGAGTCGGGAATTTACTAGAATAAAGTTGTTTTTATGACAACTCTTACCAGAAGCTGTCTTTCTCCAAAATGAGGAAAGAAGAAAGAGAATCTTGTGAAGTTGTGAATATCAAGTCTTTTAGGATTAAATAATTATCACAACATTGAAACAATTGTGCAAACGACTATGTCTGTGTGGAAGAAAACAGCTTTCTTTCTGAAATGGGTTGTAGTCTGATGACTTCATTCTCCTAATTCTTCTGCTTTTATTTTAAGTATTTAAAAAAAAATAAAACTGTCTAGAAATGGCCCTAATACTCCATAATAGAGCTAGACTGCATTGCTTCATAAAAAATGACAGAATCAATTGGGAGCTTATTTCATTTCATTATGATTGCTTCTTTGCTTCTTCTTCTTTCTTTGGTTATAAACTCTCTGAATAAATTTACCCCAAAAACCCACATCCTCCATCCCCGCCCCGCCGCGCTCCAGACCGTCTGCCCAAAGCAAAGCCTACATCCTCTGCTGCTCCTCTAGTCCTACTCCGCTCCGGCTTCCTCTGAGCTCCAGGAGAGCATGCCGCGCTATATTATTATTATTAAATTCATTAGAAGCAAAACGTGGAAATTAACGCTCTAATTTAATTTGACGTTTAAAAAATCCTCATCAGCATCCAGCAGAAGTTCAGTTTCTGCCCAAATATTTTCTTTGAGTTGTAGAGCTTTAATATAGGAATAACTAGGATCATCCACGGTTTGGATGAACTCTGCTCTCCATCTCCAAACTCAGCATCTCTTCATCCATTCCTCAGATAAGAAGTTTGTTTTGACTGGTATGAGTAAACTTCTAAGGCTCTCCGTATAAAATAAATATTTTGATGGAGATGAGGAATCTGCTTCCTGGTCTGTTGAAGAACCAATAGTTTGCATCCAATCATAAACAGTCTTAGTTTTGGGGAATATAGAAGAATTATTCTCTAATTTCTAGTTACTGATCCATCGTTACCATATTTTGATGTGACAAACAGGATCTTCTCAATGTTCTTTTTCCTGTTTGGTTTCGATTGCAGTTGTGGATCTTGACCTGGCCGGACTGGAGTGGAGCTAAAAATAGGTGAGGGGCGGAGAAGACGTATGTGGACGGTGGCATGGGGAGGAGTAGCGGAGGATATGGAACAGTTCTCGTTGATTAACACGACCAACAGGTATGCCGCACGACGTACGTGAGCGGAGGATGTGGAATCTGGAGGTTACTTTTCTTCTTAAGATATTTGTAGTGAATGGATGATAACCCATATTAAATAAGCATTAAAAACTCTACAGAACAGGGACATTCTTTCCAGTAGGCCGACATTTCTTCATATAAAAAGGAAAAACAATTATGAGTCTAATAAAACATCCAAATAAGAAAAACAGGTAAAAAAAATACAACTTATGTAAATAGGAATTAATCCTTAACTTTCACAGTTTCAGGTCAAAGTTTGTTGACTTTTGCACCTTTTCCTGCCTGCCTGCTTTTAAACATAGGACATGCGTGCGATCACATGGTCGATCACCAGGGGACGCCATAAGGAACGTATCCTGAGAGTTGGAGGGTTACCTCGACCGCAGTAAGGCTGTCCTGGAACGAACTCAGCAGCCATGACCCAGTCCTGAGCCCCTGATGCAGGCGATACGGACGAGGCTTCAGGGTCGGAGGGGTGGGCCTGCGGGCCGGAGGCAGAGGCTGGCGGCAGCGTCTGGGTAGTGGGCAGCTCCTCCTTCTTTACGGGTTTGCTGTGCTCAAACCTGAACGAGCAGAAAAGAAAGAAAAAAGGAAAATGGTCATCTAGTGATAAAACTAGATACCACCCCCAGTGGGGCCCCAGTGTAACTGCAGGCAGATCTGATTAATTAATTGAACAAATGACCCAGTGTGACAGGTATATTTAAAATAATTGATAGAAATATAAAAAATAGGTTAAGTTAAACTTAAAATACAGCTTATAGTTGACTCCAGTAGAGATGTGATTCTTAAGATACTGGTGCGATTGACTTTGTCCGAGTGGAGTTGCCATATGATGACATCATTAGAATGGGTGGGGCCCTGAGCAGTTCTGGTACCTACATCAGCAGCCTGATGTTTGCTAATTATTCCTGTAGCACAGATTCCTCTGTGCTTTGTCTATAAGGCAGTTCAATGGTTAATAAACAGACATCATCCTGTTTACATGGATCTGATGTTTGGATTTTTCCAGTCAGGGATGTAGCGCTAAGTATCTGAGCTCTCTGTTGCTATGGATGCAAACACCATGTAATACTTACCAATAATAAACACACAGCTTTCAAATATCAGCTGAAAAACAGTTGATTCTTTTCTAATTTCCATCTCTAATCCATACCCTCATAATTTAGAGCAACCACCTGCTTATTTTACATAATTATGGAAATACAGAAATAATTTCCAAACAGCATATTAGGCGGGGATTAGAGCTAGCTTGAAATTAAAATAGCAATTTGTTTTTTAACCAATATTTTGATTTTATTTGCAGCTAGCCCATAGATCTTACTTTAAGTGTATTACTGCCACCTACAGGACAGGAGTGAACAAGTCTGTGTCTTAATCTTGTTTGGAAAAAATAATAAATAGTTGAACTTTATTGATCTCACAATGGAGAAATTCTCTCTCTGCACTTAACCCATCCCCCTTGGGGAGCATAAGCTGAAGGCCTGCCTGCCCATTATGGGCGGATTATGCTGCAGACCTGTCTTGTAGGGAGGGTTCGCTGTAAGGATGCTTTGCTGCAGGCCTGCCCCGTAATGTCTGCCCTGTAGGGCACTTCGTTGAAGTCCTGCCCCGTAGTGACGCTTCCGTGCAGGCCTGCGCCGTAAGGCCTG
>JAGKQL010000030.1:19087220-19119813 GCA_018398635.1 Cyprinodon brontotheroides | reverse complement strand
CTGAAGGCCTTCCCCGTAAGGACGCTTCGCTGAAGGCCTGCCCCGTAAGGACACTTCGCTGAAGGCCTTCCTCAGAAGGACGCTGAAGGCCTTCCTCGTAAGGGACGCTGAAGGCCTGCCCCCGTAAGGACGCTTCGCTGCTGAAGGTCTGCCCCTAGGGACATCTGCTCTCTTTTCTCCACTTAAAGACCAAGAAAAACAAAGTGTTCTATCATAATTTCTGGTTGATTTCTTGACTTCCACCATGATCTTTTCTCTACAGACGTATGTTTCAATGTGACGCCCGCCCAGAACTTCATCTAAAGTTAAACGCTGTATCATGCTATAAAATCTGCTGTTTCCACAATGAAAACATTTCCAAGAAAATAGAATAAATAGACATTTGAAAGTTTGTTGAGTTATTGTCTACTTATAGTGGTTATAGAGGGACTCAGTGTGAACACAAAAGCTTAGTTCATTTTAAAACCAAACAGCCTCCATTGGTAAATCTATGTGATCAATGAAAAACAAAAAGAACAGCACAAACATCTCTAAAAGAATAAAGAATATAAAATATAATACTTGCAAAACACACATTAGAGAAGTCTTAGTAAAAAATAACTGTCTTAATTTTTGTATTTATGACATTTATAAATCATTAAACACATGAATAGGCAGAAATATTTCTATTGGAAGATTCAGGAAATAAACATGAGAATGTAAAATATTTCTGGTATATTAGCTTTTGTTTTATTAAGCTTTTACTTTGTAAGGCTGCAAATAAACTTCTGGTTCTGACAGCGCAGGTCTGCAGCTAGACATTCTTTTTTTTGCCTATATTAATGCTTGTTTTCCTTGTATCGGTGGATAAATGAATGCATTAGTTTGCTGATTCATTAGTGCATTCAGCAGTCATGCATTTAGATCACTCCAAGCACATAATTCCAGCTCCCTCCCATTGCTATGCGTTATTTTCTTCACATTTTGTTCATATTTTAGTTTTAATCATCTAAACGGGGGGAGAGACAGAAAGCAAGCAAAAGGAAGATATAAACCCAAAAAAATCTGCAGCCCCAAAAACCGCTGTTCTGTCAAACCAGCATAACTATAGTCAGTACGCATGCAGACAACGTCAGATTTGCATTTATCCTTTAGTTTTATACAAAAAATAGACTCTAAACTTCCTCAACGGGCGTGTATCCCTGTATGTATGTAATGTACAAAAGAAACAAAAAACTATTTAAGGTCAGATTGACATACGCTTCAAAAAACACCAAAAAGTCATTAAATAGATTTTTTGTACATGACTAAAGGGATAGACACCAGTTGAGGTAGTTTAAAGATTATTTTTCATACAAAACTAATGGGATAAGCAGGTATTTACTATGGGTATAACTACGGGAACACCGGCAGCACATTTAAGGATCGGTTAGACTGAAATAATCTGTTTTAAAGGAAACACGAAACAAACTGTATCAGCTGATCTCTGCTAATAATAGTTTAGAACTGAAAGTTGTTATTACAGGAACCTGAATCCAGAGGAGACGACTGCACTAGTACCTAAAATAATTCTGGCGTGTAAATCCCATACTTCAAATTAAGAAGCACTGAAAAACTACTACTAACCGCCAGACAGATATAAAGACATCAGTGAGTTAAACACTGTTTAACACATGAAGTATGATTGTTTTCAAAAGAAATCTCTCTTTAAACAAAGAGAAGCTGTTGATCTTCAAAGCAACAAGCCAGCTTTGCTAAAAGCAGCAGGTCTGGTGGAGCAGCAGCCATCGCGGAATATCAGAGAGGGACTGCAGGGAGGGGAGCAGCAGCTCAGCTGTCAGAGATACTGCAGCAGAAGCAGCAGCTGCAGGAGGAGCAGCAGCCATCTCAGATGTCAGAGTGAGATGTCAGGAGGAGCAGCAGCTGCAGGCTGCAGAAGGAGCAGCAGCAGCTGCATGCTGCAGGAGGAGCAGCAGCTGCAGGCTGCAGGAGGAGCAGCAGAAGCCATCGCCGAGATATCAAGAGTGACTGCAGGGAACAGCAGCGGGCTGCAGGAGGTAGCAGCAGTAGAGCTGCAGGAGGGAGCAGCAGGAATTGCAGATACCAGAGTGACTGCAGGAGGAGCAGCAGCAGAGGCTGCAGGAGGAGCAGCAGCCATTGCAGATACCAGAGTGACTGCAGGAGGGAGCAGCAGCAGGCTGCACCCAGGAGGAGCAGCTTAGCCATCTCAGATATCAGAGTGACTGCAGTAAGAGCATCAGCTGGCTGCATTCATCAGCTGCTCAGACTGCAGCAGCTACTGTTAGAAAAGCTTTAACCAACAGGAGGGCAGGACTGTTGGTCCCATGTCTGGTTCAGTGATTCACTGGCCGGTTTGCAGATTCTCTCACTGGAAATTACCTGCATCGGTCTCCAAACACGCAGTTTCCCTTCTGGAAGAACTTGCAGATCATGGCTGCAGGTTTGCTGCTGGAACGGTCGTGAGAGTATCTACAATGATCTCCTTCTTTGCAAAGGCCGTGCAGAAAATACCTGCAGACACACAACAACATAAACAAGACAAGTTTAGATAGAAATATGAAGTGGAACAGCTGTGGATAAATATCATTATTCTCTTTAGTTTCAAACTCACTAAAAGCTGGACTGACTGTTTCTCTAACGGTCAGTTAGCACAGCTTCTACTGTTACATGTTTTTATAAAGCCGTCAGGGTTCAATCAGCAGTGTTTAGAAGTCTATTTCTCAGAGCTAGTCTGGTTATTGTTGACAGAATGTAGCCAGTTAGCCTCAATAGTTAGCACAATAACAGAGCTAGCAGCTAGCCCAGTTAGCTGTTAGCTTCCTATTCTAGCTGCTAGCTTCCTCCACCAGCAACCATCGCCTCCTCCAGCAGCTCAGCCTCTCCTGCTGCCGGGAGGCTCCGCTTCAGCCTCTACCTGCAGGTGACTTGTTTCGTCCAGCCGCCTGTGGGTGAAGAAGCCGCCGTAGACGCTGCTGCTGCCTCCGCCATTTCTGTTTATGTTAAGAAGCTCCAGCCGGATGTTCCGGACAGCTCCGCTAAGACTCGGCTGCTTCCGGAGCTCCGAATCAGTCCGATGATTGCCGAAGTCCCAGTCCCAATCCCAGGCCCAATTCCAGGCCCAATTCCAGTCCCAGGCCCAATCTCCAGTCCCAGTCCCAGTTTCTCTCTTTCAAACTCAATAAAAGCTGGACTGACTGTTTCACTAACAGTCAGTAATAAACAGTTATTCATAGTTATTAAAAAAAAATAACAATAATCACTACAATATACTGTGGTTTTACTGAACCTTATTTTTACTTTCTATTCTATTACTATTTTACTTTCTATTATATAATTATCTCATTTATTCAATAGAATTATCATGTTTAATCAGTAGAGTAGCCAAAAATCAGACAAATAACTTGTAACTAACAGCTTCATAGAAATGTAGTGAAGTAGAAATGCCAATATTTCACTTTATAATATATTGGAATGAATTTTATAAGAACCGCTTCAAAAATGACTCAAGTGAAGTAATCCAGTTAATGTTCTCTGTTCTTCTTAAAATACCCCAATCAACAGCTCAACCTGCCACCAACAAGGATCTGCGTTGGATTGGATGTCAGACTTTGGTGATCCTGGTTCGATGCTCCTCCATCCCCTCCTCCACCATTCTAGCACACTGGCTCCTCCTCCATGCCGCTACCTTGGCCCCATAGCAGTAATTCCCTGGACTCACACTGCTTTCACAATGCATCCCCAGCTAGTCCAGAAGACCACCATGTTCAGTTCTGCCAGACACTGATAAGCAGGGAGAGTTTTTCCTCTCCACTGTCACTCTATGCTTGCTAATCATGGAGGTTCATACAAACCTGCGCCCTGTTCCAGCTGGCATCCATCTTTTTTCCATCTCCGTTTCCCCCACTGAGTTTCAGGTCTTGGGGCTACACTGGTCTCATGCATGTCATCAGAGCACCAAAGTCTTAAAATGGCTAAACACTGTAAGGTCATTTTTGAGGCTACTTCAATCGCAACATGTTCTGGCGATTGGGCAACCTTTGGGGAGTACCTCAAATCTTTATCTTGTTAATTTGTTGAATAATATTAGTAACCCTCCATGTCACCAAGTTCCCAAATATACATGAAACATTCTTAATTTAGCCCTCCCTTTTTTTAAATCACAATTTTTGATTTTCTGCTCTCTGTAGGGTGTTTAATATGTATAAAAACATTAGAGACGCCATACAAGTTATGCCAGATGTATGTAATTTTCACAACTTTGTATTATCTCTTCATAAAAAAAGTACTTCATCAAACAATGATAGCCCTTAACAGCGACTTAAAGGCTTAGGGACGATGACAATGAACGCTTGCCAGGTGTGCTTTAAACTGACCCAATGAATGATTGTGATGATAACAGACAAACCTTCTGCAGTGATATCTCACAGCAAACCAGCAAAGACAACTAGTAAAATTAACTGATGACTTGAAAAAGCACTATGGAAGTACAGGGTCCCGTTTCACAAAGCAGGTTTATTAAAAACTCTGAGTTTTCTAAACTTGAAAAAACAAGGGAAAACTCTGTCTTTTCCATTTCACAAAGCGAGTTTCCTCCACCTCTGTTTCTGTTACCATGGTAGCATTCTCCCTAGAACTAACCTGGTTGGCTGCAGATGAGATTACAGGTCCTTCTCAAAATATTAGCATTTTGTGATGAAGTTAATTATTTTCCAGAATGTAATGATAAAACTTGAACATTCATATATTTTAGATCCATTGCACACTAGAGACTGACATTTTTTCGGGAATCCCATGGGTCACGGGATTCCCGTGGGATGGGAGTCGGTATTAGTAACGATCACCGGGATTGGGACGGTACAGGATTAAACATTAACGGAGCAGACGGGAGCGGAGCAAACCAATAGTAACTTCCGCTCTGGGTTTTCACCAGCGCTCAAAAACAACAAGAATGGAAGTGGAGCAGGAGCGGGAGTCATTCTAAATGGGAGCCGGGATGGGAGTGGGAGTAATTTCACCAGGAGTGGGACGGACAGGATTTAGATTTCTACTCTGGCCCGATCGGGGACGGACACAATTTTTTTCTGTAGGGGGGGACGGGACAGGAGTGAAAATCCACTCCTGTGTCAGTCTCTATTGCACACTAACTGAAATATTTCAGGTCTTTTATTGTCTTAATACGGATAATTTTGGCATCCAGCTCATGAAAACTCAATATTCCTATGTCACAAAATTAGCATATTTCATCCGACCAATAAAAGAAAAGTTCTTAATACAAAAAAAAGTCAACCTTCAAATAATTCTGTACAGTTATGAACTCATTACTTGGTGGGAATCCTTTAGCAGAAATGACTGCTTCAATGCGGCGTGGCATGGAGGCAATCAGCCTGTGGCACTGCTGAGGTGTCATGGAGGCCCAGGATGCTTCCATAGCGTTTAGCCTTTAGCTCATCCACAGTGTTGGGTCTTGCGTCAGGCCAATAGAGCCCAGTGATACCATGGTCAGTAAACCATCTACCAGTGGTTTTGGCTCTGTGAGCAGGTGCCAGGTGGTGCTGATAAATGAAATCTTCATCTCCATAAAGCTTTTCAGCAGATGGAAGCATGAAGTTCTCCAAAATCTCCTGATAGCTGCATTGACCCGGCCCTTGATAAAACCCAGTGGACCAACACCAGCAGCTGACATGGCACCCAGACCATCACTGACTGTGGGGACTTGACACTGGACTTCTGGCATTTTGGCATTTCCTTCTCCCCAGTCTTCCTCCAGACTCTGGCACCTTGATTTCCAGATGACCTGCAGAACTGAGCAACAGTCCAGAGCTGCTTCTCTGTAGTCCAGGTCAGGAGCCTCTGCTGCTGTTTCTGGTTCTAAAGTGGCTGACCTGGGGAATGCAGCACCTGTAGCCCATTTCCTGCACACGCCTGTTCACGGTGGCTCTGGATGTTTCTACTCCAGACTCAGTCCACTACTTCTGCAGGTCCCTCAAGGTCTGGAATCAAACCTTCTCCACAATCCTCCTCAGGGTCGTGCTCACCTCTTCTGGTTGTGCAGCGTTTTCTGCCACTTTTTCCTTCCCACTGAGGTGCCTCGATGCAGCAGCACTGTGGGAACAGCCTATTGGTTCAGAAACATTTCTCTGTGTCATAGCCTCTTCGCTGAGGGTGTCAGTGATGGCCTTCTGGACAGCAGTCAGGTCGGCAGTCTGACCCATCATTGGGGTTCTGAGTGATGAACCAGGCTGGGAGTTTTAAAGGTCTCAGGAATCGTTTACAGGTTCACCTGTTCACCTGAGATGATTAGGTGCATAGCTCCTTTAGAGACCTTTTTCATGATATGCTAATTTTGGGAGATAGGAATTCTGGTTTTCATGAGCTGTATTCCAAAATCATCCGTATTTAAGACAATAAAAGACCAGAAATATTTCAGTTTAGTGCAATGGATCTAAAATATATGAATGTTCAAGTTTAATCATTAAATTATGGAAAATAATTAACTTTATCACAATATGCTAATATTTTGAGAAGGACCTGTACTTGTTTTTGGTTTTTTTAATATGAGTGGGATGCGGATCATTTTATTTTTATTTAGTTATGTTTACAGTACATGAAAAACTCCTGAAATCATTTTCAGTTTACTTATAAATAACTTCAATAATTCTGCGGGTGAAAAGGAATTACTGTAGGGTTATGATTAGGATAAACACGATGATAACAATCTACTGAGTCTACCGGCTCAATCTCAAGGCATTCTATGTGCCTTATAGCAGCTAATAACAACCATTTATTGGGATAACATCTGAAGCACGGTTGCAAACAGACACTTAGTTTTTATCATCACGGCCACAACAGACTACATATCAAAATGGCAAGCCATTTTTACTGAATGTGTATTCCTGATAGCTGAAAAAACATTTTTACTTTAACCCCTTAACATCCACCTCATTTATGGTAATCCTGGCCTATTTTGCACACCCAAATGGAAAAGCAAATAACTAAGGAACTGTAAGCTCAAATTTAGATTTGGTGAGTAGTAGTGGTAGTGGTGGATTTGTTTTTCTTTATTCTCGGAAATGACAGGTCTTTTTTGAACAGCAGTAATAAAGACATTCTTGAGAAAAGGCAGGTTTTATTGTATTATATTTGTTCTACATCATGTCATCCATTAATGCAGACTATTTCAGACCTGTATCTATAACAGTTCCAGAGCTGTGGGGTTTGGAACATTTGGTATCAGCTTGGAGCTGCGCGCAATGGCTCCACCTGCTGGTGAAAATTTTACCGGTGGAATTTTATGCATTCTGAATTATTACTCCCACTTAAGGTAATAATCTTAAAACCCCCAAAATGACATTCTCAACGTGTAGAATGAACATTCTGGATGTCTATAGATTAATATTCCTAATATATTACTGGTTAGAGTTTGCCTTATTTTAACTATGAAATGATGTTTTTTAAACATCATAAATACAGAATCAGTCAAGCTGATCAATGTCAGAATGGCCACTTTAAAATGTGAAAATATTTCTAGATATATAAAAATTATTTTTGTTTTTTACTCTTTTATTGATTCATGTTTCTGCTAGCAAAACTGTAATTTCGAATATATATAACTACAGTTCAGTCTAGGATTGTGATTTTTAACCAGGAAGAATAATTATTTTAGTGATCTACAAAATGGAAGACCAGAGAGGAGAGGGATTTTAATAAATCTATAAACGACCTGCCATAGCACATGTCATAGAAACATATACATTACCTGGAGCAACAATCTTCTTCCTCTCCTTTGCAGCTGTGGCGCTGTTTCTCTGTCTTTTAAACACATTGTCCTTTTTTAATTTTTGAAAGAAAATAGCAATAAAATGAAATAGGCACTTCCTGTTTTCATGATTGGTGCTCCATTGATAATGACTTTTCATACTTGTTGTGCACGTGTTCAACTCTGACTGGACCTACTTGGAGTTGATTGAACTAATTCATAGCAGCGGTTGTGAAACCAAAAACTCCCAAATTCACAAGTATGGTTCAAGCATTTAATATTATAAAACAATGATTCCATTCATGGCTCTGTTTTCTAGAGTAGATGGTCGATTACTCCTACTACGTCTTGTTTTTCTTAAAGACAGGATGCTGCTTGTTTGAGCTTTATTACAGAACACATTAAACCAGTTACTGTCTTAAGACAAGCTCCTGCCGACCCGTAATGATTACAATACTGTCCACGCTAAGGTGTTAAGTAATCAATGAGGACAAGACTGTTGAAGGTTTTACAGATATGCAACATTTTTCTTCTGGGTCTATGATAATATGGACTGTGATATTAGCTGGGAATGAAAGAACAGCTCTAAAAGTGTGCTGACATTATATATGGAATACTTCCCTCATAGGTAAAAGAAAAGCAGACAAGTTAACAGTTGATAGTCAACACCATGAGGAAAAAAATACATTTTGCTTGGAAGATAGAAGATTTTCACTCTAAGGACAGAAAAAAAAACAATACAGCAATAACGAATATGTTAGTGTTGGGGGGGTTACACTTACCTGATTTCTGTATGCATTTATTAATGAAAATAGTTTTCCTAAAGAGACAGCAAAGCTTTATTCTCTGTAACAACCTTGCCGTAGCACATAGGTTTGAAAAGCAGAGGAGCATTGCTCTGAAAGTAAACCATCTGTTCACCACATGGGGGATTCCATGAAACTGAAATAAAAACCTAATGTACAAAATATTTAACAGGATCACTGTCTAGAATGGGATGTACCTATTCAGATTAAAAGCAATCCATATTAAAAATGTCTGGAATATTCTGTACAATAATTTGCAACAGTGGAAGTCATGTCTTCACCTTCCTTAGCCGTCTAACTGTATGGAGCACAAAGGCAGTCACAGCAATGCTGATAACCCTGAAACCGTTAAATCCAGTTTATATGAGATGGATCTGAGGTCAATTTAATGCTTTCCTTCATTTTTAGCTGCTGATTGGTTTGAGATCTGCAGCTATTTGTTTCACCGGTGCAGAGAAGGAATCCCTGGGAAATGATTATCGTTTATGTTTAGGGTTACCGTGCAACTTTCAAAGGTTTATTCCTTTACTTTCTCCTAAAATCTGCTTTCCATCCACTGTCAAAAGTTTGCTTTTAAACAGCAAATCATATTTTTTCATTTTTTAAGATAATATCTACTAAGTTCTTTTTTTTATTGTGTGGTCAAGATAACAGATTATCAAGATATCCATTCAAACATACACACAATATAAAAATATGAAATCAGAACAGAGATGAGTAGATAGATGAGTTGGCCGGACAGTTTGTCCATTTTTTATGACTGTAGTCGGTCTGTCCACAGTCGCCACCTTTAGCAGACGGTGCCGTTCTCTTGCCGAGCTTTGGGGTGGGTGGATCTGGGTATTGGCTGGACCGAGGGAGCCAGGGTGCAGAAGAATCCCGCGATAAGGGTGAGGCCAAGCCCCCCCCAAGCGCAGAACATTGACCACCCATAGCCATGGCCGATGTCATCAGGAAGGCCATACAAGTAGCGTGGGTAACGGGAGAGCTCAAAGTTAATGCCAGCCACGCAGGTACAGAGGGAGATAATGCAGAAGGTTCCTGGAACAACAGAAGACGAACAAAAGTTGATGTTTAGCACAGTTATTGAATGTTATATTTGTGTATTTTTACATTCCTGTCATCTCTGTATACCGTATGCAGAGGCAGAGCCGGCTGGCGAGGGATGGAACACTTAATTGCAGCTGGAGTTTCTAAGCGTTACATATTAAATATATTTAAGTATATGCTACACACAAAAGACATTCAACTTGTAAAGTTAATAAACAATGCAAAAATAATAAAATAAATTTAAGGTACTATATATGCTACATTTGAAAATAAAAAACTACTTCCCATTAGCCCCCATAGGTTGTTTTTGCTATTTAGGTAGCAGCACAACCAGTGTGAGTTTGTAAGGAGGAGCGTGGACTAATACATTAGATGAGGACCATAGCTTGACCAATGGGCTGCTACAGAAAGCTTTGGCAAGCTTTTTAAACAGAGCAGTTTGAGCAAACCTTTGCTAAGAGGTGGAGAATAATGGAGACCAAAGGATCATTTTCATTTTAGAACGTCATACACAGGCTTCAGGACACGAATTAACAGTAGAAAAGGTTCAAAATGTGAATTTAGCATAAACTGGGACCTGTTTGGTGAATGTGTTTATTGATGGATAAATGACTAAATGTAGCGTGAAAACCTGTTGAAGTCTGCAACACATGCCCATCTCTTGCACGTGCCACTTTTCTTTGCATGCCTCTTTGCTCTGGTGAACTGTAAAGTGCCTTGAGATGACAAAGCAATTTAATGCCACTTATTCTGATGCTCAGGGCCATAGTAATGTTTCTATGGAAAGCTGGTTTATATAGGAAATGGCTTTCAGTGTTCAAAGAAGTCAGAAAGCTTTTAAAATCTCTTCAAACCCTTTTAAGACTGATACAGCTCTTGAATGGTTTAGAAATCATTAATCTGGGTTCAACCTGGACACTTTGTTAGTTATTTTGGTTTTCTCTCTGTAGATCTTATGCTTTTAGATATATTTTTACTTTTTTTAATCTCGTCAAGCCTAATAATAAAGCCTGGTTGTTACTAGTTCAATTTAACCGAGCTTCAAAAAACTTTTAACGATCCCAGCTAATTTCTGATTTAACCACAGAAGATTATCTGATAGCAATAAGCCAAACCTTATTGTCCTTAGTAACAAAACCTCCAATTTATGAGAAGTCTGCCTTTTTGTGTTTGACTAGCCATATGGATTCTAAACTTAAAAAGCTCAATCGATACATTTATGATATGGATTATGGAGTGTGCTTTATGCAGATAATAATATTTAAAGGCGCAAGTGGCATTAGAAGGCCTTAGCAGCTCAGCGCCGCTCGGCCTCCTGCGACCATGGAAGCCGCGCACCCCCGCCTCCGTGCTTCTTCCCAGCAAGCCGACAAGTTCCACACTTCACCACTAATTGGTACTATGATTACAGCATATCGGGACTTTGGTCAGAAAAGGTTAAACACCATTTAAAAGACAAAAATTGGTCCTGTGAAGTAAGGAAGCTGAGGCAGAAGCATTTTCTTGCACGAAATCATTTATTTAATGCCCTTTGGAAAGAGAGAGATAGAGGTCTCTCTGACTGAGGCACCTGACACACTCACATCCCCCAGGGGAACAGACCCACCCCCCTGTATAGAAATCTTTCTCACACTTGAACATTTGGTTATTCCCAAGAAAAAAGACTTCAATTCATCAAGGATCTAAATTTTAGCCAGATAAACATTCAGAACAGCTCTCTCGTTCACGGTTCACATGCCACGATGCGATTCTATCACGATGCATCTTGAAATATTGCGATGCATCGTGATGCATTGTGATATTTTCACCGAACATTGTTAGAAAAAAATAGAGCCATTACCAGTGGCTGACTGGCTGCGTATGATCTGGATAGTGTTTTCAATTGATACATTATCGGCAACTCTAAGACCATCATATCTGTGATCCGTTTTTATTTCTAAAAATGCAAACAAATGACTTGAAGTGTAGTGTGCGGCGGAAGCAGATCGTCCACTCAAGTGTTTTGTTTACGAATGATATCGTGATGGACATGGTGCCACATTAACACTGTAGAGAAGCCTGGCTTCCTTCACAGGCTAAAAGTGTGTGATCCAAAATGTGAGCCGCCGTAAGGTGGAAACATGACAAGCTCTCTCTGAAAAGTTAGATTCTGCTTTGTTTCTTGCAACAGCTACAGTCCTTTGGTCCAGTCAATCCGTTCAGCCGTACGTGAGTTTAGTTGCATTATTTCGACATGAACTGGACTCCCAGCAGCAGCTGCTTACAAACCAGCTACTTCCCAGAAGATCAATAAGGTATTAGCTGTTCCATAGATTACATATTTCAGCAAATCAAGCTGTTTTTCTTGCACTTGTACTGAATATATAGGTGTATATTTTTTACCAATAAAAAATCAGTACAATTATTGTTGGGTGAACATCTGTGTATCTTGCAAAAGATTTATGATATGCATATTTAAGTTTAATTTATTTTTACAATACGTTTATTGTTGGCTGAACATTTGTTACTTTGCACTATATTTTTTTTTGAATAGAGTAAACCTATTTTAAAATACAAGCGTGTAGCTTTTAAATACTTCAAATTAAATCAATTAAAATAGTAATCGTCCAAGATGGCTAAAAAAATTGAGATGTTATTTTTTAGCCATATTGCCTAGGCCTAGGCTGATGATACTCAGCTAGCTATAGCTGTCTATGAATCCTGATGAAACTAACACATTACAAAGAGCAGGGGTCACTAATTAAAAATCAGTGTGGGCCAGAAAAATAAAATTAACAACCACTAAAGGGCCGAGATATTATAATCCATTACTTTAAAAAGCATTTAACACTGAAATAAAATGCGAGTTGTTTTTTGCATCCATGTGAAACACTGACTTTTTAAGTTAAAAGAGTGTGTTTTGACATAGAGAACAAATATCTTTCTGATTCGGTAAGTAGACAATTTTCTGACTTTTAATCCTTTATCTTTTCTTCCTTGTTTTCTGTCTTAATGTTGGCAGTGGGCTTTAGGCTGCCCTGCAAGGCTTTAAACCTGGGTTTAAATGGGAGACTAAGCCATTCTCTAAAGCACATATCAAGGAGCTCATTCTGAGCCTGGATCAGATTTATTGTTGATTCTGTTCATGGTGGAGAATCCTGCTTCACAGCAGCTGGTTGAACCAAACATCCTCTAAATGTGGCAGGGTCATCTTTTGAGCACCATTTCACTTTTCTTTCACCAGTTCACGCAGTTCTTCCAGCAGTCCACACTTTCTTTCTGCACTTTTCTCTGCTTTGCAGTATTACCAGGAGAAGAAGAGCAGAGTGAAGTTAGACACCTGTCGTCCCGGACAACATCACGTGTAATTTCATTTGCAAATGTTTTAAAAATCAGGTTGGGTCCTGATCAGCCATCAGGTGGAGTCCAGATCCTGGACCCTGGTATAGTATACTCTATGACAGAGAGTAAGGTGTGAAAATATTAGCCCCACTTGAACTTTTCCACCTTTTTGTCACATTTCAGGTTTCAAATATAAAGATATAAAAGTGTCATTTTTAGAATAAACAAGTGGGACACAATCAAGAAGTGGAGTAAAATGTATGTGATATGCTAACATTTTTTAAAATGAAAAACTGAAAAATGTGGGGTGCAAAATTAACCGGCTCCTTTGCTTTTCCTAAACTTGGATCAATGGATCTAATGCTGTAACAGGATAGCCTATACAAACTCTATAGACTTTATACCTTTCCTAATTTTATTTTATATCAAATTAAATACTGTAAAGCTGACCTCACTTTTCACACTTCGTAGTTTATTTCTGACCCTAACCCTAATTCCTTTCCAAATACCTTACCCTAATTTAATACTCCAACCATAATCTCATATTTATTGACTTACCATGATAGTCTAATCATAACCGTAAAGTCAGTTGACTTCTTGCCTAAACCTAATTCAATATATTCAATATATCTAAAAATGACGTCCTATTTCTAAGCCTATTTCTAAATCGTATTTTAACCAAGTATTATCTGAATTATCTACAGCTAAAAATAGTTGTAAACAAAAAACTTAAAAGGACAGAGAGGCTTGGAGCTGGTTAGATGATTGTGATAGCGTTGTGTGTTTGTTTTCCACTCACCTCCCATGAGGAAAAGGAGGCCAGCCACATACTGCATGAGACCTCTTTCCCAGCAACAGCCGAGCAATCCAATAATCCAGCCAAACAAAATGATAGCCACGGCCATGCCCATAAAACCAGCAGTCATTCGCCTCAGGTCTGCAGAGGAACAGAAGGGAAAAGTACCTTTTTGGTTTAACAGAGATTCGCAAAAAGTGCTGCAGCATAGAGACAGTCGGACACACATGCAGAGGATGAGCAGTCAGAGCTGAGTTCATTGGAGTCCTTCTGAACTGAACATTTATGACAGCATTCAATTTAACTACACATATGCTGCTGAATGTTTCTGAGCGTGGAATTGGTAATACACCTGACATAAAACAGCCGTCTGATTTAGGCTACTGTGCTGAGGGAATCTAGCCTGACGTAGTCCTACTCAATTCTAGTCAGAATGACAGTCTGATGCTGCTCCATAGAGCTGCGATCATGGGGCGTGTTTCGAAACGAACCAGGGAAAAATGCCTCTGCACTCAATTGGATAGACCTACAACCAATAAGAGCAACGGAGTGCGTGACGTATGTTGCTGGGCACAGTTGTTGTCAACAAAAATCAAAAGCGTGCAGTTTCACGCCTAGAATAAGAAGATGAGCCTTGATCGCTGTTTCTCTGTTCCTTTTTTAAAATTAATTTGCTGTCGATATCTTCTAGAACAGACCTAATAGCAGAATCTACTCACCCAAACTCTCCAGCGGCAGCCATTATTGTTGCCACCCTAGCAGCAGCTTTGGTCACGTGGTTGATCACTTACTTGATCATCTGTCCATCATCAGATATAAAGCCTCGCCCTGACACTTAAGATTGATCAGCTTCGATACACAGTGGGCTTTAATACTCTCTAACTGCTATGGAGCAGAGCTAGACCAACTTCCCGAAACTCAAACCTTGTGGCGGACTAAGTTCGGACTGGCACCTGTCAGGCTAGAGGGAATCTGCACCAGGATACACTTCTCAATCTTCTTCAATGTTTTATAAAATGGACGGTTTTAGTGCTATAGTGTTTAGAGAATTCCCCATTATTTCAATGTGATTTTTAATATTATACCTATGTTCTGGGCTGCTGGAAGTAATTTGGAACAGGGGATGCTGTGAAATTTGTTTCTGGGAAAAAGTCCTATGAGCCTATAGGCCTATTCAAAATAAAATAAATAAATAGATTGAGATTCACTACTTTACTGTCATATACACTTCAGCGCCTGCAACCAGTGTCTGTAACACACAGACATCATCAGTTCTCAGGTGAATATATGCGCTATTAACTTTTATGTATTTTTTTTACTGTTTTTAAGTCTGCAATTGAAATTGTCTAGAGAGCTGTTCTAATTTCTTTTTGTTTACACTTGTGTATTCAAAATGACAAAATAAATCTGTATAAGTCTAAGTCTAGAAGCAGGAGAGTAAATGGCAAAGCAGGGCAGGATGTCTTTGTGACTGTGAGCAGGAGAGAAAGATGCTGAGCTTGTTCCTGAACTGATCATGTTGAACAATGTCTTCAATTCATTGGCTCTGTCCAGACTTTATCCCTTGTGATCCTTGGTTTATTATTCTGGAAGCATTTCACTGTTCTGGTAGGGATGGTGTTATCTACACAGAAGTTTATGTAGTCAGTCAAACACTCAGTCATTGCACTGATGTCCGATCCATGTGGCTGACACAGAGCATCCCAGTCTGTAGCTTCAAAATGACCTTGTTGGGCTTCTTCAGCCTCCTTTGACCATCTTCCCCAAGACAACATGACCAAGCTTGATTGTATTGATGGAACAAGGCTGATTAAAGATTCAGAAATGTTCATCCACTGTATCATGATCTTGGCACTGATGACTGGCTTAATGGTTCGTTCTATTCACCTGCCTAGCTCCACCCAGTTTCTCATTATCGTTTATCTCATCCACCTGTTCCTGCCTCTCTTTATGTTTCTTGCCCCCAGTCATCAGTGCCAGAATATTTGAGTCTTTGGTGAGAGTTCCCTAGCGTACCATGTGTGTTCTTCTGATTGCCTGATCCTAACTAGTTTCTACCTTTGGACCTCCGAGCCTGCCTGTCCCTGTTCTGATCTGTTTGCCTAAGCTGTCCTGACCTGGATCTGTCTCCTGACTTTGAATTGGATTTCCCTTCAGTACCTCTTCGGATCTCTGAGCTTCTGGCCTGGACTCTTGTTTATCTCATCAACATTGGCTTTGGCTTTGCCTTCTGGAAAGTCCTGCTGTCCCTCGTCTGCTTGCTTCTGCCAGTTCAGCAGCCTTCTTGCCTTTGGCTCCTGAGACTCTGGGCGGCATCCGCTGAGTGCTGTGGAAAATCATTTGGTTGGGTTCCACTCCTTTCTCTGGGCTCTGACTGAACTTAAAACCAGGTTAGTAACTGACACGCTCATAAACATCCACTGTCAGATTTACCTGGTCACTAAGCTGAGTTTTCCCCGTACAGAGATTTCAGCCTGCTAGCTGCTGAGTCACAGATTTGGCTTGTTGTCAATGAATGCTATTGTAAATCACGTCAGTCTGTCTGTCTGAAATTCTGGGTCCAAAGTTCTGAGTCCTGACAGAACAATCTGGCCAAAAAACAATCGGCAGACAGACAGTGGCGCTAGGGCATTGAAAAAAGCATTTCTCGATGTGAATCAGGTATGCGAGAAATCCAAATCCATTTGCGTAATCAGGCTACTCCTGCTCCCACGCTACCGCCCACTTTAGCTCCTATGTCTACGTCACCTGTTGCTAGGTCAATTTGTCCCGAGTATTTTAGGGGCGACTCAGAACATTGTCTAGCTTTCTCAGTGTGAGATTCCTTTTGAGCTTTAGCCCTCCGCATTTCCTACTGATAGGACTAAGATGGCTTATTCAATATCACTATTTGCTGGAAAGGTGAAGCTGTGGGGAACATCTGAATGGAAAAACAATCCTAGCCTGTGTCACTTATACAATGACTTTTCAAGAGTTTTCTGTCCAGTTCTTCCCAGTAAGGAGGCGTCAAGAGGACTCCTTTCTTTGAGACAAAGAAATCAGACTGTGCTGGAGTATATTATTGAAATCCATCTGCTAGTGTCAGAGAGTGCCTGGAACAAGGATCTCTCATGGATGCGTTTATCACTGGAGTGAACGAAAGGATAAAGGAAGAACTCTCCACCCGTGACTACCCTCAGTCTCTAAAGCAGCTAGAGGATCTTTGCCTCCTCGAATGGCACAGGCCCCCGAGAGGAAGGTTATATTCTCTGTCAGCTCCAGAATCACAAGCCACTGAAAAATATATCTCTGGTTCGTTGACAGCCGGCATTATTCGTCCTTCTATCTCCCCTGCTGGTGCGGAATGAAGAACAGGCAGGATATCAGATCCGAGCAGACCATGGAAGACAGGATAATCTAGAGGGCGAAGCCAAAGCCAGTTTTGAGGAGGTGCACAGGAGTCCGGGCCAGAAGATCAGAGATCCAAAGAGGTACCGAAGGAAAAACCGGGAAGCAGGTCCAGGTTCAGTAAACAGGCAGAATCCAGCAGGAGTCCGGAGAAAGGTCAGGCAAACAGATCAGAATGGGAACAGACAGGCTCAGAGGTCCAAAGGCAGAATGGGTCAGGATCAGGCAATCAGAAACATTCAGGTACACTAGAGAACTCACACCAAGGGCTAGAATACTGTGGACCTGATGGCTGGTTGAAGGCTGACACCATCTAGTCATCTAGTCCTGGTGACTTATTGTGATTCAGCAGTCTCTCTAGTCTCCTCTTCACTTGACCTCTAGACAGGTGGAAATGATTAGGGAGCAACACCACCTTCTGATTTGATTGAGGACAAATGCATTAAAGAAGGAGGCTCCATGGAGGTGGAAGACTAAACATTTGAGGTGTAAATAATAAAAAAATAAGATTAGAAGAAAACATCTCTCTGGCTTTGGGTCAAAGGAAGGTGAAACCTAGATGCAACTTTTTGTGCTTTACCTTTTATATGTTTATCACAGACAAGGAGTTTTCCTAATAGAGTAAAGAAAATTATTTATATTATAGTTATGACTATAATATGAAAGATCCAAAATGAAGGAAAGGAGCTCCTAGGGTGCTGTCATTCATTACGGTAGATAAGACGGATAGTAAAAAGATATATAATTAAGCTAAATAAGTTGAAAGAATAATACGGGACGTATCAGACTTACGTAGGGAGTGCCATTCATCCTGTCGTATTGTCTTGGTGATGTTGTAGGACAAATTTTTGGGTATGGCAGCAGATGAGTAGTGGTACTTGATGTAGACGCATCTTTCAAATGAGCCTGCAGATAATCAAACAAATACAACTCACTCTTACTTTACTACTCTTAAATACTAAAACCCAGACCACAGAGAAATTCACATAAAACAGGTTTTTCTGTTCCAAAGGACTAAAAAACATTAAAATCCATAAGAAATGTTCATTTTTAATTGAAACTTCAAATTAATCAGAGACAAAACACAAGAAAACCACCAAGTCATATGAGACCAGACCCTGAATAAAGATGCTTAGAAGTAGCCTGGAAGAAAGAAAAGGTCATTTTTCCTTAAAACAGGGTTTTGGCTTCTTTTTATATTAGTTCTGCCGAGGACATTATGTGATGTCTACGATTGATTATGCTTTTTGTACAATTACCTTGGGTGTTTTAAAAAAAAAACTTTTAAAGAAGTCTGCATCAATTATCCAGTCTAGTATAATGATTTAACATTAGTTAGTTTGTCCGTCACAGTACATAAAAGCTATAGAAAAAACACACAAAAAAACAAACTAACAGAAAATGACTGAAAATTGGACCCAAAGTATAATGAAGAAAAGTATCTGTGAGGATTCTCAGACATCCAGGTCACGGTCAAGCTTGAAAAATATAGTTTAGGCAACTTGACTTGAAATTTGTAGAAGACTTTCAACAAAGAGACTTCCTCAGTTCTGAGTTTTTAAAGATTAAAGAAAAGTAATTCTAAAAAGTTTCTAATTGCTACACTAGACTGAGCATCTTTTATTGTTGTTTTGTATATACAGATATTCATTTTGTACAGCTTTTCATGACATGTCCATTCCTAAAATACAGCAGTGATCAAATCTAAAGTGTGGGAGAAACAAAAAAACATTGATATGGCAGTTCACAGCGTTAATATCTATGGTGCAAATATGCAGTATTTGGTGTTATCAGTGTCTCCTGCTGAAGAAGATCCCACAGGTTCACTAAAAAACACTTTAAAATGTTGTTAGTTTTCCATAGGTGACTCTAACGGGGCTCTTTTTAATATCCCCCTTAGCAACATCATCCAGCCCTCCGATGTGACTGGGTACGTCAAGGTTGGATGTAATTATGTGATCTGTGTTATCCTCTTTGAGATTTCAGACATAATGACACCATTCAGCCAACATTATTTTCATGTTTTTCTTATTGTAGAAAAAATTAATTTCACTCAAAGCATCTTCAGTCGCTATTGATGTTCTTGCAGATGTTTTGTTACGATAATGTTTACTGCGCTTTCACGCCTTGACGATTTAGCCACCATATGGCTACGTACCAGAAATTTGGCAAAAACGCTAGCGTACGTTGAACAATTTACAAGTTATTAGCAAACTGAAGCAGGCTGGCACGCGACAGATGGCAAGTACTTCAATAGATTTTAGGTATGCCAGCGAATTCTCATACATGGGCTAGAATTTACAGGTACATCGCATTATTGTGACACGCACTTATTAATTTTAGAAGTTCCTCATCAGTCGTGGGCGTCTAGCTGATCCTAAACCTCTGAGTAACTTTACATTGCATTGAATTCTCGTAACTTCAGGCTACCAGCGCGTATCAGGTACTGCCGTCGTGTTCCAGGCAATGCGTGAACTTCCAGCTGCACAGCTATGGCGGCGTATTGGCGAAGCGTTTTTGAGGCTGTAAAGGGGTTCTGGGAAGCGATCGGTTACTCCTCCAGACTAGAAATATCCCCATCATAGGGTGAGCCAGAAGGTGAGGGTGATGGATCCTCCCTCGTTCGCCCACCACCAACACACTTCCTAGCGGGCGCTGGTGACGCTCAATCTGCTGACACGAAAAACCTACTTTCTTTTTATTCTTCTCTTTATTTATTCTTTTCTTTTGCATGGGCGGTAAACAGCACTTTTAGTAAAACTTCAAATCAAATATAAATTTGCAGGTTGGGCACCTCCAGGTGCATCGCTGCCCCCCTCAGGACCCTGGCTGGTCCATCATTTCATGGGCATTATGCTGCCGTGTGTTATGCAGAAGTTAGGCTGTGGTTGGACAGAAGTTCTGGACTCATTATGAATACTCTATGTTTACACCCAGAATAGAAACAATCCATAGAAAGTTCAGCGTATGGCAGCGTTTTAGGAGATTCTGGGACGTCAGGCAGATGCTTGATAAATCAGCAAGGTGTGACAGCGGCTTTATGAAGCATTTCATAAAGCTGCATTGCTGCTGTGTCAGTGCTATGTTGCTGTGTTGCAGAGACTTGGGTTGGCTGCTTCACTCCTCCTTGTGCCTTCCTGGATGGACCCACATGATCAAACACTTTCCAGCCTCCACTTTGCCAGCTGCTCATCTTTCCATTCAAGTTTCTGATTCATCTGCAACCAGCCATCCTCCCAGAACAACCCAGGAATGCCCACATCCCCCAACCACCACACGGGAAAACCATTAAACCATTAAAGTCAGCCAATCTGGAACCATCACTTCAGTGCCTCACAACAACAAACACACCCTTTGTTATTCTGTCAGACCATCGGTCCAATTCACAAAGCAGGTTCACTGAAAACTCTGTTTCCTCAACTTGAAACCATTAAAGCTAACCTGGTCAGCAGCAGGTTTTCTTCAGTAAACTCAGTGTCTTTGCTCTCAGCCAATCATGCTGTTTTATTTTCTGATTTAGTATGATTTTTGTTGTAGTTTTGTGCATAAAAAAATTAATTATTAACTAGGTTTGTTTGACACATTAGGTTTTAAAAACAAACATTGCGTGTCCGTCTGATGAGGATCTTATTAAAGAATGATGGGAATTAATTCACAGAGAATGAAGTATTTATAGGGAGAGGATTCTACAACTCAGTAACAGGATATGAGATTTACGTGTCTTTGGTTGGTTTAATATGAACGACATAAGAATCATTTTAATGAATTTATTTTTACGGGCACACATATATGCGGGGGGTGTAAATATTTCTAGGTATATAAAACTCAATTCTTTCTAATATAATTTTTTTGTTTTTAATTTCCTGAAATTCAGTTTTCTGCAGCAAAAAGGTATTTTAGAAAATATTTTTCTATAGTTCAGTCTAGGAATGTGATTTTTGAATCAGGAAGAATCTTATTTTAGTGATCTAAAAATGGAACAACAGAGAGGAGAGAGTGTTTAATAAATGCTAAACAAATAAACGTCCACTTCATATAAATTTGAGCATTAACTCAAGCAACAATCTTCTTCTCCACCTTCGTCTTCTTTGCAGCTGAAGCGCTGTTTCTCTGTCCTTTAAAAACATTCTACATTTTATTTTTCTTTCGGCATTAAAATCTAGTTCCAGCGGGGTGAAATAAGCCCTTCCTGCTGCCCTGGTTTTTCATATTTGTTACACATGTGTTCAACTCTGAGTGGTTCTACTTAGAGTAGATTGAACTGATTCATAGCAGCCGTTGTGAAACCGAAAACTGAGAGTTCTCGACTTTAGGCTAGATCAATTTAGAGTTGAGGATTTGAATCTGAGTTTGTTAAATAAACCTTTTGAAATAGATCCCTGCTCATTAAAGTTTCAGCACCTCTCCTCTGGACAGCCAGCAGACCGGGTTATGCAGCTAAAGATCAGAGTATGCTACTAAAGAGCTGTCAGCAATTATCAGTGATTTAACCTTTTTTTTTTTTGGATCTTAGACAGTATTTTTTTTTTCGGGGTTAGTCATTAATTTTATTCCCATTAGTTTAATTGCGTGCTTTAAGGAATAGTACACCCAAAACATGATTAGGCCTTCATTTTCTACTCACCCCATTGCTGAACAACACTCTGGAGTACTTTTTTGATATCTCAAATGCATCTCTGGAGATCTGGGAGGCTTCTTGCTGTCTGCTGACATTCAAATAATGGAGGTCTATGTTGCCGGAGGCAGAAAGGTCCATAAAGTCCACAAAAAGCGTGTCAATATTCGCACTCCATACTGCTTTCGTCCAATGTATTCCAAGTGTCCTGAGTGGGTAGCGTCAGAATTTACTAAGAAACGAAGTCATTTAGAATGTTTTAGAGCATAAACAGTAGTGTATAGGATTTCCTGAAAGCGTGCGTTCACGAGTCTACAGAAACCGCGGCAGACCAAACCAGATGAAAGTGCGCATTCAGCTCGGCAAAGAACTCATGCTCTTCCTCAACACTGAAGTCCTCAGACATTTTTTTCTTTCGTTGTTTCTTTCTTTTTGCACAGGTAAGCAGCACATTTCTTCTTGCATTATACATAGGCAGAGCAGGCGCTGAATCGCGCACTTTAGGTCTGGTTTGGTCTGCGGCTGGGTTTCTGTGAACTGGGTGAGCGGCTTTCCGGAAATCCTATGCACTGCACGAACGTAACCAAAACATTAAACAGTTCAGTAGGCCATGCCCAGGCCACTGGCGCCGGGCGGCACCTGGAAAATATTATTTTAACCAATTTATGAACGTTCACCGTCATTATTCGCTGGTACCGCTTCTCCCAGCCAGCCGACTGGTATCAAAAGCCTCCAGCCCGGGCTAATGGTAATGCACTCGAAATATCCTGTTCTTTACAAAATACCTGAAAGATGTGAGGGGGGTAATAACTCCAGAATGCATAAAAATTCACGGTAAGGTTTTACCAGCTTGAGTTGGAGCCATTACGAGCAGCTCCAAGCTGACACCAAGTTCCAAACCCCACGGCTCTGGAACTGTTTGGGCTAGAGGTCTGAAAATTTTCTGCACTTGTGTTTGACATAACTTGAAGAACAAAATATAATACAATAAAAACCTGCTTTTTCTCAAGAATGTCTTTTATTACTGCTGTTTAAAAAAAAAAAGACCTATCATTTCGAGAATAAAAAAAACAACAACTTTTGAGTCATGTTTGAACTGATGCAGGTTGGTGTGTGTTCTAGTCACCCAATTTAAATTCATATATTAGGAAACTAGAGGGTGTTAGCTTTCAGATAATGTATGTAATTTGGGCTGTCAGTTCCTAAGTTATTTGCTTTTCCATTTGGGTTTGGAAATTAGGTGAGGATTACCCAAAATGAGGTGGATGTTAAGAGGTTAAGTTATTTCTAGATAGATTTAGATCCCATTGTTTCCCCTCGTAATTCTTTTCTGCCCCCTACTGTCCTTAGCTTTTCCCTTAGCTCCTTCTAGCTATTTTTTTCTCTAGCTGCTCCCTATCAGCTACTTAGTCCTCCTATTGCTCTGTTCCCCATAGTTACACCTCCTGTTGAGTTACTCATTGCTGGATCATTGTCAATCTTTACGTGTATTCCTCCCTGGTGTCTCCTTGTTTTTGGTTCCTGAGTTTCTTGTCGATTGGTTCTTGACTTTGGATTCAATATTTTTACTTTTTTCATTAAATTTAGCAAGAAATCATCCCTGAGTCTTTAGCTCTGCATTCGGTTCCACAACCAATATCCACCAACCTTCAGAGTTTCTGCACTTTTAGTGGCATCAGCTCAGCCGTTTGTTTCTGTGTTCCTGCTGGGTCCACAGAAAGCACTATTCTCTCTAGGCCAGTTTTGTCGTTCCCTCTTCACAGGCAACAGAGCAGACTGGATGTCTTTCACTTGCTGTTTTGTGTCATTTTCTTTCATTTTTATAGTCCTGTTTGTCTGTTTTCTGTACAATAATTCTTTTCTATGTTATCTGTCTGTGTACAGCTTCCAGTGCCTGATTACCTCATTAGCAGCAACACAACCTGCATATGTAGAGAAATTTGCAGTCTTCACACACTTCTTGAACTGATTTTCCTCTAATCAGTCTGAAACAGCTTTTTTTGTCTCTTCCCTCTAGGTGTTGTTCAGCCAAGGCCGTGTGCTCATTTTGGAAATGTCTTACAACATTTGACCTTTAACTGTTAGTTAAAGGTATAATGGAAGTTTTTTTGCAAATTTTTGCAAAGACCCACCCTCTCCTCTTCAGATGCAAAACCCTGTATATGCTCCCTAGAGGAAATGTCTGTTAAGTGCATGGTTATATGGAAGATACATCTGTAAAAAAATAAATAAAAATACAATAACAATATTGTTGGAAAAAAATATAGACCTGCGCTGTGTATCTCAATCAGATACACAGCTGCCCCCCTGCAGAAGTAATTGTGTCGGGTGTGATCATCCCCTTGACTTTCAGCGCTAAACTACCACGACCTCTAAAGGCCTGATATTCTGTCGAATTAGACATAAAAATCAGATTCTGTGTGTTTTGTCCTATAAAGAACAACCGGTTGCCAAACATCTCAAAACCCTTTTGCACATTTTTTTTGCTCATCGATATTTTTTTTTGTACATTATGTGATTTGCAAGCGAGTATTTAGCAGTTTGTGTACACAGGATTCATTTTGCTTGAGTAACATTTTGTATTTGTGATTTCCTACCCTTCCCTTCCCTCTTAGTACCCTAAGAGTTTTACCGTCTAAACATTAGGTATTAAATGTACATGGGTATATGCAGTCTTTTTCCTCTCCAGAATTTTATGCCACAAACTTCTTCCACTGCATCCTTTTAAATAACTTAAACATGAAATTAATTGGATCTATTTATGGTAGTGGCAGATATTAAATAATTGTTGTTTTAGAAAACCTTCCACCATATTTCATTATCTGCACAGAGGGAGACAGCTGCAGCCAGCCCGGCGACCGCCCTGAGCCAAACGCTAACCCAAGCCTTCATCATAAATCTGACCCACATACTAACTGCCTGCAGTTTCCTTTACAGTCCGATCACTGGACGCTTTGAAGTCACCTCACAGAAACTCTGCAGCTGTCAAACTAGAAATAGAAGCTAACAGCTGCTTGGCGGCGCTGTTTTCCATTTACGCCTTGCTTTGTTTTATCGGCTTAAAGAACTTCCAGCTGTAGTCCTACGGTGGTTCTACTTCCATATTTGGAGGTTGACTGTTCACTATAGTAATGTTTGCATCAAATGAAAACATTTTTGTATATAAATCAAATTAATTTTCATCCAAAATTAAAATGTAACAAAATGTGCCAGTAAAAGCTGCTGCAACTTAAAAACTGGTCAAACAAAACATCCTGAATCTTCAAAGCTTTCAATAATTCAGTGTACTGAAAAGATGTTCATTTTCATTCAATGTCATATACGGTATGTTTAGACGTTATGCTACTCCACTGCAGTTACTGTTTGCTGGATTCATTCCTTGTGTTTGTTTCCATCCGTCTCCTAGTTTTCAGGTTCCTGAGTTCCTCGCTGGTCATTTCTGGATTATTGTTTCTGTACTATCTACCTCATTCAACTGCAAAAAATCATCCCCACCTCTTCAGCTCTGCATTTGGGTCCTCTATCAAACTCCATACGTACCTGACTCAGGTAACAAATACAGGTTCGGACCCCCCCAAAAATCTGTCAGGGCGGCTATGTTGCTCTTTTATATCTGACATAAGGTAGATCTAGTCTCTCCTTAGCCAACAAAATAAAGTTTGAGAAATGTCAGCCTGGAGCACACCTGCTTACAGTTTCCTCATCACTGCCAGAGCCACCATCCAACTGGCCCTCATGTCCGTCCTGACTCTCCTAAATATATCCTCTATGCTGAGTTTTTCCCATTTTTAATTGCTAACTGGCTCATTTCAGTTTTGCCAGCGCTAAAAAAAATGTCTTTTCAGCATGAACATTTGAACGGATGTAGAATTTTAAAAACCAAATGTAGAGGTAAATAAAATGTCCAAAGCTTTGCAATAAATATAGGAAATAATAATAAACCTATAGCAACATATGGTACATATTAACTAGTGAACTTAAAGGCAGCAGTGAATAAAAAGTGAGGAAAATTAAAAATAACCTTCCAACAGCCAGAACGGGTAGGGAAGGAATACATGGAGCGTTATAACCAAGTGGCTGTTATAGTGAACCCATGGTCAGAATGGGGCCCCCTCCTAAAGGTAATGGAGAATGACGGAGCTAAGATCCTGAGGGGCTTCCACATACAAACAGATTAAATGGTTGTAGCCTCCCACCAACCGGACATTGAGATCATTGTGGGCAGCAGAGGGGGGCTGTTCTGATCAATGTGGCCACTCAGATAATGGAAACATCAGGAGGAATACCAAAGCCTCGAGGAGGAACTACAGGAGGGTGAAGGTGTCATGGTCTTGTTTCTGTTAAGTTTCATTTTGATTGTTCAGTTTTACTTTTATCCATGTTTTCTAATTTTATTGGTTTAATTACTATTTTGTTGTCTTTTCTGGATGTATTTGAGTTCTTATGTTTTTCTTTGTTGCCCTCATGTGTTGGTCTCCTTTTCCCTAGCTCCTTCTAGGATCCTCTCTTCACACCTGCTCAGAATCAGCTCATTAGTCCTGGCTTTGTTTAGTCTCCAACAGGAAACAAATTACTGGATTAAAGACATTTCTAGTACATGCTATCACTTATAACAATTCCCCCTCATAACATGGGAAGAAATGTATTTACCTGCCAGACTTTAACTTCATCAACAACAAATCCTGTGGATATGGTGACATTTGATCATTATTTGCCAGAGTTATGAGAGGGGAATCATATATTTTAGCCGTTTCTCAATATGTGTACTTGTGCGTTCTCAGGTGCTTTCGTGTCCTGGAGTGGCGTCATCAGCCTCAGCACAGTACTGTTCAATTCACAAGAACAACAGACCAAAAAAGAACAAAGTCCCTATGTTGTTCTTGTCCATGCTACCCAGCATGCATCAGAAGAGACTTGTCTGTTCTTGAGATTGACAACTGTCCCAGCATGCACTGCAGCAGCAACTTCCCATTGAAAGTTAAAGTTCTCTTTTTCTGTTCTGTTCTGCTGTTGTTTCAATAAAGTATGTTTTAAGATCCAAATGAGGCAAGAATATTATACTTTAAAGCGCTGCAACCAGCGGAGCTCCGAGGCTAACGGCAGCCAGGTCTTACCGCAGCCCGTCTATAGTAGGCCTCTATCTGCATCGCCGGGTGTGAAGTACCTCTGGCCCTGATGGCGATTTTTTTGTTTTATTTGGCAAAATGTTCATTTGATTTGTGTTTATCTGACTGTGTTCATTATTATTCCCCCACTAAATAAAAAAAGTCACAATTTATTATTATCTAGAGACTATTAATAACAGGAGGTGAAATGCAGCTCCAGACGAGCCGGGCAGGTGGTGATGTCATCTGGACTCTTCTGTTCCAACTGACCCATATTTATGCTGCGTGCTCCCGTTCTCACCAAGTCCAGACTTTCCTGGGTTCTTCTTAAGAACCTGCTTGGTGAGGAAACAAGTCCGTACTCGCGTTCTAGTGAATTGAGAACAACCTCTGTTTAGCAACAGCTAGTGGTGACAACTTCTTCTACAAGGGAATGCTAAAGGCTACTTTCCGCACATGCCGCCACTGTCTGGTGAATTCCAGTACTGAATAAATTACTCAGATCAGCCCAGAAAAGAGATCCGGGGCTCTTGGGGAAACATCCGGGGCTGTAGCCCAATTAGCCGCCCCTAGATCCGCCACTGGTCTCCAATTAAACTCTCCCAATGCAGTTCTCAGTGCTGGTTCCTGCGTCTTTGCCACAAAATGCCTGAGTGATGGTGTTTGTAGACAAGTCATATTACTTCCCATAACAAGCCTGACTCTTTCTCAATGTTTATTCATGACGTGCTACTGTTTAACCACTGTCTGTAATTTGGTTTGACTCTGAATATTTCTATTTCTATTTCTATTATTAAAGGTAAGTGAGGCAAATGCTGGCCAGATGGGAACAGGGATGATTACCATGTAATAACGGCCGTATGATGGACTGTTCTCTCTTTGCTACAATATAATGCTAACTTAGTGGAATCAATCGATCTCCGTTTATTTAACTGGAGTAAATAGGTTAATACTTTTTTTCCCACAACAAAGTACTGAGGGAAAATTATAACCAAGGTACCATATTTCATTTTTATACACGATTAGGCTTTTCTTTATAAAATACTATCCTAAAATGTGATTAACACTACTAAATAACTGAATCATGTCTGTGTCTCAGTTTCACTGCATTTCTCCTTCTGGTTCATTCTTACTCATCCTGTTCCTGAGTCAATTCAGAGGCTTATTTCCAGCAAAGTAGGGACTCAGTTGGATAGAAGAAATTTGCATCGCATTTAAATAATCATGACATCTTTCCCCACATATTGCCTTATGCAGGACTCCTGAGTGCATCTCTCTCCGTCTGTCTGGGTTCTCGAACTCTATTCCCCATCAAACGTGCCTCTCACTGTTGTAATGTAAGTAACATGCCCATTACTATAACTGCTGTATTCTTAGCATGTGCCCATCAAATGTAGGAGTAGCTTCTTCTGATAAATGCTAACAGTAAGAGCTATTATTTTGATTAGTGTGAATTTATGAGATGGGGTGCAGACCAGGAAGCAGAGTCATAGTTTAACAGACCTCTCTGCAGCTTCTCTACTTTTACCCACTCATTACTCCATTCAGACAGTGTCTCGCCCACGACCAAAATCTAGTTCATTTTAAAAGATTCCCAAAGGAGTAAATCATGATAACCTAATAAAATCAAAATAACTCCAATTGGGGAAAAAGTTAAAACAATTAAATGTGGTCTGTTTAACATAAGATCTGTTTCCTCCTAAAAGTCTAGCTAGTTAATGACTTGATTTGTGATAATCACATTGACTTGTGTTGCCTTACAGAAACCTGGCTAACGCAGCAAAGAGGATTATGTGAGCATAAATGAGGCAACTCCTTCAAAAAACTATTCAAATTTTCTCTCATACCCAGAAATGTTGGGCGGCGACCTTGGTTCACCAAGAATGTTTCAGTCTGACTTACTGATTACTGTAAAGGCAGTTAATAATTAAAAACTCTTTTGAACATCTAACCCTTAGTTTCCCTCATCTGCTTTGACTCTGATTACCCCAGTGGGCCTCAGCAGATGGCCGCTCACACTGTGAGCCTGGTTCTGCTGGAGGTTTCTTCCTGTTAAAGGGGAGTTTTTCCTCTCCACTGTCGCTACAAGCATTTTTTAGTGTAAGGGATTGCCTTTGAATCAATGAGTTGATGCAAGACAGACAGACAGACAGACAGACAGTATATTTTTACCAATTCCTTCAAACCTGAACATGTTATTGGGTAAAAGAGACTTTGCAATGAAATATGCTTCCAGCAGAGGGAAGATTAGTGGAAACTCAGTTTCCTTTAATATGTTTGATAACTAACTCAAGCATTACTATGCAGAGACGACACAGAAACATGAACAAACAGTTGGTCCATATAACGATAACAATCTACAGAGAAATGCTGCTTGGTTAGTATTGTATCATGAGTAAAGCAAATAGCTGCAGGGTAAAAGTGATGAAGTATTTTATATTCCTCCTCATCTCACTGAGCCTGTGTCTGTTTGGGAGCCAGCCGAAGCCATCCTGGTGCTCAGCGTCACACTAAAGGATGGATTTGCTCCCAAACAGGACGCCATGTACAGACTAGAGATTATGGCCAGCAGCCATAAACATGTCAGCATCATCATGGGTTTACTGGGAACCTGGACCGAGGAGCAGTGGGAGGTCCAGTGTCCCAGTAACTACAAGGTAGCTGTGAAGTTTTCTGATTTTTGTTTTTGAAAAAGACTTGGACAAAGTGGGAAGACTGAGGATTATCAAAAAGACTGATGGAGCAGCTCCCTGGTTATGAGTAACAAAAAGGAAGATTAAAATCCCTCTGCTGCCATTCAGCCTTCTTACTGTACTGCTAGATTTAACAACCAATCATAGCTCCTTAGGGAGGTGCTGATATCAGAAATAAAATAACTAACATCTTTATTTAAATGCATCCTGAACCTGGATGCTGCTCTTCCACCAATAATGCTCCTTTTATTCAACATAGTTCTCTAAAAAAAACGTCAATCTTAAGCAGTAAAAGACTCTGCTTGTGAGGAAGGCAGCTGCAACCACAAAGCTCCCTTCATCTGAGCTCCATCCTCACAGAAAACAAGTCTCTGGGCAGACAGAATAAGGGCCTGATTGATTTAGCCTCGTGCAACAGTCCCACAGCGCTGCCTTTAAGTGAATAAATGAACCAGAGAGAGATTAGTCTGGAGACAGACTGAGAGAAAATTCTGGAAGGTAAAAATGCCCAATGAGCAAAGGTTATAAAATGCAGTTTCAGTTACAATAGCCTCCGACTAGAGTAGCATCTGCCAATCCTGGGCCAGACTAAGGGCCAGACTAAGGGCCAGACTAAGGGGCCAGACTAAGGGCCAGACTAAGGGCCACAGCCACTAAGGGCCAGACTAAGGGCCAGACTAAGGAGGGCCAGACTGAGGGCCAGACTGAGGGCCAGACTAAGGGCCAGACTGAAGGGCCAGACTGAGGGCCAGACTGAGGGGACTACAGGGCCAGACTAAGGGCCAGACTGAGGACCAGACTGAGGGCCATAGACTAAGGGGCCAGACTAAGGGCCAGACTAAGGGCCAGACTAAGGGCCAGACTAAGGGCCAGACTGAGGGCCAGACTAAGGGCCAGACTAAGGGCCAGACTAAGGGCCAGACTAAGGGCCAGACTAAGGGCCAGACTAAGGGCCAGACTAAGGGCCACAGCCCCGTCAGTCAGTAGGTTGATGATCCAGTGGATCCATTTACAAACCTCTATTGCAGGATGTTTGTTTTTTATTTCTATCAGAGGAACCTTTTACTAACCCATGTTTTATTTTACTTGCTAAGCTTTTCTATATTTTTTGCAAGGGCATGATGTTGATTGTTTTTTTTTTATTTCACAGCCTTTAATTGTACTTAAAATGGAAGAGCAGATGTTAGCTGCTAAAACAAGATAAAATTAAATGTTAAATTCTCAGAGATAAATGTTGTTTTTTTGAAGAAAAAAATAATACAGATTTGATATTTATTGGAAAAAAATGTGTGTAATTTTCATTTACTAGATTAAGATAGGGCTGCACAGTTGTACAGTGGGTGGTACTACTGCCTTGCAGCAAGAAGGTTTCGGGATTGATTCCCAGCCTGGGGTCTTTTTGCATGGAGTTTGCATGTTCTCCGTGAGCATGTGTGGGTTCTCTCCGGGTACTCCTGCTTCCTCCCACAGTCCAAATACATGACTCTTAGGTCATCCATAGACAGCTGGAGATAGGCACCAGCTCCCCTCACCACCCCAGCTGGGATAAAGCGTGACAGAAAATGGATGGATGGATGGTTTGTGATAAGAACCAATGGATACAGCAGCGCAGCTTTCTATAGAAAGCATTTAGCAGTTATCACAGATCATTTGATCCATAAAGGGATTTGCATTTTGACTGCAGAGTTCACTCAAGTCTTGAGACTTGGTTGGACTTGTGAACATCTCTGGATTCCACTGAGTGACTCGTGGTTCTTACTTCACTTGTGAAAGTCAAACAAAGCTGTTGGCTGACCAGCTCCTCCTGTACAGGTGAGGTAAGGTGATACAGCGTTCTGGAGCTCAGACAGGAGCAGCGTCAGAAACGGCCTCCGAAACAGAGACGAGGCGTCCAGCCCTGCTCCCCTCTGGAGCTCAGGAACCACGGCGGGAGGCGGGAGGAGGAGCCAGAGCATGGAGGGGCTATGGCTGGCCTGGACTAGCAGTAATGGCTATCTGGATCACTGGAGCTATTTTTAGAATCGTTAAGAAACAAGATCGAGATCAAATTTCGATTAATTGCACAGCCTTAGTTTAAACATTAAGAGTTGAATACAGGTTTGGCTCCGCCCAGATATTCTACAATTTAAAACAAAAAGAAATAATAATACCAGCAAAAAGTATTCATAGAGAATATAGGCAGCATATCTCTAAGTGGAATAAATCTAAGTAAAGATAAATAATAATGAAACTATTAAATATAAGTTAGTTATTTTTTTTTTTTTGCCTGCTTTTATTTATTGTCATTACACTGTAACAAGTACAGAGCAAAATGAAATTTCCTCTCTGCATTTAACCCACACGCTTGGGAAGCAGTGTGTGGGGTGAAGTGGTCTTGCTCAGGGACACAGAGTGGCAGGCTGTGGGAGTGGGGTTGAACTCAAAACCTCTGAATTCCAAACTCTATATGCTCCCAACCACTCAGGCCACCGCGCTCCCCTGTCGATTACCCTGCTCCCCAACCCCAGAGATGGCATATTTTAAAACAGATGCCAACGTCTAAAACATTCCTCCTTGTTGAATCCAGTGAGTAAAAACTTTTAAAGATGTACCCTTCCACCAATCACTTCCTTCCGCCTCTTTTCATATAAACATGCTACAATATCTAAAATCGGTTTATTTGTTCTTTGTGATTAATGTATAAAGATGGTCTATCATTGGTCTGTTCAATGCACAGATATATTTTCTCTATAAACATTATCATTGTTTCTGACAGTCATGCGTTTACATGAAGCCAGAATTTCCTTCCATCCTCTGGCTTTCTACCAATCGCCTTCTCTGTGGCCAAGATACCTGCAGAAGTGTCTGCATGTCAGCATGAACCAGACTGCCAGAGGTGCTAAAAAAGACACAACACTATAGCTGCAGATACAATGTTTCCATTTACTTTTCCTTCACTTATGAATCTGTGGTGTTTTTTCATTAGAATAGAATATAATAGAAAAGAATAGAAAATCCCTTTATAGACCTACAATGGCGAAATTCTGGTGTTTTCAGCAGCAAAAAGATTATAGATGTATAAATG
>JAGKQL010000030.1:19028468-19071979 GCA_018398635.1 Cyprinodon brontotheroides | reverse complement strand
GTTTCTCATCCAGCTTTTTTTCAGTTAGAAATGTCAGAAATAGCATCAAATTTGAGGTTTTATAGAGTGGTCTAAACCAAACCAGAGTCTGAACCAAAACAAGACTTTGTTTTGGTTTAGGAAACTATACTAATTAAACCAGACAAACGGGTGCACCCTTTGGAATGGGGGTTGTTATACCCGATACCTGCTTATGTCTCTAAAAGGGGGTCGTTAAAGGTAATTATTGGCCTGGCTGATCAGGAGAGGTCTACTGTTGCCCTTTTTAAATTAAATGACCAAGACTTGAATGACTGAGAATCTTCACCAGCTCAAAGCATTGTATTACTAAATAGGTTAGTGCCACCGGTCTGTAGTCCCTGATTCTGTTTATTCATGTATGATAGTGTATGGATAGAGAGGTATGATGGTGAGTGTTTCAACACAATGTGGAACAGTTGCCTCCTTCTGTGAGGTATTCAGAATCCTTGTCAGGACTCCTGGAAGTTGGCTCCATCAGGTACTGCTACCTTGTGGGGTTTACAGTTTTCAAAACCCTTCTGACATTATTTTTTTTTTGTAGCACACACAGTTGATTGTAATCATAATTAGGCCAAGAAGATTGGGTAGGCAGAATGGGATCTATATACCTCTAAGTATGTGAAAAAGGTATGTAGTTCAGCTGCCAGTGAGGCTTCAGCATTGCCTCAGCCTTTCTGTCTTTATAATTTGTCAGTTGTTGTAGACTCTACCGAACTTGTCGCTGACGGCCAAGTGGATCACTATGTTTGTCTTGTAATCCCTTTTTGCTGCTCTAATAGCCCTCCTTAAATTCTCTCTGGCCTGATCGCCACGATCACCAGTTATAAGTTACGGGTTGTTTTGCTGTGATCCAAGTTATTAAAATTCTGGTCTGTTTTTATCCACGGTCACATTGTCAATATTAAACTGCAGCGGTTCTAGAAACATTTTTCTCCAGCTGAATGGTGACAAAGGGATTTTTTAGAAGTGGTGATATTAGTATGGTGCCTGACCGGTGGCAGTGCCAGAACATGTTCATAGGGGGGGTCAGGCAGGGGCCAATGTACACTGAAGGTTTGCAGGAAGCTAATAGGCACCAAAATCATCATGTGTTTCAGCTGTACTGATTAAAATCAACCAGCAGGAAAATGAACGTCCACAACATGGAGATTTTCCCAATAAATCAATAAAGAGAGACCAGATTTTCATTAGTTTTTTAGTTCCTTGCTAATAAGCACATATTTAGACTATTAGATCCACTCGCAGTGCTATTTAGATTGATTTATGGTTCTACATGATATATATGCATTAAATGGATTGAGCAATGTTATTTATCTTTAGAGAAGACTTCTAGGTGACTGCAGAGACAAACTCTCCCCTAAAAAGACCTAAAAACTGATTCATAAAAAAACAAAACATTAATTTCTCTTTATTTCTAATAAATTTTTAATAAGAATAATGTAAAATCAAGGGCCCAATGTAAAAACTGAAGTTCCCCTTAAAGTCCCTGGTTCATGTTCCCATTCCTGGTGGCCAGTGGACTGAGAGGGTTTACTAGTCGTGTCCGGCTCTTCCCTCGCGGAGCCCTCAGGGTTTTGGATCGATCAAGATGGAGACCAGCTAACGCTGCAGCTCGTTTGGCAGACCATCGGCTGGATCCTGCCTTCCTAAGAGAGGATGGACTGAACTGTTAAACCAGGTAAGTGACTCACTGATAATCATCTCCTGTCAGATGATCATGGTCACTTACTTGTGTTTCTCCCTCCAGAGGTTCAGTGATTGGGCGGTGCCCCGCCTCCCTCCTGCAGCCTCTGCAGTCCGCTTATCCTCAGCAGCCCGGGTTCTGTTCTGCTTTATTACTTTTCTGTCATTAAACGTTTTGAAATTCCCCACTTTCTGACTCGCCTGAATACTGGGTCCATCTGTCTCGGTGATAACACATATGTTTGCTCAGTATTTGCTCATCCTATCACAGAGTGTGTATATGAACTATGTAGTCTTATAGAACCTTCCAGAGTGGTAATAATCCCCCAGAATGTAGCTATTTAAAAGCAGGGGAGAGGACAGTCTTCGCATATTTACATCCCAAAATAGTCAGAGTGTAAAAAGGTTACTCACATACAACTTAATTACTGTCTTTATTCATAAAACATTCACACTTTTGGTAATGTCAACCCATAAATATGCAAGTACAGCAACATTCTGTGTCAGGTTATACATACTTCACATCGCCTTGGTGGTACCGCTTTCATTAAATCATAGATAATCTAAAATTTGAAATATTTCAGTGTTTAATCTTAAAATTGTCCTCTTGTCTTTTTCTGTAAGATCTTTGCATTTACTTGACGCTGTTTCTTCTGTAGTTAAGGTGTTAGGGATGCATTAGGATACTTAGTTAAAGTCAACATATGTGTAGAATGTATGATATGATATACAGTCCTATGGGTCACGTTGAAACGATGAATGCAGGAGGAGGCGGCAATAGGCTCCACATAGCATACATAAAGGGTAGACCCTATATTCACTGCCTTCTCCTGTGGGTACTGACGGGACTTGGTGGTGCCATCTTGGGGAGGTCAAAAGCTCCACTCAATGTAACGTGTTGAACGGGCACAGCATCAATTTTTATTAACTTTAACTCGCTGAATATTGAACTAATTTTCAAATTTTTTTGTTTGTTTTTTTTTGCTGAAAACAAACAAATGGTTCATTGTATTAGAATATTCTTAGTTTTGTAAAGAGTAATATAATATTCTGATAGGATGGATGCATGTTGTAAAGCACAGACACTTATACATTTTTATATATTTTTATTACTATATACAGAAACACGTTTGTAGAGGTATACACAATAATATATACACATATCTCCCTCACACACACACCCACACATATGTATAGTATATAATGTGTGTCTGTGGGGCTGACAACATGGCCGCTATGAAACCCCAGTCCAGTAGGTGGCGCCATATTCATGCAATGGCTGATTTTCTACTGATCAGAAGAGGAAGTATGCAGCGGAGCTTGTTTTGAAGGTTGAAAACTGGACAAGTTAGCTAACAGAGTTATGATCCTCAGACCTCAAAGTTCTGTCAGCTTCATCTGAACTTCCATCCGCCATCTTCAGGTAGGTCACAGTTCACTGCGGATAAAAACTGTAGAAGCGGCTTTAACTGACTGAATAAAGTGTCTTCAAGAGAAATGAGCGACTGCAGCTCGTTGCTACAGGCTGCGGGGACCCAACATGTGAGGTTTGAGTCACTGAGGCTCGGTGTCCTGCGGAGCTCAGCAGCCCGGCGGCCTTTATTATCAGGTGTTTCACATCATCTGGTAGCTCAGATCATCTGGCGTCATCAGGACTAGGACTTAGCTCATCATCAAATTTGATTGCATCAACTCATTGACTCTTCAGCAATCCCTCACACTAAGCATGCTTTGAAGCGACAGTGGAGAGGAAAAACTCCCTTTGAACAGGAAGAAACCTCCAGCAGAACCAGGCTCAGTGTGAGCGGCCATCTGCTGAGCCCACTGAGGGGTTCAAGGAGACAGAAGCAGACATAGAAAAAGAAGCATAGATACAAAAGGCAACTGTTAACCAGCTCCACAGGCGCCCCCGTCCAGGAAACACACAGCCAGGCAGACGAGCTCCCGAGCCAGCTCCCCATGTCAGAGGATGAAGAGAGCACACATCCAGTTAGTCACAGTCAGAGAAACAGGACTACACTGGAAAACAGGCCAAGCTCCAACATCTAGAAACAAAGGTGTTGATGGCAGCAGCACAGCTGATATTTCTCTGCAGGATGGAGTCACAGCCAAACAGGAACAGACCAGATGAAGCTACTATGAGAAAAAGCAGAGAGAGCAGAACATTAGAGATTGAACTAACAGATTCTGCAGAGTGGGTAGAATAGAGATAGAATGAAGCAGAATGATGAAAAAAGGGGTCCCTATGTCCCCTCAAGCAGTCTAAGCCTATAGCAGCAGAACTATAGAGATAGCTCAGGATAACCTGAGCCACTCTAACTAGAAGCTTTATCAAAAAGGAAAGTTTTAAGCCTAGCCTTAAAAGTAGACAGGGTGTCTGCCTCACGGACTGAATGTCTGATGTTAATACTGTTACATTTTAAAGGCCATTCTTAAAACTTTTTTACTTTATTTATTTTGTACTTATTAAGGGCTTTTTGCTTTGTTTCTCTTTTCCATCATGTTTATTTTCTGTAGAGGACTATGGAGACCTTGTGAGTTCTAAAGAGCTGTACGGATAAAAGTTGACTGGTTAAAGGTTCAGATTTAGTCTAATGCTGTTGCTTGATTATTATACCTTTGATAGAAATATGATAATGAATTTATAAACTGCAGTTAAGTTGTAGCCTCTTAACCGATGAGGTTTAACTGGTTGAATTTGGTGCTGTTAGCATTCCTGCATTGAGTTTTACTGATAAACTGAACTTGTCTACTTCGCAGTAATGTCTGGTTTGACCAGCTATGCGGTGCGCATGGCGAGGCTGAGCTCCAGGATCTTTGGAGAAGTCGTACGTCCGACTGACACCAAATCAATGAAGGTGGTCCAGCTGTTCCAGGAGCCGCCACTGGCCAGAAGGAAGGAGGTGTACGAATGGTATCCTCATCACAAGGTTTACTACGCCATGACCCAGAAGCTCAGGTTCATGGGATTGTTCAGGTATTGCTCAGCATCATCCCTTCTTTACTTTAGAATATGTTGATGGATCTAATGATTTTAGATTGTTAGAAAATGTCCTACTACTGGAAAATTAACCAGAATTGATCACCTAGGATGGAGGTAGCATTACCTCATTTCTTTCCATCATCAATGTCTTCATCAGGTTCTTCTCTTTTCATACCTAGAGCTGCTCGGGGGCCCAAATTGTCTATTTACGCCGCTTCTATGAGAATCACATCTTTTCTGGGGGTTCCATGTATCATTCCCTGTATTTACTTTTTTCATATTTCCTTTGACAAACTAAATTAGTTGAAAGTAGAAAACAATCATCCTCAACAGTGTAGGCGATTCTGCATTGTAGGATGATCGTGATTAAAATCAGTTAGGTGTTTCTATAAAGATCAGAGGACATGGAATGATTTTGGACAAAAAAAGAACTCCAGCTGTTTTGCTTTTAGAAATTGGACGGTTCTGGCTAACAAAGTTCATGTAATGTTGGTGATTGACCAAGCTGAAAGAGGCTAATCTGTTAGCTGCTCTGTACAGCTAGCCAAGGCACTACCCAGGTCTGATCTTTATACTTTTGGTGTTACTTAGTTCACCACAAATCTGATCAAACTTAAATTGTTAGCCACACTGAAGCTTCTTTCCCACTGTGATTAGTGGGTTTTCAAAGATGGGTCGACTCGCTAACAGTCGGCATTTGGCTCCCTTCCCGTTGACAAAAAGATCTGGGTCTGACCCGCTGCTTGGGCCCCCCCACTGCTGCATGTGTTATGACAATGCTGGGTTAGCGTTGATGATGTCACCAGTGTGACAGAAATCAGAAGAGATTCCAAAAAGGTTAAAAAACAATCCACTGGACTTTGTTTCAAAGTTTAAAGACGTTTCTCTTCCATCCAGGAAGATTTTTTTCAATTCAAAATGTCAGAAATAGCGTTTAGTTCCAGGTTTTATCCAGTAGCCCAACAAAGCCTGGTTTTAGTTTAGAAAACAAGGAAATTAAAATAGATGAACGGGTCCACCCCTCTGGAATGGGGGTCATTTGGCTTCTTTGTTAGCCTGCAATGCCCCATACCTGTCTGTCTCTGAAAATGGGCTTGTTGAAAGGAATTGTTGGCCTGACTGAATAGGCGAGGTCTTCTGCTCTCCTATAAAGGGGTTGGAGCTGCGATGATAGCGGGAAGGAATCAACTGAATTGTTACAATTAAGGTTTTTGAAAGCAGAAATCTGACATTTGAATTGAAAAAAAGCTTCCTGGATCGGAAGTAGGGCTGCAACAACAAATCGATAAAAATCGACTTTTAAAAAGCGTTGGCAACGAATTTCATCATCGATTAGTTGTGTCGCGCGATTAATGCGTCATCCGCCTCCGTCGTCATCATCACTGCCCCTTGACTGAAACGAGGAAAAAAAAAAATACGGCAGAGAGAGCCAGCGCTGTGGGTGCAGTGTTTCCAACTCAGCGACTTTGTCACTATATTTAGCGACTTTTCAGACCCCTCCAGCGACTATTTTTCAAAAAGCGACTAGCGACAAATCTGGCTGACACCTTTTACGGTGTCACTGGCGGCTTTGGAGACTCTTACGTGAAAGCATGTATCGTTCCTACTCTGCCGTGGGGCGCCTCCCCATCCCAACCCGTTCTCCCGCGAGGAGTCCCTCTCAGCGCTGCAGTCAGAGCCGCAGGATGTTTACCCTCAGGGTCCAGACTGCAAATGAAGCGCGCATGCGCCGGGATTGACGGAGCAAACTGATCACAATAATTAAAAATAGCCTGCTTGCTTTGTAAAAGTGAAAAAAGTCGTAACATGCAACTCTTGTAAAACAAATAAACATGGCGCGGAAGCACCACTGTTATGACGCAGCACCTGAAAAAAGAAAACATGTTGGAGCCTTGGGATGGCAGTAGTGAAGAGAGCCGATCAGCAGGATGGCGGCCATGTTTGTTTTGGTTTTAAAGTGGGGAAACGTAGCGTTAGTTTCTCAGGTAGCTCATCTGATGCTTTCCTTACCGTGTTAGTAGGTTACAGACAGTGATAAGGTTGGCTACTTATTTTTTACTTTTAATTTCATTTGAATTAGCTTAAGCAGCGTTTATATTTTCTTTATAAATAAATGAACTTGCAAATTATGAGGGCAAGGCTTTTAAAGTTTAAATCTTCTGGCAAAGATAAAGTAAAGAAGATCCTGCAATTTATGGAAGTAAAGCAGAATAAAAATCCAGCAAGATCAGTAATATGTCAATTAATTATCTGCCACATTCCCATGTAAATATCTGTCTTTGGAGCAGTGGCGTTTTGGCACCCATAGGGCGCTGGGGCACCGCCCTCCCTGATAAGATAGAAGAGAAACGTGAAAATATATTTTAGAAATTAACTCATAAATGTCAGTTTGACTCTCTAGAGTGTGTACCTATAAGCAAAACAAATTATATAAACTACATTTCCCTATCTTCTGTCCATTAATTTGTGGATTTCCACAGACAGACTCCTACCGTCTCTGTTCTGGGGGCGCTGATCAGACAGACCCACATTTGCAGAGAATCTGTCAATCATGTATTATTGCTAGGTGAATTTAATGGCCAATCAGCGCCTCAGAATTTTATGGTCTTGGGGCTCTGAAAATACTGCCCTTTAACAGGCTTCTGCACCCAAGCGCAGGTGCAGACAATTAGAGGGACGATGGCGAACGTAACGAACGAGATGCAGCTTCCACCAAATTCGGTGAGATCCTTATTTATCTACCCGTTTGCCAGAAGAACATCCCTGTTGTAGGATATGAACATTTCATGTCATGGTTATTGTGACTGTGACGAATCCACCTCGTCACTTAAAACAACCTCTCTAACTTTGCGCGCCACACACACATTCCTGTTATACTGTGTTTGTGAGGACCAATACACTCGCGCTGAGCCCAGTAGCTCCATTAACTTAAAACACACAAGCTGTCCTGGTTACCTGCTGGCGTATTGAGGGTGCACACTTAATATTTCAGTGGGGTTAGCCGTGTGTGTGTGTGTGTGTGTGTGTGTGTGTGTGTGTGTGTGTGTGTGTGTGTGTGTGTGTGTGTGTGTGTGTGTGTGTGTGTGTGTGTGTGTGTGTGTGGGTATGTGGGGGGTGTGGGTGTGTACGTGTTTATGCTACGGGGACTTGTCATCTTCAGTCTGGCTGCGTCTTTGCTGGGTTCAAAACCCAGTTTGGTGTAATTGAATAAGTCAATGAATCTGTGTAAAATAATTAAGTTGTAAAAATTATTTGTTTTTGTATATCAATTGTTTGTGGAGGTAATATATATGGACAAAACTGATTTATGAGGAAGAAATCTGAAATAAGAGAGCTCTGAGGGGAGGGGCTTAAACTATTTAATGAGGGCTGTGGGAAGAAGAGCGGCCATTTTTGTTTTCTGTTTCTTTGTTACATTGCTGGTAACTGGAGGGAGGCTGAGGCCCAGAGTATCTTGTACATGTTTAGTTTCCTTTGCACCCTGTTTTGAGTTTTTGAGCTCAATAAATCACCAACACCGGTAACCCGACTGAGACTGCATTCTTGGAGGCCAAAGAACCCCGTCACAGTGACCCAAATCATCACTGTTACTGTTATTATATAGTAAATTAAATCATTACTGTTAAATTGTATGTATTTTCCAATTGTTTATTTGAATTCTTATTCCGGATTAGTTGGAGATACATACACTAGGCTATATCAGCCCCAACATAAAATATTTTTCACCAGCTGTCTTTGGAGGATGTGTTTTTTAGCACCCCTAGTTCTCTCATTTTTATTCCAAATACAATTTATAATTTGAATCACAGGGCTATTTTATCTCTATGGTTCAGTATTTTCCTCAGAAAGTAACAACTTTAACTGCTGCATACTTTCCCTGTCTTAAAAGGCAGAACTCTTCTAGCTCTAAAAAACTCATTTGTTGAAATGGGGGGGCCTATTGTTTGAGCCCCTTAGGGGCTTTAAAACAAAAATGTCTTTTTTTGCATTTTCTGAAACAAAGTAGCCTATATTTTGTGGATGTACAGCTACATTTCTCATGTAAGTTTGGCGTAGTTTTAACACAAACATTTTGTATTTTTGTCATATTGCACCAGTACGGTTAATGAGCAACCTGTACTTGTGTGCTTGTTTGTTCTGTCTAAAATGTTTATTTTTGGAATAAAGAGGTTAATAAAAATATTTTTTGTCAGATTCATCGATTAATCGAAAAAATAATCAGTTCGCCGATTTTAAAATAATGGATTAGTTGCAGCCCCTAATCGGAGAAAAAGTCTTCAAGCATTTAAGTTTGAGTTTTGTTATTTAACTTTTTGGAATGACTTTGACCTGGATGACTGAGAATCTCCATCAGCATAAAAATGGAAACAGCGTGGAAAGAACCAGGGTGTGTAGTCAGTGTTTTTAATGTTTCACGCTTTTGTTTATCCTAATTCTTCTCACTAGCGCTGCTCCGTGTTTACAGAACGTAAAGCCGGGCTCACACCGTATGAGTTTTAGTCCTTCTAGGGCCGATTTTCAGCCTCATCCTGCGTTGTGTAGCATACAGGAGGTAACGAGGGGTGATCAACCAGACATCGGGGACCTGGAGTCAACAAGTCATCTCTATGTCATGTATTTGCTCAGCTGCTGAACCAGGACAGCTTAGTTCACTCTACAGACCTGGTTCAGTGGCTGGGAGCAAAGTGGGCTTATGACATGAGCTGGGCACTGTTCGATCCCCATCTAGTCTGGCGTGGTTTGGGCGTGGAGCTAGGCAGTTAGATTAACTTAAAGTGTAAGGAGCGTGCAGCGGAAGAACATACTTGGTGAGCTGTGAACTTTTAAAGCCGACAGTTTAAGTCATTACAGTTTGAAGCGATTGAAAGGTATGGGACAGCGTGTCCTAAGGAGAGTTGTTTCTGCTTGTTAGATCAGAAGCTTAACTGTTGAAAGTCGTTGACATCCGGCGTTTTTAACTTTAATGGTGTCCGGTAATGTGGCCAGCGTTGTCACCGACTCTGGTGTTCCCACAGCATGCTGATCAGAGCAGAGGAGATTTTAGCAGCGGGTCTCTTGCCGAGTCGTTTGACCCGGTAGACATGCGTCAGTGAGCTGTTCCAAATGCCACTAAAAGCCCATTGTTCCCGGGTTTAAAGCGGTTTTTTAGCCAGTGGTCCTCAGAAATACATTATTATAGCTGTCCGGAACGACCACCATGTGGAAACATTCAGCCGATCTAACAGGGTCATTGTCACCAGTAGGTCGAAGGACCTGAAACACTTGGTGTCATCACTTATTGCTCCTTTAAAACAGGAACTGGAAGAAAAAAAAAAATTCTTTCAAAACTTGGAAAACGTGACACAAAAATACAGAGCAGCAATTAGACTGGAACAGTTTCTTCACTGGAAAAATGATCTAGAAATAAGTACAGACTTCCTAAATAAAATGTTTTTACCCTTAATTTGGGTAGTTAAATTAGATAAGTTAGCCAATAGAATGAGTATTTTTACTCTAAAAATAAGATAATTTTCTTATTTTAAATGTAAATTGTCTTGTTCCATCGACAAAAATGTCTTCCTCCGATCAAGAACTAATACACTTAGGCCTGATCTATCAAAGTTTGCGGTATAAAAAAACGTGAGCTACTCTGATCAAGACGCTAAAAAATGTACAAACTGATCAATCAACAGCGTGCTAAAAGGATTTGGTCTTTAAACGCATAACAATGCTCTTATCCATTTAGTACTTTTTCTGCTATAAATATGCAATATGGGGCGTTTAAAAGTGCGCCTTTGTAGGAGGAGAACATGAAGAGTATTAATTTAAATAATTTAAAGTGATTTATTAAACCTGAAAGCAATTTGTTAACGGTGATTGACTCTATATTTAACACGCTTTCAAAAGAAGGTGTAAATGGTCAGGCGCGAATTATGCACATGGCAGCTGTTATTGTCGCAAGAAGGAGACATGGAAATGGCAAGGAGACGAGAGAAGCATTTTTTCTCTCCGTGTGAATATTTTTGCAATGAACGAGGAAACGATCATCAAAACATGTCGTTTATCCAGCATTGCCATTTTGGAGCTGTTGGGGGAACTCCGAATGGATTTGGAGCCAGCCACAAGGAGGACCCACGCAATACCAGATATCACTAAACTCCTTGCAACATTGCACTTTTTTGCATCTGGGTCATTCCAGCGTACGGTTGCATATATATATAATTTTTTTGTTGTTGTTGGGGGTCACTGTAAGATTTAAATTTCTTAATGCACTAGTTTGTACAAACTACTTTGCCGCAAACCACAAAACGTGCAAAACCATCATTTAAATAGGGCGTCTCCAACAGTTTTGCACCTGCCACCAGTTACGCAATCGCTCTTGTTAAATCTCCCGCAAACCATGGTTCAGCCCCTCGAGCAAAATTCCAGTTTGCGAGCGCAAATTACTGCACGCAAAATTGGATCTTGATAAATCCGGCCCTTATTTTAAGAAAAAATGACTTATCTAGATTTAGATTTTTTCCAGTGTGCATTAGGATTCAGGAAATCATGAAATATTCTAGTTGGTTTGGGGGGGAAACCTAAAACCTGTTTTCATTGCAGAACTGTTGCTGACGCTTTCGACCCAGCAGCTGGATTGGAGCTCAGGGTTAAAACTGAGTAGATTTTACTGCCGACCTGCTGGATTTAAGCAAAAATATGAATAAAAAGTGGTCATTGGTTCAGCAACACTGATGTGTCCTCCTCTAACAGTTAAACTCTGTGTCGGTGCTCCTGTTATTTCTAGAAAGTCACGTGACTGATACAGGAGACCAAATGAGAACAAATAATCCAGGAAATCACATTGTAGGATTTTTAAAGAATTGGTTGATTTTTTTTTTTTTTTCACACCAAGCTGCTTGCCTGTTGTAGATTCCCTCCTCCCAGCCTGGTGCAGCTCTTTGCTCCTGGTTGAGTTTGTAGTGGGACTGTTTGAGGCTGAGGACGGGTGTCTGTTCTACGGGTTCAAACCAATAATACAGGTAACCAGTGGAGGACAGAAGAAGTTACAGGTCTGTGAGAGCCAGACATCTTGCTGGTTTGTGACCAAATACTTATTTTCCACCATAATTTAGAAATAAATTTCTTTAAAAATCCCACAATGTGATTCCCTGGATTTTGTTTCTCCGGTTCCATAGAAATGCTTTATAATCCAGAATTCCTCAAATGGATTTTAGTTTCATTTGGTAAAAATCACTAACCTTTAGCTATCCGATTATTAATCTTAGAAATAATGGAGCGATTAATAGATCAAAGGAATGATTAGTTACAGGAGAGTTGATTAAATGGGTTTATTGTTTTCTTTTCAGAGATGAGCATGAGGACTTCAAAGAGGAGATGCGGCGCCTGAGGAAGCTTAGAGGAAAAGGGACACCGAAGAAGGAGGAGAAGGAAAAGAGGCGGGAAAGAAGAAATAAACTGTCCTGAAGCTTCTGGCAGGAAACGAGCCTTTTTTGCAGTTCTCCTCCTTCTCCCACAGTCCAAACTCCGCTAGCTTGATTGGCTTCTCTGGTTTATCCCTGGGGGGGGTGTCTCTGTGTCACCCGTTCAGGGTGTAACCCCGCCCCTCGCCCACAGACTGCTGGGACCCGCCCCACCCTGATGGGGGGATGTTTTTTCCCTTTTTGAATTTAAAATCTTCACTCATGGATTTAATGATAAATAGAAATAAATGAGCTTTGACACGTTTTATGCAGACTGTTCAAAGATTCCTGGAAAAAAAGCTAAAAATCCAAGGCGTGTGACGTTACCCGGTCAGCGGAGCAGGACCCCACCCTGGAGCCCAGCCTGGTGGTCGGGCTCCTCCTCTAAAGGAGTGACGCCATCCCCCAGTGGGCCCACCACACCTGCAGGAGAGGAACCATGATATGGACGGTGTGAGGAGGACAGTCAGAGGAGGTGCTTGTTAAAAATAAATGACTTATTGAAGGGGAGGGAACTTTACTTTACATTATGGATAAAACCACTGAATGAAACATAAATCTATGATCAGAATAAAACCGCTGCCAATGTTCTGCAGTTTAACAAAGTCTTTGAGAAGAAAGAAATAAACAGTAAAAAAATGAAAGCACATTTTCCTGCAGTCTTTCTTCTGTGTCATTAACCCCTTCATTACCAGAGGCGTCATATTTAAAACAATAAAAACCATCAAAATCATTTATTTCATCCAATTTAAAACAACTGCATGGTTGGACTCGGTGCTGCCCCAACTTGTTGTTAAATATGACTCTGTAACTATTAGTTATAAAACTAAGAAAATGAATTTTAAGGAAGTTATCATCCAGAATTGTAGAAAAATGTTCCTTTAACAGGATAGAGCAGTAAAGCTTCTGGCCTTAAACGTTTTTCCTGCATTACTTTTACTTTTATACTTTAAGTAGTTTTAAAAATGCTACTTTTACACTTTTACTGGAGTAAAAAGCTGAACCTCTAACCTCTACGAAATTGTTTTTAAAGTAAAACGTAAAAGTGGAGCAGCACTTCAGTAGTGGGAACATTCAGTGCAGCCCAGGGGGACAGCATCCGAGGCCCCGCTGCCCGTAGGGCCTCCTTTGGGAGGCACTGAGTCCATCACCCATCCCACTGTCTGCGCTGCTGCCTTTGGTTGCAGCCTTCAGGTCATCTGCAGTAGCACCACATCCTGTAGAGACATTCAGCTGAAGGAGGGGACGCGCCCAATGGATGCCGTAACTCCACGCTGCCTGGACCAGCTGATGAACCTTCAACCATCTTCTCCATGAAGAGCTCTAGTTTGCAGCTAGACGGCTGCAGTCCGACCAACATGAGGACTCTGCTCACTCTTTTTGTCTAATTTCAGTATGTTAAACTCGTACAAATATGAGTTTTATATTGTGGAATATAAAACCAAAATAATTTACTCTTTGAAATATTCTGATTTATTGAGATGTCTCCATCTGTTTGGCCGCTTGCTTCGACTTTAACTGTCCTTTATGTCCCTTAATCAACAAAGAATTTAATGAAGATCAGAAAATCTATGCAACGAACATATGTGTTAAAGATTATTGTTTATTAGTAGAAATCTAAATTCTAGTGCTTTAAGGGAAAAGTCTGGTCAGTAAAGGAATAATCAGAGATGGCAAAGTACTCACTTTCCAGACTTGAGTAAAAGTACAGATACTTGTGTTAAAAATACTCTTGGTAAAAGTGAAGTACTGATTAAACTTCTTTTTACTCAAGTAAAAGTAACAGTACAGGCCTTGTAAATTTACTTAAAGTATAAAAGTAAAAAGTAGAAACCACTTTTTTCATGCCGCTGCCTACATTTTAAATGGATGTCTGCCAATAGGACTAGATCTCCTCGTGTTCATTTTCAATCATCTCGCTCGCCCATGCTACTATGCTAACGCCACCGCCACCAAGTTGCAAATGATTTGTCAGCTAATGAATACCAATCTGTCGCATTCATCTTGTAGTGGTGCCAAATGCAACGTAGATTCCCATCCAATTAGATTGAATTTGGTATTGATGACGGAAAAATAATAACGTAACTCCATTGAAATGATTCAAAATTAGAGTAACGAGACAATTTTAAAAATGTAAAGGAGTAGAAAGTATACAGATATTTGTGTAAAATGTAAGGAGTAGGTGTATCGGTGATGGTGGGTTGCGTAGTAATATCAGAAAATTATTTTCTGAGCACAGCAACTAAGTATTTCGCTACTGTACCTCAAGCAGATTTTTCTGATATTTTTACTCTTTACTACTTATTTTTATGCCGACTTTCCCATCTCTGGGAATAATCAATGGATCATTAGTTGATCCTAAAAATAATACATTTTCTTTGATTTAAGAATTTAGCATTAATCAGTAAAAATCTAAAAACAATTTTGGTTGATGGTGAAGATTCTCAGTCATCCAGGTCATAGTCATTCCAAAAACCGTAAATTTAAAACAATCCACTGGACTTTGTTTCCAAGGTTGAAGACGCTTCTCTTCCATCCAGGAAGCTTTTCTTATTCAAAATGCAATGAAATTGTGTTGAGTTCCAGTTTTTATACAGTAGCCCAACAAAACCTAGTTTCTGTTTAGAAAACATAGTAATTCAAACAGAAAAACGGGTCCACCCCTTTGGAATGGGGGTCATTTGGCAGATATCCCAAGTTTCCCAGAAGTTCCGGGAGTCTCCCTGATACAGATAGTTGTTCATTGATGCCCGTGAGTCGGATAAATTATCCCGGATTATCCCGGAACACCACCTCCCTATGGGAGGTGGTGTTTTTTTAGTGAGAGCGTGCAGGCAGTACAATAATTCATGCATCAAGTGCAGATTAGAACTACTGAGATTGCTCAGACATCAATAGAGAGCGGGGGGTGAGGAGGAGGTTGCTGGTGAAACCTGTGCAGTGTATCTGTCCAAAGTGACGCTCTGAGAGCTGATTGGATCGGTTTGATTAGTTTCTCTGGTTACTCTCTGGCAGTTACCACTCAAAGCGGTGCATCCTGGGAAACGGCAGAGGTTCAATCCTCGAGTAAAAAAACAAAATATAGAACTAATTTTACAGCAGAATATACTAAAGTATATCCACGTCTAGTGCAGGGGATCTAGACCAGTGGCGGATCTAGACCAAATGTACCAGGGGGCCAGGAGGGGGCCAGAGTGTTTTCATGGGGGCCCAGAAAAGCAAGAAATAAAAAAATAGGGCAAGAGATTCAAATATATTAAGAGAGCTGCATGAAGAGAAAGTTCTTTTCAATGAGGTTCAATAAAAATTCTATTTCTTATGAGGGCAATATACATTTATAATTTAGGGATTTTACATATTTTTGACTTAATTTAAGTTAAAACTAGTTTTCTATAAATTTGAATTAGAACTCAAGAAAAACTGTTAAATTCATCTGTAAAAATTAGGGCATTTTTTTATTTGTTGTGGAAAAAAAAAATTATCAGATGAAAACTGTCTTCATTACAGGGGCCATAACAGGGACCAGGACATGATCTACAGGGGCACTGGTCTCCCTTGGCCCCTGTCTAGTACCGGCCATGGTGAGGAATGATGACACCGTGGCGAGGTGCACTGTATACGGAAGTCCCATGAAAAACAGAAAGCATACCAAAGTGTCTTAACAAGTGACCTTTCAGACACCTAGACGGGTATGGGGCATTGCAAGCTCCTGATGTTTTTAATTGAAAAAGCTTCAACAAATTGTCAGCAAGCTAAATATTTATTTTCAAAACTAAATATTTAGTTTCTTAAATAAATAGTTAGCTCCAAACTAAATGTTTATTTACCAAACTTAATATTTAATTGGAAAATAAATATTCAGTTAGCATCAAGCTAACTAAATATTTAGCTAGCTTGATGCTAACTAAATGTCTAGCTCCAAAGTAAATAATTATTTTTTAATATAAATTTAGCTAACACCAAGCTAGCTAAATATTTGCTTGCTAAATATTTAATTTACAAATGAAATTTTTAGTTTTCAAATAAAATATTTAGCTCCACAATAAATATTTATTTCACAAGCTCTATATTTGGTTTGGAAAAAAATCTTTAGCTTGCTAACAGTTTTTTTAAACTGACAATCTAAATATTTAGTTATGAACTTGATTTTTATAAATGAATAAATGGCATGGTGAAAAAACAACCCCCATATTGTTCTGGATCATTTATTTTTCTGATCTGATTTAGTCTGGATAATAATAATTTTTTTTGGATCAATCTGCAGCCATATCCTATAAATGTTCCTGGTTCTGTGTCTTTATTGAAATGAAGATGCTGAATAAAGTGTGTCTTTATGCAAGATGTTTTTAATGGGCTGAATAAAGTGTGTCTTTATTGAAATGAAGATGCTGAAGTTGTTTTTAATGGGCTGAATAAAGTGTGTCTTTATTGAAAATGTTTTTAATGTGCTGAATAAAGTGTGTCTTTATTGAATTAAAGATAATGAATAGTGTGTCTTTATTGAATTGAAGATGCTGAATAAAGTGTGTCTTTATTGAAGTTGTTTTTAATGTGCTGAATAAAGTCTGTCTTTATTTCAGATGTTTTTAATGTGCTGAATAAAGTGTGTCTTTATTGAATTAAAGATAATGTGCTGAATAAAGTGTGTCTTTATTGAAGTTGTTTTTGATGTGGTTTATAAAGTGTGTCTTTATTGAATTGAAGATGCTGAATAAAGTGTCTCTTTGTTGAAGATGATTTTAATGTGCTTTATAAAGTGTGTCTTTATTGAAATGAAGATGCTGAATAAAGTGTCTTTTTATTGAAGATGTTTTTAATGTGCTTTATAAAGTGTGTCTTTATTGAAATGAAGATGCTGAATAAAGTGTCTCTTTATTGAAGATGTTTTTAATGTGCTGAATAAAGTGTGTCTTTATTTCAGATGTTTTTAATGTGCTGAATAAAGTGTGTCTTTATTTCAGATGTTTTTAATGTGCTGAATAAAGTGTGTGTTTATTTCAGATGTTTTTAATGTGCTGAATAAAGTGTGTCTTTATTTCAGATGTTTTTAACGTGCTGAATAAAGTGTGTGTTTATTTCAGATGTTTTTAATGTGCTGAATAAAGTGTGTCTTTATTGAAGATGTTTTTAATGTGCTGAATAAAGTGTGTGTTTATTTCAGATGTTTTTAATGTGCTGAATAAAGTGTGTGTTTATTTCAGATGTTTTTAATGTGCTGAATAAAGTGTGTGTTTATTTCAGATGTTTTTAATGTGCTGAATAAAGTGTGTCTTTATTGATGTGCTGAATAAAGTGTGTGTTTATTTCAGATGTTTTTAATGTGCTGAATAAAGTGTGTGTTTATTTCAGATGTTTTTAATGTGCTGAATAAAGTGTGTGTTTATTTCAGATGTTTTTAATGTGCTGAATAAAGTGTGTGTTTATTTCAGATGTTTTTAATGTGCTGAATAAAGTGTGTGTTTATTTCAGATGTTTTTAATGTGCTGAATAAAGTGTGTGTTTATTGTTTTTAAGATGTTTTTAATGTGCTGAATAAAGTGTGTCTTTATTGAAGATGTTTTTAATGTGCTGAATAAAGTGTGTGTTTATTTCAGATGTTTTTAATGTGCTGAATAAAGTGTGTCTTTATTTCAGATGTTTTTAATGTGCTGAATAAAGTGTGTCTTTATTTCAGATGTTTTTAATGTGCTGAATAAAGTGTGTCTTTATTGAAGATGTTTATGTGCTGAATAAAGTGTGTGTTTATTTCAGATGTTTTTAATGTGCTGAATAAAGTGTGTGTTTATTTCAGATGTTTTTAACGTGCTGAATAAAGTGTGTGTTTATTTCAGATGTTTTTAATGTGCTGAATAAAGTGTGTGTTTATTTCAGATGTTTTTAATGTGCTGAATAAAGTGTGTGTTTATTTCAGATGTTTTTAACGTGCTGAATAAAGTGTGTGTTTATTTCAGATGTTTTTAATGTGCTGAATAAAGTGTGTCTTTATTGAAGATGTTTATGTGCTGAATAAAGTGTGTGTTTATTTCAGATGTTTTTAATGTGCTGAATAAAGTGTGTCTTTATTTCAGATGTTTTTAATGTGCTGAATAAAGTGTGTCTTTATTTCAGATGTTTTTAATGTGCTGAATAAAGTGTGTCTTTATTTCAGATGTTTTTAACGTGCTGAATAAAGTGTGTGTTTATTTCAGATGTTTTTAATGTGCTGAATAAAGTGTGTGTTTATTTCAGATGTTTTTAATGTGTTTTATAAAGTGGAGCAGGCTGGATGCGTGGGAGCAGCAGGTCAGGTGGAGCGGCTCTGTCTCCCCCTCCTGTCCTCACCGCCAGCCCGCCGCTGCCTCCTTCTCCTTCATTATTTTCGCCTCAGCTTCTCGCAGTTTAAAATGGCGGCGTTGAGCAGCGCCGAGTCTCCACCGCCCGTCTTCAACGGAGACGCCACGGAGCGGGAGAGCGGCCTGGAGGAGCTGGGCCCTGGTTTGGACTCTTCGTGCTCGTCGGCGGTTCACGGAGGTCCGCAGGAAGAGGAGGTAAGCGCTGCGGCGGCGCGGGGTGAGGACTTAGCCCGCTTGGTGTGGAGCTAATGGGATGGAAACGTCCAGGAAACACCGGCTGGGGAGGGGGATGCTAACGCTGGGTGCGGGACCAGAAACGGAACCTGCACGGTCCGTTTGGGTCCCGGTGAGGCAGCGAGATGCAGCGGCAGAGAGAGAAGTTTCCTCCGGAGGAGTCAGTGTTTATATGGGGCCTGCTTTATCCCAGCTGCTGCTTCTCCAGCCGGGAAGCGCAGCCGCTGCTCACCCCGCTGACTGCGGAGACCTGTGCATTGTGAGTGCAGAGGGCTTCATCTGATCCAGATGCTTCACGGCTGATGGAGGCTAGCTGAAGTCGTGCTTCTTGTTGGCCGCATTTGCTCCTTCCTAAACACCATGGGGTTTTTTTCTGTCCCAGCTGCAGGAAGAGCGTCTGATCAGGAAGCATCAGGCCTGTCCTTCCCTTCCAGACAGCTGCCTGCTCTATAAACACAGCTCTAGATCATCAACCAGGAGGCTATGGACACTTTAGCAAACCAAAGCTATCTAGGATTTATTTTCTAAGCTTTTATAGATCATTGTCCTGTTTTAGTAGAGAGGAAGACTGTCAGACTTTAGCATAAAGTTGTGCAGCTTTTATAAGTTGCTGTCTGAATGTTGGGGCCTTGTTTGGAGGCTCAGTCAGCTTCAACATGTCTGGGCCCCAAATTCTAGTCAGTTTATTTCTATAGCGCAATTCACATCATGTCATCTCAGGTCACTTTCCAGTTCACCAGATCATCCAGTCAGATTGATTCAAAAGTTTTTATCTAATGAAAACCAGTTGATTGAAGCCGACTCATTGACTCTTCAGCAATCCCTCACACTAAGCATGCTTGTAGCGACAGTGGAGAGGAAAAACCCCTTTGAACAGGAAGAAACCTCCAGCAGAACCAGGCTCAGTGTGATGCCATCTGGTGAGTACGACTGGGGTTCAAGGAGACAGAAGCAGAACATAGAAAAAGAAGCATAGATACAAAGGCAACTGTCAACCAGCTCTACAGGGCGTCTCGTCCAGGAAAACACACACAGCCAGGCAGACGAGCTCAGAGCCAGCTCCCATGTCAGAGGGGATGAAGAGAGCACATCCAGTTAGTCACAGTCAAGGAGAAACAGGACTACACTGGAAAACAGGCCAAGCTCAACATCTAGAAACAAAAGGTGTTGATGGCGGCGCAGCTAATCTTCAAGGATGGAGTATTTCTCGAAGAACAGACAGTCACAGCCAAACAGGGAACAGACCAAGATGAAGCTACTAGATTCTGCAGAGTGGGAAAAGCAGAGAGCAGAATCTAGAGATTGAACTAACAGATTCCACTGAAGAGTGGGAGAATAGAGATAGAATGATGAAAAAGGGTCCCTATTCCTCAGCAGTTCTAAGCCTATAGCAGCATAACTATAGAGATAGCTCAGGATAACCTGAGCCACTCTAACTAGAAGCTTTATCAAAAAGGAAAAGTTTTAAGCCCTAGCCTTAAAAAAGTAGACAGGGTGTCTGCCCCATACGGACTAAAACTGGTAGTTGGTTCCACAGGAGGAATAGCCTGATAACTAACTAAAGATCTGCCTCCCATTCTACTTTTAGAAATTCACAGGAACCACTAGTAAACCTGCAGATTGAGCTTGAGCTAAGTGCTCTGTTAGGAACATAAGGAACAATCAGATCTCTATGATATCAGATGGAGCTTGGGTAGCATTAACTGCTGTAACTCACCATCAGTGCTTTATTTGGGCACTTTGGAGACCCAACATCTAAAAAGCAGCAAACTCTGCTCTCCGTAGAGCTTAGTAGATTGGTAACCCCGCCCTCTGCTCTCCTCTATCTTGTCTGCTGTGTCTTATTTATGCAGCTATTATTTCATCCAAATGAAAAATGGAGAACAGAGCAGCAGATCATGGCTTGTCTACACAGTGAAAGAAGGACTGGGTTATTTATTTTCTTTTGGCCTTTTGAAACACAGGAAGGAGCAGTCAAGCTAAGTGAGCTTAGTGCTTGGAAAAAATCTTTCATTCCTTTAGAGACAGCATGAAAAGTCAGCTGAGTACAAAACAGAGAGAGAGGAAAACAAGAAGAGAGGGACAAGAAAGAGAGGGACACAACCTAGAACAGATAATGGATGTCTATTCTATTAACATTTCTACATCTGGAGAATGGGTCTGTTTTATGTGTTGTCTTCTATATTCAGAGGGCCCCTGCCTGTCTTTGCCTAGGGCCCCACATTTCCTAAATCTGCCCCTGCTTGCACAGATCTATGTTTTCGGTGCAAATGTGAGTAAAACGCTGATACTGTACCGCCCTGTCTTAAAGTGTGACTACTGCTCCAAACTGTGTCGTTTCTAAAGTAGGCTGACCTTCAACATCTATAATCAAAGGAAGCTTTAATATTACTAACAACATTGATGGAGAGAATGTTAAGGTGCAGCCAAGGTGGATGCCATGGTCCTGTTGGCTCTATGATGGAAGCCTAGAGCGCCATCTCTCTGTTGGGAAGATGTCCTGCCCTAAGGGGACGAATCGAGTAGCTAGGGTTTAACCCTTTAAAGGCCAAGTTAGCATCGTTGATCCCTCGCATCCCCCTTCCAAATGGAGCCCCCCCCCGTCCCTCAGTGAGGTCTAGAAGCACTAGATCTATATCCAGCCATTCAGCATAGATGCTGCTACATGGCTGTACATCTTATTTTGGCATTTGACCAATTAGATGAGCCCTTGGATGATATATTACCTACTGGAAATTAAGTTGGAAAAAAAGTAACAAGAATAAAAGGTAAAAAGATAATTGAAAAGTTAAAAAGATAATAAGCCTTGTTAATAATTATATTTAGGTTTATAAACTGTAAAATTAAAGTGCCAGTATCAGCATTAAAGCATTTAAGGTTATGTTGGACCAAAGAAAAAATGTATTTCTTTCACTCTGTTTTTCATGAATTTCTTCTAGAAGTACTTTGGTTATTTTTCTTAATATATTTGGGCTTTTTTTCTTGTTATTGCATCAACATTATCCATGTTTTTTTAATGTTACAAAGGTAATAAGGTCTTGTCCTGGATTCCAATAACAGTATTGGCTTCAAATTTTGATTTTCAAAGTATTTCACTTAGTGCCCTATTAAGGGTTAACAGAAGACAATTTTAAATCACATGGGTGTTCAAGTTTTTTAATGGTACACTTCAAAAGTCTAAAGCCAGGCGTACACTGTAAGATTTTTTTTTTTGGCCTTTTCAGGCTGATTCTCCAGCCGTGAGATCATTTTTGCATCGGGCGGCTTATAGCCTCATGGTGCGTCTTGCATTGTGTAGCTATAGAGTGGGTAACCAGCGGCGATCAGCCTCTCATGAACACCTCCCCCATCAGGAATCGTAAGGGGCGGCAGAAAATCAAACATGTTTGAAATTTGGTCGGACATCGTAAGGTGGTCGTGTACAGATCCTGCTGTTGAAGCAGAGCTACGATCCGATTTAGAAGAACTTTGAGTAGTGCGTATGTGCAAACAAGGGAGTTCTTCCCCTGCTTCCTCCAGATTGATCAGTCTGATCAGCACCATCTCTTGGCGCCTTGTCTGACGGGTGGTTTTTGGACGTACAATGTGAGCCGGTAGATCGCTTCTGAGCATCGAGTCACACAGTGTGAGAACAGACATTATGAGCTACGAACCTTTAAACCCTGTGCCCTTATGTTGCCATGGTACAGTTTGAGCTGTAACTGCGTGCAAGGGTTGAAAATATCGCGGCATTTTTCTTCACTCGAGCGCTTTAGGCAGCAGTAATATCTTTAAAATGGGTTTAAACATCCTGTAAGCAAACAGAGCTATGCATGCAGGTAGAAGTCAGCATTTCCAAATAGGCCTAAATAATTTTGTCAAAAATGAAAATTGCGATTATTTTTAATCCAATTTTACAACTGTAATTTTATTTTGAATTTCCCTTGCATTAAATGTTTCACCACAGGGTTTCACTTCTTTCATGTTCAGTCCTTTTTTGCAGGACTTAACTACTGCAACAAAGGCCTTTGTAGCTGTTTGTCAAGAAGTGATAAATTCTACCTGTATGCATGAATTTGCAGGTTAGCAGCACCTCTCTCCTTCTGTCTGTGTGGTTGCAAACCCACTTTATTAACACCAAATAAAGGGCTGGAGGGAAACATTTGGCTACCTACTCTTTAATTGTAATAAAACCAAAATTGATTGCCTCTGCGATTGTGTTTCGCTGACATGAGGGGTTTATAACATTCTTCATTTTGCAGCGGATTACTTTTTAGGTGCTGGAATAAATTTGTACCGCTACCTTTTGCAGCAATGGTTTTTCTGTACGGCTTACAAATTAGCGCCTGTAGTTCATCGTCTTTGGCGTGAAATCCAGACCGCTGCCATATATTGCTCAGCTGAAACAGCTGCTGTCGCCATGTTTCAGTTAATGGTTGCTGTAGTGTGCGACCCTGTTGGGAGGACAGACTTATGATGCATTCAAAGTGTGTGGGAAAAATAAAACTCTCAGAGCAATAGATGCAGACTGCTTAATGTCATTATGCAAATTTGTACTCAATGGCTGCAATTGAGTTATTTTAACTATTGTGGGGAAACTTGATAAATCGGTTATATTTGATAACCCACCCCTATGTTTGGCTCAGTCTTTTAGCCCTACTAGGGGTCATGTTCATGAATGTGGGAAGATTGATCAGGAAATCCATAGGCAGATTGGGTCTTCATCGAGAGTGAAGCGGGTAGGGCTGCAAATGATTATTTTAAAATCGATGAATCGGCCGCATTATTTTTTCGATTAATCGATGAATCGGACAAAAATATTTTTTATATTAACCTGTTTATTCCAAAATAAACATTTTAGACAGAACAAACAAAGCACACAAGTACAGGTTGCTCATTAACTGTACTGGTGCAATATGAAAATAAATGTTTGTGTTAAAACTACGCAAACTTACATGAGAAATGTGGCTGTACATCCACAAAATATAGGCTACTTTGTTTCATAAAGCGCAAAAAAAGACATTTTGTTTTTTAAAGCCCCTAAGGGGTTCAAACAATAGGCCCCCCCATTTCAACAAATGAGTTTTTAGACTAGAAGAGTTCTTGCCTTTTAAGACAGGAAAGTATAGCAGTTAAAGTTGCTACTTGAGAAAATACTGAACCATAGAGATAAAATAGCCCCTGTGATTCAAATTATAAATTGTATTTGGAATAAAAATGAGAGAACTAGGGGTGCTAAAAACACATCCTCCAAAGACAGATATTTACATGGGAATGTGGCATATAATTAATTGACATATTACTGATCTTGCTGGATTTTATTCTGCTTTACTTCCATAAATTGCAGGATCTTCTTTACTTTATCTTTGCCAGAAGATTTAAACTTTAAAAAGCCTTGCCCTCATAATTTGCAAGTTAATTTATTTATAAAGTAAATATAAACGCTGCTTAAGCTAATTCAAATGAAATTAAAAGTAAAAATAAGTAGCCAACCTTATCACTGTCTGTAACCTACTAACACGGTAAGGAAAGCATCAGATGAGCTACCTGAGAAACTAACGTTACGTTTCCCCACTTTAAAACCAAACAAACATGGCCGCTCATCCTGCTGATCAGCTCTCTGCACTGCCATTGACGGCTCCAACGTGTTTCCTTTTCAGGTGCTGCGCTCATAACAGTGGTGCTTCCGTGCCATGTTCATTTGTTTTACAAAAGTTGCATGTTATCACTTTTTTACTTTACAAAGCGCAGGCTATTTTAATTATTGTGATCAATTTGCGCCATCAATCCCGGCGCATGCGCGCTTTCATTTGCAGTCTGGACGCTTGAGGGTAAACTTCACTAATATCCGCGGCTCTGACTGCAGCGCCGAGAGGGACTCCGGGGTGGATGGGGAGGCGCTCTAATGCAGAGTAGGAATGATACATGCTTCCACGCGCAGAGTCGTCCAAAAGCCGCCAGTGACACCATGAAAAGTCGCCAGATTTGTCGCTAGTCGCTTTTTTGAAAAAAATAGTCGCTGGAGGGCTCTGAAAAGTCACCGCTGAGGTGGCAAACACCGCATTCGCGGGCGCTTTCGGCTCGCTTCTTGCCGTATTTTTTCTTCCCTCGCTTCAAGCAGTCGTGCGGGATGTGATGACTATTAATGCATGATGACGATTAATCAAGCAAGAACACAACTTAATCACAATCGATGATAAAATTTCTATGCAGTAACGCTTTCTAAAATCGAATCAATTATCGCATTTTATCGATTGCTTGTTGCAGCCCTAGAAGCAGGCAAGGTACCCGTCTCTAGCTGTCAGGGGCCAAGGTCTCGATTTACCTGTCGATCTACCTTCCTACCCTCATCTTTGATTATGAGCTTTAGGTTGTGACCAAAAGACAAAGATTGCAGATGAAAATGACTGGAATGAATTTCTCTGCAAGGTGTCTGGGCTCTCCTGTAGAGATTGGGTGACAATCTCGGCAATCCGCGAGGGAATAATAATAGAGCTGCTGCTTCTTCAAATCAAGATGGGCTAGTTGAGGTGGCTGAGGCCTCCAGGTAGGCTGCCTCACCAGGAGGACACCCAGGACAGGTGGGAGGAACTGTTTCTTGGTGGGCCTTGGAACCTTTGGTATTCCCTAAGACCAACTGGCCCCTGTGCCTGGCGAGGTAGGGAGGTCTGGACCTCCCTACTTCTGCTGCTACCTCTGCCACCCGAGCCCAGATAAGGGTAAAAAGATGGAGAGTTAAAATGCTATTTTCCCCTTTGAGTGTGCATTCATTTCCACTGCTTTGGTAGCTGAGACAAATCAGGCTATACTGCGCAACTTTTGATTTAGATAGTAGATTTGATTTTTCTTTACATGCATCAAGAAGCAAAATAAACTTCAAATATGAAGGAGTCTACAGAAAAGGCAAAGCGACGCCTAGGAAGGTATTCAGTACTTTAGCTGTTTCTTAAACCATTAAGCCCTGAGAGTCTTTAGAACAAATTCTAGATGAAATTACGTATGTGAATTAAAGAAAGTACAGCTTCCAAACTACTTGTGTGACAGAAGGGCATGGAGAGATGTTTTTTAGGTGGAACCAGTATTTTAAATCATGTATGTGATTTAAAAAAAGAAGTAAAAGTAAAGAAAATTTTAGCCTTGCCAAATGTTTATTCAAAATAAACACTTCAAAACACCATGAAAGCCCATTAGAATCTCTGGATGAACGAGTCAGACTTTGATCTAGGGCTGCAACTAACGATTATTTTAAAAACTCGATGAATCGGCCGATTATTTTCTTAGATTAATCGATGACTCGGACAAAAAATATTTTTTTGATATTAACCTCTTTGTTCCAAAATAAACATTTTAGACAGAACAAAAAAAGCACACAAGTACAGGTTGCTCATTAACTGTACTGGTGCAATATGAAAAATAAATGTTTGTGTTAAAACTACGCAAACTTACATGAGAAATGTAGCTGTACATCCACAAAATATAGGGTACTTTGTTTCATAAAGCGCAAACAACAGACAGGCAGTTTTGTTTTTAAAAGCCCCTAAGGTAGGGTGACTATATTTTCATTTAGGAAAACCAGGACACCTTGGGGGGGGTTAATCTCTGTTCCCATGCATAGAGATGTCAATGGCATGGCGAACTACAACACCTAACATAGACCTACGTGCCTCCTACAATAACATTATATTTACAGTCATGGTTTATTAAAAATGCTTTTCAGTAAAAGTCAACAGCAATAACCATCGTTGCAACAAAACAATAATTTTATTCAAAATGTATTATTTATGGTAAAATGCTTAACCAATTTCTGTAATGAATGAATAGCACAAATGAAAGAATAAAATGTCTCATCATCGGATTTGCTCCCTGCGGATCAGAGGAAAGGTTACTTGGCTCCGAACAGTGGTGTGAAAATTCACCAGTTCAGTTTAATATAATCCAGTCTGTGAATAGTTCTGTCTGGGAAATGAATGAAAATAGTTGTTTTAATGGTTATATCTGAGTCAGATATGTGATGTATCATGTTATGGATTTATCTAAAGGTTTTTAGCATTCTGTTGAACTATGTAACCATGACTTGAGGCTGTAATTTAAGGACAAATTCCTAGCAACATCACGCAGCATGGGGGACCTAATAAAGTGGCTATAAATCTGATAGGATTTTAATTTTTTTTTGCTGTTTTGCACAATATGCTTAACTAAGTATTTTTTGTTGTTGAATATTAGAGATTTTGCAGATATATTTTTTTATAAATACATTGTTTAGATTTACTTATGTATTTCTAACCCCTTTTATAGAATAGAATAGAAAATCCCTTTATTGTCCCAATAATGGGGCAAATTTACAGCAGCAGAAAGATTATTGAAAATGGTCACACAAATGAGGACCTTAGAAAAATGTATAAGAATAAATAACATAATAGGAAGAGTTAAAATATAAACAATACAATACTGTAAAGCGTTTTAAACAATATAAAACTGGAGAATAAATAACCAATAGTATGCAACTATGGACATTTTACAGTAATGGATATTTGAAAAATAGCAGCAACATCAGAGATGCAGAATGACAGCAGCAGGTTATTTAACTGACTAAGGTTTCTATCATTACATTTCTGATTTTATTAGTTCCTGCTCCCGGTGGTTGGAACATTTATTCCACTCTGGATTCTTGTTAATGTAGTTTTTGTTCACTTTAACTTAAAAAGAAATAAATAAACAAACAGTTTTGAAAACTTCGGTTTTCATTCTTTTCCTGGTTTTGTGTGTACTTCTCACGGTTGCTAAGCAACAGAGCTTATGGCGGTAAAACCCGCCGCTGAAGGGTGGACCTGTTCAAATTCACAGCCAAAACACTTCCGGCCTCCTTATTTTAATCCTTAAGGATCCAGTTCAGGTAGACCGCGTCCTTGGAGGATGCAGCCCAGGTTTTCTAACAGAGCCTCTGATTGAGAGCAGGGCTGCCCGCACTGGGATACGTCACCGCGCAGCGTCGTGCGCAGTGCCCTACTGCCTGTAAATTTAATGGTCCAATTAAGGTAATTAAAAAAATCACATTATTTCCTCACAAATGCAAGGGAAAGCCCTCGTGATAGGACGGAAATACGGATATGTCCCGTGAAATACTTGACGCTTGGTCACCCTACCCTAAGGTTCAAACAACAGGGCCCCCCATTTCAACAAAATGAGTTTTTTAGGACTAGAAGAGTTCTGCCCTTTTAAGACAGGAAAGTGTAGCAGTTAAAGTTGCTACTTGTGAGAAAAAATACTGAACCTATAGATGATAAAATAGCCTCTGTGATTCAAATTATAAATTGTATTTGGAATAAAAATGAGAGAACTAGGGGTGCTAAAACACATCCTCCAAAGACAGATATTTACATGGGGATGTGGTAGATAATTAATTGATATATTATTGATGCTGGATTTTTATTCTGCTTTAAGTATCATAAATTGCAAGGATCTTTCTTTACTTTATCTTTTTGCAGTAAGATTTGTAAAACGTTAAAAATCCTTTTGTTGCCCTCATAATTTGTAAGTTAATTTGCATTTATAAAGAAAATATAAACGTTAAAGCAGCGGAGAAGTTCATCTTTTGCCAATTTTTATGAGAGATTCATTTTCGGTAACCAGGATTTATCTTGACGATATTTTGATTGCCTTGTTCCTTCGCTATTTGCGCTTCATGCAGAATTTTCTGGCTTTAGTAGAATGGCGTTTCCATAGTGCACGCCCGGTCAACGTTCTGCCCTTAAAATGTTCTTAAACGCTTCCTTGTCAGGTTACGCCAGCGCTGTTAGCAGCGACGCTCAGGTGCTCTCGTGAAGAATGTTGTGCTTCCAGCAGTTTATTTAGCATTTGTGTCTCATTATTGTGTGGTGAACAGTCATTGAGCCTTCCGTAGCAGAAGAATGAAACGAAATGCTCTTGCTTACACAGTTGTAGTCTTTCGCTTCACTCTGTGTAATTCGACCGCCGAGAATCAAGAATCCACCTTTCAGATTCCATTTTCAGAGTTTTTAAAGCAGTGTTTAACAAGAGACGCTAGAAGCACCGACGACGCCGGAGTACACAGAGTGAAGCTTAAAAAGACTACAACTGTGGTAAACAGGCCCCATTTCCGCTTCCCGTGGCAGGGGAATATTAACTATTCCTCACAGAACTCAATGGGATTTACAAAAATGCTAAATAAAAACACTACAGGAACGTTTTTCTTTTACTTAAACTTTTTGGGAACGCTAGCTGAACAGCGCTGGACGAATCTCGTGAGTAGCATATTTTAAAAAAGAACGCTTTAAGGTTGTTTCTAAGCGACACATCGGACATGCTCTATGCAAGCTTTATATTCTAAAAGCAGCCAGGGGTGATTCTAAATGAGCCAAATAGCAGAGACAGGAGCAATTGTCAAAATTTTGGTGTCGATCATTCGGGATTTCATCCTGGACACTACAGAAAATGGAATGGGCTTAAAGTGTTAAAAGTGAACTATCCCTTTAAGCTAATTCAAATGAAATTAAAAGTAAAATAAGTAGCCAACCTTATCACCGACCGTCTGTAACCTACTAACACGGTAAGGAAAGCATCAGATGAGCTACCTGAGAAACTAACGTTACGCTTCCCCACTTTAAAACTAAACAAACATGGCGCCATCCTGCTGATCAGCTCTTCACTGCCATCGACGGCTCCAGCATGTTTTTCTTTTCAGGTGCTGCATCATTACAGTGGTGCTTCCGTGTGGTAATGTTCATTTGTTTTACCAAAAGTCTGCATGTTACGATTTTTTCCACTTACAAAGCGCCAAGGCTGTCAGCATGAATTCGAGACGCAATCAGGTTTCTATGGTTATCGGTCGGTAGCTGCACAGTTGACGTTTCTGCCTTTTGAAAAACAGCCTTTCTGCTCACGCTCGCTGTCGCTGGCTCAGCTCTGCTAAGATTTTTTTTCTTCCCACGCTTCAATCAAAGTGGCAGTGATGATGACGACGGCGGCGGATGATGCATTAATGGCGTGACACAAAAAATCATGATGAGATTCATTTGCCAACGCTTTTAAAGTCGATTTTTATCGATTTTATCGATGATTTGTTGTTGCAGCCCTACTTTGATCCATATCTTGACTAGAACTCAAACAAATTTGACTGAATAAGTTGAAGCATGTTTGTCCACAAAGGTTTAGGGATCGGGCAAAAGTGCCAAATTTTGCTAAATGCATTTTTCCCCTCATAAAAGGGAATCGCATCAGACAACTATGCGGATTTCCGTTATTGGAGACCTTCTGCATAAGGAAAACCCTTTGCTCCTAAGATTTAGCTGTTTTATTGAAATTTACCAATCCTGGGGTTGACGTTAAGGACTTTTACCTTTTGGGTAAGTGACTTTCACATTTCCTTTGCCCAGAAACAATTTTTACTTGCCCAATAAATATAGTTCCTAATATTTATTTTTGTTAGTCATATTAATAGTCATATTTTGTTTTTTGTAATTCAGTATTTTAAGTTTCCAGGTTCCTGGTGTGTGTATCTGCATGCTCACTCAGATAATGAACTCCAGCCTATATTACCGTGGTTAACATGCTTTTCAATCCTTTTCCTGCACATTCTTTTTCAAACTAAACGTTGCTTTAAACTGTTGTGTGCTTGGAAAAATATAAATTGTAATGTTAAAAATAAAAAAATTGACAGGTTAAAACTTAAGATAAATCACAAGACAGAAGTCAATGTCACAAATGAATAACTTTTAATTTAGAGTCACGGTCTGTTTATACAAGATAATACTATTAATATAATGTGACTTTTCTAGAGAATCATTATACAGTTATTTTATTCAGGGTTTCCACAGTCTCACATCATTTCAGAATTCCCTGACTTTTTAACTGACTATGGATTAGTTTTCCCTGACTAAATAAATGCAGCCGTTTAAATGTAGCCCAACAAAGCCTTGTTTTGGCTTAGAAAGCACTCAAAGCAAACCTGACGAGCGGGTCCGCCCCTTGGAATCAGGGTTTCTGTGGGTCATTAAAAATCATTAAAAGTCATTAAATTATTATTTTTTAAATAAAGGCCTTAACTGGCATTAAAATTCATTAAATTTGATAATCAATCGCATTAAAATGCTTCGGAAAAAGAAGCTTGAGGCCGAGAACAGGCTAGAGAATGGGGGGAAAATGCTAATTTGAACCAAAGTGGCGCGAAAACGAGGAAATTGGGACATGGCTGCAGGCTGTGCATGTTGAAGATGACGAAGGATTTTGCCGTGCATATATTTGTGTATCTATATATTACCCATGACTTATATTTATCAGTCATGGGTATTTGTTGATGGCATTAAGATTATTTCTAAGAGCATTAAAAAACATTCTATTAAAGTTACTCGTTCATGTATAAGCCCTGGGAATGGGGGGCGTTTTGTTTCTTTGTTGGCCTGTAATACCCAAAACCTGTCTATGTCTCTGAAACAAAGACCCCCATTCCTAAGGAGCGGACCCGCTCATCAGGTTCGATTTGCATCTCTAAGCCAAAACAAGGCTTTGTTTTGGTCCACTCTATAAAACCTGAAGCTCAGCGCTATTTCTGACATTTTGAATTGAAAAAAACTTCCTGGATGGGAAGAGAAACGTCTTCAAAACTTGGAAACAAAGTCCAGTGGAATCTTTTTAACTTTTTTTGAATTGGCTCATTGTGCAAATAAAAGCCGCTATTAGAACTGCTTGTTAACTGCTTCTGCATTTCTCTGCAGATCTGGAACATCAAGCAAATGATAAAGCTGACGCAGGAACACTTGGAAGCTCTGCTAGAGAAATTTGGAGGAGAACACAACCCCCCCTCCATATACCTTGAGGTAAGAGCGGTTCAGTAAGGAAAACGCCGTGTGTAGAGGCTCTCCAGTTAGCATTGTGTTCCTGTCCTTCCTGACAGGCCTATGAAGAGTACACCAGCAAACTGGATGCCCTCCAGCAGAGGGAGCAGCAGCTGCTGGAGGCCATGGGGAATGGCACCGACCTCTCCTGCACCACCTCTTCCATGCCCGGCTTGTTGGAGGTCAAGATCGGAGGCGAAGGAGTCTGTGGGGGAGCTCATGGCTTTCCCTTAGCTCCCAACACATTAGCAGTCCTGCAGACCCCCACTGACTCTGGACGGGCTTATCCACGCTCCCCCCAAAAGCCCATTGTCCGCGTGTTCCTGCCCAACAAACAGAGGACAGTGGTATGTAGATGGCTGGAGGCTGAAATAGAGAGCATGAAAACAATAAGATAACAAAAGTGTTTTTTAGTTTCATGTAGGGCAGAAACAATTAATCAGATTAATCGATTATAAAAATAATCATCAAATAATTTAGTAATCAGTTAATGGTTAAAGGAGAAGTCCGGTCAGCGAGGAATAATCAATGGATCATCATCTATAGCTAGAACTAATACGTTCATGGTTATTTAATGAATTTAGTGCTAATCGGTTGTTAAAAGGAAAGCTCTGTCTCTGCACCTTAAAGCTTTCTCTCTCTAGTTCACTCTCCTGAAAAGAACTCTGGACAAACTCTTTAAAGTTGTCAGGAAGTCATATTTAATGTCAAATTATTCTGGCTTAAGCATGTATATAAGTGTACTCTTTATCAGACCATATTCTCCCAAAATTTCAAAAGTTTCTATTTAAAAAAAATAGAATGTTTTTTTTTTTCTTCTGCAGGCCAGTTAGTTCTACGTCAGCCTGAACACCTAAATTCAGCCAATCATATATCAACGGTCATCTGTCAATCAATTTTTGGTCATAGCATCTTGGTTCATATGTAGCAGCTAATATACGCAACGGTTGAAATCAGAATCCTTTCCTTTCCCATTGAGTTCCGTCCCCCAGTGTTCACGGGATGGACGCCTGTGTCTTCAGCAGGCGTAGAGCTAACAGAACTGGCAGCGTTGCAGGCAAGAAGGCTCAAACATGGACGGCTGGAAGCCTTTGTTGGGATATTAAGTTCAGTGCCCACAAAGGTAGGATGTCATATTAATATAGTGAATTTATGTTCTATTCAATTCTCTGCCAGCTTGGAATTTATGTTTCTGATACTTTAAGATGTTTATTGCCCTCCCCTGTAGGGGCGGTCAAATATCTTATTTAATCAGATGTTATTTCAGCTGCTATATGTATCACTGTTTATGACACACAGTCCATCCTAGCTTTGCTTTGGAACAATAGATGAAAGAGTGATTCGAAAGCACTAATCATGGTCAAAACAGTTAATTCTGCACATACATGGAATAAATTCACCAAAACTTCTGTTCCAAAATATAAAGATTTTATTAACAAAAATCATTCAGCTCCAAGTCAAACCAAGTCAGTAACTAAGACTCAGTAAAACTAAAACTAACTCACTATGTACAAAGAGGAAGGGGACATGTTTGAAAACCTTATATTACAGTTTAAGATGGTTTTGAGTTTTAAAACCAAAGTTTATCTGCAATAATTTGGAATGTGATCAAGTTAGCTTTTCACCAATTTTAAAAGAAATTGGAAAATTTGTTTTCAGACCAATTCACAATGCAAATCTATGAGTGTTGAATAAAGCTATTTTTGGCCAAAATGATGTTTATTAAAATGATTTAGTTTAATCAAGAACCAAAACCTTTAAGCTAAATGATTCTTACCCTCTGAAATAGCTAGCAGCTTAATAGACATCAGGATTCCACTAAATGACCCTTGGTCATACTGGTAATGGAAACGTAATGAGCATTTGAGGAACACATTAAACACTCCTTATGTCAGTGTTTAAAATCCTTAGTGAATAAAGCTTGTCCAGCTTTTCAACAACAGCCTCACAACATAGCATAGTTATAAGATTCTATCCTAAGTTAGCTTCTTGTCGCTACTCATCAGTAAACACATGGAAATGACTCAACATCATCAAAAGACAAATGATTGTTTGTTCTGTCCCTAATCATGCCAGACCTGCAAACCTTTTTTTGTCCACATGTCCCATTTTGGACAAGGTTTGAGTTTCCATCCAGCTGGAGTTTAGCAGGCAGCTAAGCACTGCAAGGCAGGCTTTCTTTGTCTTAGTGGCTCATCAAGGCAGGCTTCTCATCCAGTCTGGCTCTATAAGTTCTGAAACTCAAAAGAAATGTGTTGCAAAAGGTCTGTTTGCAGCAGTTTCCGGTTCTGAAAGGTTACTTTCCTTGATCATTGTGGAGATCTGGGTCCTCTTGGGTGCATCGCGGTGGTGGAAACCAGCCAGAAATTAAGCCATGTGACTGCTTTTGCTTGAAAAAGGGGGGGCTGCAGAGGTCCCCCACCTGCTTATTCACCAAAGCTGCGTCCTCTTCTCTGGTCATCATGTCAAGATGAAATATGGACACTGGTTCCCAATATCCATATAAATGCTTTGTGTTTTCTGAAGTGTATGGTGATCTTGAGCCTTAAGAGTCGAGGGAAACGGCATTGTTCCAACCGTTGCAGTTCTGAATTCTCCCGAAAGTGGTGCAATTTACTTTACGCATTCAGTAGAATAAAGTGGGAATGTAGATTTGGTCGGTTTATCATATGCGATTGTTGTGGCGAAAGTTTGCCAAAGCAGGTTTGTTTGTGGCCGGTTTGTCGGAAGCATCATGCTAACCAGTTAAGCAACTTAGTGCTAGTAGGCTTCCCAATGGGAAATTCCATTGGGACCAAAGCAGCACTAAATTGGTGACTTAAAACGACACGCTGTCAAGGAGGCTATGGACTGGAGAGGAAATATGCAAGAGGAGGAGAGTTTGGCAGTGTCGGAGGTGCGTGGATGAGTCTCCTCCGTCATCCATTTTTATTTAGAGGAGGAAAGCGAAGGGGACGAAGATGTTGTGGAAAAGGAGGCCAGGGAGGCAGAAGCTTGGTTTGGTGTAGAAGGCTTCCAGCCGTACATGTTTGAGCCCTTGCCTGCTTAGCGCTGCCAGTTCTGTTAGCTCGCCTGCTGAAGACACAGGCACGTCCATCCCGTGAACACTGGGACGCAAACTCAATGGGAAAGAGGAAAGGATTCTGATTTCAACCGTTGCGTATATTAGCTGCGACATGAATCAAGATGGTGCATGACCGAAAATATTTGATTGACAGATGACCGCTGATATACGATTGGCCGAATGTAGGTGTTCAGGCTGGCGACGTAGAACTAGAAGAAGATAACGGAAAAAAACATTCTTTAAGGCAGGATTTTTTTTTTTTAAATAGAAATTTTCTAACTTTTGGGACAATATGGTCTGATAAAAAGTAAATTTATATAATATATATTTAAGCCAGAATTATTTGACATTTAAGTTTGATTTCCCCACGACTTTTAATCTTTTTTTTTTTTTGTACATGACCAAATGGACTAAAGGGATACACGCCCATTGAGGTAGTTTAAAGTCTATTTTTCGTACAAAACGAAAGGGATAAATGCAAATCTGACGTCTTGTGCATATTGATTATAGGTATGCTGGTCTGACAGAACAGCAGCAAAAAAACTCAGCTGTTTACTTTAGGATCTTTGCTAGATTAATTTGTAAATAAGGTCGACCAACAGGTGTCATTGCAATGTTTTGGTGCGTCCATGGCTGCATCAATAGGATCAGGCAGGAATATATAAACAATCCTGCTGTTCAGCCTCAAATACTTCAATTCGATTTTAAGCAACATTTTGCGCTCAAAGATTTCTATCAGTAACTATAAAAATGTCATTTAATTTTGCAATGCATGGATTAAATTAATGTTTTTATTTTTTTAAATTTAGCGGTTAAACATGTTTTCCTGCTTCCAAGAAAAGGTTGCGAAAAGCATCTGACCTCAACATGTTCCTTCTGCAACAAATGGAAAAAGACTGAAAACCAGAGACATCCAGTAGCAAAGTACAAATACTGTAGTAGAAATGTTGGCTATCTATACTTTACTTTAGCTGGTAAAGCTAAAGTAAAGCTTCAACATTTTTTTTCCTGCATTACTTTTACTTTTATACTTTAAGTTGTTTTAAAAATGGTATTTTTACACTTTTACTGGAGTAAAAAGCTTAAGTTGAACTTCTAAAGTGTTTTTAAACAGTAGAATTTATTTTTCTACTGGAGTAATAAACTTTAATACTTTAACACATCTGTTTATTAATGAAAAAAGTGTCACTACCTGCAGTGTTTTATAGAGATGAAGATGTAACAGCCCCATTGCCAATCAGACCCCCCCCCAGTGTTAATTTCATCAGCTTTTTTAAAATTAGTCTTGGTCAAAATGACGAAAATCAATTTTAGCCTTAGTCCTATTTTAGTAATTTTTGTCATTTTAGTAATTTTTTTTATTTTAGTCAACCCTGTAAATAATAGAACTTCTCCACACACTGCTTTTTTAACATATATATCACACTGTACAGAATCAAATTTCACCACACACTGCTTCACTTTTTCTCTACTTTATTTGTATGACACTGTGCAGAATAGAACTGATTCTCTTTTTAACATATATCCCTCTGCACACATTGAACCTTTTGAGCAGCGCGAGGCACTGTGGGACAGGCGCGATGTACGGACACCCACGGCAACGACGCATAATCTTCTCTTTGTCTGGTCTTAGTCTCGTTAACGAAAATCATTTTTTATTTTCGTCATATTTTTGTTTTCTTGAAACAATTTTTGTGCGTCATCTCCTCATCGTCACTGGAAAAAGGGGTCTTAACGAAATATTTTCATCATCATCCTGGTTGACCAAATTAACATTGCTCCCTGCCTTCTGAAAGGGAGAAACATTCAAACAACAATAGACTTTTATTTTGAAAAGGCTATGGCTTTTCCATCAGATGATGATGTCATGGTTATGGTTGCCTAATTTGACTTAAAAGACGCCTTTAGCTGACAGGTTTTAACAAGGTTTAACCCACTTAGAGCAGGTCATTACCAATTTATCACAATTGAAAACAAAAAAGATAATGTCTTTAAACTTTTTCATCTATGGATATGCTCTATAATCCAGAACTCCTCCAGTGGAAGATGATGCAAACTTAAATGTGACACTGTTACCATTAGTTATAAAACTAAGAAAATGAAGCCTAAGGAAGTTATCATCCAGAATTGTGCCAAAATGTTCTTTTAATAAGGTAGAGCAGCAAAGCTTCTGGCCGTAACAAATTTTCCTGCAGCACTTTTACTTTTATACTTTAAGTCATTTAAAAAATGTTACTTTTACACTTTTACTGGAGTAAAAAGCTGAAGTTTATCCTCTAACTTCTAATAAAGTGTTTGTAAACAGCAGGATTTCTACTGGAGTTATAAACATGAATTCTTTTATCACCTCTGCTGCAAACAGAATTTCTTCCTGTTAAATGCAGCCTTTAAATGACTCTGGCAAAAATGCATTTCTTTCTTTTTTATGTATGAATTATTTATGTAAAAACATGTAAAAGCAGAGGCTGACTGAAAAGCAGCTGAGAGGAGAAACGTTCCAGATGCAGATGAAACCTTAACGTCTGTTTGGGTCACTAACCTGCCACCTGAAGCCTGCAGGCTCAGCATTGCGACAACAGAAAGGTTCTGCTCTTCTAGATGCTCCCATTCAGTTTGGGACGCTGTTTTCTGTGCAGGTTCCAGCCCGCTGTGGGATGACTGTGAGGGACTCGCTGAAGAAAGCGCTGATGATGCGGGGACTCATCCCAGAGTGCTGTGCGGTCTATAGGATACAGGACGGGTAGGTGTTCTGGGAAAACCATGATTTCCACCCCTTTGGTGTCTTTACTTAACCTGAGACAGCCAGATGCATGTCTCCTTCAGCTCCACCTCTCACACACACATGTACATCTGGGAACCCGCTCATTGAAAGTGATTTCCCCAACCGAATTTTATGGTCTGTCCAATCAGGACGCAGAGTGGGTGTGTCCTGGAGAGGAGCGGCGACCGTGAGATTCCAACAACAATGGCGGCTCGCATTGAGGAAGCAAGCCGTTAACATTGATGCTGCTATTTCTCTCTATGTTGTCCAATCTATCTGATATTGTTCTCATTAAAAGAACATCAGAGAACGGCTTCTAGAAGGGCTTTTGTTGGTGGAAACGATGTTTTTGCTCCCCTTTCTCCGACCCAGATTTGGCAAGAGCTTCGGATCTCTACCAAATGGCTCCTCCTCTCACAGCTGCCACGGGTTAGCCGCGATTGTGAGTGGTTGAATATTAGCTGCGCCAATAAAAGATATTGACACGACAAAGCGACTTTATCAATCATATGCAAGGAGTTTTGATAAGGCCCAGCCTTCAGCCAAAGGCAATTCCTTAAGCGGATACACCCGAGATGTATGTGAGTGGAGCTAGGGGATTTTGTGACATGCATCTGGCTGCTGTCAGGTTAGTCTTTACTGGCTTTAATGGGGATTTAAACATTAAACAACCGTCAAACTAAAATATAAAACAAGCAACAAGCAAAGAATAATTTAAAGATATAAAAATTATATAAAATCTCTGCTGTTTGCTGAGCCTTGGAGGCAGAAATAAGGTTTTTATAAATAGTTTTTGAACTCAAATTGGACTTTCCTTTTGCCACTGCTCTGCTCATGCTTTAATGAGGATGTGCCTCTCCTTTATGAGCACCAGCGGAACCAAGACTCTGCAGATTAGTTCCTACTAGAATAAATGTCCTAATGGCGCCCCAGAAAAAAAGCATGATAGAAAACGGGGAGGGTTAGCCTAGTGGTTAGAGCTGTGCTCTAAGAAGGTGCAAAGTACCTGGATCGATCCTCACAGCCTCCACTTTGGGTCCCTGAGCAAGACCTTCAGCACCGCACAATGGCAGCCCACTGACATTTTATATAAACTTTTTTCATAATATTTTACTGATTTAATACAAATTTTGACTACAAATAATAATAGCATATACTACAGCCCTTTTCAATATATATATATATAGAGAATGTTTTAAGGTGTACATATCCACAATACAGGTTTACTCCTTAAGTACACTAGAACCATTTCATTCGAATGACATCATCACCACACACTTGGGAAAAATAATCCCCCATCAAATTGAGCTGCACTTAAGGTGGGAGTTTTCTGGGATAATAATAAACTTCCTATTATCCAAGCTATTTAATCTGTCTGCTGAAGAGGCCTACTGTTTCCAGGGGCCACCGATCAGGGGTGCGGCAACCTTTGCAGCACCACCAGAAAGAGCCATTTGATCCGGTTTCCACGGAAAAGAAAACATTGGGAGCCGCAAATACTTTTTGACATCTAAAATGAATTTATTTATGAACGCATTTATTAAATAGAAAGAAAATATATATAAAAAAACCTTTACACTTTGTATAAACAACTAAAGTGTTTTGTTTATGAAATCTACTAAGTGCTACAGAGAAAATTCAATTTTATCTAATGAACACATTTTGAACATTTTGAATTCTTGAAAAAATAATAGAATGTCACAGTAATGTCTCTTTCAAGCATAAATTAAAAAGCTGAACTTAAATTATCCGAAGACGAGCAAACAAACTTTCAACTCAAATGCGGTGAGCCGTCATCCTTGTATACGCCACTGGGCTTCCAGAGCAGCGTCGCGAGCCTTGAGCTGGAATTTCAAAAATAAATTGGGGAAAAACTGGCACGGCTCACTAAACAATGAAAAATAAATATTTGCACCAAATCATCTGCATAAACCATATATTAAGCCTGGATTAATGGGACTTCTGCTCCTGAACCTCTGTGCACAGCGTCTGCAGATCGGGGCGGAACGACGTCACGCTCATCTTTACGCAGGACTGTAAGCTGTCTGTGAGGCGTTAGCGGCGTTTGTTTTTAATGTAGTTCATGGATCACAATAATCTTCCAATTTAGGACTAAAATATTAAAGAACTAACACAAATAAAATACACTTAAATTAAATACTTTGTTTGTTTTTTTTTAGTAATTTATTTTCCCAAGCAACTCAGAGCCGCAGTATAAGGATGAAAGAGCCGCGGGTTGCCGACCCCTGCTATAGATGAATCATTTATACCAGTCCAATGTCTAAAAGATGAGCACAAAGTCCTTTAATTAAAGGAAAGGTGATGTTGGTTTGTGTAATGAGGTGGTCCAGTTGTCTCCCAGTACATAATTCAGATTAGCAGTAATGGTAATACAGCAGTATGTTGAAACTGATGTTATTTTAGGCACATAGAGTCAATCACCTGCTGTACTCTCCACTTCCTGTTTCAGAGAGAAGAAACCCATTGGCTGGGACACGGACATCTCATGGCTGACGGGGGAGGAGCTCCATGTGGAAGTGTTGGAGAATGTGCCGCTCACCACTCACAATTTTGTACGTTTTTCAGATTTCTGGAAGTATATTAATGTACCAATGAAATGCATTATCCACGACAACCCTGACCTTCAACCACAAGGTCTTTTTTTTATTAAAAATAATAGTTAATGTAAAATCAGTGCATAAAATGACGAAGACGCAGCAGCTAAATGAAAATGGAGCCGCTCTCCCACAGTATTTAATCATGGCGACAGATGGAAAAAATGACACCAACAAAAGTTTCATTCATTATTTCATCCCTCCTGCTGCCTCCATATTCCATCCATCCATCCATCCCCTCCCTCCCTCCCTCCCTCCCCTCCCCTCCCTCCCTCCCTCCTCCCTCCCTCCATCCATCCCTCCCTCCCTCCCCATCCATCCCTCCCTCCCTCCATCCATCCCTCCCTCCCCTCCATCCATCCCCCCTCCTCCTCCCTCCCTCCCCGAGGGTTGATGTTAAGGATTTTCACCACTTGCCCAAAGGGAAAAGTGACTTTCACATTTAATTTGCCCAGAAACAATTTTTCACTTGCCCAGTATAATGTTTGATAAATATAGTTCCTAATATTATTTTTTGTATATATATATCAATGAAACATGTTTGTTTTTAAATGTTTTTTGTAATTCAGTATTTTATTTTTCCAGTTTCCAGGTTCCTGGTATGTATCTGCATGCGTCAGATAATGAACTCCAAAACACTACATTACCGTACAGGCCAACAATGACTTTTCAATCACTTCACCACCACTGCACATTCTGCTTTTCAAAGGCTAAAAACTTTGCTTTAAAACTGTTGTAGCTAGCTATAGGAAAAAGAAACACCATTTTTAATGTTAAAAATCTAAAAGCGCTTGCCAGGTTAAGAACTTAAGATAAATCACAAGACAGAAGGTCAATGTGCAAAATGAATAACTTTTATTTTGAGAGTCACGGTATGTTTATACAAGATAATACTATTAATATAAACATGTGACTTTTCTAGAAGAATCATTATACCAGTTGTTTTATTCGGGGTTTCACACAGTCCTGACATCATTTCCGAAATTCCCTGACTTTTCCAACTGACTCAGGATTACGTTTTCCCTTCACTAAAATAAATACATCAACAAGAACAACTAATAACCAACATAACAGGGAATCACCAATCCCAACATGTTTAGCTCTCTATAACATTTTAAGATGTACCTCTCAAATAAGAGAAAAAATGTAACCGAATTTTTTAATGCATGAGCTGCACCATCATTGTACAGAAAGCACTTTAATATGATACAAATACTTTTCCAGTAGCATGTTTGTACGGTTTTGATAACTACATCAAAATTACGCTTCGGGTGGACAAAACATCACAGCAGCGAAAAGTATCACCCGAGCTTTTTCAATCCCGCGAACCTTTTTCAAATCGCAAAGGTGGCATTTAAAACGGCAACAAAGGATAGGCGCCCGCAGCGCTTCACGGGTCATTTTCGCCAGAATGTTGGTGATTTTTAAAGTAATTTTCATGTGGATAAGCATCGATATTTTTCGCGTCGGTACGCGCAGCGGGTAAATGGGGCTAATCGAAATTTGTACTCTCCCCTGACAAACAAATACCACTTGCCCCAGGAGATTGAATGGAAATTAACGTCCGTCCGTCCATCGTCCGAAATTCGTCCGTAAACTGTGAAGTATGGTGGTTTCTGCAATTGAAGTTTAGGAAAAGATTAGACTTGGAGTTTTCGTTGAAACGTGAGCAGGAAGGACTCTCGTATATCCATTCATTTTTAAGGGCGTATGGCGTTTCACGTGCTGTGGGATCCATGCTCGCCCGACCAGCTTTGCTGTCAACTTCAGTCAACTACGCTAATTGCGTTGAAAGGCGTTGGCCAATAGGCACTGACATAAGTTTTGAAAGAACAGCGGGTGGAACTATCATCAAGCAATCTTCCGATCATCTCATTCCATCGGGACTCAGACTAGATTATACGAATTTTAAATCTCCACATTTAGTCATCACAAGGTTTACCATCAGAATTTATGTTTAATTAGTTCATCATGTGTTTTGGTAGACAAAGTTGATAAGCTATCACCTTTCAGTAACTCTTTGCTTTACAATTTAGTGAGCATTGTATGTCCTTTGCAATCACAAGTAGAAGCAACATTATGAGAATCTTTGTAGCAGCATTCCAACATATTTTTATTTCAAGAGTTGATGGGTTTGGTTGGACATTTTTAAGCAGCTTTTATCAAAGAGTAGAATTACAATTTCTCTGAAAGTTTAATTTCTGTTACCAGGGCTTTTCCACCAAACCTTTATTTTCTCCTAGTTTTAGGGGATGAATTCTATCGCCGCTTTTCTGTTGTCTCCTCAGGAACAGCACGCTCCTGATTGTTTACTTGTTTGTGTTTAAGCAGGTCGAGGAAGACCTTCTTCACATTGAAGCTTCCTGTGATTTCTGCAGAAAGCTGCTGGAATTTCCAGAGGTTTTAAGCTGTCAATGGACCTGCGGCTACGGAATTCCACCAGCGCTGCAGCACAGAGGTTCCTCTCATGTGTGTCAACTATGACCAGCTGAGAATGTAAGATCTCAGAGCCGTGACTGCTGCCAAATGACAAGCGTATTTATTCAGGGTGGGAATTCAGAAGGGCAATGAACCAAACCAATGGCTGGTAGTGTTCAGAAGTTCTCTGTCATTTCTCAAGGTTTGACACATAATAGAATGATGGCTAGCTCAAGGTGGTAGCTCACCTGACTGGCACACAATCCCCACTGGGCCAGGAGCCAGCCGTGCCAGTGTGGATCCTTCACATAGTGCTCTCTCCAGCCCTGGTCCTCAAGAGCAAATACACCTGCAGGTATTGGATGCATCCCTGCATTTCAACCCTGCAGCTGAATCAAATGACAGGAATTACGCAGCTTTTTCAGCATGCCATCCAGTTTTGCAAAGGCCCTGTTAAGCCAAATTCAATTTAATTCAGCTGTCATTTGAGTCAGGGATGCATCTAAAACCTGCAGGACAGAAGATCTGAAAGGAGGGCCCAATGGGCTGGAGACCACTGCTTAACACTAATGCCTACCCTAACAGGTAAGTTGCGCTTCTGGAGGACCAGCCAATTACGACCTTTCTTGCTGAGGAGTTGGTAACGCTGCTCTGCCTCCGCCGTATTGCATGCTAAGAGGTCACAGTGCTCTGAACAAGAAATAGAAAAGATTTTATTGCTGGGATCGCCAATCACAATACCAACAGACGATGTTTGGAGGTGGACTTTCTCACTTAAAAACATGTTCCATACTATTTTTCCAGCTCTTAAAGTAAATAAAGTCAAGCTGAGTCTCTAGCTTGAAGCTTTAGAACAGGGCAGATGAACGAACCAGTAGTGCCGAGCAGCAAAGCAACCTAGACGTCCAGCAGATTTCTGCATTTCCAAAGGAAAAGTCCGCTCAGCGAGGAACAATCAGTGGATCCTTATTTATACCTCAAACTAATACGCTTGCGTGATTTAATGAATTTAGCATTAATCAGTAAAAAAATTATTATTTTCGTGGTGATCACTGAGTCTGGTAGCGGCCATTTTTGCCCGAATATAGTAACCCCTCCCTCCTGCCATCTTCCAGCAGTGACGTCACG
>JAGKQL010000030.1:19001126-19023468 GCA_018398635.1 Cyprinodon brontotheroides | reverse complement strand
ACAGTTCACCAGATCATCCAGTCAGATTGATTCAAAGTTTTCTATCTGCATCGACTCATTGACTCTTCAGCAATCCCTCACACTAAGCATGCTTGTAGCGACAGTAGAGAGGAAAAACTCCCTTTAAACAGGCAGCAGAACCAGGCTCGGTGTGAGCAGCCACAGTCAGAGAAACAGGTCAACACTGGAAAAACAAGCCAAGATACAAAACCTATATAATCAAAGGTGTTAATGGCAGCAGCACAGCTGATATTTCTCTCCAGGTGGTGTCACAGCCACACATAAAGGACCTGGAAAGTAACTTTACTTTACTAGTCCTCTAATTCTGCTGCTCATCTCTCAGTCAGCAGAAGCTCGATCTGCGAACCTTTAAAGTTTTTTTTTTCATCTTCTAAGCATTTGTACGAATGAATAGCTGCATGTTCATTCATAGCCTAATATGGAATTAACTGGGTGGTCATTATGCAGTTTTACATTTATCATCATTGTGTGGACTGTTGCACAGGTGGACTTTATCAGGTATATGAGGATAATTTCCAATTCATCTATTGGGATTGAGGAGGTTTGTTGAATCTGATGTGGCGCGTTTGTAAAAGCCCATCATTGGAGAAAAATGAATCAGGACCATTATCTGTAAAGCCTGCAAATACTAGCATTGATGGATAACAAGAGGCTTGTTTTTAAAACTGAGTGGATGAATTGATGATGGATGATTGTCCAAAATAAAAGCCCCACAAGAGAACCAGTGTAGCTTGTGAAGTGATGAGCATGTTGATTGGCACTGCTTATGCAAAAAAAACATAGAATATCAAATAAACATGTTCTTTAGGAAGTAAAGAACATTACAATTAAAAAACAAATGTTTGAAGCCATAGGATTAAAATTGTTATCCATTCTGTGTTCAATCTTCCAGGTCATTATTAATAAGAACCTATAAAGCATTATTCTCTTAGAACACGACTGAATCAGCTGGAAAAGTAAGGCTGATTAATGAACATAATGGCTAAAGATTCACATTAGTCAAACGAAGCTGCTGTGAATCACTCCTTATTATAGAAAGTGTTTTTAGATGCTTTCTGTTCTGTTTTCTCAGGACCTTATTCGGGATCAGGGCTTGCAGAGGTCAGAGGGAGGTAAGAACCAGAGGAAGGAAAGTTCAATGATTGTCTGTTACACACAGAAACTTGAGTATTTTATTTTATTTTTTTAACCTTCATGCTTTATTAAAACATACAAAAGAGTATTAGGACCAGAGATTTTATTAGATTTTTTTGTGTAAAATATTATAATTTATGCATGTAATGACTTCATTCCAATAATGTTGTGACTTTATCCTCATAATTTTATGATTTTATTCCGATAATGTTGTAACCTATTCTGGTAATGTTACGACTTCATTCTTATAATATTACCACTTTATAATGTTGCAATATTATTTTCATAATACTAGTCTGGCCCTAACAGTTTGTCGTAAAAACACCGTCAGAGATATAAATAGTTCTGGACTATATTATGTGGAGGTCATTGAAATGGTTCAATAGGTTTAGAAATCATAACTCAGTGGTTTCTAACAGTGTCCAAAGAACTTTTATTATCCGTCTTAATAAAGATGGGCTTTGTGGGCTCCGCGTTAGTATACACTGATTTATTTACTTTCTCTATATATGAGGATTATTCTGTAAGTTTGTAAAATGCGCTCTGTAGGTACCAGATCTGCTCGGGGCCCCGCTGCTTCTGATTGTGTCCTCATATGGCAACGCCATTCAGACAGACTGTATTTCCATTATGTGGTCTCAACATTATGGGGTCTCAACATTATGGGGTCTCAACATTATGGGGTCTCAACATTATGGGGTCTCAACATATCATTACCAATATTTGCTATTATTTCTTTGGAAATCGTAAATTGGTTGAATGTGGAAAACAATCATTCTCATTCGAAAAAGAAAGAGTTCTAAGTCTGAGCTCTGCCATTTAACAAGATGACACAAAAAGACTCAGATCTTCTTTTTATTCTTTTTATTAAGATATGAGGACAAATAGAAGATCTTGAAAATGACTTTAGTGAAGATTTTAGAGAAAAACAACAGTTATTCTACTTGTAGAAAACAAACAGCTGTTGTTGAGAGGAACTTGAAAGTAGTCCGGCGTCATTCAGGAGATGGGTATAACCCAAATTGGAAATAGAATAAAATAAAATAATAATAAAAATAATAATAAATAAATAAATAAAAGAAGATAGAAACCTAAATAAATAAAAAAGGGGGATGGCTTTAAGCTTAAAGTTAAATGTGTTTTAACAAGTAATTAAGTTCACCACGAAGTTTAGAAATAAAGTTTTCAAGTTGAATTAAATTTGAATATAGAGCCTCTCACAGTGTATCTAATCTTTTCTAGTTCTAATGACTGCATAGCCTCTTTATTCCAATGAGCATAAGTCGGACGGGACGCCTCCTTCCATTTGAACAGTATTAACACCCTTGCTATTAAGGTAGGGTATGCCACCACATGTGTCTGAGTGGCAGGTAGATGTGCGCCAGCTAGAACGATGCCAAAGATTGCAGTCAGAGGAAAAGGTTCTAGATGGTATTGGAGGATAGTGGCTAGAGCATCTAATATAGATTTCCAGAAATGGGTGAGTTTCAGGCAGGCCCAGAACAGTCCAGTTCAGGAGAAATCTTAGCCCATTTCTCTTTAGAGTATTGAAGGCGATGAACCACTTTAGATTGAATAACTCTGTGTCTCACGCATATTTGAAGATCTTCAGCCATTTTTATGTTACATCCCCGAGTCAAACCACGCAGATATGAAGACAAAGACGTTCCATAAATAAATCCAGCTGGGAGAATGTTTTCATCTGTCTAGTGGATGTTTAAAGAATGTTGGTCAGCTAACAGCTTTGGGAAATGAATGGACATGTTAGGCTAGCATCTCAACACCGTCATCCTCTCAAGCTTTGAACATTTTGCAGAGACTTGTCCTTTTCCAGCGCTCCTCACCCTTTTTTCTGTTCCTCTCCAGGCTCGACCACTGGGCTGTCTGCCACACCTCCAGCATCTCTTCCCGGCTCTCTGACCAACGTTAAAGCCCCACAGAAGTCACCGTGCCAACAAAGGGAGCGGAAATCTTCCTCGTCATCTGAGGATCGTAATAAAATGGTGAGTCTGTTGGAGGTGCTGGCATGGCACTGCAGAGAAATTGTGTGATTTTGCTGATCCCCTGTCCTGTGGAACAGAAAACTTTGGGAAGGAGGGACTCCAGTGACGATTGGGAAATTCCCGAGGGTCAGATCACCCTGGGTCAGAGGATAGGCTCCGGGTCCTTTGGAACGGTCTTTAAAGGAAAGTGGCATGGTAAGATCCTACCCCAAGTTTGGGGTTTAACTAGTTATAAAAAACCAACTGATTATCAGTTGATAAGTGAATGTCAGAGTTCAACCAAAGCACTGAGCAGGATCTGCTCTGCCATTTGCTCTTCTCTACCTTTGCGTAAATGCGTTATCCGACTAAAGAATAAGTATAAGTATAAAGTGGTTGGTTGCTTCCTGTTAGAGGAAAAGTCCGGTCAGCAAGGAATAATCAATGGATCATTATTTATACCTAAAACTAATTCTGTTGCAGCTAATATTTAGCTGAATTCCAGGTGTTAATCAGTAAAAACATAACCACCCATCATCTTTGTCCCAATCACTGAGTCAAAGAGCGGCCATTTTGCCCATATATAGTAACCCCTCACTCCTGAAGTCTAGCGCCATCAACCTCTGCCATGGATGGGTGTCATGGGAATCCAGGGCTGTTGGCCAGCCTCAGTCATTACTCAGGTTAATCATCTCGTTATCTCAAGAAATCAATAACCGTTTTCTCCTGATAATGAGATAACTATCCCGTTATCAGGAGAAAACAATGGTTCAACCATGATAATGAGATACTAATTATGATTATTAGGTGTGGGAAGGAGGATTTTAAATTCTGTCCTGGATTTAACAGGAAGCTAAAATTTGAGAAATAAAATCTTTCCTTTTCCTCAGAACTGCTGCAGTGTTTTTGGTTTAGCTTTTAACTGCTTTGCTGTTAAATGACGGCCTTCTCTTGTAATGGATTTTATCTTTAGGAACTGTTTTGATTATACCATAGCAGCTCATTAGAAGTTATTTACTCTGTGACTGATGCCTCTTCCCTTTCCTCCCAGGCGATGTGGCTGTGAAGATGCTGAACGTCACCGCTCCCACTCCACAGCAGCTTCAGGCCTTTAAAAACGAAGTGGGAGTCCTCAGGTAACTCTGCTCCTTCTGATCAGTCAGATTATTTGGTTAGACGTTGCATTCAAATGCAAAACTAAAAACTATAGTTAAAAATAGGAAATAATCTTCACTTCATCTGTATAACCACAACATTTAAAATAACGTCTTTTTTATTTCAGTGTTTTAAGAGGCTAAAAAAAAGACCTTTCTGTTTTGGGACATATATTAAGGCCAGCTTGGTTTATTAGGGCCAGCTGTGAAGCTGATTTATTGACTGTTAGGCCTTGTCGTTTGAAAAAGCGATCCCATGTAAGAGAAACAGGAAGAGATGGAGGGAAATCAGACGCTTTTTATCTCTTTATGTTTCAATGTATTTTAGGTGTTCTAATATGATGTTGTCGTGTTCAGAGGTTTTGCAGGCATTTTCTAAACTTGGCAATTTTCTGAAATGTACAACTTTTTTCTTTATAATTCCCAGCCCATAAAGATCAATGCTAATAGTTTGGAGATGCTCTGATAATGCTCTACTTTTTGGGCAATATTTCGACTTTGTTTTGTAATTTGAGGACTTTTTTTTCCTATTCTGCAATATTTTTTTTTTTTTTTTTTACAATGCACAATTTTTAATTTTACATTGTATTTAGTATTGTTTTTTTTTTGTTTCCTGTCTGGTTGCTGGGGTCTTGTTAAAGGTCTAATACTGACACCAAAGACTACGTAATAATGTGGCAGAAATCTGTTAAGCTGGTTAAAATAAAATGTTTTAAATTTTTTAAACCCAAAGTTTGAGTATGTCTAAGCATTTAGCAGACGTCTGTGACCAAAGCGACTTACAAGGTAGACACAATGTTACAATGAGGAAGGCATTAACATGAAGGATCTTCTCTAAGGACCCACCCTGGCAGCCCAGCGGGGACCAACCAGGCCCTCCTGTGTTGAGCTCTAACTCTTGAGCTAGCCAGGGGCTAGCCAACAATATCACTGTAATTGTATACACTCTATTGTTTTTGAAGGTAACTAAATATATTGTGATATATATCATGATTATAGCCCAACTATATTGTGGTATTAGATTTCCTTCATATCGCCCAGCCTTCTCACTCACCCAAATAAAAGGTCAACGTGTTAACAAGGCGTCAGATAATCTCACTTCCACAAAAACAACCCACCCCCCCAAAAAATGATCCATTTACAGCTTGACTATGTTTTGATTCATAAGGAAAACGCGTCACGTCAACATCCTGCTGTTCATGGGCTACACCACCAAGCCCCAGCTGGCCATTGTGACCCAGTGGTGCGAAGGCTCCAGCCTCTACCACCACCTGCACATCATCGAGACCAAGTTTGAGATGATCAAGCTGATCGACATCGCCCGGCAGACGGCTCAGGGCATGGAGTGAGTACCCCACCCCCCAAACGCACGTGCTCACATTTCACCAGCAGGGTAAACTACATGCATTCTGTCTCCCCTTAGTTACCTGCACGCCAAGTCCATCATTCACAGAGACCTGAAGAGCAACAGTATCCTTGTTAGCTTCCGCTTTACTCTCAATCTTTATAGATCTAAAAATACTAAAATATCTGTATTATTTGGGGTAAGAAACTGTTTCCTTGACGTTGTGTCCAAGATATTTTCCTCCATGAGGATCTGACTGTAAAGATTGGTGACTTTGGTCTAGCCACAGTCAAGTCTCGCTGGAGTGGCTCCCACCAGTTTGAGCAGCTCTCTGGTTCCATACTTTGGATGGTGAGTGTTAGAAATGAAGGCATTTTTAGTGGACTCTAGTTTCTGATCAGGTGAAGAATGATGTGTCGGTTTGATATCACCAGGCTCCAGAGGTCATCAGGTTGCAGGACAAGAATCCCTACAGCTTCCAGTCGGATGTGTACGCCTTTGGCATTGTGCTCTATGAGCTCATGTCAGGAGCTCTTCCTTATTCCAACATCAACAACAGAGACCAGGTAACGCTTCATTGCAACTGCAAGAACTGTAAAGGCCACAAAAACTGGATCATCGTTTTTAGGGCATTACAAAAGACTGTGTAATAAAACTGTAACCATGTAGTCAATAAGTTTATCTTAGTACCAATGAATCAGGAGAAAGAAACGCTAATTGTTCCTATTTACTTACGTTACAGCATGGAGGGCAACATCGCTAAAACCATCGTAATGTTCAAAGCCATTCCTCCTATGTAACCCCTTAGCTCCCCCCATCCGGCCCCGGGTCGTTTCTATGTCACAATTTGTTCCGCGTCGAACAGGAAGCAAATCTGTAAACAAACCCAACATATTGTAGCTCTTTAGAATCTCGACTCGATTATAAGTAGGGCTGGGTATTGTACAAAAATGTTCGGTTCCGGTACCGATACCGATACACCTTCACTTCGATAAATCGTTCCTGAACGATATATTTTTCGACACCAGTTTTATAATATCAATTCGAAGAAAAAGAAAATTACACAACATAAAATGTGTACAAATCTTGAGTTTTATTTGGATTTTCCATTTACATGATCTCTTACATAAAAAGAAAATGCATTACCCAATATTCTGATTGCTGGTGTGAGTGACCTTACTTGCCAGCAGGCTTCGCTTTACAGAAAATTTACGTAATGTCTGGACAAACAAGCCCTCGAATGGGATCACACTGACAGCGGTACTGCTGGTAGGCGCGTGGGGCCTGAGCCTCCTGGACAGGCTTGGAAGGCAGGATGAACTGCGAGCTGCTTTGGGTAGGGTTTTCAATTGGATTTTCCCACTTAAAGCGTGCAAAACTGCGCTGCATTCCCACTGATTGCGAAGCAAATATAGCGGGAGCAAATAAAGGATAGAGTAGCTCAGCCCAGCAGCTGGCGTCAAGAGCCGCACCGACGGCGAAGCAAGAGCAGCAAAAGCTGCTGCTTGCAGCGTAGCGTCAGGCAGCCTGGTATAACAGCAAAGAAAGGAAGCAGCAGGCGTGATTTTGCTGCTCCTGCTAGATCCAGTGTGTGAAAGCTTGGCCAGATCTCACTCCGCTCTGACTTTTGCTTTCATTGCAGGGCTGCTGAGGAAGGATGGTAAGCCTGGCTAACGGTCATTTTCTTCTTGCAGTCAAACGCCGACACGCTTTTCTTGCTTTCTTAAATTGTTTCTGTTCCCGTACACGATGTATTGCATTGCGCTGACTATTGGCATCATCAGTCTTAATAAGTGAAGCACGCGACTTTTGACCTGGGGGCATTTTAAAAGGGTTCCACGACGCTGCAACCAGTTCACAACAGATACACATGAACCCTGGCTGTAGGCGGGACCACCTGTGTATTTTTCCTGGATGATGCAATCACGTTAAGTTACAGCCAATCACCAGAACTTGGTACCGAAAGAGGGTATGTTTCTCGATACTCTGTAGAACCGAAGCATTTCAGTCGGTACGCATAAAAGAACCGAAGTTCGCGCCCCAGCCCTAAGTATACAAGTCAATAAAAACTCAGATAACCGATGATCTGTAATCATATTAGAACTCGTTATTTTCACAACTTGTTTTCTTCTTCAGGCATATCGTGGCATATATGGTGTAATGATTGGGCCATTGGTTTAAGCGTGCAGGCACCAATCCGTGCGCGTGATGGGTCAGGTATTCACAATTTAAACATAAAACGTGCGCACACAAAACCTGTCTGATACACTCTAGACCCACTGTCCTCGCACGCTTCGACCCTTTGTCTCCACGCAGCGCTTCGGCCGCTGTCCTCGCTCGGCCGCGCTGTCCTCTGCTTCGGCCGCTGTCACTCCCGCGCTTCGGCCGCTGTCCTCCGCTTCGGCCACGCGCTATTACCTCTCGCTTCGGCCGCTGTCCTCTGCTTCGGCCGCTGTCCCTCCGCGCTTCGGCCGCTGTCCTCCGCAGCTCGGCCAGCTGTCGCCTCACGCTGCGGCCCGCTTGTCCTCTCATTTCGACCCACTAAGCTGGGCCATTTGTCCTCTCTCGGCTAGACCGCTGTCCTCTCATCGACCCACTGTCCTCTCGCTAAGGCCACTTCGTCCTCTGCAGCTCGACCCCGCAAGCTTCGACCCGCTGTCCTCTAAGCTTCGACCCTCTGTCCCTCCACCAGCTGACCGCTGTGTCCTCTCGGCTTCGACCCCCTCTGTCCTTTCGACCCCACTAAGCTCGGCCAGCTGTCCCTGCAGTGGATTTCCATCTCTCGCACGTTAAACTCAGCTGTTTCTCCACTTCGCTGGACTGGGTCTCTTTATGCATTTCACAAATATTGTGTAAATGAATCACCATCAATCGCTTCTTTTCATCTCAAATCAAAGCATTAGTTTATGATATACATCCGGTTTTATGAGAAAAAGTCCCCAACGGTAAAAAGCAGCGGAACCAAAGATGTTCTCAACGCCGAACAAGTGTGGTGAACGACGTTACCTCGATTATACACAAAATATAGCATATTAAACGACATTTTTGTGGGTTTGGACATTTGAAGTGACGCCAGGACAATTTGTGTAAAACTAGACAGGTGTGTAAACATACCTCCACGCCAAACTAAAATATCTTGCAGAGATGCATCCGCAAGCACCTTGGATTTATATTATTTTACCGGCCGATGGTGTTTGGGTTTTACCAATCCGTTTTGTTCTATCTATAAGAAGGTTGGAGCTAAGGGGTTAAATCAGTCACCAACACAGCAGGTTATTTAATTTAGCCCGATCATGTTGCTCACAGCTAAGTTTGCTGTTAATGTTTGCTTTTAGCTGGTTAACCATGTTTCAGTTAACTAGGGCTGTAACAACGACCGATAATCGATAAAATCGGACTTTTAAAGCGCTATAACGCATCTCATCATCGATATTGGGGCCATGATATTGCGCCATCCGCCGCCGGCTATCACTGCCTCTTGACTGAAAGAGGAAGAAAATATGGCAGAGCGAAGCAGCCGCAGTGCCGCTAACTCAGCGACTTCGTGACCCCTCCAGCTTAATTATTTTTCAAAAGCATGACTAGCTTACAATCTTACATTCTTTTTCGGTGTCACTCATGCTTCTTTGGAGACTCTTACTGCGGAAAGCATGTATCGCTTCCTATTTCCACGGGCGCCCCCACCCCCAACTTCCCGCAGGAGTCCCTTCCTCAGTGCTGTGAAGTCAGAGCTAGACTGGGTGGCTGCTGCGCATGCAATCGGGATTGACGGCGCAAATTGATCACAATAATTAAAATAGCCTGCGCTTTGTAAAGTGAAAAAAGTGATAACATGCAACTTTTTTCAAAACAAATGAACATGGCACGGAACCACCATGTTTGTTTGGTTTTAAAGTGGGGAAACGTTAACGTTAGTTTCTCAGGTAGCTCATCTGATGCTTTCCTTACCGTGTTAGTAGGTTACAGACAGTGATAAGGTTGGCTACTTATTTTACTTTTAATTTCATTTGAATTAGCTTAAGCAGCGTTTACATTTACTTTATGCTTTTAAAGTTTAAATCTTCTGGCAAAGATAAAGTAAAGAAGATCCTGCAATTTATGGAAGTAAAGCAGAATAAAATCCAGCAAGATCAGTAATATGTCAATTAATTATCTGCCACATTCCCATGTAAATATCTGTCTTTGGAGGATGTGTTTTTTAGCACCCCTAGTTCTCTCATTTTTATTCCAAATCCAATTTATAATTTGAATCACAGGGCTATTTTTATCTCTATGGTTCAGTATTTTCTCAAGTAGCAACTTTAACTGCTATACTTTCCTGTCTTAAAAGGCAGAACTCTTCTAGTCTAAAAAAACTCATTTTTTGAAATGGGGGGGGCTATTGTTTGAACCCCTTAGGGGCTTTAAAAACAAAAATGTCTTTTTTTGCACTTAATGAAACAAAGTAGCCTATATTTTGTGGATGTACAGCTACATTTCTCATGTAAGTTTGCGTAGTTTTAAAACAAACATTTATTTTTCATATTGCACCAGTACAGTTAATGAGCAACCTGTACTTGTGTGTGCTTGTTTGTTCTTGTCTAAATGTTTTATTTTGAATAAAGAGGTTAATATAAAATATTTTAAGTCCCGATTCATCGATATCTAAAAATAATCGGCCCTGATCTATCGTATTTTTTTAAATAATCGCGGTTGCAGCTCCTACAGTTAATCCGTGGTTTCAATTAACCGTGGTTTCAGTGCTTAATCCTGTTTAACTCCCAGGCACAGCTATGGAATCAGCTTTTAATGTGGCTATCTGTATGTGCTCCCTTTCACCTTCATGGTGGGTCGAGGTTATCTCTCCCCAGACCTCAGCAAAGTTCGCAGCAACTGCCCCAAGGCCATGAAGAGACTGATGGCAGATTGCTTGAAGAAGAAGAGAGAGGAGCGACCTCTCTTCCCTCAGGTGGGCGCCGTTTGGGCCTGGAAGCCATTTTGTGATCTAGCTTCGTTATGGCAGATCAGGAGACGCACTCAGGTCTATACCCCCGTAAACCTGAGCCATGCTAACTATAAGCTTCACCAAGAAAGGAAAGCTTTAGACCTGAGGATTTGAAGGAAAACTCAGGCTTATATTCAGTGAATTGTGCTGAAGCTGCATATGAAGTACAGACAAAGGCTGAAAGTAACATTTAAGTTGGAGAAAATGAATCGGATACTTTGCTCTGTCACAGCCTAATAAAACAAATATTTTGTTAACTAAAGTTTGTAAAAATGTGAAGGTGGATTCATGTTTTTATTATTAAGTTTAAATATTTATATAAATATATAGAATTTCAATTAAAAAAATAAATAAATGTTCAAATGCAAAGATAAATGCTTGTTTTTTATTTTAAATCTGAAGTTTTTTTTAACCATCTTTCGTTAAATTATTTTGACACAATCCTCTCACAGTGGGCGGGTGCTTCCTCTGGTTCTACAAGATCTCTAATCTTCATTTTATCTTCATATTTTGGGTTGATTTTTTATTTAACACATGGTGGTAAAGTGGAAAGCAGTGCAGGCGTCACAGGAGAAGAAATCCCAGCTGGACTGGATGTTTTCTGCATCTGATGGTTCTCCTCATGCATGTCTGGCTTTTTCTCCAGTTTTAGCTGCTAAAATTAGCATTCCAGGTTCATTTGAGATGATTTGGCATGAATGGTTGTATAAATGCATGCTGAACAGTGTATAGTGGTCTAAGATGGGATGACTTTCTATTCTCTCAGATTCTGGCCTCTATTGAGCTGCTGGCTCGTTCATTACCCAAAATCCACCGCAGCGCCTCGGAGCCTTCCCTAAACCGAGCCGGCTTTCAGACGGAAGACTTCAGTCTGTACTCCTGTGCTTCACCTAAAACCCCCATTCAAGCTGGAGGATACGGTGAGCTCCGAGTTTCTCTATTGAACTATTGATTTTAATGTCTAACAGTTAATATTTATCAGGTGAAAATGGAAATGATGTCTGGTGTGCCATGAAACTGCTGGAATAGAGGCAGTATTATGAGACGCAATGCTGTCCCTAATTTAGGATAAGTTTCTAGTTTCAGACACGTATACTCTCCAGTATCCATCTTCTACTTTTTCTACGATGCCTAAATTTATCAACGCCGGAACAGTTGTGACATGCTAACAACATACATATTTGATTTCTCATCAGGTCGGTCAAGATGCTGATTTTTAGGTGATCATATATCACTTATAAGTTCAAAACTTTCACATTTCATACTCTTTGATTTAACTACCATGTCAAAAAGCTGGACTCTGCTCAGAGCCCTGCTGCTGTGGAGCGCTCTATTCAGCGTCTTGTTTAAATTTCAGTTTTCAAACGTGCGCCGCTTTGCTGCATTATTACGCTTGTGGTGTATTTACTGCCTAAATGACTTCAGCAATGGAAAATACTTTCAGCTGCAATCATATTTATTTCATAGATATTTGTATCTCATAATTGTATGCAGAGGTGTCCAAAGTATTCATGTTTATTACTCCAGTATAAATCATACTGTTCAAAAACACTTTTGTAGAAGTTAGAGGATCAACTTCAGCTTTTTACTCCAGTAAAAGTGTAAAAGTAACATTTTTTAAAACTACTTAAAATGTAATAGTAAAAGCAATGCAGTAAAAACTTTTAAGGTCAGAAGCTTTGCTGCTCTACCCTATCAAAAGAAAATTTTTCTATAATTCTGCATGATAACTTTCTTACTTAATTTTCTTTGTTTCATAATTAATGGTAACAGATTCACATTTAACTTGGCATCATCTTGAAAAACTATTTGTTTTGGTATGTGGGGAGCAACAAGTTGGGGCAGCACCGAGTCCAACCACAAATAAATTAATTGTCTGGATAAAACTAATTATTTTAATGTTGTTTTTTTTTAGTATCATCAGTTGCTTAAATGAAGCAAAACTAACAAGTATAAAGTGGATACTTGACACCTCTGGTTGTATGTTGACTTTTAATGATTAACAAAATATGACAGTAGGCATTTTTCTGTCGAAGTTTAAATTAGTACAAAAAGATATTTGCTTTAATAGAAACACGCCGATTTTGAGGGAAAAACATTTTTTTGTTCAATAAATAATTTGTGGTTGGATCCATATTAGTGCCGTTTGTAAAGTTAGACAGTCAACCGTTAGCAGCAGTATTCATGGTTGTTCAGCAAGTTTTAAGAGATAAATAAGGGCCTCATGGTTTCCATTACATTTTTTCGCTGTCACTCACTCATTTATAAAAAAGTTTAAAAAAAAGTTCCAAACTAAATATTTAGATTGTTAAATATTTAGCTAAATTGATTGCTCTGCGATTTGGAGCATATATTTTAAAAGCAATACCATATTTTCCCAGACTATAACATCTCACAGAGCCACTGATATGTACTGAACTACACCGCCAAGCCTGTAGGGGGAGCTCTACAGGCCCTTAGAGTAGGGAGGAAGAGGAATGCTAGCTCCCATTAGCTTGTTGTTTCGCAGCAGTAAGAGCTTCTAATGAGAGACGAAGCTTCTTCAGTTCTTTTATTTTATTTTTCAGCCCTGCAGGGATTATTTCATTGGTTCCAGAACTTTAATGCAGGAAAAAATGTCAAAATGTGTGAATTGGGGATGTTCCTGCTGCTAGCGGGTTCTAAATAAAAATGATCACCTTCTCCTTTGATTATCACATTTGACTTCTGCCCCCTGGTGGTTGAAGCTGCACCTTCACCAAAGCTGCATGGTTCAAAGTACTGGAAGAAAGATTATAGTCCAGAAAATACAGTTTTTGGGCAGATTTATAGACAACTAGGGCTGAAACTAACGCTGATTTTTGCGAATCAATCTGTCGATAAGTTTTTCGATCAATAGTTTAATATCTGAGTTAAAGAATATTTTCACTTGAGGAGTTCTGAATAGAGCATGTTGACAGACAAACATCTTTTTTAGCTTTAAAGCAAAATGTTTATATATTTTTCACAATCTTAGGATAATACCTCTTCTTAGTGGGTCGCTCTGTCAGCTAAAGACATGTTTTACAGTCTCTAAACTCCAGTTAACGATTAATCGATATTAATCGATTACTAAAGCCCCTGTCACACCTCGAAGATTTAGCCAGCATATGCCTGAATACGAAAAATCAGACAAAATGCTGACACATGCTTGATAAGTTATGAGTCAGTTCTGTATAGGTTAAGAGCACACTGAAATACGCTGGCATACGTCAACATTCGGCAAGTACCATTGGTCCTGACATTTGCCAGCATACGTTCATCAGTGGTCCATCAGTTCCAGGTCAGTTATCTGATGGTCGTCATCCGTTCAGTGTCAGTTCCTCATCAGTCGTGGCGTCTAGCTGATCCTAAACTTCTGCGTAACTTATCCAGAACTTCTCTCCAGCGCGTATCAACGTATCTGACGTGTTCCAGATCAGACGAGCGCTGAACGTGTTTCTACCTTCCAGCTACTGTATAATGGCTTATTGGCAGCGTTTTTGGTATAAAAGGGGTTCACAGGAGGAAATTGTCTGTCTCCTCCAGACTTCATCCCATCATAGGGTGAGCCAGAGGGGAGTGATGGATCCTCCCTGCGTTCCGCCCACCACCAACAACCTTCCCTAGCAGACATGATGCTCAGTCTGCTGACACCAAAAAACCTTCTTTTCTTTCTTTTATCTTGTTTTTCTATATTCTCTTTTTTTCTGGCTGGCGGTAATCAGCAGCTAGGTTAATCGCGCGAACAAAGACATCCTTTTATGCAGACCTCGAGTGGCATGGCTTGCCCCCCTCAGGGTGTCAGCAGCATTGTTGATAGGCCCGTGAATGCACAAGTATCATTTTAATGGGCATTAGAAGAACAGCAGCGCTGCATTCTGCAGACAGCGGCTGCATTCTGCAGAGACCAGCAGCGCTGCATTACGAGGGCAGCAGCGCTGCATTACGAACAGCAGCGCTGCATTACGAACAGCTTGGCTGCATTCTGAGGCAGCAGCTGCATTCACGAGCAGCAGCTGCATTCGCGAACAGCAGCTGCCATGCTATGCAGGAGTTAAGGCTGTGCGTTGGACACAAGTTCTGGACTTTCGTTATGAATACTCTATGTATATGCCCAGAATAGAATGGGATGGGGCGATTTATGAAAACCCTCCGAACGTTAGGTTCGACTGTCTCGGTTAGGTTTTCGTGTGTTCGTTCGGTTCATGTGCTGCTCCTTTTTCTCATAAGTGAAGCAAGCGTTTACACTCAGAGCAGAAGGTGGCGGTACTACTGCGACCAAAACCAACCACCAGTAGTAAACAAGAAGAAGAAGAAGAAGCGTGGCGGCAGTGTAGCAGAAAAAATCAGTTGTTGTGGGAAAATTGTGTGGGTATGGCGAGTGGGAAAGAACAGGAGTTGGAAGGCAGCGCCAGCAGCACTTTATAGGTCTGCTGTATGGGACCACTTTTGCATTTAGAGTGACCTCACGATGAGCGGCGGGAAAAGAAAGTGGTGGATAAAAATTGCAACAGTGTGCAAAGCATTGTGCAACACGTTTTTGTTTATGCTAACAACAACATGACCAACATGTCATGCTAACCCGTAATCCCACATACTCCATCGGCGCTCCGCCCCGCTCTGCGCTCCTGACCGGCTGCTCAAAGCAAAAGCCTACAGCCTCCACTGTGGCTCCCGATCAGCTCAAATACAGATGACAGCCAGATGAAGGTCTTGGGGGCATGCGCCGGATGATTAAATTCAAAGCGGCAAAACATGCAGAAATGATCCAGGGTTTTCCACGGCGGATCGCATTTAAAACAAAATTACAATCCATTATTTTTGGGGATTTTTCATTCATTTCATAAATTTTTATGGGATTTCGGTGTAACAGTACATGTAGCGAAATCAGACCGAAAACCGTGACCAGAAACGTGTGAATCGAACCGAACCGTGGATTTTGTGAACGTTCCACCCCTAAAGTAAGTTCAGCGTATGCCAGCGTTTTTAGGAGATTCTGGGACGTCAGGCAGACGCTAGATAAATCATCAAGCTGAGACAGTAAGGTGAGCCTAAATTAGTTGATGATTTTTTTCAATAATCAATTAATCCAACTAGTTTCAGCCCTAAAGACAGTATAAGTAATTTTACCCCTCCTTATACAAAAAAAGGCACTGTTTATCTCAATAAACAAACAATAAAAAAAAAGAAAGTGTGAAATTGAAAACACTCAGAAACAGGCTGCAGGTTTTTATCAATTATCTGCGTCCTTCAGGCCAACAGGAAACACATGAATGGTGAAACGGTGTGATGGAAGCTCACCAGAGGGAAACAAGTGAAAATCCTACAGATTTTCCTTTTGGTCCCTGCATGAACCCAAAGATTCTCCTCTAAGTCAACCTGCAGCTCTATTTGCTACCTGGTACTGATCGATGCAAGCAGATCTCTAAAGGGTCATTACTGGGCTTAGAATGAGACTTACTAATTTAAATTAGGATGTTTTTATCGGCATTCATTAGATGTGTGTGTTGATTCGTATGATGGATGCACACGGAGATGAATCGCTGCGCTGAATCCTTCCAGCTTTAACACTGCTGCTTTTTTCTGTCTTCCCAGGGGAGTTTTCTGCTTTTAAATAATAACCGCCAGCACAGCAGTCCATCTCTCATCACCCCTCCGTTTTCTTTTGGTCCCTGGGATGGATTCATCGATTCCTGAGAAATAAAAGAAAGAAAAAAAAAAAGAGCGTCTCACAGTGCCGGGCCGCCCCGAAGGAGATGCCTTCACTTTAGTCCCTGTCACAACAGAGAGGAAGGAAAAACACAGGATGAAGGAAAAAAAAGCAAAGATATGTGAAGCAAAGTGCGTTTGGAGGAAACCTGTGAATATTTGAGGCGAAGCTAATGGCTCTGGCTGCTGAACTGCATTTTGATGAACAGCAGATCCTCGCCAGGCGAAGGATGCCTAACGTTTCCACTCCTTACCCTTTCATCATTTCACTAGTTGTTTCCTAAAACGCAGACCGTCTGAAGAGCCGTCTGAGAGGAAAAGGTTTCCTCCAAGTTGTGCTGCAGGCTGCATCCTGTTTCTTTCAGATTTTGTGATCTTAGTTCTTAAAAGAAAACAAATCCTCACATGCTCTCACCTTTTGACCTGAAAAGCTAACCCGGTGATAAAGAACAGTTGATTATGTCTACAGGATTTTTAATTTCACAGTTTTAGGCTCCTAGAAAGGTGGGTTTTTCCAAGCATTCGATGCTCTGCCCTGTTTCTCAGCAACTTGTTGCTTTTTTGTTTGTTCTTTTATTTATAGCCTTTGGGATATTCTCTCCACATTTCCCTCAAACAATCTGGAGTCCACCAAACATTTAGCCTTTTAAAAAACGACTTTTTAAACTTTAAGAACCAACAAAACGCCACATTTCTAAACCAGCTTTGAGCTTCTTAGCTGCTAATCTTCCACTGGTTGATGATCCGTTGCTGTATTGGCTGTAGATCCACCAACTGACTCCAGATTGATGAAAAACTGGAATGCAGGTCTTTAAGTCTTCACGGTTTGCTTTTTCCCAGAGCAGGGTGGGCTTGGAGTGGACGGGTGAAGGTTTGGAAGCGAAGGCCGTGTACAGCTGTCGTGTCTTTGGGCTTCCAGGTCGTTCCTAATCCTTTTTTTTGTTCTTTCCTTTCTGCTCTGGGTTCAAATGTTGGCCCAACATGTTGAGAAGTTCTGTTAATTCTGAAGAAACTTTGAGTCTCTTCTCTTTTTTTTCCAACTAATGCTACATCTTTCATTCATTGTGTGAAAATTTGAAGGTGTTTATTTATGAAGGGGTTCCTTGAAGTTGGTATCACATTTGTTTGCCTTCTACTGTACAGGCAGGCCTGCAGATTCTGACATATTTATAAGATTTTTCTTTTTTTCTTTTATTGAGGTCCAAATATTTTGGTTTAGAATAGCAGTCTTTGTTTTGATGCTTGTTTTAGTCTTTGTGACCTTTGCTTGTTGTTTCTAGAGAATCTGCCTTCCCCTTTTTCCAGGAACAATGACTCTATTGAAGTGCCACTTAGAGAGTGGTCCCCAGGAGCTGGACTGTGAAGATGATGTTGAACAGGCTCACAGATGCCGTTTAACAAGTGGAGTCCATCACAGCACAAAAAGCTTTCAGCCTTCATGTCGGCCTGTTATTTGCACTTTGTTTTTCCTTATTTTGCTTTTCATCCTGTTTTCCTGTCAAATCTTTTCTCCCGTGAAGTGAATATGGTCGCTAAATAAAGCCGCCATACGACTGTGAAACATCTGTAAGATTATTGCTGTGTCCTAACAGCTGCTCAGTGCCGTTATGTTCAGCTTCAAATTACCAAACAGAATCCGAACTCCAGATCTAAAGCTGGCAGCTCAAGGAAAAAGGCTAAAAGCATCAGGTTCAGCTTAGTGAAGCATTATGTCTTTAATGTGAAGGAAAATATGGCGGACTGTTCTCTACTGAGGCTTTGTCTAATACAGGGGTCGGCAACCCTGGAGCCGCAAAAAAAAAGTTTTCTATAAGCCTTGTATGGCGACACAGGCTTTAAAGCCTGGGTTATGCTCAGAAACCAGGTCGTCTGTCACCCCCCACCCCCTTCCCCAGACAACTGTAGGGGACCGCAGTGCAGAGCGGATGGAGAACTGACCAATCAGAGGCCTCCTGTCTGCTGCAATATGCGGTATTTCCTACACCGGTGCCTGGTACACCTCAGACTCTATCCCAGATACCGTGCAGGACCCTAGTGTGTAGCTCTTTGTGACGGTGTGTTGGTTTGCGCCCGAAGCTAAAACACGCGGCGCCACGGCCAGTCTTTGGGGAACACTCACGGGTGAGCTGTGCGTCGTCCGTCGTTGGATGAGGGGCTGTAGACGTCCGGGAAACGCTCGTCAAACCGACACTGCGGACACCCACAATCCCAGCTAGTTTGTTGTGTTGTGGCGTGGAAAAACATAGCGCAGACCACGCTTTAAAATTGGGCATAAATTAAAAATATGTGCGTCATACCTGCGACACGCTAACTGCGACGCACTGCTGCGGGAGGATAACCAGCCCTTTAGCTTATTAGCCAACTATTAAAAGGACTACGTGGGTTTAAATATATAACAAACATTGATGACTAAATGTTTATCCTGGAGCAGATGTTACATCCTGCAAATCTGCTGATGTTTGCTGCTTTAAGTTTAAACTCCATTACAATATTAATTTATTTGGATTTTTTGCATTAATGAAATCATAGAAAGTTATATTCATTTTTATTTAGAGGATTTTGGGGGAAAAAATGGCAGAAAGTTCCCATCCCTGCATCAGAGCGCTACCTGTTGGATCTATGGACGGTTTTCCATCTTAGCAACCAAACTAGCAGCAGTAGTGGAGTATAGAGATGCAATCCACTTGTTAAATCTATCTTTGCTCTCCTCTAATTTATCCAGAAGTTCTGGAATCGCACTTTTTCTCTCCCTCCCAGCTTGATGGTGGGCTGCAGATGTAGCCTTCCCTGGAAATGCCTTTCCTAATGACTCTTTTATTATTTGACAGCTTCTCATTCAAAGCAAACATGCAGGCAATCCTTCCTCATTGGTAATGAAAGCAAATGATTCGCTGCCTTCTGCTCTGAATCCTCTGTTCTCATCAGCCATCTTCCTTTCTTCCCCTTTGGGATCCGTGGTCTGAGACGCACCCACCGCTTTGTCTACATCAGCCACCTGCCTGGCGCCGCGCTGAAACCTGCTGCAGGATATGATGCTAATCTTTTTGACAGAGATGTTTACCTTTATTGTTTAAATTTAGTTATTATACAAATATTTAAAGCATTGAAAAGCATGCGTAATTTTAGTTTGACCTCCTGCACACCATGTTGAAATGAATTTTCCATTTTTATACATTTTTGCGGTTTTGGAGCCGCTGGTTGCCGACCCCTGGTCTAAGTTGACTGAAAGTATTGCAGTTTAGGGAGCTTTAAGAGAGGTTTTCTTTTAAGGGAAAGTAATAATTTAAAGTCAGAACCCCATCATCGTAGAAGGTTAAACGGGTCAAATATGACATCATGGATCCTTTCATTGTAAAGAGCGTTTGGAGCTGCGCACCTCCACAACAGACATGAACCTGTATATATATACCTGTTTCATGAAGGACTGCAAAGCTTTGCCATCTGATGAAAAAAAAACACCCTTCTGACTGAACATGAGGATTAGATTTATTGCTGCAGGATGGGAGTCATCTCTACTAGCCTTTGGTTGATCTTTGTCTCACACCAATAATATTCTCTGTGAAAACGTCTGGAAGCCAAAGGAAGGACCGACCATGGCGGCTGGTCAGTTTCTCTGTCTAATCCAAGATGTCAGATCATCTTTACGATTATTTTAAATGAATTTTTTCCTGAGAATTAATTGCAACACAATCACACAAAAAACAGTCCGACTCTGATATTCCTAATTTAGAGGAACGGATTTCAGAGTCTGCTTATTTCTGTCAACATAAAATCGGAGTAGAAGCTTCTTCCTGCTAAATGCTGACCGGCTTTTAGTGGATTTAATTTCTGCTTCTGTCACATCCAGCTTTTATTAGAAAAGCAGGGCAGGGTGCCTTTAAGCTGCTGCAAGTCATTCAGCACGTCCTCCAGACTTCCTCAGAGCATAAATTACAGGATTGAAGCTGGAGAACACAGTCTGCCATTGTCTGAGTGAAGGATAACTTCCATCTTTAAAGAGGATCCTAACATGATGATATGGACTTTAAAGGAGAAGTCCGCTCAGAATTCAAACCTCTGAAAGTACTTTAAACATGAAAGTAGGATACTGGGAAGCCATAGTAAAGACACTGCCTGGTTTTGTGAACAATGTGAGACCTTTGAGTTATGGCTGGTAGTCCAGTTAGTGCAATATCTGGTGTTTAGCCATTAAGAAGCGGTGGGAATGGCCTTCGCTTACGCGCAGTACTTTGCTGGTGCCCATACTCGCCAAGGTGAAATTGCTATATTTGGGCATAAGACTCAATGATGTAGGAAAACCGTTTTATTTTATTTTTTACTAGATTAATACAAATTCCCTACGACTAGAAATCCTGCAAACACATGGTTTTGATATGAGAGGATTCCCAGCTTCACAAAACTCCAGCCTGAACCACTAAAAAGTTTTTTTCTTTTACACTTTGAGCAACTAATTTCTGATCCGTTGAAGTGAACAGTCATCTCCCAGAGGTGCCACGATGTTTCTCATTCTCTACACTTAAAAAAAATACATCTTTTCTGCGGATCTAAGGGATTTATCATGAAGTTCAGCTCTGTCACTGGGAGACCCACTCTATTCCACCCACATTCTGGCCATGCCTTAAACTTTATCCATATCCATCACCTTGCACCTTTATTTTTAAGTGCGACCTTTACAGCATTTATTTTTTTTTTTTTTTACCTGTAAATAATTGTAAAAAGAATTTACTGTCCGTTTGCTAGGAGGCATGGAGAATTTAAATGTAACACTTTTCTTGATGCTCAAAAATATGGAGAAAACACTTTGGGAATAACAAGCGCAAAAAAATAATTTAAAGCGCGAAATATACTGAGAAGGCTTTATGTGGGTTGCAACAGACTCTCATAGAAAAACTTGGTATATTAAAGAGATTCGCAAGCACTTTTAAACTTGCACAATGTCTTTTTTTTGAACTCTTAGTCAAACTGTTATGAGAATGGAGATAAAACTGTTCAATCACTTGCATAGGGAAGTTGTTTTTAATATCAAAATTAACTTCTAATATAGTAACACTACTGGGCCATGTTGCATCCAAGGGTTAAAAATTTAACAGAAACACAATACTAAAATCAATTTGTTTTGTTATCTTGCAGGCCCGGATTAGTTCCTACATCCAGCTGAACACCTAAATTCGGCCCATAATATATTAACGGTCATCTGTCAATCAATTTTTTTCTTTCATAGCATCTTGATTCATATGTTGCAGCTAATATATATGCAGCGGTTGGAAATCAGAATCCTTTCCTTTCCCATTCCGTTTCGTCCCAGTGTTCACAGGGATGGGCGTCTGTGTCTTCAGCAGCAGGCGTAGAGCTAACAGAACTGGCAGCGTTGGGAGGCAAGGGCTCAAACATATGCGGCTGGAAGCCTTCTACGCAAACCAAGCTTCTGCCTTGTCTCGCTTCCACAACATCTCGTCCCGCTTTCCTCCTCTAAATAAAAATGGATAGCCGGAGGGAGACTCATCCACGACCTCTGACACTATTTCTCCTCCTCTTGCATGTTTCCCTCTGTCCATAGCGTTCCTTGGCAAGCGTTGTTTTCCTAAGTCACCAATTTAGGGCTACTTGGTCCCAATCAGTGGTATCAAAAGTTCACACATTTGTTACTTAAGTAGAAATATAGATACTGCAGTTTAAAACACTCTGGTAAAAGTTGAAGTATCAACTTGACCTCTTTACTCAAGTAAATATGAAAAGTATGTGCTCCAAAACTACCTAAAGTATAAAGTAGCGTTTAAAAACAGCAAAGACGCCACTATATATGAAATGAAAGCTCAATTTTACGACTCTTGCTAAAAAATTCTCCCTCAGCTCCTTTTTTGAATGATTATTTGTAGATATAGTTTAATTTAAACACCTGGTTTCATGAAAAAGTCAACATTGGTTATAAATCTAGATTAACTTTCCCTGGACCCAGGGAATTGTATTGAATGGATCCAAATGACCAACACAGCAAGGGGAAATTTGGTATGAT
>JAGKQL010000030.1:18973552-19000626 GCA_018398635.1 Cyprinodon brontotheroides | reverse complement strand
TGATTTTCAAAGTTGTCCTTCATAGGATGCCCTATAAAGGGTTTTAAAGGGAGAAGTTAGGTTTTACACTTTAAGCCCATTTTCTGTAGTGTCCAGGATGAAATCGAATGATCGATACCAAAAGTTTGACAATTGCTCCTGTCTCTGCTTTTTGGCTCCATTTAGAATCCCCCCTGGCTGCTTCCAGGGAATGAGCTTCCGCATGGTGCATGTCCGATAATGTCCTTAAAAACAACCTTAAGCGTTCTTTTTTTTAAAGTACTGCGGCGTCGAAGAATCAAGAATCCACAGCTTTTGTATTCCATTTTTCAAAATTTTTTTAAAGTGTTTAACAGAGCGTTTAAAGCACCTCGGCGTGGGGTACACAGAGTGGCGAAGAAAAGACTACAACTGTGTAAACAAGAGCCCCATTTCACGTTTCAGGTGGCAGCGAGGAATATTGACTATTCAACAAGAACTCAATGGGATTTTAAAATGCTAAAATAAGCACAGGAGCGTTTTCTTCACGAAGACTTTTCTTAGCACGTCATTGAACATGGCGCTGACGACCCGATTGAGTAGCATATTTTAAAAAACGTTTAAGGTTGTTTAAGGACATTGCTCAGGACATGCTCTATGAGCCATTCACAAACTTTGCTCGAAAAGTAATTCTAAATGAGCCAAGCGAGACAGGAGCAGTGTCAGAAGCACGGTGATCGTCGACCGATTTCATCCTGAACAGAAAGTGTAGCTTCGAACTTCTCCCTTTATATAGTGTCATTTTGTTCCCGCAATCCACACCAGTATGTGCTGGTAATGCACTTTCAAATTGCTTGCCAACCACAATGAAATTTCACAGAAGAAACAAAAACAAACAAACAAAAAGGGTTTAAATTATAATCAATAAGATAGTAGGATGGACATTCTATTAGAAATATTTCATACATTATTCAGAATAAAAAATCTGGGTTTGATAGCTGTATTTGTGTGTGGGTTCCAGCACAGATTGGAGCAGAAGGAAACCAGAGGGCAGACAAAATGGCAAAGAGGGCAAATCAAAATCCTGTTTGTTTTACAGTTAAAACCAGTAAAGAGGAGGGAAAGAGTATTATTAAAGAAAGACTGATGGAAAAATGGCAACAACAAAAAAAAGGTGGGATGAGGAAAAAACAGGAAGATGGTTTTAAAAATCAGAAGAAGAAGTGATAACAAGTTTAAGATTTGCGCAAATTAAACTTAATTAAACTCTCACAACACATCAAAACCAAACTACTGGCAAATGTGATTACTGTGGAAAATATGAAACAATAGAACATGTTATACTGGAATGTCATAAATATGAAAGAGAGAGAAGATATATGAGGAGAGAGTTTAATGTACTAGGGAAAAGAATAATTTAGTAGATATTTTGAGGAAGAATTTGGGGAGCAAACGTATACAAATAATTATTCGATTTGTAAAGAAAACTAAATTATCTCATATGCATATAAATAAAAAACTTTTTTCCTTAGAATTTATAAAATGTTTATTAGTAGAGAGTTCACCACACTCCATACCAGTAAGTGGCGGTAATGCTACTAAATGTCAATAAACGCAAGAAGAAGAAGAAGAAAAAAAGAAAAACAAAGGTTGCAATGCTGTGATTGGACGCTGGCTGCTTGACAGGACTAAAGGGGAGTTCAATAAGGCCGAAAGCAGAAGCAGCAGTGATTGAATGCTGGGCTGATAGAGCGCTGCGGTCAATCATCTGAACGGATCAATTGATCCGTTTGTCTGCGCGGTTTCTTCCCGCTGATCATCCCCGGTCCTGGAGCCGCTAAGACAGGGAGCATCAGTCCTGCCCTGCAGACCATCATGGAGAAATGTAGCGGCGGAGCAGCATGAGAGCTGAAGCTGCATCTCTGCTCTAAGAGCTCATCTGTTTGAGAGGAAGTCCCCCTTTGATCTGCATCAGGTGAGCACATTATGAATCACCTGCAGGGAAAATGGATTAAATGTGTGACTTAGTGTTTTAGACGGTGCTGATCAGAACTAATAATGGGAATAAAGACAGGGGCGCCGCCAGGAATTTGGGGCCCCATGAAAGACATTGATATTGGGCCCCACCACAAAAACAAAGTATGTACGCTTTTAAACGGCTACAGTATAAAGATGCATTGATTTAATTTATTATCACTATTTAAAGTGATGTGTGCGTTTTAAACCCTAGTAAAAGCAAACTGCTGGTGACAGATGAGACTTCAACAGGGGTCCACCACAGGCCTAGAGGGGTCCACAGAGGTGCCGCATGGGGGTCCGCGAAGTTTTTGGTTGATTAGACTTTTTTGCACTCTTACAATTTTTTCCACTAATTGAAATGTCTTTTAAATCCACATGAACATGAATTAAACTGTAGTAAACAGATTAAATGGAGGCAGAGAAGATGTCTTTCAGTCATCAATGCTCACATTCAGAAGACACACAGGAGCTCTTTTCAAGCTGGGCACCGTTTCATTCACAACACCTGTACACCATCAACCAGGAATCAGAAATGCTTTAATAATCCCAGGGAGGGATTACTTTAGTTGCATTACTTCCATCTGTAATAGAGTGAATATATGGGACCAGAGTGATAGAACACTATTTCATACAGTATATATAATTAAGGGGTCCCAGCTCCATCTCCACCATCACTTTGGCCTGGAAAAAACGTGAAGACACCCCTGCGAGAGGTATCTTACTTGGGGCTTTAATGCAGCACTAAAATAGTGGTATCAGTATGGAGCCAAGAGTTTCTTCAACTATTGTCACCCATTTCCGAGGTAGGCAATAATAAAGTTCTACTGAGATTCACTTTGTATTAGTATTTTTCCTGCTTCACAAAGGGAAGGCAGCAACTCGACAAAGCCATGATGGCAATTATTTTACATCCAAGTAGGATGCAGTTCTTCAGCAGATGGTTTCACTATGGAGGCCAATACTGCACAGCCAGGTATCAGGGCCAAAAATGGCATCAGCGCAACACTAGGTTTGGTTTTGCTGTTTACTCATTAAAAATGAGGAGAACTACTAAAAAAAAAAAAAAATATTTCACTGCTGGATTTTCTTTTTATATTTTATAAATATAGTGGGACTAATCTTCTTGTTTTGTCATCTCAAAAAGGAATGAAAGATTTTTTTCAAGCACTAAACTCACTTAGCTGATTGGCTCCTTCCTGTGTTTAAAAGGCCAAAAGTAAATAACCCAGTCCTTCTTTTTCACTGTAGACAAACCATGATCTGCTTCTCTGTTTCTCCAATTTTTCATTTTGGATGAAATAATAGCTGCATGAATCATGACCTGGAGACAAGATAGAGGAGAGCAGGAGGCGGGGTTACCAATCTACTAAGCTCTGGAGAGCGGAGTTCACTGCTTTTAGATATGTTGTCTCCAAAGTCTCCAGTAGCAGAAAAAAGTCTCTAGATTTGGTGCTAGGTGCTTTTTAGAAATCAAAAGTGCTAGAGGAGTCTGAAAAAGTGGCTAAATATAGCGACTAAAAGCGCTAAGTTAGCAACTCTGCTCTTTTGCATGGTTTTGTTTTCAAATGGTTTGCACCGCTTGTCAGTTTGGACTGATGATCCAATATGAGGTGGACACTGAAGGGGGGATTGAGACATGTTTTTTTTTTTTTTATCAGATTTTAAAATCCAAAAACATAATGTGCACAAATAAGGAATAGCTATATTAACCATACACATACCATTCTTATTGGTATTGTTAGGCTTTAGTCCCTCAGCTGCGTTAAAGGTCATATTATGTATTCAAATTATTTAAAAGTTCTTTTAAATCTGAAATGATTCCATCCTGTTCAATAAATGATCAGTGTTTCTAATTCAGAGTAATTTTCATGTGAATGTGTATTAGCTTTACTGGAGGCATCCATGTTTGTCAAAGAACACTACTGCCACCACACTGGTTGAGTGGCGTCCGCGGTGAGCGAATGAAGCTGTTGATCAAGTCCCAGTGCTGTATCACAATTGTCATCTTGAAAACATTCTTCTTCCAAATGTTGGCGGCTACATAATACGGGTTTTTCCACTGGCCAGAAGTTGATGGCAAATCCTCCCTCTTCAAGTTGGCGATCCAACACGACCAACCCCGTTCGTGGAGGATTAGGAATCAGAAAAGGTGGAATAACTCTTTTTCACTTTTTACCCGATGTATTCCAGCATCCAGCTGCCATGCTGGTAAGGCATTGTCAGTTTCACTATAGCTCTGGTGTTGAATTTCAATGGTGAAGTCCTCTGGAAATCTTCAATAATTGTTGTTGATTGCAGATGTGTCTAGTAGTTCCCATTGATTTAGCTTGGAAAGCGGGGAGAATGGCGCTAGGCTTACCGCACCGTGGCGTCACTGCTGGAAGATGGCAGGTGTTGCTATCCATGGGCGTGAAATGGCGGCTCGGTGATGTGATAAAAAAAAAAATGTTCTTTTAGGCTACTGATTAATGCTAGGAGATTCATTTAAATCACAGCGAACATGTTAGTAGTTTTACGTGGGGTATAAATACTGATCCATCGATCATTCCTTGCTGAAAAAACTTTTCCTTTTAGAGATTCCTGCTTTCAGTAATAAAAATAAACTAGTGAACAAAAATTGCTCAAAGGTAAAGTCAGAAGAAAATGGCATTTACAGTGTTTTACTGTAATAAACTTTTACCAACTTGTTTTAAACAGTATCATTTTACCTCAGTTAGTGAAGTACCATGATTGCTACTGAATATATTCCCATGCCCTGATATGGTTTGATTGAGAAGCTGGATAAATGGGGCAGAATAAACAATCGGACTAATGACACCAACAGACCCATTCTATTTCACTAAGTGCAGAATCCCTGCATGATGTTTCCTTCTTCTCTAAACATCTTTTCCTTTTCTATCACTCACAGTGTCATGAATGAGCCTCGACAAAAGCTTCTACCTACATAGAGGTCAGTTTACCTCTCAAAACTGACTTCGGCTCGGAAGATGCTGGGAATATTTCGTGGGCGGAGAAAGTTCCTGGCAGCCTCTCTTGCCTTGCTTTTCATTCCCTCATTCACATGGCTTTACCTATCAATTGGACACTTTCAAGGTAAGAATTATGGCTGTATAGGTGGGATCACTGTTTTCTACTTTTTCTTGGGTTTAAATTCTCAAACACACTCTCCACAGTTAATTTCTGTATCTGGTTAATGTGAATTCTGCAGCTTCCTATGCCTAAGCATACATTTTCATTAAATGCCAGGGAATAGAATTACTTTGTCTTGAGACACGGCTCCCATGGATCCTTAAAAATGCCTAAAAGGCATTTAATTCTTCGATATAAAACTAAGGCCTAAATTGGTATTACTGAGCCTGGTTCTGCTGGAGGTTTCTTCCTGTTCAAAGGGAGTTTTTTCTTCTCCACTGTCAAGCTACAAAAGCATGCTTAGTGTGAGGATTGCTGAAGAGTCAATGAGTGATGCAATCAGCTGGTTTTCATAGATAGAAAACTTTGAACTGTAAAGTGACCTGAGATGACACGTGTTGTAAATTGGTGCTATAGAAATAAACTGAATTGAAATAAGATTTTATTTTTATAAATTATATCAAACATTAAAATAAATTACAATTCTTTTACGTTTACGTTTACTGTATCCATTACTGGTTCCATCCCGATAGCAGAACCAATAAAAAACCATGTTGCAGAAGGACCTTGGGGTGATCCAACACCAGCTTTTTACCTGGACAGCATGGGGAGGGGGAAATTCAGCAAAAATTGGCAATCCAGCCTAGAGTTTTCTTAGTGGCTAAAACCAGGGCCTGGGAATCAAGGCAGTGGAGTCACACTTGTAAAGCGCAGTGGAACCTCCAGAAATGTTTCATAGGGGGGCCAGATGGGGCCACTGAAACTAAAAGCCATTTACGTCTGGCTGTGCATAATGGGATGAAAGGCTAAACTGATGCACCCCCTGGTGGCACACGGGTGAAGCGTTAAAATCAGGTGACTAGGAGAAGCAGCAGGTTGTTCCCCGTACTGTCCCACCTTTGTCTCTACAACGCCTACACAGCCATGTGCGCTGACAATGAAAGCACAGCTATTTTAGACGAGTAGGAAACAAAACAAAGTTCCTAAATTCAGCTCAGTAGTTGTTAAAAAAAGATCTGTTATTTAATCGTTTTTAACTTTCTTCCAATATGGAATTTCTTTTAAAATTTCAAACATCTACTGGGACAGAAAGTAATGTTAAAATAAACATTTGGGTAAATTTGTAGCAACCAGGATTTTCTTTAGTGCATTGTGAAGTTGGTACTAACTTTTTTATTTCAAGTGCCATTAAAAAGACTTTTGGATTTAACTTGCCAGTAACTTGCCCATGGTGTAGGAACCCTGTTACAATTAGGGTCCCTACCTGTTGCCCTATGAGCATTAGGCTTTGCACATGTAGCCTGCATATAACAGACTTCCAGTGTCAGAGGTCAGCAGCTCTACCCAGATGAATACAGCATTAACACAGTCCTGCTTTCCACTCCAGAGGTGCTGGACAGTTTGCCATAATGGGTTTAAAGCTGCGCGATACCCTCTCAGCACAGCCTCACCAAATTCCTGCCCTCAGGCCACACAGGCAGCTGTTTGGCGCGCCATCTGCTGGACAGGGAGCAAAACCGCAGAATAAAAAAAAAGAATGAAATGTATGTATTATGAAACAATGGATTCCTTTGCTTTGAGGAAGTCCAGAATACTTAGTCCAAAAAAGTAAAAAAAAAAAAAACAATCCACTGGACTTTGTTTCTGAGTTTGAATACGTTGCTCTTCCATCCAGGAAGCTTTTTCAATCAAAATGTCAGAAATAGCGTTGAGTTCCAGGTTTTATCCAGCAGCCCAAAAAAGCTGTGTTTCTGTTTAGAAAACATGCAAATAGAAATAGATGAACGGGTCCACCCCATTGGAATGGGTGTGCTGGCTTCTTTGTTAGCCTGCAATGCTCCCATACCTGTCCATGTGTCTGAAAGGGGGTCATTAAAGGAAATTGTTGGCCTGGGCTGAAGAGGAGAGGTCTTGTTCCCCTGTAAAGGGGTTGGGGTTGCGATGATAGCGGGAAGGAATCAACTCTATCGCTGAATTGTGTAGGTTTTTGAAAGCTGAAATCTGAGTCCAACCCGGTTTAAGGTTGGTTTTCTTTCTTGCTTAACATAAATGGCTTCCTTCACGCCCTCTCAAACCACATGTCTTCTTTGTCCAAAATGTGAACATTCTGGTCCTCCAAAGCAATAGGTGTAGATGTACCACAGAGTCTTGTCCAGGAGGGAGGTGCTCTCTTCTGTGTTGGGCCATGCGTCTGTGGAGAGGTAGTTTGGTTTCTCCACTATAAAGATCAGAGCATTCCTCACTGCACTGAACTGCAGACACCACTCTGCTATATTTGAATAGTTATGTTTAAAACGACATTGGGAATAATAGGGATGTTTGGGTGATTTAAATATTCTCCTAGTGGAAAGTTTTTAGTCTTTAAAAATCACAATCTTTTCCAACTTGGTCAAAACCTAAAGTGAAGGGTCTAAAACTTATTTTCCTTGAGGAGAGATCTTAGTGTTTCCTTTATGGTTTAAAATTGCTCTGACTGCACATTGTGGTGCGATGTCACCAACAGTGAACAAAATGAAATTTCTTGACCATGACCTTCCTATTTTAGTTTTACTTTTGATTGCAAACATTTTGGTTCTGGTAATATTCTCAAGGTACTTCCCTTTCCAGTCTATATTTATAGAATGTTGGCTTTCAAAAGGGTTTTCTTATCCTTTATATTTGAGTTTTACATTTCATTGCACAGCTTTTGATTTGCACAAATTTCCTTTGCACACAATTTAAATTGTTGGTTATTTTAATATTGCCTCAAACATATGTATTCTTTCAGGTTATTGCCTTTAAAAAGTTTTTTTTTGTGTGGACATTTAAGCAATTCTTGGTGTAAATTATTGATCCAACTTGGATGAGAAAAATCTAAATGTCTAAAGATTTTCTACAAATCTTATTAAAACTAAACAATTTCATTTTCAAATATGTTCAGCTGGATGTAATTATTAATGCTGGAAAGGAAAAGATTTGAAGAAAACTTTTGAATATGTCTGTAAAATCCTCTAGATTTTAATGATCCCATTTTCTAACAAAGACGCCTTAAAACCGCAGTATTAACTGTTTATAAAAATGAATAGAAAACCGTTTGACTGCATGATGTGTTGTACATCTGTGCAAGGATGGTGGAAATTGCTCTTGAAGAGAAGGCTTGCTTTTTATTCTAGTATAGATGTTTATTTATTCCAATAAAACCTTTGCCATTCCCCTTTTTTCCTAAAACTCTCAATGCTGCTGAACTGTATTCCTGTGTGTTTCTGACCTGTAAAATAAATGCATCTTTCTTCTACTCCGACAGTGAAGCCCCTCCCCCTATCTTCACTGGAAGCCCAGCCATCTTCTCCACTGGGCGACAGTAATGCGCGGGTAGCCTTGGAGCTGAGGATCCGTGCGGTGGAAGAGGAGAACAGGGCGCTGCGCCAGGAGCTCAGTCGTCCACCCAGGAACTCCTCTGCCTCCCATTCAAATGGCACCGGCCGAGGAAAGCAAAGCCGAGCTCTTTCAGAACAAGGCGCCTTTAACAATGAGGGACAGAAAAATGCAGCTGTTGGAAACGGCTCTAATTGCTCACAACAGCAACTGGTGGATAAATGTGAGGTAAGAAGAGCTTCAGGTTTGCCTTACCCCCTAAATCTAACCTTGTTTATACACACTATACCTTTAATGGCTTAAAGTAAAGCAGGAAGGATTAAAAATAAACTAAAGCTGACTCTTTAATGAAGCCCTCACCAAGCCTCAAAGGTGGTGGAATCAGAGTAAAGGATGTTTATAACTCAGTAGATATCAGTGACTTTTAATTATTCCAGTCTGAGCTGGGAATGACGTCACACCCAAGATAACAGCTTTTTAAAGTTGATTTATTTTATTTGTTTAAAGAAAACAACATTACAGAACCTGAGCAGTTGACAACTGAAAAAAATGAATTAAAGAAAGGAGCAGAAAGAAGCTAACGTAAATTATCTGCCCAATTTACGTTAACTAAATTATCTGCCCAAATTCCCAAAAATTTTTTACCTATTTAACTCAGATAATTATGAAAATATAAAAAAAATACACCATGTTCACCAACACACAACGAGCAACAACAAAAATAAATAAAACCAACTATACATGGGCCTATCCACCGCCATATCGACTCATCTAAATGACCTTCAAGTTTTTAATTAAAGGTACGGTCAGCAAGAAACAATCAATATTACAATAACATGGATGCCTCCAGTAAAGCACATTCAAATGAAAATGACTCTTAATTAAAAACACTGATCATTTATTGAACAGGATGGAATAATTTAATGCTAAAGGACTTTCAGAAGTTTGAATTCTGAATATGAGCAAACTTTTCCTTTAGACTCAGAATAAGTTTGAGCTTTCTTTAACTCAGAAATAGATTATTCCCTTTTAATAGAAATCCATCCTTCCATCATTGCTGTTCTTTACTTTGATTTGTTTGAAAATATCCATTCCTGTTAAATTATACTTACTTTCAGTTAATGAATTCCAGGAAAACTGTTAGGATCTCAGGACCGTTGTCAGCTTTAACGAAGGCCTCGTAGGATTTGTTAGCCTCTCCATTTTAGACGCATCTTTTTACAAGTGTGTGTTGCTGTTGATCTGAAGAGTTGCCGCGTCGGACATGAAGGTTGCCTTGAAAAGCTCTCTGACTTTCTGATTGGGTTCCAGTTGTTCCGACTGCAGCTGGAACGCCTCGTATCCACATCACCTGGTTTTAGTTTCCCACAGGAAAGGTGACGTGTATCCATCGTCTGCCTCGTTTAGAAACCTTTCAGGTTTTACTCAGTATTGCTGAAGCAATAACCCAGGTTATTTTTAACAGAAAAGACCTAAAGAGTTAAGTTTTTTAATCAGTTCTTAACTGAATTTATGTTTTTTTAACTGATGTTTAACTCATTAATTATTGTAGAACTGCATTTCTTAAGCACTACTTGCTTTATTCTTATATATTTTAATATATTATGCACATTATTATGTGGTTAAAATAAGTTTTAACCACACCAACATTTTTCTCAGTAAATATATTTCTAGGGGTGCTATTGACATGACATTTTCATCAGTTGTCACTAACAATCCATGCAATCCAAGCATTCAAAGAAATCAAAACATAGATGTCCAGAAATGTCAATCCCTTTATTGTCCCATAATGGGGACATTCACTCTGCATTGTGATCCATCATCTTGGGGAGCGGTGGGCTGCAACTGTGTGGCGCCCAGGGAGCAGTGTGGGATTAAGGGTTTTGCTCCGGCACCCATATTTCCGGGCTTTGGGGATCGAACCGTGTGCTTTGAATTTGATTCAATTCAGTTTATTTCTATAGCGACAATTCACAACACATGTCATCTCAAAAGCACTTGATTGCATCGACTCATTGACTCCAATGCCATCCCTTTCATGGCACTCCACCCTCTGATGAAATGTTTGTGCTTTTTTTGTGCTGATGTTTTTTTTTATATCTCAAACTGTATCCTGGTTAGGATAAAGTGTGAAATATGCTTCCCCCTCTCCCTCCCTAATGTGGCTCCTATCTTTTCACAGAGATAAAGGCAGCACTATAAGGGAACCTGCCTCACAGTGGGGCTCTTTGCAAAATGCTGCCCCAATGCATGTGAGTTATGTGACGAACGGTTAATACTGAAAATAAAAATTCGATTACATGTAAATTTTTAGTTGACAATAAAGACATTGATTAATTGATTGATTCTGGATCAGTGCTCACTGAGACATTCAAAGGTTTAGAAACCAATGCCGTCCTTAAGTTTGCAAAGGGATTTAGAAAGCTCTTTACCCATCACCCATTGTGATTAGGGCTGGGTAAAATAATCCATTTAATCGATTTTAAATCGATTCCTTTACATTTTTGCAAAATCGATGTCTAGGAAATTAGAGCGATTCGTTTAATAGTGACGCGCGTGACGTTCACATTCAAATGAGCAGGAAAGATGAACTCAAGATGACTTCAAGCCAGACAGCTGCAAATATGGCCGATAGGTTGACTGCAGACATTAACACATGGGGGCTGAGCAGCAAACACCCTGTAGTTACAGACAGCACTGCTAATATGGTTTGATTCACTGAAGTTAATGCAGCTCATTCATGTCTGCTGTGTCCCCACTGTGTGACGTCTGCTCGCTCGAGTGAGGCTTCTTCACTTTTTCACGCTTTCTCACAAACAAGTTTGCACGTATGAGACAGTTTTGTTCACATCTCATATTTACACTGTCTGATTTACAAGTTTGCACTTTGTGTTTAATATGACAGGAAAAAATAAAATACATTAATATTTTGAAACCCAGTTGAACCACTTTTATTACTGTAAAAACAGATCGAACTGAAATTAATTGATTAAGAACTGAATGAATCAAAATCGAATTGATTCAGGACTTTGGCGAAATTACCCAGCCCTAATCGTGATGTTTTTTTGTGTGATATCAGAAATTCTTTTATAGGCCATCATTTAGGTCTGAACCAGCTGATATTAATTTGCACTGAAAAGGGGCAGGAATGCTTTCTAATTACTGAGATATTTCACCTGGTGTCTTGGCTTCCTATGTCTATTTGCACCTCTCTTTCTTCATGTGTTCCATACTTTCCCCTGTGCCATTCCACATAACTTAATTTCTGGACATCTATGATTTATCTCTTTGTATGTGTGGATTGCATGCATTGTTACCGACATCTGGTGAAAATCTCATGTAGCACCTCTACGAATATATATTTAGTGAAAAAATGGTGGCATGTTTTCTCTTTTTTGATTTTTTTGATGTTGAAAGTAACTAAATCCAGTTTGTTTATTATTTTTCCCCTCTATCCCCAGACTATCCATGTGGCCATCGTATGTGCCGGTTACAATGCCAGCCGAGACGTAGTAACTTTGGTTAAGTCTGTCCTTTTCCACAGGTACGTCTTTCTTTAGACGGCTACTACAACGTAGAGCTATATTAATGTCAATATCGCAATACTTCATATTAGTTCTTTTTTTTATTTTCATTTTTTCCTTAAATTTTAATTTAAGGGTCTCTTAAAAGTAACCCTTAACTGTGATCTAATCAAAGGGAATAGAAGAAGTTAGGCACAATAGAGAAGAAAGAAAAATTAAACCTAAATGGAAGAAACAAAACATTTTAAAGGTTATTTTTAGGCTCTAGTGGTCTTTATTATTGGGATTTATGAAATTAGGAGTAGAGAAAGGGGAAAGACGTGCAGCTTGGGTCACCAGGCCAGGACTGGAACCTCTGCATGGAAGAGCAAAGCCTTCCATGCAGTTTTAACCCCTGTGCCACTGCAGCCACCTGGAAAAAACACAATATTAATACATTGTTTTAAGCAGGATATTACAATCAAGATGTCTGTTTTTCTAAAGCAAAGAAGAAACATTTATAGCTCTGTAGTGTCATGGGAAGGGTCTGGAATGTTTTAGTGCTTTCAGTTCGATTTAGAGAGCTGTACGGCAAGAAAACCCGATTGTTTACCAAATAGGACTAAGTATTTAACCTGCACGACCATGGTGGTAAAAGTTAATGGCTTCTTGCACATTTTTTCTGTTCATTTGTTTTTTTTAAGTTTCTATCTGCACAGGGCACTCACAGGAGAATGAATTTGCACTAAAATGTTTTTTTTTATCTTCAGACGGAACGCTCTTCATTTCCATTTCATCACAGACTCGATCGCAAAGCAGATTCTGTCCTCTTTGTTTCACTCCTGGATGGTCCCTGCTGTCAGGGTGAACTTCTATGATGCAGATGAGCTTAAGGTGAGGAAATGGACCCTCTTATAACCACCTAACTACCAACTTTATGCAGAAATCCTCAGCATGGCGTTGCCTGTAAAACTTTAGAACAACTAGGGAAAGTGTACAACATAACCTGAGCTTTGTGATTTCTTTCCAGTCTGAAGTGTCATGGATCCCTAACAAACATTACTCTGGTATCTACGGACTCATGAAACTGGTGCTCACTAAGGCGCTGCCCTTGGACCTGCAAAGGGTCATTGTTCTTGACACAGATATTACTTTTGCCACAGACATTGCTGAACTCTGGGCTGTTTTCCACAAATTTAAAGGTATGTCCTTTTAATGCTTTGTATATTCTACATTTAGTGTGTGGTAGAAAGACGAGTTTTAGATTCAGTACTTTCTAGTGATATATTGCAGAAAACACCAGATTTACCAAATACGTACATTTTCATACAGTTTGTTTGATTTTGATGTTTTGTTTACTTAAACAGCAAACTAATTAGGTCATTTATGAAACTGTGACATTAGTATAGTTAAAGAGAGGCCAATCTGTGAATATATATTAGGCAAAATCATGTCTAACTCATAATATTATGTGTGACGTCCCGTAACAGGGAAGCTAAAAGGAAAACTTATTTTACAACAACAGCTCTGGGTGCCAGTGCTGCTCTCTGAAACAGGGAAGGCTCAGTGGGGTTAATTAAATCTACACGTCACATATTTCATTAGTAAATGCTGAATGTCATCAAACTCATCACTACAACTGTTGAAAATATCTGCTGTGAAGCAGAGGTCTGTTCGGCCGACAATGCATCCTTCTTTTTGCCCGTTTTGAAGGACGTGTGCGGTGTATCCTACGTAGCCTTGGGTATCCCATGATTCATTGCGAGTCCAAGCAAGCTGGCTGCTCCATGCTCAGACGAACATGGTACCTGACGGCAAATAGTTAAAAATATTGGAAGTGCAGTTTAATATAATCCAAGTATGTGAATAGTTCCATCTGAAATAAATGAAAATAGTTATTGAGTCAGATATGTGGCGGGTAATGATTGGTTTATTGAAAGGTTTTAATCTGTTACTGTGTGAATTGGTTTGGCTGTAATTTAAAGACAGATTCTAATATACCTGCAGTGTGGGGACTGTAAATCAGATACGGTACTGCTGTTGAAGCTCCTTATTCTGCTCTCCTTGTGTGTGTCTAACACAATTCAGCAGTAAGCCTAACTTCAGTGGAATGAATGTCAGGATGTAGCTTCCTTAGCTCCACTTTCAGATTTAATCACTACTTCAATAGGTGGGTGTTTTTACATTTGCATGTATTTCATCCATAAATTTCCACAATTTGATCATAAGAATTTGATCTCAATATTTATAAAAATACAAAAAGAAAGTTTGCAGTTTATTTCCAATTCAATTCAGTTTACTTCTATAGGTCAATTCACAACACATGTCATCTGAAGGCACTTTTCCAGTTCACCAGATCATCCAGTCAGATTGATTCAGAGTTTTCTATCTAAGGAAAACCAGCTGATTGCATCGACTCATTGACTCTTCAGCAATCCCTCACACTAAGCATGCTTGTAGCGACAGTGGAAGGAAAAACTCCCTTTGAACAGGAAGCCTCCAGCAGAACCAGGCTCAGTGTGAAGCTGGCCATCTGCTGAGGCCCCCGACTGAGGAGTTCAAGGAGACAGAAGCAGACATAGAAAGAGAAGCATAGATAGAAAAGGCAACTGTCAGCCAGCTCCATAGAAGCGGCCCGTCCAGAAACACACAAGCCAGGCAGAGCGAGCTTCGAGCGGCCTCCCATGTCAGAGGATGAAGAGAAAGCACATCCAGTTAGTCACAGTCAGAGAAACAGGACTACACACTGGAAAACAGGCCAAGCTCCAACATCTAGAAACAAAGGTGTTGATGGCAGCAGCACAGCTGATATTTCTCTGCAGGATGGAGTCACAGCCAAACAGGAACAGACCAGATGAAGCTACTATGAGAAAAGCAGAGAGAGCAGAACGTTAGAGATTGAACTAACAGATTCTGCAGAGTGGGAGAATAGAGATAGAATGAAGCAGAATGATGAAAAAGGGGGTCCCTATGTCCTCCAGCAGTCTAAGACTATAACAACATGACTAAAGAGATAGCTCATTCATGTAAACCTTAAGAAAATGAAGCACTTAGTATTTAAAAGCCTAACCATGAAACACCTGAATTATGCTCTATTTCAGGTCAGCAGGTATTGGGTCTAGTGGAAAACCAGAGTGACTGGTACCTGGGAAATCTGTGGAAGAATCATCGACCATGGCCAGCACTAGGTAGAGGTTTCAACACAGGTGAGTACTCCGAAGTTTGGCGCTAATTTAATCTAAATCATCAACAAACTAATTTCAACTGCCACAATTTACCAAACTGGTTTGAAATCAGATGATTTAACCTGGTGAAAGAAATCCCTTTATTGCTAAAATACAAACATGAAACTTTGTATTTTCAAAAGTCTCTTTTTTTAAGTTCAAAGTTGTACTGAACAATATTTCAAACTGCGACTTAATCAGTTTCTGTTTGTTTTGTGTTTATCTTGGTGTTCATGCATGTAAAAAAAAACCTCAGGGGTTATTTTACTCCTCCTGGATCGGTTACGAAAGGTCCGATGGGAGCAGATGTGGAGGTTGACTGCAGAGAGAGAATTGATGAGCATGCTGTCCACCTCACTGGCAGACCAGGTAAAAAACCTTCACATGCCTTCTTTGCCACCTGCACAAACTTTATCATTATGTTTTGAAAGTTTTTAGTTTTATACTTCTTCAGTTTTAATAGAAATAAGCTTAAAGGTAACTAGTCATGTACTATGCCTGCTTAAAACACCAAAAACTGTGCTTTCATGTTAAAACACTGCCACTCTAATACATCCATCAGTTTACCAGCTTCGGCAGCTTCTTTTCCCTTTTCAATGAACATTTACATTGACTCTTCAGCAATCCCTCACACTAAGCATGCTTGTAGCGACAGTGGAGAGGAAAAACTCCTTTGAACAGGAAGAAACCTCCAGCAGAACCAGGCTCAGGTGTGAGCTGCCATCTGCTGAGGCCCACTGGGGTTCAAGGAGACAGAAGCAGACATAGACAAAGAAAGCATAGATACAAAAGGCAACTGTCAACCAGCTCCACAGGCGGCCCCGCCCAGGAAACACACAGCCAGGCAGGCAAGCTCCTAGCCAGCTCCCATGTCAGAGGATGAAGAGAGCACATCCAGTTAGTCACAGTCAGAGAAACAGGACTACACTGGAAAACAGGCCAAGCTCCAACATCCCTAGAAACAAAGGTGTTGATGGCAGCAGCACAGTTGATATTTCTCTCCAGGATGGAGTCACAGCCAAACAGGAACAGACCAGAGGAAGCTACAACCAAGAGCTTTTGCACTACATGCTTTGTATTCAGTCCTTGTTTTTTCTAAACTACATACCTTACATCCAACTACATTTATGGCAATTATCTGAAGATTTAAAATTTGCTAAATGTCTAAGTTTTAAACATGTGTTTATTGCTTTACTAAAGAAAGCAAATTTCAGGTTTTGATTGATGCAAATTTCAGTTATGCATACATTTCCTTTTCTTTATTTTTTCAGCTGACTTTATAAAACTTGTTCAAAGGCTTCATGCATGACACTAATTGTAAGATGAAGGTCATAGATAGCTTAAGACTTCCATTGTGGTGTCGAGGCTACAGACTGGGATGCACTTTGCCAAACACAAGGAGATAACATCAACAACATGAATGACAATATAAACCTCTTTGTGGGCAACAATACTCATAGAAGAACAGTTAAAGATTTCCCAATTAACAAGGTCTGGATCAGCAGTGACAACAGGAAGCTATTAAACATAATTTAAAATGTACAAGAAAAAAAATAAATAAAAAGCTTCCGACGCACAGCAATACACCCAGGTGTCAGCAGTATTTAAATTTGATTGCCTTATTTCTTCTCACAATTTGTGATATCCGTTTTAATTTCTATAAAAGATCTCTATGTATAGTTATGGCTCACCATGCAAGCATAAATAACTCTCTACTTCTAAATGTCTTTGAGTTTGATCGATGATCAAATTTTGATGTAGCATGGAATTGAATGTCTGAGAGGAACCATTATTCAGTGAGTGCATGAGTTCCTCAACCTTTAGGAAAAAAATCTTTTGGGTTGCAGGACATCTCCAAAGGATCCTGTTAGACTCTCTAGTGGTGTCTGCAGAGAAAGAGATTATCAACAGGGGAGAGGAAGTGACACAATAATCCCATTAGGAAGGCCAGCTCTGTCCTATAAACCTCTTAGCTGACAGCAGGTGGTGAGGATAGGGCTCCAGCAGAAATGGCATCATTCTTTGACTAAATCTCCAACTTCTATAAAGCATAGAGCTTTTCTGGTTACAGTACTCTACACCTTAAAGGCTCAAAGAAGCGTTGTTTGAGGTTGGTGGAAAATTCCCTCACAACAAAAATGATATTTCTAATGTTTTTCACAAGTGGGCTGTTTAATACTGTGGCAATTTAAAAAAGATTCTCTGTTGCTATGAGGTGGTTTGACCTAAAGTTGGACGATACGGCCTGAAGTTATGTCATGAAATCTTTTTTAATTTCAGTCGATACGATAAAGTCTTAATACCAAAATAAACAAGATGATAGCCTGCTAACAATCCCTTCAACAGAATACAAACAAATGACAATTATTTAATTTTATAAAAAACCTCAAACATATCATTAAAGAATTATATGCTTTAAAAAATGATTCCACTCAGTTTACTGTGATATTTACATATTGGAGATGTGATTTCACCATCATTAAATGAAGTTGGTTAAAATTCTCAGTCATCCAGGTCATAGTCATTTAAAAAAAAGGTTGGGAAAAAAAACAATCCACTGGACTTAACCTTCAATACCTGATGCTGATCTATGCCTCTGAAAGGGGAGTCGTTGAAGGCATTTTTGGCCTGGCTGACCAGGTAAGAAGTTGTGGTCCCTTCCATGGTGATGGGGGTTGAGATGATGGAGGGGAGGGATCGACTCTATCACTGCTTTTTAGGTTTTCGAGAGTTGAAGTCCACCCCCTCTGTTTGAGGTTGGCTTTTCTTTCTTAACATAAATGGAGTCCTTCAATTCCCTTTTAAACCACCTGTCTTCTTTTTTCAAAATGTTAACTGTCCCATGTTGGGCCATGCATCTGTGGAGAGGTTGTTTGGTTGTTTTTCAGAGATTATACAGTATGTTACTTGAGCCTTTTAAAAACTAAATAGGACATTCTCCAAAGACAAAGTCCCAGTACATTTCAAACCAAACAAGACCCTTATACAGACTAGTGCTGCCTAAAGATAAAACCTCAAGACCTAATGAATGGAGTAGTGTGTGCAGTTCAATACAGAGAGAAATGCTCTGATGTTTATATCGGAGAAACCAAACAACCTCTCCACAGACGCATGGCCCAACACATTTTGGACAAAGAAGACGGGATTGGTTTGAAAGGAGTCTAAAGGGAAGCTATTAATGTTAAGAAAGAAAAACCAACCTTAAACAGAGGGGGGACTCTCAAAACCTACAATGCTGCATGGAGTTAATTCGTCCCCGCTATCATCTCAACCCCTCCCCATGCAAGGGACCAAAACATCTCGTCAGGTCAGCCAGGCCAACAATTCCCTAATCCACTCCCCACAAAACAGGGCTTTGTTGGGCTACTCTATAAAGCTTGGAACTCAAGGCTAATTCTAACATTTTTAATTGAAAAGCTTCCTGGATGGGAAGAGAAACGTTTTCAAGCTTGGAAACAAAGTAAAGAGGATTGTCTTGTTTTGTTTTTTACCTTTTGGAATTAAATGAAGTTGTATTACAATATTTGTTGATAATTAACTAGTTTGACCTCTCTGTTCTCTACCATTTTCATTGTGGACTTTTGGCCTTTAGGACATCTTTAATGCTGTGATCAAGCAGAACCCATTCCTTGTTTACCAACTTCCCTGCTTTTGGAACGTCCAGCTTTCAGACCACACTCGCTCAGAAAAATGCTACAAGGATGTTTCAGACCTGAAGGTGAGTTCCAGTTTTTAGGGCTTCACCAATCAGCCTTTGCAGTTATTAACAGCAAGTGTTGGACGTACAGTGAGGATAATAATTATTAGAACACCCTGCTATTTTGCAAGTTCTTTCACTTAGAAACCATGGAGGAGCCTAAAATTGTTATCGTAGGTTTATAAATCACAATGTGTTGCTTTTTAACTATTAATTTGTATGATACAGCTGCAAATAAGTATTTGAACACCTGAGAAAATCAAGGTTATTATTTGGTACAGTAGCCTTTGTTTACAATTCCAGAGGTCAGACGTTTCCTGTAGATTTTCACCAGGTTTGCACTCACTGCAGGAGGGATTTTGGCCCACTCCTCTACACAGATTTTCCCTGGATCAGTCAGGTTTCTGGGTTGTTGCTGAGAAACTCAGAGTTTGAGCTCCTTCCAAAGATTCTCTATTGGGTTGAAGTCTGGAGACTGCTTCTTCCAGAGCCGCTCCATGGTTATCCTGGCTGTTGCTGCTTCTGCTTCTTCCAGAGCCACTCCATGGTTATCATGGCTGTGCGCTTTAGGTCATTGTGATGCTGGAAGACCCAGCCTCCACCCATCTTCAATGCTCTAACTGAGGGAAGGAGGTTGTTCCCCAAAATCTGTCAATACATGGCAATGGTCATCCTCTCCATAATACAGTGCAGCCCTGTCCCATGTGCATAAAAAAAAAAAAAAATCATGATGCAACCACCCCCATGATTCCCAGTAGGGATGGGATGGTTCTCATCATTCTTCTTCCTCCAATCACGGTTAGTGGAATTCTGACTAAAAAGGTCTATTTTGGTCTCATCTGACCTCATGACTTTTTCCCATGGCTCCTCTGGATCATCCACATGGTCGCTGGCAAATTTAAAAGTATAGAGTGTAGGTCTTCAACAGGGGGTTCGCGACCCCTAGGCGATTAACGGAGGTACTGCATGGGGGTCGCAATAGTTTTGGTTGATTAGACTTCTTTTTTATATTCCCCGCTGGAATTTCTTCCACTAATTGAAATGTCTTTAAATCCACATTAACATGAATCCAACAGACTGTAGTTAACAGATAAATGGAGGCAGAAGATGTCTTTCAGTCATCAATGCTCACATTTAGCGACACACTGGAGCTCTTTCAAGCTGGGCACCGCTTTCATTCACAACACCTGTCCCATCAACCAGGAATCAGAAATACTTTAATAATCCCAAGGAGGGATTACTTTAGTTACATTACTCCATCTGTAATAGAGTGACTATAGGACCAGTTTGATAGAACACTATTTAATCTTCAATATATATAATTAGGGGGTCCCCGCTCCATCTCTCCATCACCTTTGGGGCCTCTTGGCCTGGAAAATGTTGAAGACCCCCGGTATAGAGGACAATGTTTTTATTTCCAGGTGGATCATCATCTAAATCGGTGGTGGTCATAATAGTCAATCATTCTAGTGGGGATATGTTTACTTAAGGTCATCCACACGTGCTCGTCCTATTAGCTATCTTTCGCATGTGCAATTTCAGGCGTGTATATCTGTGGTGAGCTACGTGTTTGTCAGATAGTCATTTAAGCTCAACTTTCTCACCAGGGTTCTTTGAAAAAGCAAGCAAAAGCTGGGTCGAAGACAAAAACTGTTCACAAGTGTGCAAAGGCCGAGAAAGGCCTCAGAGAGGCAGATATATCCCAGAATGCTTTGTGAGTAGAGCTTTCCTCGCAAAGCATTGTGGGATTTGCTCTCACAGAGGCCCGCAGTCGCTACCAGACAGGAGCAACTAATAACAAAGATGGTGCAGGCACTGCACAGTGGTGGAGGAGTTACGTGACATCTGTCTGAACGGTCAGTTTACTAAGTTTGCTATATAGTCCACTATATAGTCCCTGCTCTATATAGGGGTTGAGGGAGCGGGCGTTTGGGCACAGTAAGCTTATGTTAGCTATGAGAACAGCAACTTTTAAACAGAGCGTGCACAAGGAGAAACGGCTTGGTCATGCACCTCACAAGATGTGATAATAGACATTCCCTGTCAGAAGTGGGTGCAGGGTTGTGAATGTGCTTTTTTATAGTGAGAGGGGCGGGTTCTTTAAAAATATGTGCGAAAATCCACTATAATACTTTTACGACAAGCCTGGACATGTGCTGGTTTAAGCAGAGGAACCTTCCGTGCCATGCATGATTTAAAACCATGATGTGTTACCAACAGTAACCTTGCCAGAAATAGTGGTTTCTGCTCTTTTCAGGTCTCTTTTCTAGCTCTGGGCTAATTTATCACCTTTCTTAGGATCATTAAGACCCCACCAGGTGAGATTGTGCATGAAGCCCCAGTCTGAGGGAGACTGACAGTCATGTTTAGCTTCTCCCATTTTCTAATGAAGCTCCAACAGTGGAGTTTTTCCAACAAGCTGCTTGGCAATTTCTCTGTAGCCCCTTCTAGTCTTGTGGAGGTTTACAATTTAGTCTCTAGTGTCTTTGGACAGCTCTTTGGTCAAGCCCATGTTAGTAGTTAGATTCTTCCTGATTATATGGGGTGGGCAGGTGTCTTTATGCAGCTTTTGTTAATAAATGAACCTCCATGACTTGTAAGTGGGAGAACTTGAGAAAATAGCAGGGTATTCAAACACTTATTTTCCTCACTGTGTGGCAAAAGTAGTTTTAAGCAGATGACCTCCTCCTTTTTTTGGTTCTTCAAAACAGGTAATCCACTGGAACTCCCCCAAGAAGCTGCGGGTCAAGAACAAGCATGTTGAATTCTTTCGGAATCTGTACCTAACTTTCCTGGAGTATGATGGCAACCTGCTGCGACGAGAGCTGTTTGGCTGTCCGAGTGAGGCTGACCCCAACAGTGAAAATGTGGGTAGAAACACTTCTGAAATCCCAGCTAATGCATCAGTTTATTTGCATCAGACAATTATTGAAGAGCTAAGCTCCTAGCTAGCACTCATGTTCTACTAATAGTTATTTTAGCTGTTAAATGGCAGAACTAAAAAAAAGAGGAAAATGTGCTGCTTTGCTGTTCTTTTCCTACACGGTGTGCAGAGAGTGATCTCTTCTGGCTTCATCTGATGGGCATAGCAGCATCAGAATCGGTGAATTCAAAAAGCTCAACAAGTTGAAACCCCCCAGAAAAACTCAACGAATCCAATTTTAGTTTGGATCTGACAAAATCACGTTGGACGAGATCATGGCGTTCATTGAGCGCTCATTGAGACTTTCGATTTTCTGCAGGGTGCTAGCTCCGGCTATTTTAGTCAGACTACGCAGCAATTTAGCAGCAATTGCATGACCTAACAGAAAGAGAGATGTGGTTACAAAGTAAAACACACTGGCTTGTGAGGAATATGCAAAAATCTGTCAATTGCAAGGGGAAACGGTTTTTGGAGTCACAAAACGCATATATAGCATGCACTGCAGAATTAAACATTTAAAGGAAAAGTCCGGTCAGCAAGAAATATTCAATGGATTTATACCTAAAACTAATACATTCACAGTGATGTAATGAATTTAGAGTTGATCAGTAAAAAAATTAAGATAAGCGTCCATTTTTGCCCAAATATGTTAACACCACGGTAAGTCTAGCGCCATTCTCCGTTCAAACAAAACATGTTACATGCTTCACAGGATTCTGCTATTGCTCTCACTCTGATTCCTGGTTCTGGTCTTTGACTGACGGACTGAGGTTGAGACTGAAAATTGTGACTGTGACTGGTAAAAAACCGTATGACCATCCATGTGAATAATGAGCTATCTAAGACCTACCTTTTTATAATGTGAAACACATCCCAAGCTAAAATTATTAACTAATTAAATGAATCACTAACCAAGAAATAAATAACAAAATCAAACTACATAATCTAAATTCTAAGATTTAACAGAAAATTGAAAAATGGCTCCTATAGTAATAATTTTAAGTACTTTCAAAAGTTTAAATTTCTGAATATGACCGGACTTTTCTTTAAAAAGTTGTAAGGAAGTCATATTTAAATGTTAAATCATTCTAGCTTAAACATGTACTCGTATATAAATGTACTCTCTATAAGACCATAATGTCCCAAAAGTTAGAACCCTTTGACTTGAAAAAAAAAAAAAAATCCTGCCTTAAATTTTTTTCGTTATCTTATGCAAGCTAGTTAGTTATATCGGCCAGCCTGAACGCTAAATTCGCTAATCATATATCAACGTCATCTGTCAATCAAATTTTTTCTTTTTCACAGCATCTTGATTCATATGTGGTAGCTAATATGTAACGGTTGTAACTGTAGAAATCAGAATCCTTTCCTTTCCCATTGAGTTGCGCCCCAGTGTTCATCACGGGATGGACATCTGTGTCTTCAGCAGGCGAGAGAGCTAACAGAATCTGGCAGCGCGTATGAGGCAAGGGCTCAAACATGTACGCTGGAAGCCTTTTTGCTACACCAAACCAAGCTTCTTGCCGCCTCTGGCGCCCTCTTCCACAAACATCTTCATCCCCGCTTTCCTCCCTAAATAAAAAAAATGGATGACGGAGGAGACTCATCCACGACACTCCACACTAAACCTCCTCCTCCTTCCTTGCATGTTTCCTCTCGTCCATAGCGCCTCCCTTGACAGCGCCGTTTAAGTCACCACTTAGTAGCTACTTGGTCCCAATGGAATTTCCCATTGGGAACCTGCTAGCACTAGGTTGCTAACTGGTTAGCAAGATGCTTCCGAGACAGCAGCCACAGCCAAACTTACTTGAACCTTCCGCCACAACAATCCCGGCCTCATTGATAATCGACCAATCACATTCTACTTTATTCCCTCGTGGTAAAGTCGGGCACCACTGGGGAGAATTCAGAAATGCAACGGTTGGAACAAAAACAAAAACAAAAAAAGCTTCCCATGATAGGAGTTCAGGAGGACAGAAATGGATAAAGTAAAATAGTGATTATCTTTGAGCCTCACAAATAAACAGTAACTTGGGGCAGACGGTAGCTTATCACTCTCCCCTCTTTATGAAAATAAAAAAAAAACTTCACAGATCTCTCCCTGAGAATCCCCTATCACTGCCTCACCCAGTACCCTTTTAACTCTCCCACAGCGATCATTGATGCATTTCCCTTTTCTTTAAATTTAGTCCCCATTATATTTCTAATATAAGCCTATAAAATCATCCGTCTGTTCTGGTTGGAGATGCTCAGAGGTTTGGTCATAAAGTTTGACTTGGCTTTGTAGCCACAACGTAAAAAAAAAAAATAATAAAAATCTTTCCTAGTCTAATGATTTTTAATTCGTGGGGCACTGGGACGTAATTGAAAGAAAATCTGCTCACCCTGCATAGCCGCAGCCTCCCTATACGCAGTCAGTGTGACATGGAATAAAAAATGAAAGGGTATCAGAGATTAAAAAGTTGCATCAACTGGTCTGACCTGGCCTTAATTCTGTTATTAGCTAAACTATTTTAAATATTCTACCAACAAGATAACTAAGGATCCTTTAGAATTTCAATTTAAAAAAGTTTATCACAAAATGACAAAAATACATTAAAACATTCCTTATTGTTTAGAGGAAAGCTGTGCTTAGCTTACAAATGGGATGCAGCAACATTGAAACTATAGCAATCCTTCCAATGAATGGGTCTTTTTCAGAGAACATGTGGAGCATGGTTTAGGTCAGAGGTCACGGATTAGCGGACCACGGTCCGGATCTGGACCCACCTGCTGGCGGATCCGGACCCAACCTGATTTAAAACATTTAGAAATTACCGCATTTTGTCCGAAGACAGTGTCTAACTTCACTTGCGCCTCTTCTCCTGTTATACGGTAAAGCCCTCCGAGTGTTAGCTGTCCAGGCTGCACATGATCCAGATTAGCCAATGAGCTGCTGTCAGTCTGGGTTGCTGCTGCTGCTACTTTTAGACACAGCAGGCAAACCTGTGGCAAGCCGGGCGATGGGAAAGAAGGAGAAGACCATGAGAAAAAGAGAGCAGAGAAAGTGTGGACTGCTGGAAGAACTGGTGGTGAACTGGTGAAAGAAAAGTGAAATGGGTGCTCAAAGATGACCCTGCACATTTAGTAGGATGTTTGGCTCAACCTGCTGCTGTGAGGCAGGATTCTCCACCATGAACAGAATCAACAATAAATCTGGGATCCAGGCTCAAAATGAGCTCCTTGATATGTGCTTGAGAATGGCTTAGTCTCCCGTTAAACCCAGGTTTAAATACCTTGCAGGGCAGCATAAAAGCCCACCGCCAACATTAAGACAGAAAAAAAAGAAAGAAAATAACAAACGCTTCAGTTCAGGTGCTTTATAAAATATGGGAATCAGGAAATTATCTATAAACTAAACTGAATGATTGTTGTTCTCTATTTAAAATAAAAAACGCTTTTAGATTTTAAAAGATTTTATTTTTTTTATTATTATTTAAAAATTCAATGTTCATGGATGTTTCATGGATGCATAAAAACCTCATTTTATTTCAGTTAAATTCTGTTCAAAGTAACAGATTTTGATTAAAAATGTTTCCGGACGTTTACTTGATGATTTTCTTTATTTGCACCCTCGCTTCGATTTTTAATTGGTTTCCCCTGATGTAAATGGGGAACACTGGTGGGATTTTTCTCAGGTGAGAATTTAGCAATCCTTTGCCAAACAATTGTTATCTTTCCTGTGCCTGCAGCTGCAAAAGACTCTTTCAGAGCTTGACGAGGATGACCCCTGTTACGAGTTTCGACGAGAGCGCTTCACCGTTCATCGAACGCATCTTTATTTTCTCCACTATGAGTATGAGCAGAGCTCCGACAACACTGATGTCACCCTTGTTGCCCAGCTATCTATGGACAGGTAATACAGCAATTGTTTAAACATTTTTTGTAGATCTATTAAAAAACTGGAATAATAGTGACTTATTTTTATATCCATACAGGAAACAAATTCTGCATTTATTTTATGAGATTAATTGAGAAACATGACCCACTGGTGATATTTGCTTCTGTCTCCTTGAACCCCAGTGGTGCCTCAGCAGATGGCCGCTCACACTGAGCCTGGTTCTGCTGGAGGTTTCTTCCTGTTCAAAGGGAGTTTTTCCTCTCCACTTTCGCTACAAGCATGCTTAGTGTGAGGGATTGCTGAAGAGTCAATGAGTCGATGCAATCAGCTGGTTTTCCTTAGATAGAAAACTTTGAATCAATCTGACTGGATGATCTGGTGAACTGGAAAATGCCTTAAGATGACATGTGTTGTGAATTGGTGCTATAGAAATAAACTGAATAGAATTGAATTTGACTTTGAGCCTAAGGCCCTAATCTAAGCCTTCTCAACTTATTTCGAATGGGCAAAAGAAAAAAAATATTGGTGATAATCCCTTTACATGGCTTTACACCAAGATGCATTACAAAACTGACTTAAGATAATTTTTCCAGTGCTCAGCAAGGAAAGTGACACAAAATATCAGCTTTCTCTTGAACATTTGACTAGTAACCATGCTGAGAAAAGGTGTGTATAAATTGGATGCGCATCATTGGCCCAAATTTTAGAAAATAATTTGAATAACTCACCAAGAAGCCACCCATCAAGCACCAGGCCAATGAAATTAAATTCAAATTAGATATATACCAAAAACAAATCAAACCTATACTAAGTTATCACACCATTATATTTATAATAATGCCAACAACAAAAAACATTATAAAAACACTCTTTAAAAACAAACATAATTTCACATACAGGTTTACCTTTAGTACATGTATCCGTTTAATAATGGAGAAGCTATTAGTCAGCTTTATATTGTTTCAATGTGTAAAATTAAAAATATTTTCTTAAAATATGTTTATTTAAGAGCAACTATACAAATTAACAAAAACTAGAAAAAGAAGACTATATCCTATTATTTTCCATGTGAATCCCAGATTGTTCATTCTTCTTTGCCTTTTCTAAAAAGTGCTTTAAATCAGTCCTACCTGTCTTTATCCATGCTGGCTCAGATCCTGACATTTGAAAAAGGAGAGGCAGGGAAAGCAGCAGGATAAAGTGTTAGCCCCTCGCTGCATGGAGTCAGCCAAGCCTTGGAGCTAAATAGGTCCTGGAAAAGGACGTTTCTTGCACCATTTCTCTCCTAAATTCTGTCCTAAGCTACTGGATTGTTCTACCAACCCATCTAATATACATTTCTTCCCTAAAAGGCCATCAGCACAGATGGTTCTAAAATAACTACGCT
>JAGKQL010000030.1:18941042-18973239 GCA_018398635.1 Cyprinodon brontotheroides | reverse complement strand
ACATGGTTTAAAACATTACCCAGATTGGGTGTCATCACATTGTAGGGTTAGGTAGAGACAGCAACGATGTGTTCATTGGCTAAGGAGTTTGTCTTTACCACTACTTCATCACCAACTCCCATCTCTTTGTCCTTTTTATAGTCGACCTGTCTGAAGATGAGGCTTCCTATCTAATAAAATGTAATCTGTTTTTCAATGCAGCTAATAAAAAAAATATAGGGAAACTATAAGTTCTACTTTAAAGTGGTGAGCGGGTGCATGGTTATGATTGTTGTCTTTGGTAATGGTACTCGGCGACCTCAACAGGCGGCTGCCATTGTCCCAGTGTTATGCCATCTCGTTTCGCCAAACACCTACACACCCGGGATGGTGTTTTATGAATCTGTTCTTGTGCAATCCAAGAATCTTGTGAACAAATGGCCAGTATGGGGCTTTGAACCCATGACCTTGGCTTTATTAGGGCTGAAAGAAGGAGCCTGTGCTTCTCTGCCTGATTCCATTAGAGCATCTGCTGCTAACAGTCTGACCAATGGGATGATGAGTAGAACGGCTTTCCTTCCCTGATTGTGACTCTGGCAGAAGTGAGGGTGTCAAAGTGGACTGAGTTTTTTAAAGGAAAAGTCCGGTCAGCCAGTAATAACCAATGGATCATTATTTCTTCCTAAAACTAATATGTCCGTGGTGATTTGATGAATTTATCCTTAATCAGTAAAAAACTAAAAATAATCATTTTAGATTTGTGAGTCTGGGAGTGGCCATTTTTGCCCAATTATAGTAACACCTCACTCACTTCAAATCCTGTCTTAAAATCTGTGTTTTTCCATTAAACATTCAGCCTGAACACCTAAATTCAGCCAATCATATATCAGCGGTTATCTGTCAATCAAATGTTTTCTTTCATAGCATCTTTGATTCATATGTCGCAGCTAATATACGCAGCGGTTGAAATCAGAATCCTTTCCTTTCCCATTGACGTTCCGTCCTCAGTGTTCACAGGGATGGGCGTCTTCAATGAATCTTCAGCGAGGCGTTAGAGCTAACAGAGACGCTGGCAGCGCGGCGAGGCAGGGCTCAAACATGTACGGCTGGAAGCCTTCTACACCAAACCAAGCTTCTGCACGCCCTGGTCCTCTTCCACAACATCTTCGTCCCGGCTTTCCTCCTCCTCTAAATAAAATGGATGACCGAGGAGACTCATCCACGACCTTGGACACTAAACTCTCCTCCCCTTTTTTTATTTATTTTTTATTTTACCTTTATTATACCAGGAAGTCTCTTGAGGTAAAATCTCTTTTTCGAGGGAGACCTGGCCAAGAGGCCAAGAGGCATGTTTCCTCTGTCCATAACGCGCTCCTTGACAGTGTAATTTCTAAGTCACCAATTTATCAAAGCTACATGGTCCCAATAATACTTCCCATTGGGAACCCATATAGCACTCAAGTTGCTAACTTGTTAGCAACGATGCTTCAGAGAAACCGGCCACAAACAAACTTACTTGCAAACCTTCCTCCACAACAGTACTGCCCTCTTTATAAACAACCAATCACATTCACTTTTATTCACTAATGTAAAGTCGCGGCACCACCGAGATAATTCGAAATGCAATCGTTCAACAGCCGCCTTCTACGTGCTTTAATAAAACATTTTGAACTTTCCTGCTGGCTGTCTCACCTTGAATACTGGGTCCATCTGTCCTGTTTTATGACAAGCACATTCAAATGAAAATTATTCCTAATTAAAACACTATTTAATAATTTAATCTTTAAAAGTATTTTCAGAAGTTTGAATTCTGATTGTAACCGGACTTTTCCTTTAACACCAGCTCTACCCCAAGAGGCTGGCGGCTCCCTGTACAACCCCCCCATTGAGAAAAGGTGACCTCCAGTGGAGGATGGTGCATGGGGCCATAGCTCCATTCTGACACACCTTAACACTGACCCTAGCTCTTCCTGTCCATATTGTTTTCAGGAAGAAACTGTGTAGAATTTCTTCATTAAAAGATTAATTCCTCTTTTTGATCTTTATTGTTTGGTGGATCTGAAGTAGAGTTTTCTAAATGTGTTTTTATTTATGGTTCAAAATACTGTGGAAGGAAGAAATGGATTCATGTTCTTTTAAATTTCATCGCTGGTAATGCAAAACTAGCAATATGAATGTTAATGAAAAACAAGGTAGCAGACTTGTAGCTGCTCGGGTTTGTGTGGAATTTGAGTTTATTAAGTTGACAAAGGAAATGGATGCATTTGTAAAAATGTGGGGTATTAATGATGTTTTGTGTTCGGTGGATGAAGCATCTTTAGTTTTCCTCTTTGTTCTGACTGTTAGAGTCAAATAAAGGTGATTTCAAACCTCAACCTCTTCCTTTCCTACTTTTTTTGTTATGCATTGCATGATGGGAGTGTGTGGGAGACGGTGAGGCTAAAATGGCTTTCCCTGTTAATGTGAACAAAGAGAGAGGGAGAATTTTCTGACTTAAATAAACTTTTCAAACAATGCAATATGTAGTTCTAGTTGTACTGATTGTAAAGATTGTTGTCGGGAGAAGCCTACTAATGATCTAATAATATACTATATATGTCATGCACATTAATATTTAATACAATCTGGCATATCTTAATCATTAAATATCATTTTAAAGCCAAAGTATCTGCATGTTTTTTTCTCTCTCTTGTTATTCGGTCGTATGGGGCGCTTCTTAAAGCGGGATCACGCATACCAAAGGCTAACTCTGAAGTTATTTTGCTGTGAGCTTTATGTTGGTGGTCTGGATTGACCCCGACATAAAGGGGCTATAGATCACATCCTAATCCTGCTTTAAAACATTTTTTAATTTAAATGCCAACAAAAGCATCTAAAAATAAATGATATCGACCGAAATTGTGTGATTATTACATTGGTGGGTTTGTCCCATAAGATGCACCATCTTACTGGTTTCCCAGATGAACATGGTTCCTGCAGGTCAAATGTGATCATAGCCCTACCCACACTAACCATACCATAACATGTTGTCAGAAATCACCGCCCTGAATTTGACTTTGCTCCTCTTTTTTGGTTTCTATCCAAAAAATACAGATTATTGTGCTTCCTTAGTAATGTCAGCACGTTATGAAGAGGTGGAGTTGATAGTCGCTACAGCACAGAAAAGCTGAATGGATGATTGAGGCTATATTGGACGATTGAGGCTATCATTGGACGATTGAGGCTATCATTGGACGATTGAGGCTGTCCTTGGACGATTGAGGCTATCCTTGGACGATTGGGGTTATATTTGGCAGTGATGGGGAGCTACTTCCATTTATTTGAGTGACATACTTTTTTTTTCTGTGATATCTCTGTATCTAAGTAACTCTAACTGACCACAACTACTTTAAAACATAGCACCTTCTGCTGCACTTTTCTACTGAGCTTGTCAGTTTCACACGGTTTTATTTCTGATAGCAAGGAGTAGCTAGCCTAGGCTAGCGCTAGCTTAGCATTGCTATGGCTTCTCTCTCTCCCTCCCTTGACTCTTTTCCAACTCTTCCTTCTTCCTCTCCTCTCTCCTGCTCTCTCTGTCAGATGTTCTGTTATTCCTCTGCCTCCTTTAGTGATAATGGGATGTGTAATAAGTGTAGTATTTTTGTAGCTTTGGAGGCGAGGGTGTCAGAGTTAGAATCCAGGCTTCAGGCTGTTAAAGTTAAAGTAGGCCCCCCACGTAGCTGTCCTCCAGCAGTGCCTGAGCAGCCAGGCGATTGGGTAACTGTACGCAGAAAGCGTAGTCGTGGATCTCTGCCCACTGGTCACCACCAACCCGTTCACGTTTCTAACTGGTTTTCCCCACTCAGTGACACACCCACTGAGAAGCCCACTCTGGTGATTGGCAGCTCCATAGTCAGAAACGCAGGCTAGAGACAATTAGGACCATAGTCAATGCTTCAGTTGGGGCCAGAACGGGTACTTACATCAAATCCTACCTGAAACTACTGGCTAAGGATAAGGTTAAAGTGTAAGATTGTTGTTCACGCTGGCAGGTAATGACACCGTTACCGGATCGGGAGGTCACTAAAATTAGTGTTGCTTCTCGTGTAAGTTTGCCAAAAAAATGTCGGACTCCGTAATTTTCTCTGGTCCCCTCCCTGATCTGACCAGTGATGACATGTTTAGCCACATGTCGTCATTCAACCGCTGGTTGTCTAGGTGGTGTCCTGAAAATAACGTGGGCTACATTAATAATTGGCAATCCTTTTTAGAGAAAGCCTGGTCTGATGATTCGGAGAAGGCGGCATCATCACTTTGGATGGTGCAGCTCTTCTTTCACAATCACGGCATTGTGAATCCTCCAAACCAACCACCCGGGGTGCAGACCAGAAGCAGAGTTGGTTAACACACATCTGCCCAAGCACCTACTGTTACCCACTCTTAACTCCATCCAGACAGTGTCTTGCGACCAAAATCTAATAAATTAGCAAATATTCCCAAAGGAGTAAATCATGATAATCTAATTAAAATCAAAATAAGTCCAATTGGGGAAAAAGTTAAAACAATTCAATGTGGTCTGTTTAACATAAGATCTCTTTTCTCTAAAAGTCTGCTGGTTATTGACTTGATTTGTGATAATCACATTGACTTATGTTGCCTTACAGAAACCTGGCTGCAGCAAGAGGATTATGTGAGCATAAATGAGGCAACTCCTTCAAGCTATTTAAATTTTCACATACCCAGAAGTTCTGGGCGAGGAGGAGGAGTAGCAACAATCATTCAGTCTGACTTACTGATTACTCCCAAAACAGTTAATACCTACAACTCTTTTGAACATTTAACCCTTAATTTCCCTGATCCAAATTTCAAAGCAAGAAAACCTCTTCTTTTTGCACGCCGTCCTGGAATCCTTACTCTCTGAATTTTTAGATGAGTTTTCAGAGTTCCTTTCACGGTTTAATTGATAAAACTGACAGGGTCATCATAGTGGGAAGATTTAACATCCATTAACGACGTGAAGGCAGCAGCTTAAGAGCAGCCTTTAATGCTATCGCAGGCCTTATTGGCTTTGTTCAAAATACCGAATAATTAGCGCATTCTCATCTTCATGCTTTGGATCTTGTGCTACGACATACTGACATAGAATGTGAAGAAATAACAGTATTTTCCTCACAACCTGTCCTCTCTGACCACTTTCTAAACCAAAACCTTCAGGATTACTTTGCTGGGGATTCTCCTCCCCAAAAAGAAGGTTACATTTTAGTAGATCTTTTATCAGATAGTGCAGTTATAAATTTTTAAAGAATCTGCTTCACTTTCTCTCTCCTCTACCTGGAGTGCTGCAGAGTGCAAAAGTTTAGTTTATTCCCTTCACAGGTTGATGATTTTGTTGATGGAGTTGCTAGTTCTCTGCGTACTGCGTTAGACAACACAGCTCCTTTGAAAAATGAAAACCGTTAAAATAGAAAGTTTGCTCCTTGGTTTAATGCAGAGCTGCGTACTTTGAAGCAAATGCTAGGGAAACTGGAGGAAAATGTGACTCATGCTCCACAGGCCTCCTACCTAGTCTGGAAAAATAGTCTACTGCTGTATAAGAGGACCGCTTTGTAAAACAAGAGCAGCATACTTCCAACTCATTAATAGAGGAAGAATAAGATAAAATATAGATTTCTTTTTATTACAGTTGCCAAACTCACCCAGAGCCATAGCTCCGTTGAACCGTCCATTCCACCTGCTCTTAGCAGCAATGAATTCATGGGATTCTTTATAAATCAGATTGATCTTATTAAAAATAAGAGATCATAAGCACACCTCTGTCCGTGGTTGTATCTGAGACAGTCATGGAATCTGAAGCGGGTTTAGACTACTTTGATCCAGTTGAACTTTCTGAATTAGCAAATTTATTGTCTTCATCTAAGCCTTCCAACTTGTATGTTAGATCCAGTTCCAACCAGGTTATTTGAGGAGGTATTCCCTTTGATCTCCCCCCCTTTAGATGTGATTAATAATGTACTTTTTAAAATTTCAATCTGGCTTTAGAGCTCATCATAGCACTGAAACAGCTCTGGTGAAAGTCACTAATGATATTCTCATGGCCTCAGATAATGGACTTGTATCTGTGCTTGCCCTGTTGGATCTCAGTGCTGCATTTGATCCAGTTGATCATAATATTCTTTTAGAAAGACTTGAATATTAAAGGATTTCAGTTCACAAGACTGGTTTAAATCTTATCTATCTGATCAAATTCAGTTTGTTCATGTTAATGATAGATCTTCCACATGCTAAAAGGTTACCTGTGGAGTACCACAGGGATCAGTACTAGGACCAATTCTTTTTACTTTATACATGCTCCCAATCGGTAGAGTTATTAGACAGCATGGGGTTAATTTCCACTGTTATGCTGATGATACCCAGCTATATCTGTCTATAATCCAGATGAAGCTAACCCCATTACATAGATTACAGGCATGTCTGAAGACATAAAAACCTGGATGACTCTTAACTTTCTCCTTCTGAATGCAGACAAAACAGAAGTTATAGTCTTTGGACCAGAGTCTCTGAAAAAGAAGCTGATTACTCAGTCACTTCATTTGGATGGGATTAAACTGATTTCAGACAATAAAGTAAAAAAATCTTGGTGTTATTTTTGATCAGAATCTGTCATTTAAATCCCATATCAAAGAGGTTTCTAGAATTTCCTTCTTTCATCTGAGGAATATTGCAAAAATGAGAAATCTCCTGTCCAGGGGGTGATGCTGAGAAACTAGTCCATGCATTTGTTACTTCAAGGCTGGACTATTGTAATTCTTTACTATCAGGAAGTCCACAAACTGTAGTTAAAAAAGCCTTCAGCTGATCCAAAATGCTGCAGCCAGAGTTCTGATGAAAATGAAAAAGAGAGATCATATCTCTCCTATCCTGGCTCTCTTCATTGGCTTCCTGTTAAATCCAGAATAGAATTTAAAATCCTCCTCTTCTCACATATAAAGCCTTAAATGGCCAAGCTCCATCTGATATCAGAGATCTGATTGTTCCTTATGTTCCTAACAGAGCACTTCGCTCTCAATCTGCAGGTTTACTAGTGGTTCCTAGAATTTCTAAAAAAGTAGAATGGGAGGTTGATCTTTTTAGTTATCAGGCTCCTCTCCTGTGGAACCAACTACCAGTTTTAGTCCGTGAGGCAGACACCCTGTGTCTACTTTTAAAGGCTAGGCTTAAAACTTTCCTTTTTTGATAAAGCTTCTAGTTAGAGTGGCTCAGGTTGGGTCCTGAGCTATCTCTATAGTTATGCTGCTACTATAGGCTTAGACTGCTGGAGGTATCGCTAGGGACCCCTTTTTCATCATTCTACTTCATTCTATCTCTATTCTCTCTCCCAGTCTGCAGAATTTGTTAGTTCAAATCTCTAACGTTCTGCTCTCTTCTGCTTTTTCTCATAGTAGCTTCATCTGGTCCTGTTTCCTGTTTGGCTGTGACTCCATCCTGGAGAGAAATATCCAGCTGTGCTGCTGCCATCAACACCCTTTTTTATAGATGCTGGAGAGCTTGGGTTGTTTTCCAGTGTAGTCCTGTTTCTCTTACTGTGACTAACTGGATGTGCTCTCTTCATCACTCTGACATGGGAGCTGGCTGGGAGCGTTCGTCTGCCTGGCTGTGTGTGTGTTTCCTTTCCTGGAAGGGGCCGCCTGTGGAGCTGGTTGACGGATTGCCTTTTGTATCTATGCTTCTTTTTTCTATGTCTGCTTCTGTATCCTAACCCCAGTCGGCCTCATCAGATGGCCGCTCACTGTGTTGTGAATTGGTGCTATAGAAATAAACTGAATAGAATTGAATTTGACTTTGAGCCTAAGGCCCTAATCTAAGCCTTCTCAACTTATTTCGAATGGGCAAAAGAAAAAAAATATTGGTGATAATCCCTTTACATGGCTTTACACCAAGATGCATTACAAAACTGACTTAAGATAATTTTTCCAGTGCTCAGCAAGGAAAGTGACACAAAATATCAGCTTTCTCTTGAACATTTGACTAGTAACCATGCTGAGAAAAGGTGTGTATAAATTGGATGCGCATCATTGGCCCAAATTTTAGAAAATAATTTGAATAACTCACCAAGAAGCCACCCATCAAGCACCAGGCCAATGAAATTAAATTCAAATTAGATATATACCAAAAACAAATCAAACCTATACTAAGTTATCACACCATTATATTTATAATAATGCCAACAACAAAAAACATTATAAAAACACTCTTTAAAAACAAACATAATTTCACATACAGGTTTACCTTTAGTACATGTATCCGTTTAATAATGGAGAAGCTATTAGTCAGCTTTATATTGTTTCAATGTGTAAAATTAAAAATATTTTCTTAAAAATATGTTTATTTAAGAGCAACTATACAAATTTAACAAAAACTAGAAAAAAAAAGAAGACTATGATCCTTATTATTTCTTCCATTTGGTAACCTCTGCATTGTTCATATTCTTTTCTGCCTTTTCTAAAAGTGCTTTTTAAATCAGTCCCTGTCTTTATCCATGCTGGCTCAGATCCTGACATTTGAGAAAGGAGGCAGGGAAAGCAGCAGGATAAAGTGTTAGCCTCGCTGCATGCAGTCAGCCAAGCCTTGGAGCTAAATCAGGTCCTGGAAAGGACGTTTCTTGCACCATTTCTCTCCTAAATTCTGTCCTAAGCTACTGGATTGTTCTACCAACCCATCTAATATACATTTCTTCCCTAAAAGGCCATCAGCACAGATGGTTCTAAAATAACTACGCTTGGAGACTTAAGGCATTAAATGAGTCATTATCTTGTACCAGAAAACTTTGAGCAATTTGCATCTTCTCATAAGGCTAAGCTCATTGGTGTTAATCTCACTGTGGTTTAGCTTTGATTTGCACCCATGTAATTATATCCTTGTGAATATACCATATGAATTCATTGTGGGTCTCTGGTAACTGTCACATATTTGCATATTGGTTTTGTATCATTAATAATTTGAAGCATCTCGTCTAGGAGTCTTCAGCAAACCTGTACCAAGAATTTAAACACAATGTATTTTAGGAAGTTGGTTTCCGGTTGGTCTGGGGGGAGAAAGCAGATCAGTTCAATTCAGTCCAGTAATGAAATCCAAGGCAATATGAGACTACAGATGTTTAGATAGGCAATGGTTGAAGAAGACCACTGGAAGGCTGGTGACTAGCTTTGTTGCAGGCACACGCTGGACAGGCTAGAACAGGCATGCTGTCCTGGAAGGCAGCTGTCCTGCAGGTTTTAGAGGTTTCCCTGCTTTTAGTACAGCTTATTCTGATGATTGTAGTTCAGCAAAAGCCTATTTATCAGCAATCAAAGAAAACCAGCTGTGCTAGAGCAGGGAAACCTCTAAAGGCTGCAGAACAGCTGCCAGTTTTTGGCATACCTGGGCTAAAACATAACATTTAACATTTATAAAAACTTTTAACACCGTTAAAATAGGAAAACAGACGTTTTGTTTCTTGGAGGTAGGTCAGATTCTTGCGATCAGTGGCGCCACTCTTCAAAATGCATTTTTATGGCTAAGAGCTCTCTCGCTCACGTTGTAGGTTTGTAGAAGACACATGGATGTAGTTTTTTTATAGTCACAGGAAATATGAGACCGGACTGCACCACCCCCATGTCAGAGGCATCAACTTCCAATACACATTGTTTCTCTGGATCCGGCGGAATAAGAATTGAAGGCATCGGCGTACTTTGCCTTGAGCTCTGAAAAAGCCCTTTTGGCTTCAGAAAACCAAATGAAAGTTTTTTTGGAGGAGGTTAGGTTAGTGAGGGGGTTGAGCAGTTGTACTGTAGTTTTAAATGAATCTGAGGTAGAAGCTGGTGAATCCTGATAAAACGTCGCTGGTTGTGAGTTGAAGGAGTAAGCCAGTGGAGAATGGCTTAAAACATCACTGGATCTGCCCACTTTCGAGAATGTGCCCAAAAAAGGTGACTGATCTGACATGAAGCTCACACTTCTTGACTGACAAAAAGTTGGTTCAGAAGACGTTGGAAAACTTAATGTGCATGGAATACTGAAGAGAGATTATCCTTTGCAGCCTTACATACATGCTGGTCATTTAGATTGAGAAATACTTTCAACAACACGGGTCGGTCAACAAGCAAAGATCCTTTCTGTGACGGGAAGCTCACTTACACCACAAAAACAGCACATCCCCAAAGACTTTAACATACCAGTATTTATATGACGCTTTCGAGCAGCTTGTATTTTATATAACGATATCGTTCCAAAATAATCATTCTTTTCTTATAAACTGAACATCCTTTACTGTCTCATGTTGGATGGATTAAACCATTGCATTGCATATTTTGGGTCAAAAACGGATACTGACTGTTTGAGCTGAAATTCTCATAGTAGCTATAGAAGTCTGGTGGTTGGATCATAAATAATGTCACAATACTTGCTCTTTCTCTCCTGTAGGCTCCAAATGTTGGAAGCGATCTGTAAGCACTGGGAAGGTCCCATTAGTTTGGCCCTATACCTTTCAGATGCTGAGGCGCAGCAGTTTCTGCGATACGCACAGGGATCCGAAGTTCTAATGAACCGCGGAAATGTAGGTTATCACATATTGTCTACAAAGAGGGACAGTTCTATCCAGTCAATCTCCTGCGCAATGTGGCCATGCAGCAAGTAAACACGCCCTACATGTTCCTCTCAGACATAGACTTCCTGCCAATGTATGGTCTGTACGAGTATCTCAGGTAAGAAGCACACAAATCTTATAAAGGTCTTATCTAGTAAATTTACTGCTTAATGTTTACTAATTTTCTTTTCTTGTAGGAAATCAGTGGTGCAGCTTGAAATGGCCAACACCAAGAAAGCCCTAGTGGTTCCAGCCTTTGAAACTTTGCGATATCGCCTCAGTTTCCCAAAGTCAAAGGCAGAATTGCTTTCTCAGCTGGACATGGGCACACTCTTCACATTTAGGTGCAAAAAACTAACATCTCATTTATTACTTGTGTGTGTGACTCCATGAGGAGATGATTTGAAGAGATGCAAAAGCAATGAAGGTGGATGAGTAGTTGACCGTTGATATCATAATCTGTGATTTACCCCTGTTGACTATATAATGCTCCATATACAGTACAGACCAAAGGTTTGGATACACCTTCTCATTCAAAACTGAGGAGATTTTCTTTATGACGATGAAAAGCTTGTGATGATTAACACGTGAAGGCATCAAAATTATGGATTAACACGTGGAACTGTATATTAACAAAAACCGTGGTAAACAACTGAAAAATGTAAGTCTTATATTCTAGGTCCCTTTCCAAAGTAGCCACCTTTTGCTTTGATCACTCCTTGCACACTCTTGGCATTCTCTTAATGAGCTTCCAGAGGCCGTCACCTGAAATGATCTTCCAACAGTCTTGAAGGAGTTCCCAGAGATGCTGAGCACTTGTTGGCCCTTTAACCTTCCCTTTGTGGTCCAGCTCACCCCCAAACCATCTGGATTGGGTGATTGTGGAGGCCAGGTCATCTGGTGCAGCACCCTATCACTCTCCTTCTTGATCAAATAGCCCTTCCACAGCCTGGAGGTGTGTTTGAGGTCATTGTCCTGTTGAAAAATAAACTATGGTCTAACCAAACGCAAACTAGATGGAATAGCATGCTGCTGTAAGATGCTGTGGTAGCCATGCTGGTTCAGTTTGCCTTCAATTTAGAATAAATCCTCAACAGTGTCACCAGCAAAGCACCCCAACACCATCACACCTTCACGGTGGGAACCAGGCATGTAGAGTCCATCCGTTCACCTTTTCTGCATCATGCAAAGACACGATGGTTGGAAACAAAGATCTCAAAGTTGGACCAAAGCCCAGATTTCCACTGGTCTAATGTCCATTGCTTTGTCCTGTACCCCAAGCAAGTCTCTTCTGCTTGTTGCCTGTCCTTGGCAGTGGTTTCCTAGCAGCAGCTATTCTACCACGAAGGCCTGATTCACACTAACCTGACTCCGCCAGATGTATATGCGGAGCAAATCCATCTGGAAACCTTCCGCTGAAGCAATTTTGGGAAGGGGCCTAAAATACTGGTTAGCTGATTGGCCTATGTTGGTGATATAGATGGGCCAAATAAACCAATCAGATCAACGGCTGCATATGGCGCACTAACAGAGCGACGATTAAGAGGAGCCAATTGATAGATCAAACTCTTGGCTCTTCCTAAACCAGTCGGAGAAGAGGCAAAAAAAATTATCTTTCATTCCTTCTTCTGAGGAAGAGTGCTTCTCCAGCCTGGGTGAGCAGTGGGTTTTGCTCTTCTTTCAGTGAAGAAATACTCACCTTGGGTTCCGATAAAACTTGTCTGCTTTAGCCCGCGCTAATACTAGATTTCACTGGCTGAAGCGCCATGTTCTTTAGACTGAACTGTCGCTGCTTCTCTGTTGCATCACACCTCAATCCCTCCTCAAAGCCAGCGCTGATTGGACGTTCGCTTGGTGAATGGCTCCAAATTTTCTTCAACGGAGAGTCTCCAGACTGATTAGCGAGTGAATTCTTGAAAGCTCGCGAGATCAGGATGGTCTCACGAGGCTAGATTCACACAGTCTCCTCTTAACAGTTTTTCTAGAGATGTGTCTGCTGCTAGAACTCTGTGTGGCATTGACTTGGTCTCTGACCTGAGCTGCTGTTAACCTGCCATTTCTGAGGCTGGTGACTCAGATGAACTTCTCCTCCCTCTGCAGTAGAAGGGACTCTTGCTCTCCCTTTCATGTGTGCTAGTTTATGTGTAGCACTTGATGGTTTTTGTGACTGCACTTGGGGACACTTTCAAAGTTTTGCCAATTTTTCGGACTGACTCACCTTCATTTCTTAAAGTAATGATGGCCACTCATTTTTCTTTATGTAGCTGCTTTTTTCTTGCCATAATGCATATTCTAACAGTCTATTCAGTAGGACTATCAGCTGTGTATCCACCTGACTTCTGCACAACACAACTGATGGTAATAACCCCACAAGGCAAGAAATCCCATTTATTAAACCTGACAGGGGACACCTGTGAAGTAGAGACTGACATTTTTTCGGGAATCCCGTGACCCGTGGGATGGGAGTCCCAAAATCCAGTACTGGCGCCACCATTTTGTAGTTTTTTTCCTTTAAGCCTACACTAATATGCGAGTAAAAAAAAACTACACGACCCAAAAACCAACAGTGCTTCCGCTCTGAGTTTTTCACCTGCGCTCAAAAACAACAATGTATTGGCAGAATTCTTCAGACTGAAGACAACAATAATGGGGCCACTGGTTGGGGTTTACGGAGCTGATTTCACCAGGTGGGGCGAGGACAGGATTTAGATTCCCTACTCTGGCCCGGGATCTACCTGACGGGTGCTTAATTTTCTTATGGTGGTGGGGCCCGGGGACAGAGGTGAAAAATCCCACTCCCGTGGTCAAGTCTCTCTACTGTGAAGTGGAAACCATTTCAGGTGACTACCTCTTGAAGCTCATCAAGAAAATGCCAAGAGTTTGTGATGAACCAAGAAAAAAGCAAGAGGTGGCTACTTTGAAGAACAGATAATATAGGACAGATTATCAGTTGTTTCACACTTTTTTGTTTAAGTATATAATTCCACATGTGTTAATTTGTAGATTTGATGCCTTCAGTGTGAATCTGAATCTCTTTGAATGAGAAGGTGTGTCCAACCTTTTGGTCTGTACTGTACATACCGATAGAAGTTCTCCTCTGCATTAGACCCATCCTCTAAGGAGTGTCTCTCATTGAGCACATTTTTTAAATTAAAAATCATAGCATTCACATAACACCGTCTGAAATACCAAATGGTACACTAGTGGTTTGTTGCAATAAATTTATAATTTATGTTAACTATGACAAATATTTTCCAATGCAGGAGTCATAATGAGTTTCTTCTGTGTTCATAGTGCAAATAATTGATTTGTAGAAAATGTTTTCATTGCCACTTGTTGCATAAAAGCATTGTTACATAAACGCTCCTCCTATCTTTATAGGTACCATGTCTGGACAAAAGGCCATGCGCCAACTAACTTTGCCAAATGGAGGACGGCCACCACTCCCTACAGAGTGTTGTGGGAGGCCGACTTTGAGCCCTATGTGATGGTGAGGAGGGACAGTCCTGAGTATGACCGCCGCTTTGTGGGCTTTGGCTGGAACAAGGTGGCTCATATCATGGAGCTCGATGCACAGGTTATTCATCTTCATTTCCTGCTTCTTTCCAAATCATAGAATAGAAAATCCCTTTAATGTCTCACAATTGGGACATTCTTGTGTTTACAGCAGCAAAAAGATAATAGAAAAAATGGTCACCTTAGAAAAATTTATAATTATAACATAATAGTGAAGAGTTAAATGATAAACCATAAAACACTGTACTGTAAGTGTAATATAAAACTGAACTTGGAGAATAACCAATATCCGTGAAGCCATGTGGACATTTTTACAGTAATTTCAGTATGGGTCAGCAGCAACATCAGAGATGTGCAGAATGACAGCAGCAGGTTATTTAACTGACTAAGGTAGAAACCGCAAAATCAGAGCATGAATGGAAGAACTGATTGAAAAGGAGGTTGTTGGGAACAGTGGTGGTTCTAGAGTCTTCCAGCTGCTGGGAGGAAAGTCGATCTGTGATAACGCCCCCTCTCTTTTCGGTGCATTTATGGAAAGCAGCAGTCTGTCACTGAAGGAGCTCTCCAGTTCAGCAATCACCAGCGCTTCATGCATGGGGGGAACATTATCCAACAGAGATGTTCATTTAGTTAGGATCCGGCCTGCTTCCCTACTCCTCCACTGAGTCCAGAGGGCATCCAATCACAGAGCTGGCCTTCTCCTGATCAGCTGATCCAGACGCTTCCTCAGCTACAGATCAGCACTGCTCCAACAGACAGCTCCATAGAAGATGGCTGCATTTTTCACAGCAGAGTCAGAGAGTAGTGGGCCTTTAGGAGCGCCCCCTCGTAGTCTCCTCAGCAGCAAGACTCCCTGCTCTGACCTTCTTCTGATCCAGAGCCTCAAAGTGTTGGGAGTCCAGTCCAGTTTATTATCCAGGTGAACACCGAGGTCCACTATCTCAATGAGGATGGAGTTGTGGGTTGGATTGTATATAAGCTAGTTGGGTTCTTTTTAAACTAAGATTTCAATTTTGATTGATCGTTGCTTTTATTTGACTTTCAAAGGTTTTCCTTTATTTTTCCTGTTGCAAGACTAGTTGGATTGCTCTGTGGCCAGTACTACTTATGCTTAGAATAACATAGATGTAATGCATTTTAAGTTGCAAGATTAAGGTAATTTCTGCATGATCTGTAAAATAAGTAGATAAAATTATATTTTTAAAGTTGCATATAATCTAACTTTGTTCAAAAATTATTTGTCCATACCATTAATTAAAAAGCAATAACAGGTTAGTTCCTTAAGCATAGACCAGCCTGGATGCCTGTTTTTCAAATTAAACAAGGTCTTCTCTAAAACATTTTGCAAGTATAGCTCATTATTTTCAGGGTAAACATGTGGTCACTGTAGTGCTCAGAGAGAGGACTTTAGAAAGAGTGTCATTTTTTTTGCTACACTTAAAGGGGAACACAGGTATTTTTACATTGGGCCCTTGATTTTACATTATTCCATCATGTTCTACTCTCCCATATGAGTTTTGTGTCATTTGGAGCCGTTCTGAGATATTCTGTTAGGGTTATATCCAAGTAACCTCTTCCTATGGGCAACGACTTTAAGGCACAAACTAAACTGTCGATCATTTATTCTTTATGGTACGCCAGCATTCAGAACATGTAGGCCAATCACTGACCCCAGACATCCACGGTTATATTTTTTATATTTATATTTTTATAAAACAAAGCAGAGTGTGTATGACGTTTATTAGACATAAAGTTATTTTAAAAGACGCAGAGGAGTAAACGTCACCTCTAGTATGCAGAGCAGGGGGTATGAGAGGAGCTGAAATTGATGAACATTAAAAACAACAAATTTCTTCAGACTTTTAAGTTACCAGATAAAGGTTTTGTGTCTGAGGAAAGCCAATGAGCCCTCGACCCCCAAACCCTCTAGGACAATGAGTAGAAAATGAGTAAGATCTCATCAGAGAGACTTACTATCATTGCTAGATGTGGTGACCACTTTAATTCAATTCAGTTTATTTCTATAGCGCCAACTCAAAACACGTCAGCTCAGGTCACTTTTACAGAAACAATTCAACCAGATCACACAGTCAGATTTGATCAAAGTTTCTATCTAAGGAAAAACAGTTGATTGCATGACTCATAGATCTCAGCAATCCCTCACACTAAGCATGCTTTGTAGCGACAGTGGAGAGGAAAAACTCCCCTTGAACAGGAGAGAAAACCCTCTGTGCAGAACCAGGCTCAGTGTGTGAGCTGCCATCTGCTGAGGCAGATACCGACTGGGGTTCAAGAATGACAGAAGCAGACATAGAAAAAGAAGCATAGATACAAAAGCAACTGTCAACCAGCTCCACAGGCGGCCCCGTCCAGGAAACACACAGCCAGGCAGACGAAGCTCCTCAACCAGCTCCCATGTCAGAGGATGAAGAGAGAGCACATCCAGTTAGTCATAGTCAGAGAACAGGACTACACTGAAAAACAGGCCAAGCTCCAACATCTAGAAACAAAGGTGTTGATGGCAGCAGCACAGCTGATATTTTCTCCAGGATGGAGTCACAGCAAACAGGAACAGACCAGATGAAGCTACCATGAGAAAAAGCAAGAATGAAAGCAGAACGTTAGAGATTGAACTAACTGAGATTCTGCAGAGTGGGAGGAAGCAGAGATAGAAATTTGAAGCAGAATGATGAAAAGGGGTCCCTATGTCCTCCAGCAGTCTGCCTATAGCAGCATATTTAACTATAGAGATAGGTCAGATCAGGGTAACCTGAGCCACTCTAACTAGAAGCTTTTATCACAAAAGAGTAACGGTGGAGCTGGTAAAATGCACACTTTACTGAAAATGTGTCTCTTTTCTTTCCACAGGAGTACGTCGAGTTTGTGGTCCTGCCGAATGCCTACATGATCCATATGCCCCATGCACCCAGCTTTGACATCACTAAGTTTCGCTCCAATAAGCAGTATCGTGCCTGCCTTAAGACCCTAAAAGAGGAGTTCCAGCAGAACATGTCTCGTCGCTTTGGCTTTGCTGCTCTAAAGTACATGACAGCAGAGAACAACACCTAGTCATCATCCCGGTTTTAAACTTGGCTTTATGAACGACTCAAACACAATGTTTGATTACTTGAATAAGGCCCTTTGGAATTTTATAAGATTCAGAACCTGAGACTCTAAAAGACGATATTGATCAAATATGTTATCTTCTACTTGGGGTGGAAGTGATGATCAATAAAGAGTAGCCTTCTTTAGTGCTGCATCAGACTACAGGCTGCAGACTAATGGAGCAATGCTGTATGTCACCAACACTAAAGAGGAAGCTGATGTCCTGTCATGTTTGTAGACTGTAAAATGATATTGAGTGTGTGTTGCTTTTCTTTAGGATGGGCTTAAGGGAAAAATCCAAAACGCAGAGTTAAGGAGGACTGCACAGTTTCACTGAAGCAAACCACAACTCTACCTAAAGTAAAACCGTATTAAATATGTTGAAACGGATTTAGTCTGGTTTTAACAGAAAGCAGTATTAGACACTAACTTATGTTTTCCCTGTTAAATGGGGGGGGGTTACCTTAAGATTGGTGTATGAACTAACCTGATACAGGAAACAAAGAAAAGGTTTATGATTTAAAGCCTGTTTGAAAAGCTTCTGAAGTTCACAAAAATTACTTTTCTCATGTTTAAGCTTAATTGAACTAGAAGGAAATCCAGCACCATGTCTTTGTTTTTTGTTTTTGTTTTTTGTTTTTGTTATGAACAATCATTGAAAGGTGTTAACAGCTGGAGGTCCTGCAGTTTTTATTTATTTATTTTTTTGCTGAGTGGAGTTTCATGCTTTTTTACAGGGAGAAGTAAAAACGGCAAAACAGTTTTACAATATTCAGCTTTTAAGTTATATTTTCACTGAGCCATAAAATAACTACTGGATGGAGAACAGCAGCAGTATACTTTCCCTATTTTCCTTTGGGCTTCAGTTTGTGAGACTAAAGAATTTCTGGGATTAATATAAAGAAAAAAGGTAGTAATAGCAACTCTCTAAGAGTTTTTATCAGCCCATAAGTTGATTGGTGGGAATATCAGATTGGTTACTTCTTTATGTTGTATTTAGTTTTATTTAGAAGTAATTGACACATATTACTGAAACTTGGTTCACAGCAAACATCTGGTCCTGGGAGAACTTTCCATGTTTCTAATATTTGACTTTTATCTGAATCAGCTTGTTTTATGTCAGGAAGCAGAAAAACACCCTCAGCTTTAAACCTACATATAAGACCTCCTGGGGCTCCAGGGGCCGCTTCGGGCAAAGCCGGTTTAACAAACTCTGATTCAAATCAGCCTCGGTTAATTGATGCTAGCGCTAAAGTCGGAAACTGCATTTTCAGCTTCACAGCGGCTGCTATGAATTAGGATGCATAGCAACTCACCAGTAAAAATGGTCCAAAGCTCCTGAGTTTCTACACGTGTGTAACAAGTTTGAAAAGCCATTATCAATAGAGCAACGATTCAATGAATCACCATGGCAACAGGAAGTGCTTTTTTCACCACACTGAAACCAGAGAATAATAAATAAGAATAAAAAAAATAAATGGAGAATACATTTAACAGACAAACAGCGCTACAGCTGCAAAGGAGAGGAAGGTGGCAAATTAGTACCGGTAGAGGTTTCCTTCTTTCAAGTTAATGTATAAATTGAAGTCTGCTGTTGTTTTGTATTTATTCCAAGCTCTCTGTTGTTCAATTTAAAATTTCTTCTCGATCAAAAATCACATTCCTAGACTGAACAAACTAAAATATGTTTTCTAAATTACAATTTATTTGTTTTTTAGCAGAAACTGAATTTAGAAGGTAAATATATGTATGTGTATAAATATATATATATATATATATATAAGTAAGATTTAGGTTTTATAAATCTTAGAAATATTTTCACATTTTAAGGTGGTTGTTCCCTGGACGTTTTGTCAGCTCTCACTGAAAATGTATTTATATTTGAAATGCATTTCTTCATAGTCAAAATGATACAAATGATGACCAGTAATATTAGGAGATCTGAAATTAATTTATACACATCCAGAATGTTTTTTCTAGATGTAGAGAATTTCATTTAGTTTGAAATGAAAATTCGTCAAAAAAAAAAAATTTCTCAGATATCAGGAATACATATTCAGTAAAACTAGTGCATATCAAAATGGTGTGCAATGAAGTGGTTAAATTGAAAACATTACAGGATTATTTCTGGAATGGTAGTTGATCAATGTATGTATTTAAGTTAAATCATCCGGCAGCAGGTGAAAATGACGTCTAGAAACGCTCTAATAGATGGAACCTCATCATAACATGGGGTTCTTCTTCAGTGTGATTCTGTCTTCTGTCACACAATAAATACCAAGTGTCTGTTTGCATCCTCTTCGGATGTTATCATCCCAATAAATGCTTGTTATTAGCAGCTGTCAGTCCCATAGAATGGCTTCAGATTGTGGCAGTACCCCACATAGTTAATCTAGGTATGTGTAATCTAAGAAGGATTTTATTAGTTATTCATGTACTGTAAAAATAAAAATTGCTCACATTAAACAAACCAAAGACATGTAAATCTCATATCCTGTCACTGAGTTGTAGAATCTTCTCCCTATAAATATACTGATTCAAATCTGCAATGTTCGTTTTTTTAAAACAAACTGACCTAGTTAATGGTTTTTACTTCTTTATGCACAAAACTAAAAATCAAACTAAATCAGGAAATGAAACATTGTTGGCTGTAAGCAGATGGAGACGTCCTCTGTCTCCATCAGAAGAAAACCTGCTGCTGACCAGGTCAGCTCTGAGGAGGATGTTACTATGGCAACAGAATCAGAGGTTGAGGAAACTCTTTGTGAAACGGAAAAGTCAGAGTTTCCCTGTTTTCAGGTTTAGAAAACTCAAGAGTTTTCAGTAAACCTGCTCTGTGAACTTGACCTCAGGTGGAACCTATAAAACCAGTGCTGCAGTGAAACTGGGACTGATTTTCTTTGGTTATTGCAGTTCTCTTTATTGTGCGACTGCAGTCTCTCCTATAAACTAAAAACAAAAGTACCTGTTTTTCTTTCCAAAGTATATTCTGGAGTAGATGTGTGAGTGGTTGCTGTCTGATTCTTAGTATGTCTGCGTCTTTCTATGTTCTGTTGCTTTGCAGAACTGAGTCTGTGTCGTGGAACTTGAACTGGAGCTCAGCTGATATCTGAATAAAAGCAAAGAGTCAAACACCCGGCTGCTTTTCTCTTCAATCACTTCCCTCCTTGGTTCACCATCTGAACCTACCAAAGCAAAGGATTCCTGGGTAGCCCTTAAATGATTGTTTCTGTTGAATTTCCAAGGGTCTCACATTCAAAACATATTTTACTGATTTCATTAAATGAGTTAATTGTTTTCATATCTTAAGGTTACATTTGAAGTGCTAAATATTCTGGTAAGACTTTCTGAAATTAGACCTAGATGTCAAAGTTTCTGTCATTGACAGAACTTTCAGTTTTGAAATTTGGATTTTGGCTCCAAAATCTAGTGGAATCAAAAGCTAAAAGGTATTGTTTTGCCTGAAGGAAAACAGCATTTCCCATGAGGACCAGTGCATTGTCCTGGTCACCTTCAGTTTGATTGAACTACTTTTCTTTTTCCAGTGAATGTGAAAGTTTAGGGAATAAATTTAATTGTGGCGAAACGATGTCATATCGTTTAACTTTGTTTTTGTACCGTATTCCTGTATTAAATGTAAAAAGTAAGTTTTATTTTAACTGCTTTCTAGGTAAATGTTTTTACGTAATCTCAGTGTAACTGTGCATAAATACATTCAAGCTGCATCTCTTGAACCATTATTCTGTATTTATTATTATTGCATTTGAGCTTGAGTCAAGTGGAAGTTTAACCTAAATTAGAAGAACAGAGCAGCTACAAGGTGTTTAGATACAGTTTATAGAAGCTCATGAACCCTTTTTTCAAAACCAGACTTTAAAGTCATACAACATTTGTTTTGTAGCCAGTAAGTTTGTTCATTGAATCTTACTGGAAGCGCAGCTGACAACCTAAAGTCTGACAAAGTCACCAAATGAATCAGGAAAAGACCTGAGAAACCTTCAGAACACCCATTCAGGTTTGGTCCTTCCAAACTTTGCAGATGACTGAACGTGCAGCATAATAAGTCTCAGGTTTTTCCAGGCAGGCAAAGTGCTGCATGACTCAGGTCCAGTTCCTAAACTTTAAATGTATGAAGTCAATCATATGTTGCTATTATAACATAAATCAATGAAGATGGTTGTAGATTTCAGTAGAAACAAGAACAAGTCAAATTCTAGTACCATCATGGGAGAAGTGGGGGATTATAAATACCTTGGTTGTGGAATGGAAACTAAATCTATGCAGAAGGAACAGAGCAGAATGAAGATGCTGCAGATCTTCTACCATTCTGTTGTGGAGAAACATTTCCTTTGGGCCTCAGTTTGTGAGATGAAAGAATTGTTGTGATGCTGAATCTACAACCTGCCTGCTCTCAATATGCTTCACAAATCACACCCAAACAGTCATCGCTGATCTACTGCTGAAACAGTGAAACCCAAAGTAAGTCACTAAACCAGTTCATTAATGGGAGGAATGACGTGCAATCAATTTATAGCAGAGAGAGTCATTCTCTGTGGCTATAAGTCATCATCTCCCCAAGCCTCTTCTCTAAGGTGATCTTTATATTAATATGAAGAAAAAAGGTAGTAATAGCAACTCTCTCAGAGCTGAACTGGCTTTTATTTTTTGCTTTATGACCATCAGCCAATAAGTTGATTGGTGGGAAGATCAGATTGGTTACTTCTTTATGTTGTATTTAGTTTTAGTTAGAAGTAATTGACACAAATTACTGAAACTTGGTTCACAGCAAACATCTGGTCCTGGAAGAACTTTCCATGTTTCTAATATTTGACTTTTACCTGAATCAGCTTGTTTTATGTCAGGAAACAGAAAAACACCCTCAGCTTTAAACCTACATATAAGACCTCCTGTGGCTCCAGGGGTCCGTTTCATGAAGCAGGTTTAACATACTGATTCAAATCTAAATTTTAGATGATTTTTATGTTTATAAAAAGAAAGAAAGGTAGGAAGTTTTATGACCATCAGCCAATAAGTGCTGTGGAGAGTGTGATCTGTTCTGCAATCATTTGTGGGGAAATAGCATCAAAGAAGATGGATGCTTTTTTATGAACTCATCAGTAGAGGATTTCACAAACAAGAATTCTCTATAAGAACACAAACATTATTAGCATCTTCTATCAGACTGCTGTTCAACAACAGCATCTTCTGTCAGATGCTCCTCTAAAGAAAGACCACTACAGCAGACCATTCTGCTGACAACCATCTTCAACAACTGAGGAAAATCTTCAGCGCGATCAAGTTTATTTTTAAAAGTTGCGAAACATTTACATGTAAATAACTGAGATTATTATTGCTAATTTACATCTCTCCACCTCGAAAAGTGCCAATCGATTTTAATTTTATTTCACTTAGTATGTGAAGTTCCGTACTGATTCTAAATTCTGGACTTTCTAATCTCAGTAAATTTTACCTTTTTTATTGTCACATTGACAGCCGTGAATTTTATAGAAAGCCAGAATTCAGAGCCGAAGGATCGCCCTTTTTGCCGGTGCCGCGTGTATTTAGCAATCTCACGCGACAGGTTCCCACGGGGAAATTCCATTAGACCAAGTAGCACTCCAAATTGGTGGACTCGTGAAAACCACACTGTCAAGGAACGCCATGGACAGAGGAAACATGCAAGAGGAGGAGAATTTAGTGTCAGAGGTCGTGGATGAGTCTCTCCTCCATCCCACATTTTTATTTAGAGGAGGAAAAGCGGGATCTAAGATGTTAGGAAGAGGACGCCAGGCTTAGTAGAAGCTTGGTTTGCAGGTAGAAGGCTTCCAGCCGTGACATGTGTTTGAGCCCTTTGCCTCATAACGCCAAGCAAGTTCTGTTAGCCTCACGCCTGCTGAATACAGACGCCCATCCCTGTGAACACTGGGACGTAAACTCAATGGGAAAGGAAAGGATTCTGATTTCAACCGCTTAGCTGCTACATGTATTAGCGCATATATGAACAAGATGCTAAGTGAATGAAAAATGTGATTGACAGATGACCGTTGATATATGATTGGCTGAATTTAGGTGTTCAGGCTGACGGAGAACTAACTGGCCTGGTGCAGAAGATAAAGCGAAAAAACATAGATTTTAAGACAGGATTTTTTTAAATATATATATATACAGGTTTCTAGAATTTGGGACAATATCAAGTACATAAAGAGTACACATTTATATACATGTTTAAGCCAGAATGATTTGACATTAAAATAGGACCTACCTACGACTGATTAAATATGAAATTATTACATATTTTAAAGTAATTTGGATTACAAATTACAAAATTACAAAAACACTTGTTTTTGAAGTTTGAATTCTGAATATGACCGGACTTTTCCTTAACAAGGGGCTTCTCCCCCTGTTAAGACACCTGCTGTGCAGAGACCCAAGTTCTTCAGTCTATTTAGGGCCCTGTTGAAGGCAACCAGAGGGAAATCTAAGAATGCAGGACTGCCTCCATGTAGGGGAGTCATGGGTGATTTAATGATATGAGGAGCCTGCTGCAACCTGCGTTAATTTAAGACACACTGACAGGATGGAAGTCTATAAATGGCCTGTTAAGTAATGAGACACCAGCAACTCCCCTCTTCTCTTCTTTGCTTCTCATGTGTGTATTAAATTCCTTTTAAAATGGTTAGAATGCTATCTACTGATACACAGCTTTGAGGACTGGTAAGAAGGAATTGAGGGAAGAAAAAAATGAATGAGAGATTTTAGATGCCTGGCCGCTGCTGGGTGGAAACTATATTTCCTGTTGCATCTCTAGAGGTCCGACGTTGAGCAGGAGCTCCTGATCATCTATATCATCATTATTGAGCCTTTTTTGTGTTTGTCCATCCCTCTTTGGTTGGGTTCCTTCACAAAACTGCAATAAACAATTGGGTCTGCAGAAAAGACTATTGGGACTGACCTTCCTTCCAGCCAGAACATCTCTGGGTGAAGGAGAAGGGAAAGGCTGCTAAAATAAACCTCAATACCATCTGAAAAATACACAACCATTGTCTTATCTTTTAACCTGATAGAGATCCCACCCTGAAGTCCAGTCACTGTCCAGTATTAAATACAATATCTGCAATAATAATCTTCAATGCTGTAGCCACAAGGCTAATTGAATCTGTCTAGATAATTTAATTAAAATTTTTATTGCATTGAGATTAAAAAGCCAAAAGCTCAATCATCAGGACTTCTATGTCCATAGGGCCTTAAAGTAACGCAAAACACATTTGGGGTCAATTAGAGAGGAGACAAAAGCCAAACCACCCCCATTCCTAAGGGGTGGACCTGTTCGTCCGTTTCAATTTGCATGTTGTCTAAGTAAAAACCGAGCTTTGTTGGGCTGCTGGATAAAACCTGGAACTCAACGCTATTTCTGACATTTTAATAGAGAAAGCTTCCTGGATGGGAAGAGAAACGTCTTCAAACTTGGAAACAATGTCCAGTGGATTGTTTTTTATTTTTTTTGGAATGACTATGACCTGGATGACTGAGAATCTTCACCAGCAAACACAATCAGTCTATGATCTTTTGGAAGAATGTTTAATTTCCTGCAAACAGGCTCCTAAACCTTGTTGAATGTCTTTGGAGGAGAGCTGAAGCTGTTATAGCTGCAAAGAACGGACCGAAGTCATACTAAACCATGTGGAACCCACACCATACTGCATTTATTAGTAATAGGTATGCTGTAAAAAAATAAATAATGATAATTACCTGAATAAAGAATCCAAAATGAAAAACATCTAACCCTTTTCATTAGATCCAGAAAAAGCATTTGACAGAAAGAAGTGCAAATTTCCATTTACCAGTTGGGATAAAATTGGATTTGGTCATTTGTTGTCATTAAATGACATTGCAAAACTATAAGTACGTGACTAACCACTCTAGCCATGGATAAAATAGCTATAATGACCATTTGCACAAGCTGTTTCATGGTGGTTTGGTTGTGAGTGTTTGATTAGTTGATTTTGTCTGATAAGCAGATTTAGGTTTTTTATCAACAAACCTATTCCCTTTGGCTCAGTAGTAATTCAAACAGCTGTGTTTTCATTTCATATCAGCCCTTTGGTGTGACTTATGATTTGTAGTAAAAATATATTATTTGCTTTACAGAAAAACCTTCAAGATCTTGGCTGTTTGCTTTGGATCATTGTCCTGCTGAAAATACTGCTGCTTATAATTTCAGGTCGAAATTCGCTCTGGAGAAGGTTATGTTGTCCAGTTTAAACCAGAGAAAGATCTCTCTACATTGTTTTTTGGCCTAAAAATAGTGGTCCAAATGGCTGAGCCTTTCATGTTATTGTTTACTCAGTTCACTCTGCAAAGAATTTCACAAACGATAATACTTCAGGAAATGACTCGTCTTTGGAAGACTGGTCAGAGAGTTGGTCAAAACTTCTACAGACCTACACACATTTGTCTATATACATTTGATCGTATGCTGATATACAGAAATACACAGAATTTCATCATAAACATGCTGCTTTTCATAACCTTTAGACTATAACTAACTCTCCACCACAAAACTGAAATTGATGTTAGAAATACAGCATTGGTGGATTTTAACTGAAGAAACTCATTGCTCTCCTACATCCACCTTCTACAGAGCCATTGAGCTTTGAACCAAATCTCCATGAAAGCCAATCGGCATCCAAAGTTCATCATAAAAGGCCTCCAATCCACATTTTGTCTGTTTCTGTGCGCAGACGTTGGATGTGCCATGTGACATCATTCAGATGACCCTGTTTTAACCCACCTCCAGCCTCCGCCTCCACCATCGTAGCTAAAGCTTCATCAGATCGCCATTCCTCCCAGACTCTAATACTGCGTTCCCTGTCTCATCTTAACCGGTCTGACAGAAGACCGCCATGTTGAGCCTGGTTCTGCCAGAGGTTTCTTCCAAGCGCTGAGTTTTTCCTCTCCACCCGTCGCTTCATGCTTGCTCTTCATATCATGGACAGGTTCTTTTCAACCTGTGTTATCCAACAATTGACTTCCATCTTCCAGGTCCCTGAGTGAAGCTCTAGTTTCAGCTCACACAGTCCTCTGGATCTCCCCATAAAACTCAAGCAGACCGTCTCTCTAACCAGCAGTCTACAGACTGACCAGCTCCATCTATCTCCACTTCACCACCAGCTTCAGGCCTGGTGGCGAAACAGCCCTGTTCTTTGCTCCTGTTCATGCATATCTATCAAATTAAACGCTATGTTTCCAGCCGAGGTCTGAGCGCCAAAGACAAAGTAATTGTATCAATAAATTTCTCCTGATTGTCTTTTCTCTTCGTGAGAGTTTCAGACTGAACATTATTAGACAATGTGGTCACACCTTTTAAGCATATTTTCTTTTTTGTTTTCCTCAATATTACAGAAAACCCCCATTTTGCAGAAATGTAATTCTTTTCCCATTTCCTTGGATTCCTTGTTTATATTGTTACTTTCTCATTATTATTAATTTTTTAAGGAGATACACTGTCCCCTAATTTTCAAGGAAACAAGGTATCCCCTTTAAAGAGGTAATTATTCACGAGGCGGACTCTCTGGTTTAACTGAAAGCTCTGTAACTAATTCATTAATAAATGTCTGCTGTTGTATAATTCATTTCAAAATTCAATGACTTTATTGATACTAAAGGGAAATTAACTCAGTTTTATTCTCAACAAGTTGACATGTTGATAGCTGTAGGCAGAAAGGATCCTCTGTAGCACCATCTTCCACTGGATCTGGAGAGGCCTTTGACTAAAGACTGTTGGTGTTTAAGGGTCTTCTGAAGAGGATGCTCACGGGTGTCCATAATATTCTCCATTTTATGAAGAATCCTTCTTTGTGAAATCATCTACAGAGGATCTAGAGGAGTTCCTAGAACAGTCAGCCGAGCTTGTTGAGCTTCTTTCATTCATTTGGTCTGAGGCCCAGCAGATGATGGAGGAGGAGATCACTCACCATAGCAGACTCAAAGGAGATACAGTATGTACCATCTTGGTAAAAATACCTACATTTCCTTTCAAAGTACAGTCTGCTGTGTCCCTTCTACAGGTGGCTTTATAGTTGCATCTCCAGTTTACTTTGCTGTCCAGGTGAAGTTAGGATTCAACTTGTTCCCATTTTGTCTGAATTTTACAATCATCTTTTGTTTATATTCAGGATGAGATGATTGTTTCTACATAACTCACCAGCTCTCTATACTCCGCTTCTTCTCCCTCTCTTTCAAACCTTCTGTTCAACACACAGGAAACATGCTTTACTTGTCAGCAGTCATCTGATGATTATTTCTATAATCAATAAAATTACTAAATTACCAAGAAAAAAAAATAATGCAATGTTTTAGGTGCATACATACGGATTATTTTTTGTACAATGACTGAACAGGGCTGCTTCATACATGATCATTTATCATTACATCGGGAAAACTTACCAATACAGAAGTATGAAACAAGATGCCACAGCCGTTAAAAAAATAATTTATCCTCAAGCTGTAATAGTCAGCCCAGACTTAAAACAAATGAAACAACAGAAAGTTTAAATGGAGAAACAGTACAATGGTGATAGATTTAATGCAATGAGAAAAATAACAAAACAACAAAAATAAATCTGTTGGAAGATAATCTATGGCACAGAAATGAAATTTGGCAAACTGAAGTCCCGCTTTCCTCCATGTTCAGACGTCCTGTAGTTTGGTGGATCAATAAGGCAAATAGGGTCTACCTCCAACATTTTCAAAGAAAAGTCAGGAAACAGGAGGGGAGGAATCAAAGTATTTATGGTGATATTGTTGGGTTTTAGTTACTCGATCCTTTAAAGACTGGTGAGTGCTGGAAATACTCGTTGGTATTAAAAAAGGAAGCAGTCTTTGTTGGCTCGAGTGAAAAATCTGAATTACAGCCACTTTCAATTCAGGGTAACGTGGGAGAGGATTAGAAAACCTGCTGAAGTTTAACCGGGTAGAAAAAGTCCGGGTTATACCATCGTGTTGCTCTCGCTTGCTCTGTCCACATACTGAAAATAAAGAGAAAAAAAGGAACATTAGTGAGTGTAGAAGACAAAGTGGGGAAAAAAGCAGGCAGCATATCTGAAAAACTCCAGTATGTATGTAGGCATGGAGGAAGGACTATCAAAGGGAAACCAAAGTTTGAGTTTTATGGTTAAACAACTGAGAAACTCCTCCTAATGACATGATGAAGTAAACCAGACTGACTGAAGCTTTTCTCAGCTGGAGACACAGTCATCTAATGCTCTGCAGCCTTTTGCTGTGCTACTGGTCAGCTGTCTGAAGGAAGCTTGACTGTTTGGAAATATGTTCGATCACGAACACAGAGTCAGGTGAGGGTTAGGTCAGGTTACATGAATTCCTTATTGGGGTGAAACAGGCTGCTTGATACATGAGCTGGTAGCTTGAATAATGATCTAAAGACCTATCAACTGCTTGAGTTGCTCTAGACAACGACTGAAAGAAAGAAATCTGCACAAGAAGCATGTTGATGATAATCAACATGCTTCTGGTGAAGACTGCGTCACGCTGATGAGTTGGAGTGAAAATGGAGCATTGATTAAATGAGTCAGAATGGCAAGGATGTCTGCAGGGTTAGCTGGTTGCTACAGGATGCAACTCACCATCATTGTGCAAGTAGATCACACATCAGCTAGAAAAGAGCTTGTTATTACCAGAATAAACCAGAATAAACCTCAATACCATCGATTTGGTGATGTATCATTATTTTTCAGGTACCCAATATAAAACCGATTTCTCTGTTCCTAAGATTGATTTTATTTTTTTACTACAAATCTGTACCTAAAGCTAACTACCTAAAATTTAAAATCCTCCTACAAATGCATAACTCAGGCCTTAAATGGCCAAGCTCCATCTGATATCAGAGATCTGATTGTTCCTTATGTTCCTAACAGAGCACTTCATTTCTCGCAATCTGCAGGTTTACTAGTGGTTCCTTTGTGAATTTCTAAAGAAGCAGAATGGGAGGCAGATCTTTTTTAGTTATCAGGCTCCTCCTGTGGAACCAACTACCAGTTTTAGTCCTGGGGAGACACCCTGTCTACTTTTAAGGCTAGGCTTAAACTTTCCTTTTTGATAAAGCTTCTAGTTAGAGTGGCTCAGGTTATCCTGAGCTATCTCTATAGTTGTGCTGCTATAGGCTTAGACTGCTGGAGGACATAGGGACCCCTTTTTTTTTTTTTTTTTAGAAAAATTCAATTTAAAAAATAGGTGCAACTGTATACAGCTGAACAAAAAGGATAATCAAACATTGTCATTCGTTTACAGAAAACACTCATTACAAACCCATTTCAACAAAAATACATTCCCTCTTAATTATTTACAGTGGAAAAATTTACGTTTATACACTCTGATCATTCAAATTGTCCAGTCTTGAAAATATTTGCATTTACTGATCAGTCCAAATATGTCCTGAGAAAGTTGATTGTCGATGCTTTTGAGTGTTTTGCTGTGGTTCTTAAAAAAAAGAGCAGTTTCCAGCAGTCCAGTCACTTGTTTTCAAAAAGTTTTATAGTTTCTGCAAATGTATATCGAGTGTCTTGCGACGGAAAGGATTATATTGCTTACGATGTGCAGATGAAAATAATGTTGTATTTTTCATTTTTTTTTACATCATCTTTTTCATCATTCTGCTTCATTCTCTCTCTATTCTCTCCACTCTGCACAATCTGTTAGTTCAATCTCTGACGTTCTGAATTGGACTGAATTCTGTTGGGTGATTATCATTTCAGTCATTTAAGTGCTCTGATGGTGATTATTATTAGGTTATCAAATAACAGTTTTTATTATTGGCCACCACCTACCTACAGCGTACAATGTAAATTGTAACTTATGATCAGGTAAATTAGGCTTCATAAAACTGAACTCAAGTTACATGTAAGTTTAGTTAAAGTCGTAGGGAAGCGAAACGCTGTTCCAACTGTTGCATTTCCCAGTGAATTCTCCTGAGTGGTGCCCAACTTTACACGAGTGAATAAAGTGAATCTGATTGGTCGCTTATCAAGGGGGCGGGATTATTGTGGCCGAAGGATGGCATGCAACTTTGGTTGTGGCCAGTTTGTCGGTAGTATGTTGCTAACCAGTTAGCTTTTAAGGGAAAAAGTGATGAGATGTCTTTCTGAATATTTCCCGTAGTGAACGTGGTTACATGCATGAGCACCATTTTTCTCAGGTGCAGAAACTATAAATCTCAGCAAACTTTTGAGTTTTCCCCATAAATGTCTTTATGTTTAAAATATCTTAGTTTAGTTTAAATGACATTTTTTTGGTCTTTAGTCATAAAACTTCTGAGTTTTGCTCATTTGCAGAGAATCAGAAAATCATTATTTTTTGAAGGTGTGTGAATTGAATATTGGGTCAGTGTTTGGTCCATTTTGTGAAGCATTAAACTGCATACAAAAATCACTCAAAATAAAGTTAGACTGAGGAGTCGATGCTGGACTTCAGTCTAATTAGCTTTTTTTGCAGTCGTTTGTTGCCATCTGTTCACAATCTGTTCTCTACACCGGAGGTCTTTAACAGGGGGACCGCGACCCCTAGGGGGTCCATGGAGGTACAGGTTACTTTCATGACATGACTCCATCTGTAATAAAGCGGCTATAGGACCAGTTTGATATAACACAATTTCACCCTATATATATAATAAGTGGGTCCCCGCTCCAGTTTGGGGGTCCTTGGCCTGGAAAAACATTGAAGACCCCTGCTCTAAACCTTCCCAAAGCAGCTTCGCCTATAAAGAGACTAATTAACAGATCCTGTTGACTAATTGGCCTCTGAAGGCGAGTGAGTGAATTAATTTATACTTTCTGAATCGATTTATTTCAGATTATTCACCAGAAACAAATCTTCTGAAACACATCCTTGGTTTTAGCTTTGCAGTTATTCAATACTTTGTGTTAGTTAAAGGTACAACATGGGATAATGCTCTATGTAATATAGAGAAATGATCTTCCAAAGGAAAATAAGTACCCCTATAAAGCACCTATAAAGCCCATTATTCCATTCTTAAACGAGGAACAGATCTGTTTAGTTTACTTCAAGTCTTTTTGGCAGTTTATTTTATTCAGCTAATCCAATGAAGTGAAAATTGTCCTTATTTGAAGAAAACTTTTATTGACTTTTTGTTGACTTTTTCAGTGTAAACCATCCAACTTTTACTGGAGTTAAACTCCATACAGTTTTTAACCAGTAAGTTAAACCAACACACATTGTTTTTTCCTACTTTCTGTAGTGGCTCTCAGGCAAACCTCCCTAAATAACAGGCTGGTAGATATAAAACAGCTCAGTCATGCAAAAGAGGAGCCGAGTGAAGGAGGATGTGTCAGTTAGAGCCTATAAGAGATGCTCGCCACAAACAATCTATTTTCAGTTACTGGAGATCAACATTTCCATACCAGCGTTTGTCCTCATGCAGAAGAAAGCTTTTGATCGAGGACACAGGCTCACAGAGAGCAGCAATGAAGAAGAAACGTTAAAACGGACAATTCTTCTAAAAAGTCTCTTCTTGAAAATATGAATTAATTCATTCTTAATTCATTGAAACGCTAGAGTTCAGTATTTTCTGTTTCTTTTAGTGTCCATGATGTTCTGAGAGTCTCTGAAATGGAAGCAGAGCTTTACTGCCACCCAGAGGCCGTTATGGGAGCAGGCAGTCCGACAGCAGAGGCTGGGGGCCGGATGTTACCCAACGAGGAGCCCCACCGAGTGCTAAGAATAGCCAGTCCCTCTGCAACGTCAGCATCAAGCATGTCCCCGACTCTGCGCCCCCCTAACTGATTCCTCACATTACTTCACCAAATCACCTGGACAAGAGAAACACAATTTGGTTTGATTCAATTTAAAGCAAGGTCCTAAAAAAACTTTACTACAAACTCGTTTTACTGAGATATTATGTATTAGACTAAAAGAAAAGCATCATTGTAAAGTGGAAGTCCATTATAGTCTGTTGTTTTTACAAAT
>JAGKQL010000030.1:18880772-18940709 GCA_018398635.1 Cyprinodon brontotheroides | reverse complement strand
AAGAGAGAGGGAGAGAGAGAGAGATGGTTCTAGTAGACCTAGACATAGAGAAAAAGAAAGAAAAGTCAAGTAGTGGAGGTATCTGAAATGTAGGATAGAAACATGTCTCACTGATGTGCTCCTCTGGTACTGTCCCTCAGTCAAACGATCTGTTGTTGTGCCACCAACAGGCAGGTCGCCCTGAGGGAGAGGTGAGGCACCTCAAAGGGGATGCTAGGAAAAATCTCTCTCAGTGTCCGAAAAAAAAACAAAAAACATTTGGATTCTTCTGGCTAGTTTTTAGACACAAACTATTATCAATAAATAGCATTCATAGCATAACTTTTTTATTTGCTGTTTGCTTTTTATGAAAAGACTTTTATACACAGAGCAAATACACTAGTCTAATATTTTAAGTCTATATCACCTATTGTAATTCTTTCCTATCAGGAAGTCCACAAACTGTAGTTAAAAGCCTTCAGCTGATCCAAAATGCTGCAGCCAGAGTTCTGCTGAAAATGAAAAAGAGAGATCATATCTCTCCTATCCTGGCTTCTCTTCATTGGCTTCCTGTTAAATCCAGAATAGAATTTAAAATCCTCCTTCTCACATATAAAGCCTTAAATGGCTTCAATCTCTAACGCTCTGCTCTCTCTGCTTTTTCTCATAGTAGCTTCATCTGGTCTGTTCCTGTTTGGCTGTGACTCCATCCTGGAGAGAAATATCAGCTGTGCTGCTGCCATCAACATCATTGTTTATAGATGTTGGAGCTTGGCCTTTTTTCAGTCTTTAGTCCTGTTTTTCTCCTTTGAGCTCAGCTTTTCGGACTATTTATGTGCTCTCAACAAATGCTGATGAAAACAGGCTCAGAGCTGATCTGTTTAGCTTCAACCCTGTGGAGCTGGTTACTGTTAGCTTTAATACGATGTAAAGTGTTAATGGATCAAGGCTTCTACTTTATTTTATAGCAGCAGAAGGCCGTCCACCCTGTGCCTAGTCCTGCTGGAGGTTTTTTTCTATTAAAAATAGATTTTCCTCCCCACCGTTGCTCCATGGTTGGTGATAATCAACAACATAATGCAAGAGAACGTCTACTGTGGCCACATGCTGAACCACCAGCAGCAAATCCTGCAAGTCAATGTCTGGATGCAATCAGGTGGTTTTCTTTAGAAAACCTTTTAAAGGTGCTGAGCAATTAATCACCTTTACAGCTTAATTAATTATTTTTATTGATGAAGATTACATTTTTTGGAAAATCTAGATTTTTGTCACCAATTGTTTTTTATGATTATTTTACAAGCTTTTTCACAGCTTGAATTTTTATCAATTTGAAATAAGTTAGCTTTTGAAAGCAACATATTGAATTTGTAATTTCTTAAAAATGAAACTTAATGATTAATCTGGGAGGTGAGATTCTAAGCCATATCACCCATTCCTACATTTGACCAGTTGGCCTGTAGGATGTGATTGAATATTTTCTGCCTTGGGGTGACTCATGTTGTCAGGTGGCACCATGGGAATCTAACTCAAATTCCTGTACCTTCTATTCACAAACTACTCAAAAACGTTTTTCCTTCCACTTGACTTTCCTTTATTGTGTGGACATCTCACCAAACTGCCACCTTCTACTAACAACAGCAATTCACTTTATACATTATCATTATTGATTTTTAGAAACTGGAAATCTTCTTGTTTATGAAAAAAAAAAATTTGGATTCTGAACAAAATAACAATATAAATTCTCAAATCTTGTTGTTTTTCCAAGTATTTCCAGGTGTGATCATTGCCATGCCATCAGTAGGAAGATTGACATGATTACTATTTAAAGAAGTACCATAATAATAATAATAATAATAGAGTGCTTTAAACATCCTCGTTTAAGTAGATTTTAATTTTCTAGTCATGAAACATGTCATCGGCTGCCGTCAGGCTGCAATTTTAATAAATGAGTTTAGATTGAAGCTCCAGGAGCTCAGATTGGATCATGTTGACATTTAGCTGGAAGCTTTAGTTCCTGTAAAACTGTTAAAGTCTTACTTTGTGAATCCGAAAGCGAAATCATCTCGATGGTCAATCAGGAATTCAGCTTTAAAACAAAAAAAGAAAAAACTAAATAATAAAAACAATCTGTTGAATCTTTCCAATGGTTTGGCTGACAGCAGCTACCACAGCATCAACAGCCACGTCTTCCGGAAACACTTGTCCCACACTGATTCTCTTCCGGGTCAGCGGAACGAGTTACATTACACACCGCCACTGTTTCAAACGCCTCACTTCACCCGCAGATTTCATTTTTTAGTTTAATAACAAATAGTTTTCAGCCCGTATGTAGCTAAAAGTCTAAACAAGAGAGAATAAGGAGCAATATATTACCGAGGGGACTACACCAGGCGGTGATGAACTGCCTTTCCTGAATGAAACACAGGAAGGAACAATGTTCACTAAACCCTGAGCAGGTCCTGATAGGCAGGACTAAGATTGGGCTGTAACTATATGAAATGTTTGCTGTAGATTATATTTACTCGTTATCTTTAAAATATTAACTTAGTTTACCACTTTGGAAAATACAGGTAAATGAGCTCAGGTTAAAAAAGTAAGATTTTTTGGAAATGAATTGGAATTCTCCCCCACCTATCAGACTAAACTGAGGGTTAACTTTCCTTTTGCCGTTTAAGGCGCAATCGCTGTCTGCTTTAGCAACAGAAGTGGATGTTTAAACAAAACATAAAGGAGGCAGGTTTTCACTGGTTGCTGTTGTTTCAGAGTAAACTCAGCCGAGCTGCAGGTTCTAGGTTGGAGCTTTTTGGGCTCTTTCGGAGCCCGTTGTTTGGATTTTCTGAAGAAATCAGCCTCAGCAGTCAATGAAACCAGGACTTATATGCTGCCCATTCAGCTTAAACTTGTAAGTATCTATTTATCCATTTATTTATTTTCTTCACTTGTGCTGTTGTGCACAGTGCTGTCGTTTTAGCCTAGAAATTGTCACCATGACAAACTTTAAAAAGGTTTTATTAGAATTTAAAGTGCTGGGCAAAGAAAAATCAAAACCATCCTTTTAAGGGCAAAGCAAATGATAAAAAATCAATACAATTTTGACAAAGTTTCAGCCTCAGCAGATGGCCGCTTCATTCTTGCTGGAGGTTTCTTCCTGTTCAAAGGGGAGTTTTTCCTCTCCACTGTCGCTACAAGCATGCTTAGTCAATAAGTCGATGCCATCAGCTGGTTTTCCTTAGATAGAAAACTTTGAATCAATCTGACTGGATGATCTGGTGAACTGTACAGTGCATTGAGATGACATGATGTGAATTGGAGCTATAGAAATAAACTGAATAGAATTTAAACCAGTTCATCTCATTACTAAAATAAGACCAATTGTGGGATTTAAATGATATTTAAGCTCAACCAACATGCTGATTTATCAGGTATCAGGCCCCTATAGGATCTCCTGTTTTCTGGTCAGGTGAGACCAAACATGTCTTCTGCAGCAGAGAGAGGCCCCTGGGCCCCAGGTGATGGAAGGTGGAGAGAGATTCACAGATTCAACCACACTTCCACCCTGATGTTCCCTCCCTGTCATTGTGCTGATGTCACCCAGATCTCTGTGCTGATGGTGATTAGTGATCACACATCTTTAATGATATGGAGTTATCAGGATTTCAATGCTTTATTTTTATTTGGCTCCAGCTGTGCGTGACAGATTTTAGTCTGAAGAAGGTTTTTTTACATTTTAGTTTAAATTTAGATATTTGCAGAACCTAATAATGGACGGAATAATTCATATTTAGAATGATCTCCTGGAATTAAAAGGGATTTTTTTTTGATTGGCAAAAAGAAGGAAATGAATAAAGTTTCTTAAAAATAATTAAATTTGATTCTAATCAGGATGGATTTAGGACATTTTGGGGCCCTTTTGGGCCCTAGGCAAAGACAGGCAGGGGCCCTCTGGATGGAGAAGACAACACATAAAACAGCCCCATTCTACAGATAGAAAAATGTTAATAGAATAGACATCCATTATCTGTTCTAGGTTTTGTCCCTCTCTTCTAGTGCTAGAGGGGTCTGAAAAGTGGCTAAATATAGTAGCGACTAAAGCGCTAAGTTAGCAACACTGCTTCTTTGCATGTCGTTTGTTTTCAAATGGTTTGCTGCTGTCTGTTTGGACCTTTCTGAACATGTGCAGCAAATGGACTGATCCAATATGGTGGACACTGAAGGGGGCAGGGGGGCTGAGAAACCCCCCCCAGCCCCCGAATCTAACTAATGGTAAATCTATTGATCCTTTATAACAGAGTGAAGATTGAGTGGCCTGCCCTGAGGAGATGGACGTTGGAGCTAAAGGTGAGTGTTTGTAATAACTGATGATCACTGCTTTAAACTGCTGGGATTAGAGCTGGGCTCCATCTGCCTTTAAAGGTCTGAGTGATGATACCAACCCCACTTATTATGGGAAATATCCATTTTATAAATATATATTACTTAAATCATAGAGGATTCATTGCATTTCTCATCTCCATCAAAATATTAATTTTATACCGAGAGGCTTAGATGTTTGATCAAATCCATTCAAAACGTCTAAGAGCGCCTTTTATAACTTCAAATAAACTTCTTATCACAGGCCTGGATGAAGAGATGCTGAGTTTGGAAGCAGAGAACAAACATAGTTCATATCAGATCATGGATGATCCTAGTTATCCAACTAACAAAGATCCACAACAAAAAGAAAATATTTGGGCAGAAACTGAACATATGCTGAAAGCTGATGGGGACTTTTTTATTTGTCATATTAAATTAAACGCTCACAGGGTTCATACAGCTCTTTTAATGCTATTAGAAATTATTTTAATGCCACCAAAAAGTGCCATGTACACAAGTTATTAGTGTACATGAAATATGAAGGAGCTGTAAGAACAGTTCCATGACTGTTGTATGAAATTAGCATTTTCCCCATTCTCTAGCTTTTCCTCCGCCTCGAGCTTCTTTTCCAAACATACAGCTTTATGATCAATGGATGATCTGGTGGAATTGTCTCTGTAAAGTGACCTGAGATGACGTGTGTTGGCGCTAAAGAAATAAACTAAATTAAAGAGGAATAGAGTCACTGGAAAAAAGCTAAAAAGCTGATTTTAATTTTATTTTATTTGAGTTTAATATGGGGAAAAAGATAGAATTCTGACTTAAATCTCAGTCTTTTTTCCCATAATAAACTAAAAATATGATTTAAAAAAATCATAAGTATGTTCAGACCGCAAGCATCAGAAATGCGCGTGCTGCATCATTTCTGATGCTTTACCAGTTTAGTTCTGACGTACGGCTGAAGCATCTTTGCTGCTCTGGCTGCGCGGTGGTGAAGTGGGTCTGATGCGTGGTGGGTGGAGCTACTCTATCCTTTCTTTACCTGGAACAATGGCAGCCATATTAGCTGTGATCAGTAGGTAAAAAGTAGTTAGAATCTATGTTGAAGTGAGAAAGTCCTCCTGAAAACATGGTCTGTGCAGTCAGTTCATCCAGATTACCATCCTGCCTTCAAAGATTATTTCTCTGTGGGAGCCGCCAGACCCCCACATACCAGCGCTGCGGCAGTGCGCTGTCACTGGGAATCCCCAGCAGCAGCTGCCTCAGGCCCGGGAGCCTCTTGGGGGTTTTCCCCTACTGTTGGTGGCGGCTGGAAGTAGATGTTAGCGTTTTTCAGGTCTGTGCTACAAACTGCAGGCAGCAGGATAATAAAAGCCAACATATTCTGGTTTCTACATTTAAAGTTAATTTAGGCGTTAATAAACTGTTTCAGTAGGAGTGATCATAGCGCTCTGCATCAGCAGCAGTGCTGTGTCTGACTCCCTGCCGGCTCCCAGATCAGCTTCTCTGATTGGTTGATGTGGGAGCATCCTGCAACTAAAGTTAGATTTTTTCTAACTCCAGCAGCTGCTGCTTCTGAAGCGGCCAGATGATCACGCAGGCGCTGCTTCAGCTGCTGTAGACGCCGCTTGCAGGACCTTTAGCTTCGGGTCAACCATTGACTTTGCATGGAATCCAGCTGCTGCCTCTGCAGCAAGCGGTCTGAACGTAGTATTATCCTGTTCCGTTTTTCTGAGGTTATTAGCTAAATGTTACTGCTTACATTTTCTTCCATTAATGACCCTAATATTTCTAACTGGAGTTTCTTGTTTTGGCCTCATAATACAAATGAGATGTAGTTTCTAAGGGACTTTAGTGTTTAGTTCTTGTGTGTTGCTCAGAGTGACGACAATACATTTGAAATATGTTCTATAGTTAGTTTAGTAAATATCTGAGCTTCATGTTGATCCAGTCCATGCTGCTCCTAGAATAAACAACTTCCTTTTTTATAGTATGAAGAGAGACAGTTTCCAGAGGGAGCTGCTCTCAGAGCTGTCCTGTTCATCATTTCTGTCCATCCGTTGCAGCGCTGATGGTGTTTGTGTTCAGATGTGCAGGCAGAGCTGGACTCCGTGGAGGCCGAGCTGGAGCTGGTGGAGCTTCAGATCTCAGAGCTCCTGGACAAACAGAGCAAACTGACGTCTCAGAAGAACGCGCTGCTGCGACAGCTGGAGGACGCCTGCAGCGGCGTCGGACCGTCATCCTCAAAGTCTGCAGGCCCGGCGATCAGCAAGCAGGAGCTGAAGCAGTACGACGGTGCAGGTAGCAGAGGGCCCCGGCTGCCTAAAGCTTTCTGTTGGGATTTAATAAGTTCAAAATCAATCCACTGGACTTTTGTTTCCAGGTTTGAAGACATTTCTCTTCCATCCAGGAAGCTTTTTCTATTCAAAATGTCAGAAATAGCGTTGAGTTCTAGGCTTTATTCAGTAGCCCAACAAAACTTTGTTTTTGCTTTGACAAATAAAGATGTCTGGCTGAACAGGATAGGTCTTCTGTTCCACTGTGGGTTTGCAATGATAGCGGAAGGGATTAACTCCAGTTGCTATCGCCCGCTATCATTACAACCCCAACCGCTTTACAGGGAACAGAAGACCTCATCTATTCAACCAAGCCAACAATTCCCTTTAACGACCCCCTTCAAAGAGGACATAGTCAGGTATGGGGCATTGCAGGCTAACAAAGAAGCTAAACGACCCCCATTCCAAAAGGATGGACCCGTTCATTCGTTTTAATTAGCATGTTTCCTAACGTAAACAAGGCTTAGTTTGGCTGCTGGATAAAACCTGGAACTAAACGCTATTTCTGACATTTTGAATTGAAAAATCTTCCTGGATGGAAGAGAAACGTCTTCAAACTTGGAATCAAAGTCCAGGGTATTGTTTTTTAACTGTTTTGGATTGACTATGACCTGGATGATGAGAATCTTCACCAGCAGACCTGTGCTTGTTAGATTTCCCTTGGTCCAAAGAGTTGGAGCGGCACCTGAAGAACACCTTCCACCTCTCCACCTTCAGACCGCTGCAGCTCAGAGCCATCAACCTAACCATGGCAGGCAGGGACCTGTTTGTTGTCATGCCGACAGGAAGAGGAAAAAGTCTCTGCTTCCAGCTGCCGGCGCTCTGCTCTGAGGGTACACAAACACACACCATGAAAACTCACTTTTCTCTTTTGTTGTCCCTCAAACTTTGAAGGCCTTTGCTTATTTTGAGGTTGGTCTGTTTTTGGGTGCTCTATGAAGGGGAGTCAGTCTGTTTGACCAGCTGATTATGTTGCAGGTTTCACTTTGGTCATCACACCTCTGGTCTCTCTGATGGAGGATCAGATCATGTACCTGAAGTCTCTGGATATCCCTGCAGTCATGCTGAATGCCTCCAGCAGTAAGGTAACGACTGGCGTCTGTCCTTTCTTCTCCGCCACGTTAGCATCATTGCTTACAGGCAATACTACTAGGCAGCTGCCTAGGGGCCCAAGTTCCCGGCAAAACTCTGTTTCCATGTATGGTTAATACAACTATTCCTTATTTGTTCACATTAATTATGTTTTTCTTAATAAAAATCCTTTGGCTAAAATGCCATCAGAACGCTGATAATATTAAGTGTGTCTCAGCCCCCTTCAGTGTCCACCATATTGGATCAGTCCATTTGCTGCACATGTTCAGAAAGGTCCAAAACAGACAGCAGCAAAGAGCAGTGTTGCTAACTTAGCGCTTTTAGTCGCTATATTTAGCCACTTTTCAGACCCTCTAGCACTTTTGATTTCTAAAAAGCTCCTAGCCAAATCTAGAGACTTTTTTCTGCTACTGGAGACTTTGGAGACAACATCTAAAAGCAGCTTAACTCTGCTCTCCAGAGCGAGTAGATTGGTAACCCCGCCTCCTGCTCTCCTCTATCTTGTCTGCTGTCATGATTCATGCAGCTATTATTTCATCCAAATGAAAAATGGAGAACAGAGAAGCAGATCATGGCTTGTCTACAGTGAAAAGAAGGACTGGGTTATTTACTTTGGCCTTTTGGAAACACAGGAAGGAGCAATCAGCTAAGTGAGCTTAGTGCTTGGAAAAATCTTTCATTCCTTTAGAGACAGCATGAAAAGTCAGCTGAGTACAAAACATGGAGAGGAAAAACAAGAAGAAAGGGACAAGAAGAGAGGGACACAACCTAGAACAGATAATGGGTTTTATGTGTTGTCTTCTCCATTCAGAGGGCCCCCTGCCCTTCTCTGCCTAGGGCCCCACATTTCCTAAATCCGCCCCTGCTTACAGGAGCCAGTAACTCTTTGATGCTGCAAACTGTTGCAGATTTACAGTCATTTCTTCCATTTTGTTAAACTTGGATATCATCTCTCTCTCTTCTTTGCACGTTGCTGTCTTTAAAATGTCTCCCTCCTCGTACTGCAGATGAATGGCTGGGTCCTCTTGACCACTGTGTTTATCCATCTTAAAGTGTAGCAGATTTTCTTTTCTGGTCACCCTGCAGTTCTGTGATCTTTATGTGTTTTAGTATTGGATGGATGCCACACTATTCAGCTATCAGGTTCCAGGCAGACTGCTACAGAGGATCCTTCCTGCCTACAACAACTGCTTAAACAAAACCCCCTGAGCTGCTGCAGCATTTCGCTTCCTTTCAGGATTTCTAAAGTATTTTAGTATATAATTCAATGGAGAGTTTCATTTTGGCCTGTAGGGGGCTCTGAACCTGGCAGTGGCAGTTCTAGTGCCCTTATGGCTAAAAGTTAGTCATGTTATAAATTTTACAATGTTAGTAGAGTTAGACCTACAATGAATAAGGCTTTCTATAGATCTATTTCCTCTAGAGCAGTGTTTACCAACCAAGGGTACTCGTACCCCTAGTGACCTGTGAGTGCATTGCAAGGGCTACATGAGAATATTTGATTTATCAGGTAGTAAAATAAAACAAGGGTCATTTCTGTCTCACTCATGGTAAGACTAAAATGCCCAAAGGGGAACATGAATCAAAGAAGGTTGGTGCACCGTGCTCTAGATATTCTACACAGACTGAGCCGTACCTGCTTGAGTGTTTAACTCATCTGTAGGATGGTATTAATTAACAATTAGTCCTGAGAAATGAGCTTAAAGTTTCCTTTTTAACCTCTCATATGAAAAGCTTCTTCCAACCTGATCTCTGTTTGTATATCAGACCAGTAATTCGATTACAAACCGTTAACCCAGAACAGGATTACTTACAAACGCAGCTGATCGTCTTTTACTGAATAGATGCTGGTGAAGATTCTCAGTCATCCAGGTCATAGTCAATCCAAAAAAGTTCAACAATGAACTGGACTTAGTTTCTAAGTTTGAAGACGTTTCTCTTCCATCCAGGAAGATTTTTCAATCAAAATGTCAGAAATAGCGTTTAGTTCCAGGTTTATCCAGCAGCCCAACAAAAAGCCTTGTTTACGCTAGAAAACATGCTAATTAAAACGGATAAACGGGTCCATCCTTTTTTGGACTGGGGGTCGCTTTGGCTTCTTTGTTAGCCTGCAATGCCCCATACCTGTCTATGTCTCTGAAAGGGGTCGTTAGAGGGAACTGTTGGCCTGGCTGAATAGGTAAAGCCTTCTGCTCTCCTGTAAAGGGGTTGGGGTTACGATGATAGCGGTGGAAGGGATCAACTCTATTGCTGCATTTTAGGTTTTTGAAACCCGAGTACCCCCCTCTGTTTAAGGTTTGTTTTTTCTTTTTCTTAACATAGATGGCTACCTGCACACTCCTCTCAAACCACCTGTCTCCTTTGTCCAAAATGTGAACATTCTGGTCCTTTAAAGAATGTCCTTTGTCCATAAGGCGTAAAAGTAGCACAGAGTCTTGTCCTGAGGAGGGCGCTCTTCTGCGTTGGGCCATGCGTCTGTGGAGAGGTTGTTTGGTTTCTCCACTATAAAGATCAGAACATTCCTCACTGCATTGAACTGCAGACACCACTCTGCTATATTTGGTCTGGGGGTTTGGTTCTTAGGATGCACTAGTCTATAATTCAAAAGTTCCACTGCAGCATAAAGTATTAGAGCAGCAGTAAAGCAGCAGCAGGTCTATTTCAGTGTCTGTTTGTTTTTAACAAACACAGGAACACGCCAAGCTTGTCATGGCTGGAATGAGCGATCCAAAAGCTCCTTTCAAGCTGGTTTACGTCACTCCAGAGAAGATTGCCAAGAGCAAGCTGCTGATGTCCCGCCTGGAGAAAGCCTACAAAGCAAAGCTGCTGAGCCGCATCGCTGTGGATGAGGTGCACTGCTGCAGCCAGTGGGGACATGACTTCAGACCAGGTGGGACTTTTCTAGCTTTTTTAACTTGGTGAATATTCTATTTATTCCATCATGTTAAATTCATGTTAGAAGGTTGTTAACATTACGTGACTCACGCCTGTGTTTACTCTGCAGACTATAAACTGCTGGGTATCCTAAAGAGGCAGTTTCCCTCGGTGCCACTGTTTGGCCTCACCGCCACGGCAACCAGCAGTGTCCTCAAAGACTGCGAGAAGATCCTGTGTGTGCAGCAGCCAATCACAATCACTGCCTCTTTCAACCGCACTAATCTGTACTATGAGGTAACTCTGATGTTACAGCCTCTGATAGAACAACACAGTCGGTCGGTTTGTTATAAACGAAGGTTTACTTCCCTGTGGAGTGAATAACTAAAACTGTTCAATCATCTAACTGCTTTTTCTTAGGAGAATAGACCACTGAATGTTTGATTCAGTAATGTTAGCATTGTTGTCATGGAGACGTCTAAAAGTTACTAGAGATGTTTGGAGGAATTTTGCTCCATTGTTGTTGCAAATTTGTAAGTTCAAAAATCAAACATTTTAATCAGAAAAAAACTGTTTAACAGTAACTTTGCCGTCTTCTTTGATTCTTAAATATTTATTTTTATTCAGTTTAGTTTTCCAAAAATTTGTTTTTTTAATTTTTTGTTCACAATTTATGTTTAATAATTTTAGAAAATATTAAATCTGTAAAAATAATAAGAAAAAAAAAAAAAATAGAATTTGAAAATATAAAATATGAACATATGTTTTGAAAGAATAAATGTAAAATAATTATTAAATAGAAAAAAGAGGTAGAATATTTCAAATCTAAACAACCATTATACCGGTTGTTACCTTTCAAAAAAAAATGTCATTAAGGAGTCGTTCAAATGATAATAATTGCAAAATGCAGAACTTTGAATGTAGTAAGAGAAACAGGAGCTACTTCCTGTTAGGCAGTCCATGCAGCCACAAATTATTCAAAACTAGTTCTGGACAAAACTGTAACCAGCAGTGAAAATTTGACCGCTTTTATGAATGTATGGAAATGCAAAGCTACATCTATAGAAATAGAATATGGTCAGATGCTTAATGAAAGTAAAATATTTCTACCATAAAATCTGTTTCTTTATTCATGGTTTACAGAAGATAAATACACAAAGTTTAGTGTCATAGACAATGAAAATACAACTTAAGATACTTTAAAAAAAGATTATTTTGAGTGGAAATGTCAGAATTCTTTAATGGATGCTGATCTCTTATCCTACAGGTCTGAGGCCCCCCCCATCACCCCTTTTCTTGATCGGTCAGACCAGATTTCTGGTGTCATCGAGGTCTTTGGACCTACTTCTGACAGACTTATGGTCAGAAAAAGGAAAATAAAAACTAGATCAGGCCTGTGTCCATGTTCATGTGTGGTGGTTTGCTGTGTGCACAGAGCACTGTAAAGGTCACAGCTGCTACTGCTGATTTTTGTTATTACTTCTACAAAAAAATCTGGAGAGATGGAAAATAAAAGAATAAACTATACTTTAAAAACTTGCATTCTTTTGTAAAGTTTGACAGGTCCAAAATATAAAATGATGAATCTCTGGTTACAATTTTTATGTTGATTCTGTACCTGTAAGTTAAAGTAATGTGAGATGGTTTCCAACGTAGAGGAAACATCAGTCAAACTTTTCAGCATTTGTGCGACTTAAGGAGGAGAATGACCTTGGAAGGTATGCAGAGGTTTCTCCTGGAACAGCAAGTTAAACGTTTATGGTGGAGCGTTTTTTTTTTCTCAGATCCATCCTGAAAGCTATTCCAGCCCTGCAGCAAGTTTGCTGTTCAGAGTATGTTACCATGGTAACTGCCTCGCTAAGAATGAATCCAGCTTTGTGGAGCCTGAAAGTCCGAAGTTAAACCGGAAGGTATCTGCTTTGCGGATCAGGCCTCTGGTGGAAACAGGGGAGGCTAAATGGTTTTTATCTAATGGTAGCAAGAGCGGGATGTGAAAAGATTTAAAGGAGACATTAATGGATTAAATATTGATATAGAGTTACTATTGAGGAGGCTATCTATTTAGGAGGCTTCGTCTATCACATAAAATTGAGTCTGAAAGATATTTGGACACCTTAGTTATATCGCATTCCATCCTTCCACTCGTAGGATTTCAGATTAATTTCAACCAAAATCTTATTTTGTTTGTTTTTTTTCTTTCCCCAGGTTCGGCATTAAAGACTCAGACAACGAGGCTCTAATGAGTGACATCACCTCGCTGATTAAAGGAAAATACAAGAACCAGTCAGGTAAAAGCTGCCATGGTTTTTCCTCTGCTTTTATTGTTGCTGCATGTTTCTACACAGAGCTGCCATATTGTGACCCCATGTTTGTACCACAGGCATAGTTTACGTGTTCTCCCAGAAGGATGCTGAGATGGTTTCCTCTGAACTAAAGAAAAGAGACATATCAGCTCATCCCTATCATGCAAACATGGACCCAGAAGACAAGTCGCAGGTTCACCGCAGATGGACCTCCAACAAGATCCAGGTAGACAGACACGTAACAACTGAATAACTCTGCAAAACAAATGTGGTTTAGGTTATTTTACATACATGAAGACTTTATAATTAAGGCCGTGAGGGTTTCAGAAGCTAGTTCTACCTGATGATACAAACCTGAAAGTTCCACAATTAACATGTATAAATCCTTTTGGTACCTGCATAGAGGTCAGAGATAGAAGAATATTTATTGGAGCCCCTAACAGCTGTTACTATGTCCGTTTCTCTAATCACAAGAGCGTGAGTACGGACTTGTGGTCTCACCAAGCATGTTCTTGAGAAGAACACAGGAAAGTATGACCTCTGGGAGAACAGGAGCATGCAGCATGAATATGGGACAATTGGAACAGAAGCCGCACTGATGATTATCACCACATTAAAAGCTAGTCTGGAGCTGCATTCACCTCCTGTTATTAAAGGAATAGTACACCCAAAAACATGATTAGCCTTCATTTTCTACTCACCCCCATGCTGAACAACACTCTGGAGTAATCTTTTTGATATCTCAAATGCATCTGGAGATCTGGGAGGCTTCTGTGCTGTCGTTGCTGACACTGAAATAATGTGGAGGTCTATACCGGTAAGTAGGCAGAAAGGTCCACATAAAGTTCACAAAAACGTCAATATTCCCTCCATACCGCTCAATGTATTCCCAAGTGGTCCGGAGTGGGTGCAGCATCCAGAATTTACCCTCGTAAACGAAGTCATTTAGAACGCTTTAGAGCTTCCAAACAGTAGTGTATAGATTTAACAGCTTCCCCATGCGCTGGCCATGATTCTAATGGAAGCCGCAGACCAAACCAGCGATTCAGCTCGGGTAAAGAACTCATGCTCTTCCTCAACACTGAAGTCCTCAGACATTTTCTTTCGCTGTTTCTTTCTTTCGCACAGGTAAACAGCACATATTCTTCTTCTTTCACGCTTGCATTATCGGCAGAGCAGACGCTCGAATGCGCATCTTCTTCCGGGGCTGGTCTGCCGCTTCCGTGAGAGAATCGCGGAGCGCAGCATGGGGGCGCTTATTAGGAAATCCTATACACTACTGTTTATGCTCTAAAACATTCTAAATGACTTCAAGCTTCGAAAATTCTGGGATGCTACCCACCTCAGGACACACTTCTGGAATACATTGGACGCAGCAGTATGGAGGAATATTGAAACGCTTTTGTGGACTTTTATGGACCTTTCTGGGTCCGTCACCATAGACCTCATTATTTGAATGTCAGCAGACAGCAAGAAGCCTCCCAGATCTCCAGATGCATTTGGAGATATCAAAAAGTACTCCAGAGTGTTATTCACCATGGGGGTGAGTAGAAAATGAAGGCTAATCATGTTTTGGGTGTACTATTCCTTTAATAGTCTCTAGATAATAATAAATTATGACTTTTTTTTCATTTAGTGTAGGAATATTAATGAACACTGTCAGAAAAACACAAAACAAATGAACATTTTGCCAAATAAATAAAAAAAACCTCCTTCAGAGCCAGTGGTCCTTCACGCACGGCTATGCAGAGAGAGGGCCGCTGCAGACGGGCTAACGTTAGCCCTCCTTCGGGCTAACCGATAGGTGTACTCACCTGGCTTGGTAATGGCAGAGGTTTTGGACAAAAAGTCGAGACCTAGGATGATGGGAAAGGTAAGATTATTATTTTTCACCACAAAAGTGTCTAAAGACCATGCCAACCATAAATGATTATTGCTTTCCCAAAGCGATATAGGTTTTGCCATTGGCAAGTGCATACTTCTGGTTGTCAGCTGGCCTCAAAACCTTCCCTTCTCGAGCGATTATTTTCCACTATTTCTCATCAGGGCGTAGGTTCAGGCTGTATCCAGTACAGCAGTATACATCCTGTCACACACCTCTATGGGAACATGAAGGAGGGAGGATGCAGGGCCTCGCTGAACAACAGATACAGAGTCTACTGGATTTCTGGGATTCCCCTTAGGTCTTGCTGGGCCTTTTCCTCTGGCTTTGTGCTGATTCACTTTTCCCCCATTTTAACAGCAGCATAGTCTTTTTCAACCTGGGATCCCACCTTAATTAGCTGATCCATAGAGTGTGCTGTGCCACAAAGAAAGCCTGCTATCTTTGGATTGCAGTTGTTTAAAATCCTCCTCACTAGCTCCGTCTCACTGATGTCTGGCTTCCATCTCAGACACAGTGCTTGATACTCAAAGGCGAAGTCTCTGAGACATTGCTCTGGCAACTGGATCATGTCGCTTAATTTCTCTTCCACCTCTGACAGATCGTCTGGAGGTAGAAAGGCAGCAGAAAAGGCATTTTTAAATTCAAGCCAATTGTGAACCTTGTTTTTAACCACTCTCCACCAGTACAGAGCAGAGCCTTATTTGTTAAAGTTCCCAATAATTCAGGATCAGACAGGGGCCTTACTTTTAGAAATGTCTCACACTGGTCGATGACATTTATAAGATCAGACAACTCTTCTGCCCTCTCAAATGTCGGGAACTCCATGTGCACAGGTGGCTTGGAAATAACTCCAGATGTTCTGCTTGATGAAGGAACTGTCAGGTTGGAGGTCGATGCAGGGAGGTCTACTATACCACAGTTTGTTGATGGCGTGACTGGAACTGTTCCTGGAGGGATGTAGGTGATAAATTGATCCGTCCTTTATGGGCACGAAGGTCCAATGCTTCCTTGTGGTACTCTTTGTACAGGTAGGGCTCAAAGTAGAGAGGATGTTTCAGGGTTAGTATGTTTCATGGTAGAAGAGAGATGATCAGACGGCACAGGGAGACTTGGTCTGCCACTATCAAGGGAATTAATAGTATTTGATAGTCTAGTGCTTTAAACTCTCTCAGCCTTCCACATCTCATCACATCAGAGCAAACAATCTACTACAGAGGTCTTCAACAGGGGGTCTGTGACCCCTAGAGGGTCCACAGAGGTACTGCATGGGGGTCACGAAAGTTTTGGTTGATTAGACTTTTTTTTTTTTTATTCCCACCTGCAAATTTTTCCATTAATTGAAATGTCTTTTAAATTCACATTAACATGAATCCAACAGACTGTAGTTAAAGGATAAATGGAGGCAGAAGATGTCTTCCAGTCATCAATGCTCACATTCCAGCGACACACAGGAGCTCTTTCAAGCTGGGGAACCGTTTCATTCACAACACCTGTCCCATCAACCAGGAATCAGAAATACTTTAATAATCCCAGGGGAGGAATTACTTTAGTTACATTAGTCCATCTGTAATAGAGTGACTATAGGACCAGTTTGATAGAACACTATTTCATACAATATCTATATCTATGTATAATATATCTCTCCATCAGTTTGGGGTCCTTGGCCTGGAAATCATTGAACACCCTGCTCTACTACCTTAGCTTTAATTTCCTTAAAGGCTGTGTTCATGCATTGCTTCAGGGCCTCAGCATTTCTATACATGTCCTGATGTTTTGCTCCCTATTCAAAGCACTGTCTTCAGACGCCCTGAAATCTTCTCCCAATGTGGTAATCCTAACCCCCATGCTCATCAAACCATTCCTAATACTATTAATGTCTGACAGTGAGATATTCTTCCTCGTCATCTTGTCTTTCTTCTACTTCATTATCTGATACATAAAGGGAACTAATCAGAGAAGTTATTTCACCTACAGGATTTCTCCTAGTAACCCAGGTTTCTCCCCCTCTGGTGCTTATTGCCTCTTCCTGATCTACAAGAAGACCTGCTCTTCCTTATTCTGATCAGTATCCCTTTCATCAGCATGTTGTGTTTGAGAAGTGGTGCTATCCAACAACGGAATTCTCCTTAACTGTGACACATGTCACAAGGCACTCTTCAGTTCATCAAATCATCCATGTGATTGATTCAAAGTTTTCTATCTAAGGAAAACCAGCTGATTGTGCAGACTCATTGAGTTCACAGCAATCCCTCACACTAAGCATGCTTAGAAAGAGAGTGGAGAGGAAAACTTCATTAAATGTTCAAAACTCACCTCTGCCTCCTCACCTGTGCATTTGGGTCCTCAAAACCTTAACCTAACCCTGACAGAAGCAGTCATAGAAAAAGAAGCAGAGATACAAAAGGCAACTGTCAACCAGCTCCACAGGCGCCCCGTCCAGGAAACACACAGCCAGGCAGACAGGCAGACTCCCGAGCCAGCTCCCATGTCAGAGGATGAAGAGAGCACATCCAGTTAGTCAGAGAAACAGGACTACACTGGAAAACAGGCCAAGCTCCAACATCTATAAACAAAGGTGTTGATGGCAGCAGCACAGCTGATATTTCTACAGGATGGAGTCACAGCCAAACAGGAACAGACCAGATGAAGCTACTATGAGAAAAAGCAGAGAGAGCAGAACGTTAGAGATTGAACTAACAGATTCTGCAGAGTGGGAGAATAGAGATAGAATGAAGCAGAATGAAGAAAAAGGGGTCCCTATGTCCTCCAGCAGTCTAAGCCTATAGCAGCATAACTATAGAGATAGCTCTGGATAACCTGAGCCACTTATCAGCAAGTTTTAAGCCTAGCCTAAAAGTAGACAGGATGTCCGCCCCCCTCTTATTTATCAGCATCTTTATTCTAAGTGCAGCAAATTAGGCCCAAATGATTCAAAGCACATTTGTTCCAATGAGGGTAATTGTGTCAGGCAGCATTCTCATTTTAGCACAATTAGCCAAATGTGCTAATTGTGCCTGCTGTTCTTTCAGCTCCTAAAAGGGAATCTTGTAAAAACAAAGTTCTGATTTCTATTGTATTTTATTCTACATTTTCATCGACTCTGTCTGCAGCAGTCTTTAAAGCAAATTCTATTCAAAGCATGAAAGTTTTAAAGCTGACTATTTAGGAACAGAAATGTCATCACTGGAAAGCGTTGTAAAAAGATTAATAAACAAGGTGTGACTCTCTAGTTTCTAAGGAAAGCAGCCATAAGTGGCGGGGCTACAGCAGATCTACGTCCTGAAACCTTTTTCTGGAAAAATCTGCACTGTTTGATAGACCCTTAAACTGCATCCTCTAATTAAGAATAAACTCTAAAAACTAAAAGTTTAAATTTTTCTTTATTCTCAAAAAGGAAAAATAAAAAAGTCTCTAACCTAGCCCCAATACTCTGTGGTGTTTTTAAATGGGGATGCTCCCATCCATATTTTCTCTCTACGGTCAGATTTGATATGAATTTGGATATCTGCAAATCCTGATATTTTTACCGGAGCTCATTTTCATCAATGATATAAATGAATGTTTGCTCGTGTATGTCAAACGGACCTAAAGTTCAGTCCTCTGTGAAGCCGTCTGGGTTTGGAACCTTTGCTGCATGTCATCAGGCCCTTCCATTTCCTGCCCAGCTAATCATCCCTGTGTCTGCATTCAGGTAGTGGTAGCCACTGTGGCGTTCGGCATGGGCATCGACAAACCAGACGTCAGGTTTGTCATTCACCATACCATCAGCAAGTCCATCGAGAACTACTACCAAGAGAGCGGGCGCGCAGGTACACGCATGTTCCTGATAAACAGCGGTTTCATTGCCCAGTCATTTCTTACAAACGCACATGATTCCTTATTGTGTTCTCAGGTCGAGACGATCATCCAGCGGACTGCATCGTGTATTTTGGCTTTGCTGATATCTTTAGGATCAGCACCATGGTGGTCATGGAGAATGTGGGCCACAAGAAGCTGCTGCAAATGGTGGCTTATTGCCAGAATGTGGACAGGTAACCCCAGCATGATTAGACTGGTTTACACAAGAGTTGGTCCTAAAAGCATCTGACTGTTTACTCTGCGCAGGTGTCGGCGCTCTCTCATGGCGGTTCACTTTGATGAGGTGTGGGACGATGAAGGATGTAATCAAATGTGTGATACATGCCGCTCTTCTAAAGGTCAGTGCAGCTTTATGCATGAGGTGATTGTTTAACCCTTTAAGCCTGGTGGGCCCCCGTACAGGGCCCACTGCACATATTAATCTATTTATAGAAATGGTCAAAACACAGTCACATGGTGTTTCATCCACACACGTTTCAGATGGGGCCTTCAAATTTCTAAAGCATGTTTCAAAATAATTTTTCCACAGATACTCGGTGGAAGAATGCATTTTTGCACCTTTGGCATTGTTTTAAAATCCCATTTCCACACTGCCCACTAAAACCTTGCTTCAGCTTGTTCAGTCCAAATTTGGTTGAGTTATAGTCAAGATGTGGATCCATCAAGTCTGAGGATTCATCCAGAGTTTCAAATGGGGTTTCATGATGTTTTGCAGTGTTTAAACAAAGAAAAAATTAAAAAATATTTAGCCTCGCCTAATATTTTTTCTTTGTTTAATCGCCTATAAATCAGACATTGTGACATTTAAAATAGTGGTTCCACCTGAACAATATTCCTCAATGCCTTTCTGTCATACAAATACAAACAATTGTATTTCCAATGTATAGTTTGGGAGCTGTGCTTGCTTTCACATATTCACATACATTATTTCAGGCAGAATTGGATCTGAAAACCCTTTGGGTTTAAGATTAAAATCTGATCATCAACTCTGTTCTACCCCTCAGGCTACGCCAGCATGGACATAACTTGCCACGCAAAACAAGTGGTGCAAATCATTGAGCAGGCAGGGTCCATGGATGAAAAAGTGACTCCCCTGAAACTGGTGGAGACGTGGATGGGACGGGGTCCAGCCAAGCTGAGGAAGATGATCCAGACCACCAATCTGCCTCGGCTGCAGGCTGAAGCTGTAATCGTCTCTCTGCTTCTGCAGGAATACCTCCGGTAACTCCTTCATATGCACTGTTTCATTCCTCATCTTTTTGATTTGCTAGGTTATTTATTTAGTTTTAAAAATTATTAGAACAGAACCAGCTTAGGTGGATATTTGGCTCAAAGCTTAACCCAATTGTTGCACGCAGCTACAGCTCACACTGTACCATGAAACCGCAGGCTTTAAAAGTTCACAGCTCATGATGTTTGTTCTCACACTGTGCGACCCGACACTCTGATACGATCCACCTGCTCACACTGCAAGTCCAACAAAACCACACGTCAGGCTGAGAGATGGCGCTGGTCCTTACTTTTCTTGTGAAGTAACTCAGTTGATAACTCAGTTACTTTTTGGGAGAAGTAACTAGTAATCTTATAACTAACTACTTTTTTCAAAGTAACGTGTTGCCCAACACTGGTTACCACCTGTACAATTTAATGCGAGGACGCAAATCCATGAGGCGGAAACTCCCACTGGATAGAAAAAATTCTCACCCGACTGGAGAATCAGCCCTAACTGGGCAAAAAAATCGCATAGTGTATGTCCAGCTTAGCAGTGATTTTCCCTTTTAGCTTAAGTTTAGTAAAAAGATATTAAATAAGTCTCATTAGTACATTTTTGTATGTTGGGAGGGAGTGAAGCAACAAAAAATGTCAAATGTTAACACTCTATGATACGCATAATAATGCCAGTTGATTAAAAACAAAACTATTTGGGATGGGTTTTTTGACATAAATAGACCAAGTAAACATAATCAAATGTAATTTTTTCTATTTTATGTTGACGTTGCCATTTGCTAACATTTGACGATATTGGTAAGAGTAAAATAGCAGAGTTAATAACATTAGCACTTAACAATTGATTCAATGGATTTGAGTTTCTTGATGCTGCTGTCTGTACCTTACTGCATTTGGAAACTGATGAAGCCGTTCCTCTCAGATGTGAGGGACACCCAGATATTCCACTTTTTGGGATACTGCAGTCCCTTTTATAAATAATAGTTGCACTTTCACCCGCAGTGAAAGTATATAGTAGTTAATTGAAGGTAATAAAAAATCTCTAACCCAGCCCTAATACTCTGTCGTGTTTTTAAATGGGGATGCTCCCATCCATATTTTCACTCATTGACCACTCATTGACTCAAAGGTAAACACCAAGCATGCTTGTAGCGACAGTGGAGAGGAAACCTCCCTTTTGGTTATAGTCAGAAAGATTATGTTTAATACAGAGCAAAAATGTTTAATACAAGCAAAATGCTAGAAAACTGGAGAGAAAATGGCGCCCCACATGCCTACTGGAGTCCTACCTAGTCTTGAAAAACAGTTTACTGCTCTATAGGATAACCCTTTATAGAATATTTCTCCTCATTAATAGAGGAGAATAAGAATAATCCTAGATTTCTCTCTTAATCCAGTTGCCAAACTCACCCAGAGCCATAGCTCTGTTGAACTAACTGTATTAAAAATAAAATCATTAGCACCCCCTTTAACTATGATTGGTTTATCTCTAGAAGGGGAGGCAGTATCTGAGGTAGCTATGGAATTTGAACCGGGTTTAGACTGCTTTTGATCCAGTTGAACTTTCAAAGTTAGCAAAAACTATTGTCTTCATCTAAGCCTTCAACTTGGATGTTAGATCCAGTTCCAACCAGGTTATTTAATGGAGGTATTCCCTTTGATCTCCTTCTCCAAGTTTTAGATGTGATTAATCTATCTCTGTTAGAGGGATATGTATGAAAGCCTTTTACCGTGTCTGTAATTATTTATTATAGACTTCTATCCAATCTTCCTTTCTTATCTAAAAATTCTTGAGAAAGTAGTTGCCAAGCAAGTGTGCTGATCACTTCCACCATAATGAACTTTTGAAGAGTTTCAGTCTGGCTTTTTAGAGCTAGCAGTTAACTGTGACTAACTGGATGCTCTCTCTTTCACTGACCCTGGTTCTTAATTTAGTTTTTCTCTCCAGTGTCACTATATGCATGTTTGGAGTTAGGAATTGCTGATGAGTCAATAACAAAATGCAAACTGAAACCGTCACCACACGCTCATCCAGGAGGAGCGTGTCTTGCAAGTCAATGACTGGATGCAATCAACTGGTTTTCCTTGACAGAACCTTTTTACCAATCTGATAGTATTGTCCTTTAAAGAGCCTTGAGCTGATGTGTTGCGCTTGGTGCCATTAAATAAATTGAATTGAGCTGAATTCAACTGGAAATGTTTTGGTTTAGTTTATGGGAATCACTGAAATGCTAAAATTGTCTTAGTCTTAAACCAGTTCAACCAAAATTGTACCAGTTGAACTCTTTTTCCCTCTTTGAACCATACATGAATGGCTTAGATTTCTTGTTTTCTACCTTAATGTGCCCTTATATCATTCAACTGTCCAGTAGGCAAAAATGCTTCTGACTATAACTAAACGTCCAGCTTTGTTTGGTTTCTGTGTTGAATTTAGAGAGGATTACAGCTTCACTCCATACACCACTTACTTCTATGTGAAGCTCGGTCGCAAAGCTCCTCTGCTGAAGAAGGAGACTCACTCAGTCAGCATGAACATGAAGACAGCAGGAGACCGACCCTCTGTGGTGAGTGTTCTAACTTCTAACAGGATCGAATTTTGCATGATAGGAGTTTCAGAACATGGTCTTTCAGGTCAGCTGCTTACCTCTCAAGTATAAAGTATTTAAAATACTCTCACTAGCTACGTCTATATGGACACAACTAATCGGATTGAAGGCCTGATCAGATCAAAAATGTTTCATGTAAACATGTCAGATTGAAGATTCTAATCCCATTCGTCCGGATCGGATCTAAATTTAATTCCGAAGAGAGAGGTGGTTTTTGCCGTCGCCATTCGATTGGCGCCCATGTAAACACCCATTCGATCTTAAGAGTAAAATAATCTTCACTGCGCATGTGTGCGACGCCGCCAGCGTGACGTTTTCCGCCTTGTCAACAACAGGAAACCACCGGGTCGCTTCCTCGCTGTGAACAACATGGCGTGGGAGTCTAGGAACGCCGACTTTCATACACTCAAGTTCATTTAGAGCTGCAGGAAGCAGGAATTTATCCTCCTCCTCTTCCCTCTTTTCTCTCTCTCCACAGCCCACTCGCTCTCCCACGCCCGGTTCAATCGCCATTCTCTACATTTTCTCTCGCACATTTTTCGCTGCCAAGCGCTTTTTCCTCCCTCTCTCCGCTTTTATTTCCGCCAGCCCGGCGCCATACATCGCTTGTCAGGTGGCCTCCTGAAAACCAGACGCGAGACAGAACTGCCAAGTTTGGCAGGAAGTTCTGCGATGCTTAAAAGATTTAATCTGATCCAAACGCTTGGTACATGTATACACACGTCATGATCGGATCATTTCATTTAGTGTCCATGTAAACGTGAGATTTTGAATTTCGATCAACCAAAGTTTGGATTGGATCGGGAAATTTTATGCATGTAAACGTGAAGCTAAAGTCTCCCTTTCAGGTCTTAATGCTGAATATTTTGTGGGGTCTCCACAGCCACCAGATTTGCAGCTGGTGGCATAACTTCATGTTATTTCAGTAGAAACGAATAAAGAATATGTTCCTAAAATAAAATATTATCTGCTGCAGATAAGACATTAATTCTATCTCTGTACTGATATTTTATTGTGTTATTTTTAAAAACCCACAAAATATGTACAAAATTCTATATAACTCAGAGAGTGCAGACCTCTGAGTAAACAGTCAACAGGCCGAGCAGATTTAGTCTTATATTATTGATGTGTTTTTTGCTACACCTATAGCTAAAAGTTTCGTATGTCTGGAATCGGGGCTTTTGGAGTCCAATGCTGGAAGCTGTCAGTAGTCACTGCTGGTTTAGGGGGGATCTTTAGGTTACTTTCATAACCCCTGTTCTCCTGAGTAGCATGAGTGAGTGTCTCACATTGGAAACGCCCTCAGGGTGACGTCATCAGAAGGTCCTTTTACCTTACGCCAACCAGGATTGGCTGGAAAATAAGCCTGTTTGTGTCAGAGAGGGCAGGGTCCCTCCCCCTATATATAGGGCTGACACTGCACTGACAGTTGTTCAAAAAACGATCACCCCTTCCTCGCAACTTTAGAGCAAGGAGCCCATAAGCCCATAGAGCCAGTCTTTCAGGGTGGGGATGAAAAATCTGTCCTTGTTCCTGAGAGCTTCCGCGGCTCCTGCCAGAGGAGCTGTGTTATCTCTGCTAACCAATGTTTCGCTGGCCCAACGAGGATCATTGTCAGACCCTCTGCTCGTACCGTGGCTAGTGCAGGTGAAAGGAGAGGTATTTGGGGGCAGTTCCCACTATGTTTACATGGGAGTCCCCCAGGAGGGAAGATCTGCTCCACAGTTCAACACTCCCTGGACAACGGGGGCCCTCAAAGACTGAAAATGTCACTGCTACAAATGCTTAGTTTGTGAGCCAGTGTGTGGAGCCTCAGTGATCTCAGCCCCCGCTGTCTGTTGACATAAGCCACCACTGTTGTGTTGCCTTTTCTGATTAGCACATGGTGAGCTCTCAGAATGCAGAGAAAATGCTTTAACACTACCTGAACAGCCTTTAGCTCCAAGTAATTTATGTGCTCGGACTGCATTTTTGGTCCCTAGGTTCCATTCATCATTTGCTGTTTGCATATACTCCCCCAGCCTGACAGAGAGGCATCTGTTGTGACAACCTTTCTGTTCTGCACGACTCCCATTGGGACACCCTGTGTCAGTATATGTTTGTTCCGCCATGGACGCAGTGCTGCTGTGCAGGCAGCAGTTAGTCTCAGCAGGTGATGAGGAGTATGTGGCTTTAACCTCTAAGAGGCTACACATCGTTGGATTCCTCTCATGTGGAGACGTCCCAGATGGATTAACACTAAGGCTCAGGCCATCAGTCCCAACAGCTTTCAGCAGAGTCTGAATGATAACAGGTTCCCTCTTTGAAAAATGGACAAGCAGTTGACCATTGCTTTCACTCTGTCCTCCGTAATTCTTACTTTGTCATAGATTGAGTCCAGAGAGACCTATAAAAGATATTCTCTGAGAGGGAAACGAGGAACTCTTTTCCAGGTTTATTTTGAAGCCCAGATCCATAGAGTGCTGTGTAGCTGTGTGATGTGTGGCTTCCTGTTGGGAGGACGATGCGTTCAGATCATCTATATACTTTGCTACATGTGTCCCCACCCCCCACCCTGAGCTATTTTCTTACACTCTTGTTCAGCGCTCTGAGGTCTAGAATTGCACGCATCTCTTGACCGGCTTTCTTTGGCAAAAGGAATTAACATGAAACCTTTGCTGCTGTGTTCTGGTTGAATCAGCTGTATCTCTTTTTTTCCAACAACGAGGAAATTTCGTCCTGCAGGAAGAGAGTGACTTGTCCTTCTGCATGTGACTGATGTTTTTTCTGTGAAGCTTGAGGGAACTGCAGTGAACTGCAGTCTGTGTCCCCTCCTGAGAGTTCTTTAAACCCACTCTGAGTCTGTGCATTTCGACCAAAGGTGGATTTTCACAATCAGCTGGCTGGTTGTTAAGTCTGACAGCGAATTGACAGCGGATTTTGTTTTTCAACATTTTTGACTGCGCCTTTGGTTCTCGACCTGGATGCGACTGTCTGGAAGCATTTATTTCTTCTGAACAAAAAGAAGTGCTTGTGACACATGATCAGGGTTAGCTCTGGATATCCCCGCATTGAACAGTCTTTCAACTTTTTGGCATGTTGAGAAGGCTGGAACATCCTTTTGATCACACACTGTGTTTGGTGAACTCTCTGAACAGATTCAGGATCGGAACAATGGAGGAGAGCAATCCCAACTCGCTCCCTCCACCCCAGGAAGGTGTTAGGCCAGTTGCTTCCTCCTCCTCACCACCACTTGTATATGGGGGGTGGTGGAACAGTGCGAGGGCCTTCAAGTTTTTTTTTTTGGGAGGGAAGCGAGCTGCTGCCTGGGCAAGGGGCTGGTGCTGGGTTCCTTGGTTCGCAGTTTCAGCAGCAAACTAAAGTCTGGAAAGGCATGGCTTTAGGGCTTCATCACCCTTTTCTTCTCCTGCTCCCTCTTTTGCATGGAGTTTATCGCATCCCTGAATAGTCCTTGAGGGGATATGGGTGTTCCAGGAGGTCCTACTTCCCCTTAGTTGCCAGAGTGGTGAGATTTAACCACCTGGCTCTCATCTGCCAAACCATGAGACCAATGGATCGGCCCATCGATTGGATCGCAACCTTATGGAGATGCAGGCAATTATCGGTAATGACGTACACCTCCTCCCACAGCGCAACATCTGATGCGGCAGTTATTTGCTCTTCCAGCTCTGCTTGATAGGCCATCAGCATAAACGAGGCCTTTAGAGTGCGGACTGAGAGCCCGGTTGTTCTGTAGGACAGTCAGACTTGACTGAAAGCGGTCTGCTCTTGATGGAAGGGTGGGACCTTCCACTGACATGGAGGTCTTCGGGAGCAGGTGTGTTGCGACGACCGACTTGACAGGTGGCGTTTATTGGAGGCCACAATTTTCCATCCCATCGCAATCCAGGACCGAACTGCCAACCACTGGGTGCTTCTCCTTAAATTACCTGTTACGCCAGGAGACGGCCAATTCTTCCAGGATCTCTGGGGAAATCGGTAGGCGCTGTCTGAATGTCTTGCAGGTCTGCAGCAGCCATTCCATCAAAATGGGAGCTTCAGTCTGGACCTCGGACAACTTGATGTCAAGCTTTGCAGCAACACGTTTGCACACGTCATGCAAGTCGCTAGCTCCGACGCTGGCCCTTCATGATCAGGTCAGCCCGAACACAAGGGAACAGGTTTTGCCATCGTAGGGCAACCTAGGGCGCACAAACTGGGCTATAGTCCTCATTATTGTCTGAGATGGGTAGATCCAACTCCAAGTTGGAGAGCTCCTATTCCCCTCAAGCAGCAAATCGAGTTGGCTCGAAATGAGACTGAGCTCGGGCATTTCACGTAGTAACTGGTTCATGGTATCGAGGATTTATCCCAAGCTTTGTCTGGCTTCTCCATCAGTGGATAAAGGGACAGCCTAGTTGGCTGGCTTCTGTGAATGCCGTAGAAAGCATCACCAGGTCGCTACCTGACAACCTCAATTGACGAGCCAGACGGCAAAAAAGCACCTTCAGGGAAAACCAAGCAGTGTGAGCACTACTTCGCAGACTCAAGAGCCTGGGTGTGTTTCAGACCAAGACATACTTCACACGATGGCTGGGTAACCCAGCCTGAAATTTTATTGCCACAAGGGCAGGTTCGTTCCTTTGGGCTCACCTCTAGTTTTGCAGAGGATTTAACAGTCTCCATTTTTTTTCAGTGAGATTTGCTGTGAGGCTACATGAAAATTAGCTTGTTACAGCTAAGCTAACCATGTGTTGGGGACAGCGTTTCGGCCACCTGGGGTGTAGGTTGGGAGTATTGCTATTCTGTGTTGACCAACGTACAAAAAGTGCCCAGCGACCGAGCTTGTGCGCGCATCTATGGATAGTTAAGGTAGACTCCAAGAAAGACGGTATCAGTCGTGTTTCATCAGGGTGAACAGCAGGGGGCTCAGGACGCAGTCCTGAGGGGAGCCTGTGCTTATACCGATGACATCAGAGGTGTTCTGTCCGACCCGGACTGACTGAGGTCTGTTGGTGAGGAAGTCCAGCAGCCAATAGCAGAGGGGTGTATTGAAGCCCAGCTGTTCCAGTTTGCCCATCAGATGCTGTGGGATGATGGTGTTGAAAGCTGAACTGAAGTCCAGGAACAGCATCCGCACGTGGATGTTCTTCTCCTCCAGGTGTGCCATCCTCAGGTGGATATAGGGGGATAGACCCTGCCCTCTCTGACACTGACAGGCTTATTTTCCCGCCAATCCTGGCTGGCGTAATGTAAAAGGATAATCTCATGAGGTCCTCTGAAGGCATTCCCAATGTGAGACACGAAACTAATGCTATGAAAGAGAACTGCTTGTTTCATCCATCAATCAAACAATGTTAAAGAATCCTTTAAAATAAATCCTGCATCCGATTATGATCTAGATCATCACCAAAGTTTAATGGATTGTTGACCAACAAGAAAAAAGATTTGAGGCATTGCAGCTGAGGCTCTACAGAGATGTATCAACAGAAAAACCGCTGGTTTGACTGGAGTCACAAGCGTAGTTTAGAGTCTGTATTGATTTAAATGTTTGAATCCCACTTCCATCTTTGATCTGTTTTATGTGAGATCTAACTAGTTTCTTCTTTCACTTGCTATGTGTCTAGTTTGCCATTAGAAATAGTTTCTTCACATTTAACAAAACAAAATTTAAACAGGTGAGAATTGTTTTTCTTTTTCTTTTGAAATATGCCTTCTCGTAGTGTTAACCCTGCTTCTCATTACGTTTCGTTCACCATCTAGCAAAAGAAATTTGATAATCTCATAAACGTCTTTAATTAATTATATAGCTTAGTTTGGGCACTTCTTGACTGCTAGTAAGAGAGCAAATAAGTCATTCACATTTATTAATTGTATAACGATAATCTCCAATCCTGCAACATATCATCTGATCCCAGTAATAACCAGTTATGAGTTTTAGTTCATGCATTCCTCCAAAGGTTTTGACACACTGATACTATTATCCCATTTTTTGCACACACCAAAAAATGCAAACATTCAGTTTGACATTAATGAATGAAAAACAGTGCAAATTTTTTTTCAGGTATTTAAATGTAACGCATATGGCCATTTTTGTTTTTGGGTAATTTTCAATAATTAGGAATGTCATAAACGGGACAGATGGACCCAGTATTTGAGGTGAGAAAGGCAGTGGGACATTTCAAAGCAAACAGAAACATAAGCACAATAAGAACAAACAGGAAACAAACAGAAAACAATGATCTGGCCCCAATAGCTGGGCTGAGCCATATATATAAAGCAGAAAGACCAGGTAAATGAGATGAGTGGTGATTAGGAACCAGATTATCCAACCTTTGAATATTCTGTTGCTGTCAGAGTAGCAGAACATGCAGGTGGGCTGTCGCACTGGGCCAGACATTCAGGAATTTACAGCTGCTGTTTGTACCACCTGGAAGTGAATATAAAACATTTTTTTAGATCATAAAAACTTCAAGAGCCAAAATATCATATTGAGTATGTTGGCTGTTTTGACAGTTTAACTTAATGTAGGTATCAATTGAATTATCAGACCTGAGAGACCCATGGTGGGTGGATCATCGATTTGGATCTCATTCTATTAACTTTTTTTAAATTTCTTGAAATGGGAGATGATTGCTGGGTGTTTACTTCCACCATTGGTTGCTACAGAGCCAGCTGACATTGGCTGTTGTGCAAATGGAAAAACAACAGGTGGAAATGATCAGTAATTAGCTAGACACATTCAAAAAAGGATGAATCTGCAGGTGGGGACCACAAACTACTTCTCAGTACCTATGCTGTCTGGCTTATGTTTTGGTCACTTTTGAATGTTGGTGGTGCTTTCACATTCATGGTAGCATGAGACAGACTCTACAACCCGCACAAGTGCCTCAGGTAGTGCAGCTCATCCAGGATGGCAGATCAAGGTGAAAGTTTGCTGTGTCTGTCAGCGCAGTGTCTAGAGGCTGGACGTGCTAACGGTAGACAGGCCAGTACAGCAGGATACGTGGAGGACGCATAGGAGTGCGACAACCCAGCAGCCAGACCGCTACCTTTGCCTTTGGGCAAGGAGGAGCACTGCCAGAGCCCTGCAAAATGACCTCCAGCAACCAACTCATGTACATACGTCTGCACAAACATTTAGAAACCGACTCCATGAGGATGGTGAGAGGCCCGATGTCCACAGATGGGGTTGTGCTCACAGGCCAACACCATGTTGGAAGCTGGGCATTTCCCAAAGAACATTAGGATTGGCATAGCACTTGACAGAGTCTGGAGAAACCATGGAGACGAATCTGCTGTCTGCAACATCCTTCAGCATGACAGGTTTGGGAATGAGTCAGTAATGGTGTGGGGTGTAATATCTTTGGAGGGCAGCACAGCCCTCCATGTGGTTGCCAGAGGTGATATGACTTCCATTAGGTCTGAGATCCTCAGACCCCTTGTGAGACCGTATGCTGGTGTGGTTGGCTATGGGTGTTCCTCCTTATGTAGGACAAAGCTAGACCTCATGTGGCTGGAGTGTGTCAGCAGTGGACTGAGTTGGCAGATGCTTTAGTGCAGATCTGTGAGGAGATTCCTCAGGAGACCATCCTCCACCTCATCGGTAGGATTCACAGGCATTGTAGGAAGGTAATACAGGCGCATGGAGGACTTGGAGGAGCTTTATGTAATCCTGTGCTCTTCACACTCAGCTGTGAACCACCCTAGTACATGGTGTAGGTCTTGGCAGGAGGGAGCCAGCAGAACTGCTCCAGACGACCTTTGAATGTGGTGACGTCATCAGTACGCTTCTGTCCCAATTGACCCAGATTTATTCTGCATGCTCCCATTCTCCCAGAGTCCAGACTTTCCTGGGTCCTTCTCAAGAACATACTTGTGGAGGACACGAGTCCGTACTCGCGTTCTTGTGAATTGAGAAACGACCTAAGAGAAGCTCTCCCAGAGATGGAAGTTGGAAACGTCCCATCTCTCATTTCAGCAGAATTCTGATTCAATATATAACTCACAGGTTAAAAATGAATCTGTTATTTTCATCGCTAGTGTTGTCGATTATTGTTCTGAGTAAAATCCCCTTATCAGGTCTTTTTAAATATTCCACACTACAAAATAAGTAATAAAAAAGTATGATGATTCATGTTGATGTCATATCCTGTCAGTGTTATGATTTATCAATATTTAAAGCTACAATATATCGGAAATATCATAGGAGAAATTAAAGAGTTGCTTTTGGTCCATTCCTAGTAGAAATAATGATTTGTTGAATGTGTACGGAAGAATGTTTGAGGTATGTTTGACTATAAATTGGTTCTGCAACACAGACTATATAAGAAAAATATCTGGAACGTTCTCTGTTCTTTGGGAATCCCTGGATTAAATGGATTAAGATCTAATAGAGGAGAAACCAGATATTAACATAAATAATTTCCCTCATTAACTTCTTTCAGGTCATCAGGGTAATGTTCTTTATGCTTCTGTATGAACATTGAATGTAAGAATGTTGTCATGGTCCCATGTCCCAGGTTGTAGTGCTCCATTGGTTCTTCCTCCCTAGATTTGGACTGTCAGAGATAAAGACTGTTGTTAATGACTTGCAGGTAAAAGCTGAAACTGGCAAGGGAAAATCCAAAGAGGGAAAGAGATCAGTTCAAAGCTCCGGAGACTCCCATGTGGCCAAGAAAGTCAAGACAGAGCTTTCCTAGCCCCCCTCACCCAGCTCAGAAGACAAGTCTACAAAGTACAGTCCACCATTTTTTACTGTGTTCACCTCTGCTTCTGCTGACAACCCCTAATGTTTTGGGTGATGTTTTAAACTGTATGAAGGTTCTTCTTGATTCATGGTCACAAGTTTCCTGAAGTTTAAGTTGATAAATGTTACATCAGGTGATCATTGTCTCCAACATTGAATCATAAAACCATGCCATATTTTCTGCCTGCGTCAGCCTGGCAGGTTGTGTGTCTGGACGGGGCCGCCTTTTTACAGTTGCCTTTTCTATCTATGCTTCTGTATGCTCCTGGAACCCTCAGTACATTTTCAGCAGATGGCCGCATCACCACTAGGAAGCCCTGGTTCTGCTGGAGGTTTTCCTGTTCAAAGGGAGTTTTCTACCACTCCACTGTTGCTACAAGCATGCTTAGCCGTGGCAGGATTGCTGAAGAGTCAATGAATCAATGCAATCACCTGATTTTCCTTACATAAAATCAATCTGGATTGGATGATCTCTGGTGAACCTGTAAAGTGCCTGAGATGAAATGTGTTGTGAATTAGCGTTTTTTATATATATATATATATATATATATATATATATATATATATATATATATATATATATATATATATGAACTGAATTGAATTGAAAATTGTATATTTTCAGGGGGTGGTCAAATTAGCAATACCAGGGACAATCTACCTAATATAGAAGAACTACTTTGATCCATGTGTTCTGACATCCGACTGTCAGATCCAGCATTATTTTTGCATCATTTTAGCCACAGCAGTCATTCCTTTATGATCCTATGTGACTAAAGTTAAGCCTAGATGTGATTTCCCTGCGGCTTCTGATCCCACTGCATCATGCTTCATCTGTCACTAACCATTACAATATAACCCTGTCAGTATGCATTCACTGGCAACACTTCCCTTACTGCTATAGAAATCTCTAAAGGAAACTGGCATGCTTTATTTTCCACAGCTATGCTCCTTTACTTGTTCATTTTTTATTGTATTTTATTGTTACAGAACACATCAGCTGTTGGAGTCTATGAGGAGGTGCTCCGTGTGGGCCTTGATCCCCCGGCCATTAAGAACAGATGTCCCGCACAAACAAAGCAGAAACTAACAAAGGAACAAAGGAAACAACACCTGAAACCTTCCAGATTACTAGAGGGAGGAGAAACCCCGTTAGATCAGGTAGAAGGAGAGGAGAGGAGGCCATTAATGTCCCAACATGTTGCTCATGAAGAAATTACTAGAGTGCAAAACAGTGACGCGAGTCCTGGACCGAAGCTGAATCAAATGAAATCTTTTTCCAAGCAGAGCTCAGCTTGCTCTTTAAGGGCCAGGAGAAAACATTGTAACATCAGAGCCGCTGGCCGGAGTTTTCCCAGAGGCAGTCCTGTCCTCACCGTGTCCAGCTCTCCTTCTCAGGGTTCGCTCATTTCTGAAACAGCAGCAGAGGAACTCTGTGATCTCAGGAAATACTACAGCAATCAGCTTAAGAGAATTAACTACATTTCCCATGAGCACATAGGGCCGCCTCCTGACCCAGGGGTCCTTACATGCATCATGGAGCCTCTGAGGAGTCTGCGTCTGTCACAGAGGGGGACCTTCGCCCAGACGGCCCGCAGTTTGTGGACACGTGTCAGCGGCAGGAGAAAACGGGTCCATCACTGATGTTTTCTGGTTCCACTTCATTGGTACTTTGTGTTTACTAAGATAAAAACACTTCATGGTCGGTTCTACAGTAGATTTTTCCCAAGAAGCAGACTTATGAAAATCATTTTAGTTTATTGGTTAAGATGCTTTTCCTCCACATCAGAGAAGATTTAAGAATGTTTCACTTTGTGCTTCTTCATCATGTTGACCACATCCTGATCCGTTCCCCTGGAAAGAAGCTGGTGTTATGAGATGTCAGAATCATTTAAAGTGACGTCTCTGCAGAAATCCAGGTCCCAACTTCATGCAGTATGCTGTTTCATATGACAAACTGAAACCAAACCAAATCTGTATTAATGGAGCTATTGATTTTTGTGTATGGTCAAATGACTGCGTGCTTACTCCACAAGTAGTAATCCCAGGATTATAGCTGGGTACTTCACTGATGAAGAGAAAAATGCGAGCGGAGCTCCAACGCGCATCAGGTCAGACCTGGGTACAGAGCACTGTTCAGTGGAACAGATGCAGATATTCATAACTCATCATGAAGACCAGTTTCCTGAGAGATGCTTCATGACTGGCTCAAGTAATCATAACCGAATATATATAAATAAGAGCTGATAATTATGAGATCTTTTCTCATAATTTCGAGATCAGATCTCGTAATTATGAGCTCAGCTGTCTGATTTTTTTTCTTTGGTGAATGCAATGTGCTTCTGTAAAATATATACTTTTAGTTACAACAAACTTCTCAACTGTTTGTATTTCTTATATTCTATACATCTTTATACAGTTGTTATGATTTTATGTTCAATTCTATTTCCTGGTTGGAACCTTTATTCCACTCTGGATTCTTGTTAATGTAGTCTTTCTTCACTTTACAATAAAAAATAAATAAATAAACAAACAGTTTTGAAAACTTCGGTTTTCATTTATTTCCTGCTTAGTGTGTCAACTTTCACAGTTGCTAAGCAACAGAGTTTACAGCGGTAAACCCGCCGAAGGGTAGACCGGTTCGAATTCACAGCCAAAACACTTCCGGCTCCTATTTTCAGGTTTTGGAACAGAGCCACTGCCTAGTTACATCTGTTCTTTCTGGCCAGTACAGCATGTAAGTTGATGTGAAGGGTGTATTTCGTTTATGTACATATAGTACTATGTTTCATGTTGTGTTTGGAGGTTTATTGCATGAAAGGTCACTACCTGAGAAGAGAAGTTTAAAAAAACGCTAGCATACGCGCTAACTAACCGTTAGCTATGCCGCTAGCTAGCGGCTAATGTTAACATGTTGTTTGTGTCATTATGTGTTTCTGTACATATTCAGGGAATAGGTTGAGTTTATTATTTAGGAGAATTGTGCCTTTTTATTTGGAATTGTTTCTGTTTACACAAAGACCTATGCACATTATTTCTTTGTTGCAGTTTTACCATTCATTCATCCATCCATACCAGCTAAAGAAAAGGCTTAGGTTAATGGAAATGATGGTTATCTACCTGCTAAGCTAAGAGTGAGGGCAGGACAAAAATTATTGTTTTGGCGCTAATGGTCACTAAAATGATTTTAAGCTCAACATGTCCAGTATTAAATTATTGTTTTGGCGCTAATTGTCACTAAAATGATTTTAAGCTCAGCATGTCCAGTATTAAAATTCAAAACCTTTATTCACAAATATGCTCTGTTTTTTGGAAGTGGAGCCAGCCAATCCTGTTCGCGATATGCAAATTAGCCATGTGCTTTTCTCGCGCAGTTAATAACGTTGGTAGAACAGATTGCATGAAGACAGCAGGTCTTCACTCCTGTTTGGCGGACCTCACCGGACCTCCTCTGGACAAATTCGACCCTTTTACATTCGTCAGAAACTGGATTAAAGCAGGACATGTGCGTGCATGAAGGAGAGAGACAGACAGACAGTCTTTGTGCATGTGTGTGTTTTCATAGACTGTCTGTTCAGGCTCTTGCCTGCTCCACCAGACTCACAGAAAGCTTCATCCACCAAGCTGTCAGGAAGCTGGCCCCCCCTCAAAAAAAAAAATCACTCTGGACAAACTCTCCTGCACTACTATTTATTGTACATTTTATATTTTATTGTGAAATTGAATGTTTAAATTCTAGTATTAGGAACTGATCTTATCTGTTGTGCCTGTGCATTTTATCTGTTTCACTATTGGTGAATGAGAAACGTCCTCTCCAGTCCTTGTATGTCTGGTGAATCTGAAGAATTGACATTAAAGCTGACTTTGACTTTGAAATGTTATAGGCCTACTGCATATTGAGAAAATTTAGATCGGTATTGCGCAACAATTAACACTCATCTTCCTCCCTGTCAAATGCTGCATGTGCACATTATTCCACCTGGAGAAAAAAAAAGCTTTTCATCATAAAACAGTCAAAGCGTTCATCTTAGAAAGTCTGATGTTCATAACTAGGATATAAAGTAAATTACAAATTGCAGTTTGAAAAATGTGATACCATACCACAGAATTATAACTACAGGATATAAATTCACAATTTCATAATAAATTATTCTAAACTATTACATATGTAATTTTGAGTCATAATGTTTTATTATTATCATTATTATACCTTTATTTTTACAGGCAAGTCATTACAACTTAGGAAAAGGGAAGTAGGGTTAAAATAAATACAATACATTAGTAATACATACCTAAAATACAATTTAAAACACAACAGACAACCCAAAAATTAGTGTCTGTGAACAAGGATAATCACAGGTGCTGGTCATAAAATTAGAATATCATGAAAAAGTAGGATTGAGGTTTCAGTAATTCCATTTTAAAGGTGAAACTTGTATATTATATTCATACATTACATACAAACTCGCATATATTTCAGTTGTTCATTTTGTTTTAATTTTGATGATTACAAATGACAACAAATGAAAATCTCAAATTCATCATATCAGAAAATTAGAATATTGTGAAAAGGTTCAAAATTGATGGGCCCTGGTGCCACACTCTAATCAGCTAATTAACTCAAACCACCTGCAAAGCCTTTAAATGGTCTTTCAGTCTAGTTCTATAGGCTACACAAAATCATAGGGGAAGACTGCTGACTTGACAGTTGTCCAAAGAGACGACCATCGACACCTTGCACAAAGGAGGGCAAGACACAAAAAGGTCATCGCTAAAGAGGCTGGCTGTTCACAGAGCTCAGTGTCCAAGCACATTAATAGAGAGGCGAAGGGAAGGAAAAGATGTGGTCGAAAAAAAGTGTACAAGCAAGAGAGATAGGCAGCACCCTGGAGAGGATTGTGAAACAAAACCCATTCAAAAATGTGGGGAGATTCACAAAGAAGAGTGGACTGCAGCTGGAGTGAGTGCTTCAAGAACCACCACACACAGACGTATGAGAAAGACAGCGTGGGTTTCTGCTAGTAGCATTTATTCCTTGTTAATCAAGCCACTCTTGAACCACAGACGGCAGCCTCAGAAGCGTCTTGCCTGGGCTAAAGAAGAAACAGGACTGGACTGCTGGTGTTGAGTGGTCCAAAAGTCATGTTCTCTGATGAAAGTAAATTTTTGCATTTTCCTTTTTGCAAATCAAGGTCCCAGAGTCTGGAGGAAAGAGAGAGAGGCACTTCATCCACGTTGCTTGAAGTCCAGTGTGAAAAGTTTCCACAGTCAGTGATGGTTTTGGGTGCCACCATGTCATCTGCTGGTGTTGGTCCATTGTGTTTTCTGAGGTCCAGGAACCGCGCAGCCACATACCAGGAAGTTTTAGGAAGCACTTCATGCTTCCTGCAGCTGACCAACTTTTGGAGATGCAGATTTCATTTTCCAACAGGACTTGGCACCTGCACACAGTGCCAAAGCTACCAGTACCTGGTTGAGAAGGACCATGGTATCCCTGTTCTTAGTTGGCCAGCAAACTCTCCTGACCTTAACCCCATAGAAAATCTATGGGGTATTGTGAAAGAAGATGCAATACACCAGACCCAACAATTCAGAAGAGCTAAAAGCCACTATTAGAGCAACCTGGGCTGTCATAACACCTGAGCAGTGCCACAGACTGATGCGACTCCATGCCACGCCGCATTGCTTGCAGTAATACGTAGGCCAAGGAGGCCCAACTAAATACTGAGTGCTGTACATGCTCATACTTTTTCATGTTCATACTTTTCAGTTGGCCCAACATTTCTATAAATCCCTTTGTTTTTATTGGTCTTCGGTAATATTCTAATTTTCTGATATGATGAATTTGAGGATTTACCAAAGACTGCAAGTGATTTGAAACAGGGAAGAGCTGCAGGGGCGGCTGCTGCAAACAGATTCACTTTTAAGCTCAAATTAATGGACCCCTCGGCTCGATAGAAATTATATTTGGTAGTGTATTTTCATATAAGATAAAATTGAAATGAGTCTATCCAGTTTAAGAATATTTTGCAGAGTGCTCCAGTGAAGAGTGGCAGCAGATTGAAAAGAAGCAAAAGCAAAAGCAGTTTTGTTTTTGGGTATAAGTTATAGTAGATGAAGTGAGGTGGGGGGTGTTGGAAGTGACAGGCTTTGACCGCAGCAGGTGACCTAAATAAGGTTGTGAGCGGCTGAGAAGGGTCTTGTAAATAAAGATTAACCAGTGAGTTTTGTGTCAATTGTGAAGGGAGGGCCAGTTGACAGAGGAATACAGAGCGCAGTGGTGTGTATTGAAAGGAGCATTTATGGCAAACAAGATGGCAGAATGGTAAAGACTGCCAAGTTTTGATAGTGGACTTACAAGCAAACCTATATACACACTGTGTGCAGAATTATTTGGCAAATTAATATTTCCACCACATCCTCCTTTTCATACATGTTGTCCTACTCCAAGCTGTAGAGGCTTGAAAGCCAACTACCAATTAATTAAATCAGGTGGTGTGCATATCTGTAATGAGAAGGGGTGTGGCCTAATGACATCAACACCCTATATAAGGTGTGCTTAATTATTAGGCAACTTCCTTTCCTTTGGCAAAATAGATCAGAAAAGAGATTTGACGGACTGAAAAGTCAAGAAATTATCAGATGTCTTTCAGAGGCGGCAGCAGTTTGGAAATTGCCAAGCTTTTGAAGCGGGATCATCGCACAATCAAGCGGTTCATGGCAAATAGCCAACAGGGGAGCAAGAAGCATGTTGAAAAAAAGACGCAAAATAACTCCCCATGTCGCTACAAGCATGCTTAGTGTGAGGGATTGCTGAAGAGGAAGCAATGAGCAACCGGTTATGTGATAGCTGGTTTCTTTGATAGAAAACTTTGAATCAATCTGACTGGATGATCTGGTGAACTGGAAAGTGACCTGAGATGACATGATGTAATTGGAGCTATAGAAATAAACTGAACTGAATTGTAAAGGAAGCCAAATTTAGCCTTGACTTTAGATTTCTGCTTTAAAATGTGGATGGAGAAGGAAAGTAAGTTTCCAACCAGATGCCCAAGTATTTATATTCAGTGACTTGTTCTAACAAAACAAACCCTTGGAGATGGAGATTTTAAGCGTTAAAATTCTGTCATGGTTATGATACCATAAACATTTCATAGTTTTGGATCAGTTTTTAAATTCTATGTGATATATGATAGTTTCATTAATAAGATTAGAAAATGAGAGATTTGTTAGATTTATTCATGTTTAGATTAAATTATAACTGTAAAATACCACATATTCACGACATGCAACTTTCCTTGTAAATATCAAGAAATGGCCTCCATCGTTTTAACCTAGATGGCACACTGGAAGAATAATCCTAAATAATATATTAATTTTAAAAAAAGACCAGGTCTAATAGCAAATGGGCTGACAGCAGGTGTTATACCTGTAATATGTGCAGGGGGGGCTTTCCCATTAGGCAATACTAGGCAGTTTCCTAAGGCCCCATGTTCCTGGGAGCCCATAAAACTCTGTTTACATGAATTGTTAATACAACTATTCCTCATTTGTGCACATTAATTATGTTTTTGATCAAAATCCTTTCATAATATTAAGTGTGTCTCAGCCCCTTCAGTGTCAGTGTATTGGATCAGTCCATTTGCTGCACATGTTCAGAAAGGTCCAAAATGAGACAGCAGCAAACCATTTGAAAACAAACCATGCAAGAGAGCAGTGTTTGCTAACTTGGCGCTTTAATTAAGCCATATTTCATACTTTCGAACCCTCTAGAACTTTGATTTCTAAAAGCTCTGGCCAAATCTACAGTGACTTTTTTCTACTACTGGAGACTTTGGAGACAACATCTAAAAGCTTGCGACTCTGCTCTCAGGAGCAAGTAGATTGGTAACCCGCCTCCTGCTCTCACTCTATCTTGTCTGCTGTCACTTGATTCATGCAGCTATTATTTCATCAAATGAAAAATGGGAACAAGAGAAGCAGATCATGATGGCTTATCTACAGTGAAAAGAAGGACTGGGTTATTTATTTACTTTGGCCTTTTGGAAACACCCAGGGAAGGGCTTGTCAGCTAAGGCCCCGTCCACAAGAAGTCAAACCCTGGCCTAAATTCACAAATTTTTCACTTGGCCAGCCTCTCTCATCCTACGAAGCTTGGCGTTTAGGGGGTCATGTAAACAATCTTTTTTATTCAGCCTTCCAGGGTGGGAGGAGGAAGGTCCCGAGAAACGCCGTTTTCGTTTCGTAAAATGCTGCATGTTAACACATATTTTTTTTTACAAGCATGCGTCATGGCGTCGCCTCTAAACATGTGCGTGACACATCACAACAACAATGGCGCCGTTGCTGCTATGAATACTTACTCACCACTGCTGTCGGACTTCACAGCAAGAATCTTTTTCTTCTGGAATATCTCCAGGAAGAACAAACAGAGCAATATCGGCGACATAGTTCAGCACCTGAATTTGACTTAGCCACGAAAATGGACCCACAGGGCAACCATGTATATAAATAAGTAGTCATGCCCAACATTTAGGTTAAACATTTTTAGCTTTGCTTTCCCCCAAGCGCCCTTACAGGCCCTGTAGCATATGTTTTGCAGCGTTTTTCCGTGCATTAGTGTGGACGACTCACATTTATTTCGTCTCCGTCTTTACGACAAGCGTTTTGGAAAATAATAAGCGTTTCGTGTTAGTTTTGACTTCGTGTGGGCCGGGGCCTAAGTGAGCTTAGTGCTTGGAAAAAATCTTTTATTCCTTTAGAGACAGCATAAGAAAAGTCAACTGAGTACAAAAACATAGAGGAAAACAAGAAGAAAGGGAACCAAGAAGAGAGGGACACAACCTAGAACGAATGTGGATGTCTATTCTATTAACATTTCTCTAATATCTGGAGAATGGGCTGTTTTATGTGTTGTCTTCTCAGTTCATAGGGCCCCCTGCCTGTCTTTGCCTAGGGCCCCAAATATCCTAAATCCGCCCCTAATTATCAGAGCTTGTTTTTTTAAACATTTTGTATGCTTTTGCAAAATTGTTAATGTTTGTTTCTGGTACTGGCTTCATTACACTTACAAGCCAACAATTAAGAGAAGTGCATGGCCTCCTTTAGCATTTGGGAGTCCTGAAAGCGATTTTAGCTGGGCGTTTGTGTAAAACTAGATCTGGGTCCAGAGCTTGCTCCTTCAGCTTTCATGATAGATAAGGTCTCTGTGTTCTACATATTGCCCAAAAAGTTAGATACATAATATGTATTTAATAACAGAGAACCTGACTGGATTGAAACTCCGGGCTGGTTAGGGATTCCTTTCATGTGTTTGACTTCCATTGCCTTCAACCTAATGCAAGCTTCAAAAAAAAGCTTTTTCATGGAAAATATGTAAGTTCAGATTCCATCACTTCTTTTTAAATTCAGTTTGCTTTATAGATATCTGCCAATAGGTGAATTTGTTTAGTCATCAACAGATAGACTATTCACTGAAACTGGCCTCTACTAGTGTGACCAGAATCAAAATGGAGAAGGACTGATTGGACATCCTTGTTTTCAATGATAATGGTATCAATTCTACAGCGGTGTTATTTGTTGTTGTTTTTCTGCAGGCTTTATGCATTTCAGCTTTATTAAATCTATATAAAGTTTTTTAATAAGGGCTTGTTAGTCCCCAAAATTCCAAAACATAACTCCTAAAACAGTTGTTTTTTGTATCAAATACTTTATAAAAAACAATTTAAACAATAATTAAACAATAAATCTACAATATTCAATATGAGATCTAAAATAATTTATTTATTCTTGGATGAATCCAGAGTTAATCCCTGTAAACTGCCGAAAAGTTACAGAAGTTGATTAGGGCCACTGAAAAAACCCCCCCAAAAAAACATTACCTGATTTTTGAAAATTATTTCAGTTTAATATGGGAAAAAAAGTCAGAATTCTGACTTAATAGTGACAACTAACAAACATGTTAGCATCAAGCCGTAAGCTGCATGTCTGTTTTAGACACCAGCTCTCTTGTTGTAATCTCCTTCCATTAATCAAATAGCATCACCGGGGACCCTTCAGGGATGTAAAAAGTCGCCCCTAATTCCGTCATTTTCCATCTATGTTTCTGTTCCTCCCAAACAGCTCACATCTCTGTCAGTGAAGCTGATTGTTCCCACATCTTCATGGTGCCTATCTACATTAAGATACACAATTCTAAAATTAAAGTTAGAATTTTGAGGAAAAAAAGTCACAATTCTGAGATTAAAGTCAGAATTAACTTTTTTTCCCATATTAAAATAAAATAAAATGTAAAAATCCTTTTTTTTAATTTTTTTAAGGGGCCCTAATCCTCTTCCGGAAAAAGTATTGAACCACAAATGAGTGGAAATAATGTTGTTGAGCTGCTTAAATCTATCAATCTATTTTGTTTTTGTTTTTTTTCTTCAAAACTTTATTGAAAAATTGCAAATTTCAAAATATTGACAAAAAATATCACAAGATATAGAACAGTATCTCCAAAATAAGTATTCAGTGATGGGGTACAATTAGAATTAAGATATAACATACTTTAACTTAAATAAATAACGGAAGAGATTTAAACACAACAACAGCAAAAAAAAAACACAAAAAAAGGCAAGATATATTACATTTCAACAAATATTTCCTGAATTATGTGTGTGTACATTTTTTATTGTTGATTCTTTGGATACAATTGAAGTAATTTTTAAAATCATTTTAAAACACAAGGAAGAAAGGTCGACCTTTGGAAAATTTGGTTTTATGTATGTGGAATTTTGCAATTAGAATAATCAAGTTAACCAAGAGTTGGATTTTCCATCATTATTAGTATAGTGTAAGATTATACCTTTGGCTTGTAATTTAATTGGTGTGTTGGAGTGCGATATGATGTAAACCTCAACTTCTTTTCAGAATATCTGTGAAAATTTACATTGAAAAAATAGTTTCCTCCTCAGTATTACAGAATACACAGTTGACATCAATATTGACAAACTTTGATAAAAAAGCATTAGTACGGTAAATGTTATGTATAATTTATATTGGATTTCTTTTATTTGGTTAGAAATAGCATATTTGTGTGGAAGGAGCCATGTTGTTTTCCAGTTAATATCAGGGAAAGAGGAGGACCATACATATTTCCCTCTCGGAGTAATTTCCCTTTTCCTAAAAAAAATAGTTCCTTATATGTTTATTGTTACATTGATGACTTATAAAGTTTACACCGTTAATAAAGAAGGTGAGGTTCACTTTCTCTGCCTCTTGCCTTTCAAAATGACCTTTAAGTAATTGTAGAAAACCACCGGGAATATTATCACCATTTGAAATTCCTTATAGGTAATAGGAAAGATTTTGGATTTTAGAAATTCTTCATAACTAAAAATGTCACCTTTGTTTTTTTTGTAAATCCTTAAGATAGATTATTCCTTTGTCAATCCATTGTTTGAGATATAAAGATTTATTTTTCCTAGTTATGAATTGGTGGTTTGTATGTATGGAAGCCCGTTTCCGCCACTCTGTTAAAAAAAATTTCAATATAAGGAGATAATTTTTTTTTTAGAGTGGAAACGGGCTTCCATAGATTCCAGATACTAGTTCTGTGCAGGGAGAAATTATGGACAAAGCACAATTTTGCTGCTAATAAAGCTTGTTGGTGAAATTTAGACAATTTTAGTGGTAATTTTGAAACCTCAAAATCACAATGTAGAAGAAAGGATAAGTCTCTGAATTTTCTAAAAATATTCTGTGGTATAAAGTACCAAAGAGATTCTGGCTTTTTCAAACATTCTTTTATCCATTTTATCTTAAATGTATGGTTCATATCCATATAGTATAACAATTCAATGCCACCATTACCTCTCTAAGCTGCTAAGATATTTTTTTAAATAGTGGTATCTATCAATCGTGGAAACTGGCTCTCTATGTGTGTGAAGTCAGTGCGCGCGCCCGGTCTGTTGCGCGCTCTCGTCACCACGACGCCATTTTGATTCGAAATTTATGACTTGAGTTTTTCCTGCCTTGCTTGCTAAACTTAGCCGCGCGTTGAGTATCTTTGTGCGTGAGTCCAAATCATACATGTACATATAAAATAATACGTGTTGCTAACAATGCCAAGAAGTAATTAATGCGGGCGGGTCGGGGACTGAACTGTTTCTACATTCAGAAGTGCTCAACGTTAGCCAAGTTGAGCTAGTTGATGTTAGCCTTGTGCAGTCTGAACCATTTTCAAAACAAACCACTCAGGCTAACGGATGCTAGCCCAGCGCAGCTAGCTAGCAGTTAGCTTGTGACCTAGAGCTGCCTGTTTCTCGATAAATCAACTAAAGTTTAACAGAGAAGAAAGGAGCAGAGCGGGAGCTTCAGTCAAAGGTAGGACTGCATGGAAACATTTTAACTCAATGTGTTTGAAAATGTTTGGCTGCTTCAGTTACGACAAAGTTGAACCTAAGTTCGGAAGCTTTAAGTTTGCTAAGTTCGCTGAACACTCGTCAACAGTCAGTGGCTAATTAGCTTACAGGCTAATGAGAAGAATGAGGAACTGGTGACGCTCGATCGTTTTCTTTTGAAAGAAAATAAACCTTATTGATAGACTTTGGCTGATGTTGCAATATTAGTTAGTTGAATATTTTTTCTTTGAACATTTATACAGATATTAAAGATGCCATCGCTTTGTAACATAACTTAGCCAAGTTTAGTTCAGAAGGTAAAGTTTCCTCCTTTGGGATTGCAGCTTATTTTGTTACCAAAACAAAAAATCTGATGTATTTTTTTTCTTTGCCGTTTTGCCACTAATGAGTAAAGCAGTGAGATGTTCTGTGGTGGTTTTTGCTCACGGTGTGATCCAGAACTAACTGAGCTTTTCTTGATCGTACAGGAATAAAGTAAACACCAGATAGTTCAATGAAAACCTTCAGTTCTGGTTTAGGATGGCTGGTTTTCTGCTGAGGTGCTTTGATTTCCATTCAGATTGATGTGCTGCTGGTGCCTCAGTTGAAGTAAACAGAAATCTGAGCTCTAACAGTCAGTTGATCTGCACTGGATGCCAGAAGCAACGTCAGCTTATTTATTGGTTTTAATCAAACTTAAAGTTAAAGTGACATCAATTAAAGTTACAAAGTATTGTGAATGGTTAAATGCATGCACACACATCTGCCCTAAGATTGAGAGATGTGTTGCATGGCTCCAGGTGACATTGTGAGCACAGTCTGTTCCCACTTATTATTTTAATCATCATTTTGTACCCAACTACAGTTAAGTATGTGTATATTAATATTCGATACATATATTATCTGCTCTTTATATAAAAGTGTTTCCTATTGTGTATGATTTTTTAATACTTTGGTACAACCAGTTAATACTCTGAGTTTAAATAACCTGAATTGATTTGAATTGAGTTTATTTAGGTAATAAACTCTTATTAGCCAGTTAATGCATCTGAAATATAATAGATATCATGGACAGGCAGAGATCCCATAAATTACAATCAAGTAACGCTACATTTCCACTGCAAGTCATGATGCTCAGTGTCAGTTTGATTAATATCTGATGTATTTTATCTGCATGGTCGTTCTGAGTACTGCCTAAATAGAGTCACCATCAGTCTCTGCTACAAACCTCTCGCAGCTACCATGCAGTGTTACACAGCAGCATGCTGTTTAAGCCGGGCGTACACTGTACGATTTTTTTTTTGCCTTTTTCTGGCCGATTCTCCAGTTGTGCAATAATTTTTTGATCAGGCCGACTTTAAGCCTGGTGGTGCGTGGTGTGGTGTACAGGGGGTAACGAGGGGCGATTAGCCTCTACCGACCACCTCCCCATCGGGAATTGTAAGGTCAGGAGAAAATCAAACATGTTTGAAATTCAGTCGGCCGTCGTAAGGTGGTCGTGGGCAAATCGCTCAGTGGGCAAACAAGGATCCTTATTCTTCATCCTCTCTGATGTAAACACAGAACCATGGTGGGGATCAAATGAGTGAAAAGGAGTTCTTTCTGTAAAATCGACATACCGTAGTAGCCACGTTAGCTCAGCCATGTCTTTGTCCAGATACGTCGTCTCCTTTTCTTTTTAGGGATTTCAGCACAAATTGCCATGGCAGCGCGTTTCACTCTTGTACTCCAAGTAGATCGCATCAGAGCGTCTGGTCGCACAGTGTTAGAACAAACATTGTGAGCTGTGAACTCGCACTTTACGATGAAACCGCATGGTTTTGTTGTAGAGTGTGAGCTGTAGCTGCGTGCAACAATTGAAAAAATCATACAGTGATGCTTAACTTGGGATGTAGTGATCCCAGATTGAAACACTGATTGAACCATTTCTATCCTATAGCAGTATCGTTCCTAAAATTAAAAAGTAGTATTGGGACATCCTGTCTGTTTATAGATGTAATAAAAGATGTTGGGATGACTGTGTTATAAGTCATTGAACTTTGGGAGCGACAATGTAATGGCATCATAACAAGATGAAGAAAGGAAGCAAAAACAGCAGAGCTATTATTGTGAAACTTTATGAAATTCTACATTGCAACTTTATTTAGTAAAATTTCATTACCTTTTACTGTAATATTTGCATTTAACATAATGCCTTACAGACATAATAAGTTCCTTGAAATATGTTCCAATGGTGCTCTGGCAAGAACTCACCAAATGAAAGAAATGCTCCGGCCAGCAACGATCAATTAATCATTATTTATACCTAAAACTAATACATTCGCGCTGATTTAATGAATTTAGCGCGAATGGTAAAAAAAGAAAATAATAATAATTTTTGTCGTGATCACTGAGTCGCGCCATTTTTGCCCAAATATAGTAACACCTCCCTCCCGCCATCTTCCAGCAGTGACGTAGCACGCGTGCGGTAAGCCTAGCGCCATTCTCCCGCTTTCCAAGCTAAATCAATGGGAACTACTAGACACATCTGCAATCAACAGTCAGGCTTATTGAAGATTTCCAGAGGACTTCACCATTGAAAAATCACCAGAGCTATAGTGAAACTGACAATGCCCACGCGGCATGGCAGCTGGATGCTGAATACATCTGGGAAAAGTGGAAAAAGAGTTATTCCACCTTTCTGATTCCTGATCCTCCACGGACGGGTTGGTCATCATTGGATCACCAACTTGAAGAGGGAGGATTTGCCATCCTAATCTCCTGGCCAGAGAAAAAACCCGCAATATGTAGCCAACATTTGGAAGAAGAATGTTTTCAAGATGACTTGATTTATTTATTTAAAAAAATATAGCGGTGGATGTCTGTGGGACAGTGATTACCTACATGTTCTGAATGCTGGCGTACCATAAAAGAATAAATGATGAACAGTTTAGTTTGTGTCTTCAAGTCGTTGCTCATAAGAAGAAGTTACTGGATATAACCTAACAGAATATCTTCAGAACGGCTCCAAATGACACAAAACTCATATGAGTGAGTAGAACATGATGTAATAATGTAAAAATCAAGGTCCAAATATAAAAACAAAACAAAACAGCTGCTAACCCTTAAGTGCATTTTTGAGGCCACTTTTTCTTTCTACTTTTTCTTTTTCCCCTTGTGGTCCACTAAGGAGCCTACACATCACATTATCTTAGAGAGAAAAACACAATAGACAAGTTGATTAAGTGACTGTTGCCTCGCTATTTAAGATAAAACATTTCATATTCAGTTTTTCATTTTAGACCAAATAACATTTTACATTCACATCCCGCTCGGGCTCGGGCTGAGGGTAAACCTGCTGTGGCTCTGTCTGCAGCGCTGAGAGGGACTCCCTGCTGGGTTGGGACGGGGGCGCCTCATGGCAGCATCTGCCGCTGGAGGACAAGAGTAGGAATGATACATGCTTTCAAGAGTCTCCAAAAGCCGCCAGTGACGCCAGAAAAGTCGCTAGATTTGTCTCTAGTTGTTTTTTGAAAAAGAGTCGCTGGAGGGGTCTGAAAAGTCGATAAATATAGCCACAAAGTCACTGAGTTGGCAACACTGGGGGCTGAACCGGGCAGCCAGGGCGGCTTTTTTATAAAGGAGGGCGAGACGCACGCTTCGAAAAAAATATAACTGGCGCTTGGAGTGGGTCTCACACGGGGAGTAGAACCGCCACTGACCATCTTTGAGCGTGGCGCGCATTCTTCCTGTCGCTTGGTTACGGCCGTAAACAATTTGTCTCTCTGGTTCTACAGTTCCTGGAACACTTCAGTTTATTTCTATAGCACCAATTCACAACACGTCATCTCAGGTCACTTTAAGGTTCACCAGATCATCCAATCAGATTGATTCAAAGTTTTCTATCTAAGGAAAACCAGCTGATTGCATCGACTCGTTTTGACTCTTCAGCAATCCTCACACTAAGCATGCTTGTAGCAACAGTGAGAGGAAAAACTCCTTTTGAACAGGAAGAAACCTCCAACAGAACCAGGCTCAGTGTGAGCGGCCATCTGCTGAGACTAGCCCACTGGGGTTCAAGGAGACAGAAGCAGACATAGAAAAGAAGCATAGATACAAAAGGCAGCTGTCAACCAGCTCCACAGGCGCCCCGTCCCAGGAAACACATATAGCCAGGCAGACGCAGCCCCAGCCAAAGCTCCCACATGTCGAGGGATGAAGAGAGCACATCCAGTTAGTCACAGTCAGAGAAACAGGACTACACTGGAAAACAGGCCAAGCTCCAACATCTAGAAACAAAGGTGTTGATGGCAGCAGCACAGCTGATATTTCTCTCCAGGATGGAGTCACAGCCAAACAGGAACAGACCAGATGAAGCTACTATGAGAAAAAAAGCAGAGAGAGCAGAAGAAGAATAAACCCACATAAAAGTCTTTCCACATGAGCGCCGTTTCTGCAGGCGGTCGGCCTGTTAACAGCGCTCAGTGTGAGCGACGTTTCACGGTGCACGCAGGTGTTCTTCAAGCGAAGCAGTTTTTAGTTCAGATCAAATTTCAAGTCAGATTTGAACATTTCTAGTCCTTCAGGTTAGCATATCTACAACATGTGCCTGGTTCGATTGATCAGGATTTATGGATAAATATCACAGCAGAGGAAAACACTGCATCCTGGATTCATCCATGGCTCAGACATTACCAGTCTGCTCCAGTTCAGTGGCCTCTGAGGATCGTTTCATAGTCACATCTGTCACAACATCTGTCACATCTTCCCATTATGCAATGACCAGTACATGTTTGGGTGTTTAGGTTCTCAGCATAATATATATCACCCATTTATTTACTAATAGGTGTTTGTTTATGCAGCAATAAATAGTAGTTGAAGTTGTTTATTATTTCAGTGCTTTAGTTGTTTGACTTTGTTGGATCTAGATATCTGCATGTTAGTCTTTTTTTCTGTTTCATTTACCAATAGACCGTTTTGTTGAGAAAGCCTCTGGAGACTTCTGTTCTGGATGTAAAGTTACGTATTTGCTTCTCTGCAGCGCCCACCGAGTGCTCAGCGGGTCATTATTGCTCTTGATTTGAGCCAGATGGATGCTGCTACCCGCTGCAGTCTGTGTGAAAAACAGTCTTCCTTTTAGAAACAAGTCAAAGAAAAAGGAGGAAGCATTTTGATTTCCTCTGTCGCTTTACTTCCATGGTTAACAGTTGTTTAACCTTTTGTGCCAGAAACAGCTTAGCAGGTATCATTGTTCTGTGCCGCTGCGTCTGTGTTGTTTGGATGAGCTACGGCAATGCCTTCAGGAAAAACAATGAAAAACTCTTTTTCAGGTTTTTAAATTTAACAGGGGTCAGTTTTTAGACCTGACAATGGATAAATAAAAGGTATTCAACAGTTTTCCAATTGTGACAGTATGTAAATAAGTTATCTTGTAAATTTGAATAACTCCCACACAACCATGACTTTAAAATAAAAAATCTATATTTAGATCTGGGTTTCAGTTTGTTCCATCTTCTTTGTTTACATTGGAGTTTGTTTGCATTGAAGTACAACATAAAAACAATAAAACCCTTGGAGCGTTTTACCCCTTTGCATCTAATTCCATTACCAAACAATATCAAAACATATAAACATCATTTATTTGATCACTGCAGAAATTATCCTCCTCTCTGGGTTCTTGATTATTTAATAGACGTATTGAATCTTGATTTTGGAGTCAGAACAGCTGAAGCTCTGATTTCTAGAGATTGTAGTTGTGCTGTTATGGTCAGACCTTTCTTGCATCAATGACTCTGCAGACGTTGGTGTGTCTAAGCAGGTTTAATGATATTAAAAAGGATAAAACTAGAAAAGGACAAAATGGAGACAAGAAAATTACATTGCACTTACATAATTCGTTTGTCCATAAAATGCTTGAACTGCACTGTGTATAATCTAAATTATAGAACCCATTAAAGATAAAACAGTAATCAGCAGAGACGCTATGTTGCCGACCCTCTGGTTCATGAGCAATAGCTTGTTACAAATGAAAAGTTACGGTTGCTTAACTCATTTCTAGTCACTACAAAAGAACACAAGTATTTAACAAACATAAAATACGTTTGTAGAAATCACATACCAGCGATACAACCTCAAAAATGAAAGACAAATGCGATCTAAAGACGGCCAACACGTTCGCTGCCATCATCTGTCTGCTGCGCTGCCAAACACGTTACTTCCCATGGAGAAACGGTCTCTTCAAATAAAAATGTACACAACCGTACAACCCTGACTTGTCCACTAGATGGCACCGTAAAGCAATATGATTAACTAAGTGGAAATATTCAAACTTTCCATAAAATAAAAACATTATTTAAAGATGAAACATAGTTCAAAAATAGGGCCAAAAATGATTATATGTCGACCCTGTAGAGTAATAGGGTCCAAACTGAGAGTACTATTGGTGATGTGTAGAGCTGCTTTTTGAAACATCTGGGAGTTTCACTAAGTGATGTCGTAGCCGTGCGCCAGAATTAGAAAACGCATTTCACCATCAAGCAGCCATTCCAAATTTGGAATCAAAGTCCAGTGGATTGTTTTTTTTTAACTTTTTTGGAATGACTCTGACCTGGATGACTGAGAATCTTCACCAGCATATTCAAAATGAAATTTCATTTTGTACAGCTTTCATGACCTTTCCATTCTATAAAGAGCAGCAGTGATCAAATGTAAACACTGTGGAGAAAAAAACATGGTGCAAAAACGCATCGATATGGAAGAATTAAATATCTATGGTGCAAATATGCAGTATTTTCTTTTGGTGTTATGGTTATGATGCAGAGTCTGTGACACGATTTAGAGTTTTCTGGGTCAGGGGGGCAGAGATCAGTTCAGATCATCCTGAAATGCTGAGAGAGCATCATTTAACTAAAGGATGGATGAATGGATACATATTCTGGTGAAATGTATAGTTTGCTTGTTCCTCTGACCCGTTGGTTCAAGTTTTTACCTTTTGGACAAAATAAAAACCATCCAAGGCTTTATGGCACCATCACTGGACTTTTACTGAAACATTGAAAAATGTCCTTTAGTGCGTGTTGTTGGTTGAAGAATGGAAACATTTAATTAAAGGGAAGATAAAAAGTTCAATGTTTTGCCAAATGTGAGAAGATTGAAAAACTGCAAATCTGTCAGTTTTTTTAGCTCCCTTTCTAATAACTATCCCCTTGCAAGTTACTGAGCTAATCTTTAAGTTACAGATAGATGGAGTCCATAACATGTAATACGTTTAGTAATGTCCTGTTTGCAGATTGAACATTCCTCTCAAACGCCATGCTGAACGTTTCTCCATCTGTTGCAGGTTATGGTGAGCCTCGCTGTGCATCATCTCCCAAAGAGACCTGTGTTTTAAGAAAAGACCCATGCTGATAAATGCAACGCCTTGTCACAGTCTCTGTTGTCTGCACAAACACCAATGCCTGCCTGCCTGTGGGGGAGGTCTGATTAAAGAAATCCACATTTCGTCCACTGGTATGTGAGAGCTCTTCACATTCATAGCCTGTTGCATCACTCCTATAGATTTATAATGATTGTGTTTATTTGGTTCAGGAATTCCAGTTTGTCTCATTTTTTCATCTTTATCATATCATTAACTTTGTAGAGATTCCCATTTTTCCTTACTACCGTTGCCATAAAGCAGCCCAGTTTGGGCACTGATGTTCTCCGGATGTTTCTCCTGCTTTCATCCCTTACCTTACCTGTTTTCCTCTGCTGTCTCCGTACCATCCAGGGCTGAGCCCCCCATCCCAGCGGTCAACATGTTTTGGAAGTTTGACCTGCACACCACCTCCCACATCGACCAGTTGCTGGATAAGGAAGACGTGACGTTGAGAGAGCTGATGGAGGAAGACGACATCTTACAGGAGTGCAAGGCCCAAAACAGACGGCTGCTCCTCTTTCTCTCCCAGGACCACTGCATGCAGGAGCTCGTCAGCCTCATCACCACAGAGCCCCCTACTGACCTCGAGGAGAAGAGCCGCTTCAAGTAAGATCTAATGCTGATGGTGGCAGGGCAAAATTAGCAGTGTTGGGAACGTCATGCATAATATTAGGTAGTAAAAAACAGATAAGAGAGATTTTACAAAACAGGCTTAAATTGGAAGGCAACCAGACTATAGCTCAGAGTTATTGAAGACCTTTCCACATCGATCCAGGAGTAGTCCAGTTGCCTTCCAATCCAAGCCTTTTTTGTTGTTGCCATGATGCTGAAGACTAAGAATTTACAATGGAAATTAGGGCTGAAACAATCGGTTTACTAATATGTTAATCGATTAATCGTAACCTGGAGAGTAGAGATGGCCTAGAGTGCGAGCCCACTCTCGAACAGCAATTATATACCAGAATTATATAAAAAATATTGTCAACCTTTTTTATTTAAAGCAGTAGGGAAGCGGGCTGTTCCAACCGCTGTACTTCCGAAATTCTCCCAGTGGTGCCCAACTTTACACGAAGTGAATAAAGTGAATGTGATTGGTCGATTATCAAAGAGGCGGTTGTAGAGTGGAAGGTTCGCAAATAAGTTTAGTTGTGGCGGTTTCTTTGGAAACATCTTGCTAACCCAGCAGTTAGCAACTTAGTGCAGGCAGGTTCCCAATGGGAAATTCCATTGGGACTTCGAAGTAGCACTAAACTGGTGACTTAGAAACGGCGGCTGTCAAGGAACGCTATGGACGGACCAGAGGAAACATGCAAAGAGGAGGAGAGTTTAGTGTTGGAGAGGTAGTGGATGAATCTCCTCCGTCATCCATTTTTATTTAGAGGAGTAAGTTTTCGGGACGAAGAAGTGTGCTTGGTTTGAATGTGTAAAGAGCTTCCAACCCATTTTATGTTTGAGCTTGCCTCGCAACAGATCCAGAGCTTTTCTATGTCCATCATTTTTCTATGTCTGCTTCTGTCTCCTTTGAACCCCAGTCGGCCTCAGCAGATGGACGCCACACTGAGCCTGCTGGAGGTTTCTTCCTGTTAAAAGGAGTTTTTCCTCTCCACTGCTGTCGCTACAAGCATGCTTAATGTGAGAGGGATTGCTGAAGAGGCAATGCAATCAAAAGGTTTTCCTTAGATAGAAACTTTGAACCAATTTGTCTGGATGAATCTGGTGAACTGGAAAGTGCTTTGAGGTGGCGTGCTGTGAATTGGCGCTATAGAAATAAACTGAATTGAACTGAATGTGACCTGAGCTGCACAAAAGACAGACTTTTAAAGGTAAAAAAAAAAAACTTGAAATGTATTAAAAATCTAGGAGTTTATCTTTATATTTATACATTTATTTTTTGGACAGTCAAATAAGCCAACCATTGGGATCCAACTTCAAATATAAACAACGTCCAGAATGTCAGCCTCAGCTTTCGCTGATATAACCTGCAGATAAAGATTCACACAATGGCTGCACGGCTTTGAGATTACACCCACTGGAGATGACGGATGAACAGACCTATTTTTGTTCATGTTTTAGGCTGGCTGATCTAAAAACAAAGGCTAAAAACAGGAACACCAATTCCTAATGAGACCTTGGATACCGATTTAAAGTAGCTTAAAACTTAGGGACACAAACAATCAACTCATGTTAAAGTTTAAATGATGGTTTATTAGAATAAAATTGGTTCCATTTAATCATCTCTTTGCTTTGATGAACTCCCAATAGTGTAACTTGGCCGCATACGGTGTATCTGTCTGGTATAGCGTGAATTCAAAGGTGGGACTAACAGGATCAGCGTCTCATCAGGTTTAGAACCAATCGGAGAACTGCAGATGTGACGCAAAACTCCGAGCTGTTTTTGCCTTTTTCTAGTCCTTCAAACATGTCAAGCTGTCGAGGAAACAGTGAACAATTTCTGCTGGATTTTACCTAAAAAGTCTGAGGATATAAAGTTTGCTCTCTGTTACATTCTTAACATTGGCAACAGCTACCAGAAAAGCACTGCTGCATTATGGGTAATTCTGGGGCAGAAAGTCCCGCATTAGAGTTGGACGAAACCCTGGAATTTTTAATTGATCGGATACCAACTAAATACAGGGTCAATATCACTGATATCGATACGAGACTTTTTACATTTAAACTTGATGTGTCATAGAACTGTTGACCTTTCTGTGTTTTTGTGATTTTTATTGAATAATAATATTAATAATAATCTGTTCAGTGTTTATTTCCTAATCTACCTCTTATATAATATCTTTCAATCTTTAAGTAATTTTGTTTCTACTGTGTGCTCTTGCTTTTTTATTTAATTCTATAAATGTCCCCATTGTGGGATAAATAAAGGATTAGCTAATGTTACACGCGCTGCTTTGTTTTTGAAACGTATAAATATTAAAAATCTAACCTTGGATGTCTGGGGGACAGTGATTGGCCTCCATGTTCTGAATGCTGACGCATCATAAAGAATAAATGATGAACAGTTTCAAGTCGTTTCCCATAGGAAGACATTACTCTGATATATCCTAATGGAATATCTTCAGAACTGCTCCAAATGACACTAAACTAATAAGGATGAGTAGAACATGATGGAATAACGTAAAATCAAGGGCCCAAAAAAGACGCGTTCCCCTTTAAATACACTTCCTGAGTGGGCTACAGTAACGTATGACATATAATACCTACTCTGAAAGTTAATATGAAGGTGATCACTCTAATCCACCTGGATATTCTCTAGAGGTCTGAAACGCAGACGGTGAACACTGGTGAATTTGTTGCAGTTAGTGCGTGCTGGAGAGAATAAAAAGTGTCGGTCTTCTTAAGCAAATATTTTTCAATATGAATACCAGCGTTGGTATCTATAGGAATGATCCTAGGATCGATCCACCCTCCTCAATCCCGCGTCTTAAAGTATGGCTTCCTGCACTGCGAGTGGTGTATTGTGGTTTACCTGTAGTGTTGTGTCCACCCTCAAGATGGCGCCGCTGTTCATTCTTAAACAGAGCTTTATAATCATACAGGATCAATCAATCAATCAACTGTAGATGAACTTATGAGCCGATAGCTTGCATCCCTAGTCACAACACACCAACATACATGAAAAGTGACTCATTATCCACGAGACAAAGTTTGCTCTGGTTTAAAAAAAAAATTCAAATCATACAGGTTTTACCTGCTCAGTCCACTTAGGCAAGATTGTATGTTTCTGTCTCTTTGCATTTAGCAGAAATTAATCATTTACTATAATTGTTGAATCGTGATGGTTTAGACAACCTTTGATGCACCATTGGATTTACATCATTACAGCAAATAAAATGATTTATTACACTTTCTGTTTGATCTCATCAGGTTTCCTAATATAGCTTGTGAGCTACTGACCTCAGATGTGTCGGTTATAAATGATAAGCTGGGTGGGGATGAATCCCTCCTAGAGACACTCTACAAATTCCTGGATCAGGACTCGCCCCTCAATCCTTTACTCGCCAGCTTCTTCAGTAAAACCATCGGCAATCTCATTGCCAGGAAAACAGAACAGGTTCGTTTCAAAATGTTAATGTTAGCAAATACCGCTGTAATTTGTGTTTGTGTCATTGTCACTAACATGGGGCTGGTATTATGTGTGTTTTTCAGGTGATCACATTTTTAAAGAAAAAAGAAGGCTTTATTGGTTTGGTGCTTAAACACATCGATGCCTCTGCCATGATGGACCTGCTTCTTCGCCTGATCAGTTGTGTGGAGCCTGCACCTTTAAGGCAGGAGGTGCTTCATGTAAGTCATCAACATCTTTCTACTGAAGAAAAAACAAAAAAACAAAACAAAATAAATCAAGTCTTTATTGAGCCTTTTTTTCAGTGGCTGAATGAAGAAAAGCTGGTACAGAGACTCATAGAACTTATCCATACTGGCAAGGATGAAGAGGTAAGGAGAAAAGATCAACACAGCTGGATCTGTTTCACTGTGACGGAGTGTTTGGGCCAGGGTAGAGATGTTTATAAACATTTTTTTTAAATATCAGAATAAAGTCAGAATATTACTGAAAATAGTTTTGCAAATCTCTTAAGGAGAATAAAGTTAAGCTAACATTAACATTAGAGAATAATAGAAGTCGCAACATTAGGAGAATAAAGATTATATATTTTTTAGAATAATAAGTTTTAAATAACATTAGGAGAATAAAGTCACAACATTAGGAGAATAAGGTCTCAGAGCTTATTAGGAGAGAATAAGGTCGCAACATTAGGAGGGGCAAAGTCGCGATAACATTAGGAGAATAAAGTCTAAACATTAACATTAGGAGAATAAAGTCTAAATATTAACATTAGGAGAATAAAGTTAAGCTAAATATTAGAGAATAAAGTTACTTGGCAAATATTGGGGAGAGAATAAAAGTATAACATTATGAGGAGAATAAAGAACGCAAATATTAGGGAGAATAAAGTCGCAAATATTAGGAGAGAATAAGGTCAAATATTAGGAGAATAAGGTCTCAAATATTAGGGGAGAATAAGGTTCTAAATATTAGAGTAATGTAAGTGTCTAAATATTAGAGGGAGAATAAGGTCGCAGCAGCATTAGGAGAATAAGGTGCTTGGCAAATATTAGGAGAATAAGGTCGCATAATATTAGGAGAATAAAAGTCGCAAACATTAGGGAGAATAAAATCGTATAAATAACATTAGGAGAATAAAGATTTACAGCAAATATTAGGAGAATAAAAGTCGCCAACATTAGGAGAATAAGGTCGCAACATTAGGAGAATAAGATTACTCCCAACATTAGTGGAGAATAAGATTACGCCCAACATTGGGAGGGGAGATAAGGTCGCAACATTGAAGAATGCAACATTAGGAGAATAAAGTCTAAATATTATGAGAATAAAGTCGCAACATTAGGGAATAAAGTCATACAGTACATTTAAGAGAATAAAATTGAAAAATGAAGAGAATGAAATCATCATACCATATCCCATTTCAGAAAGAAAGCTTGGAGCTCATAGTCATTTGCACAATTGTTTTTTTTAAGTTCTGATATTGATGATTTGATGCTAAAAGACGTAATTTGTCCTTATTTGTGAAATTGATGCCAAAGTATAACTTAACTGCTCAACATTCCTCATGCTCTGTCGTGTTTTGACTGATCCATATTTCAATCATTCACTCTGAACATCTAGATTCCTTCAGTATTTGTTTTCATTTCAGAGACAATCAAATGCGTCCCAAACCCTCTGTGACATCATCCGCCTCAGTCGAGATCAGGCCAATCAGATGCAGGATAACATGGAGTCTGACCCGCTATTGACCGTGCTGGAGTCGTAAGTTTTTAAAACTAGCTTGACAGATCAAAGGCTGGCTATAATGTCAGATATGTTGGTGTGAGTTCAGTCTGTTCAAAGCTTTGTGTGGTTTATTTGTGCTCCTGTTGCTTTTTAAACATAAATATAATTAATATCAGTGACATAACAACATTTTCCATGCATTTGGTTGATAATTATCATTTCAGTTAATGGAAATCCTAAATAAAGAGTGAGCTCACCGAGAGGTTTGTCCGTGTTCAGAAGGAGCACAGTAATCTTGCCCAAATTCCAACACTTTGCCACATTTTTCACCCTTCTGCAAAAAATTGAAATCTAAACAATTGAATGCATTTGTTCTTGATATGAGAAGTGTGACACTTGCCAATGAAAAGAGACAATTTACGTCTAAAATAAGAAAAAACAATTGCATTGTCTTATTTCAAGTGTGGTTTATCTAATTATCTTATTTTAAAATCCCAAGTACTCAGTTCATTGGCAAATCACCTTATTTACCTGATCAAATGAAAGGTAAATACACTTAATTTAATTTTTCTGCAGTGCGGTTGTTGTGCAACGTCATTTTATTGTCTTAGAAACTAGACTGACTGGTCTTGTTGTGTCTAATCCTCAACAGTAACAGTTATACAGTAGCAGCCATTCAAAAGTTCCCCACTTTCCTTGATAGGTCCTTTTTTAAACATCAATCTTTGTACTAAAATATTCTTTCTGTCATGATTTGTGGACATTAAGATCTAAAGAGAAGCGTCATCTCCTGGTCAGACGCCATGGTGGGAGGCCAGTGGCTGGAAGTGGGCTGCCATTCAGCTGGTGTTTGACTAGGAAGGGCCATTTTGAATGGCTGCTACTGTATAAATCTCTCCTTGTGTATTTTGAATCGGCAGCTTGACATTATATCTGTAAAGGTGAAGGATTGATGAACCAGTCGGACAGTCTGAGCGAGCATCAATGCGCTTCCTGTTGCTGCAGGAGAGGATAAGAGACCAGGGCTGCCATGCTTTCTTCTCTCAGCCGGCTGTTTCTGTGTCTTCCAGGCAGGAAACTGTAACAGGGCTTCTCAAAAATATGTTTGAGGGCGAGAGGAGTGAGGCCTCCATTGTTAATGGAACTCAAGTGCTACTTACCTTATTGGAGACCAGGAGGTCTGGGTGAGTAGCTCCTCCTTCATACTGGGACCAGCTGCCTCCCTGTTTAGCTGGAAGATTTCTTTGACCAGTAGAAGGACTGGTCCCAGCAGGTCTTCAAAGCCTGCTTAACTGTTAGCACTGTTTTTACTAGCATGAAAGAGAAATATTTGTCCACCATATCCTGGATGGAACTAGAGGGCTGCTGATGTGAGGTCAACATGGACGCCTCTCTCCAACAAATCTGACATGTTGTTTCTCTAATTCTCCCCGTAGGTTGGAAGGGTTAATGGATCTGTATTCTCAGGGTTACGAAAGGTCTTACACTGTCAGCAGCAGTATATTAAATGCCATTGAGCCCCACTTAAAGGACTTCCAGCAGCTTCTTCTTGACCCCCCTAAGGTAAGGCGCCATGAATGAGTCAGCCAGCGATGCAGAAGAAAATCAAACAGTTTTGACATTTTTTCTTCTTTTGACAGAAAAGTGCAATATTGATGACTGTTGGCATCCTGGAGCAGCCGCTGGGGAATGCCCGCCTCCATGTTGCACGGCTTGTGGCTGCCCTGCTGCAGACCAACTCACCCAGCATCTGTCAGGAGCTCTGCAATCTGGCCACCATGGATCTACTGCTGGTAGGCAGCTGTTTGCTTCAGGAGGATCTGCAGCTTCTCTTTAAGGCGTTTCCACTTAGAAAAATGAAAATGTTCAGAAGGCAGTAACATTAATATTTTCGATGGACTTAGGTTTCTTTCATATTTATTTGTACCTCTTAAATTTCCTATGTGCTTAGATGTGTACATATAATATAAAATGTTTGAAATTTGCCCGAATCTAAAAGGTTCCTTTTCATCCTTCAATGTTTTTGTTTGAACCAAATTAGAAGTAGAAGTTCTGTTCACCTCTGTAAGCCTGAAAAGCCTGAAAAAATCTAAGTAATTTTTGCTTAAAATAAGTGCATTTTGTTATTGAATTGGAAGTGAGGCAGTTTAACACTTGAACACTAAAATTTACAATTAATATACGAACAATAATAACTAATTTCAAGTGCATTTTACCTAATTATCTCATTTAAAGAGTAAAAATAATATTTCAATTGGCAAATCATCTTATTTACCTGCTCAAATTAAAGGTAAATAGACTTAATTTAAGAAATGTTGACTTATTTCTAGATAGTTTTTGCATTTTGAACTTTGCAAATATTGTCAAAGTTGGAGCAAAAGGTTTCTCCGCTGTTGGTGACCCAACATTGTCAGTCCAGTTTTCTCACCACAGGTCAGAAAATTAGAATATTGATTAAAAGCTTAAATAAATGAAATATTTTTGTTAATCCATTTGAGAAAGATAATTTATTTTGGATAATTTTACAGAGAGCGACATATTTTATGATGATGGCTACAGGTAAAGAAAAGCTCAAATTCAGGATCAGAAAATTAGAAAGCTGTGCTGGTGCAGGTTCTATGCCTCGTTGGTTCTGCTGCCACTCCTCCTGAAAAGGGCTGCATCTCAAAGATGCAGCAAACCAGATGTTAAAGATAGAAATGTTTCCCATTCTGAGATAACTGGCAGAAAATCTAGGACTTAATATTCTGATGTTTTAGGCGTTCCTGTGGAGTGCTTTTAATGCAACAAAGAAAGATATATTTCCTTTTAGTATTCCTCCCTACAGTAACTATTAGAGCAAAGATTTGGCCTTTTAAACCCACCTGCACCGTCTACTCTCTTTGATGGCAGATAAATCCACCTGAACAGAATAAATTCTATTTAGTTTATTTCTATAGCGCTGATTCACATCATGTCATCTCAAGGCACTTTCCAGTTCAACCAGATCATCCAGTCAGATTGGTTAAAAGTTTTCTATCTAAGGAAAACCAGCTGATTACATCGACTCATTGACTCTTCAGCAATCCCTCACACTAAGCATGCTTGTAGCGACAGTGGAGAGGAAAA
>JAGKQL010000030.1:18833440-18870413 GCA_018398635.1 Cyprinodon brontotheroides | reverse complement strand
CAAGATTTTTTACTTTATTATCTGAAATCAGTTTAATCCCATCCAAATGCTGGAAAATTGACTGGCTAATCAGCTTCTTTTTTTTAGGAACTCTGGTCCAAAGACTATAACTTCTGTTTTGTCTGCATTCAGAAGCAGAAAGTTAAGAGTCATCCAGAGTTTTATGTCTTCAGACATGCCTGCCAATCTATGTAATGGGTTAGCTTCATCTGGATTATAGACAGTGAATATAGCTGGGTATCATCAGCATAACAGTGAAAATTAATCCCATGCTGTCTAATAACTTTACCGATCTCAGGAGCATTTATAAAGTAAAGAGAATTGGTCCTAGCACTGATCCCTAATGGTACTCCACAGGTAACCTTTGAGCGTGTTGAAGATCTATCATTAACATGAACAAACTGAATTCGATCAGATAGATCCAGATTTAAACCAGTCTAGTGCTGTTCCTTTAATTCCAACAAAGTATTTAAGTCTTTCTAAAAGAATATTATGATCAACTGGATCAAATGCAGCACTGAGATCCAACAGGACGAGTACAGATACAAGTCCATTATCTGAGGCCATGAGAATATCATTAGTGACTTTCACCAGAGCTGTTTCAGTGCTATGATGAGACTGAAACTCATTCAGGTGTCGGCTCCGTTTTTTAATAAAGTTCGTTACTATCACAGCAGAGTTTTACACCAGCATGGACCCGAGTCTAAAAATGCTTCACTTTCACTTTATTTGTTTTAGCAAATAATCAAACATTAAACAACAAAACAAAACCAACAATTTACCAAAAAAAAAAAGGAATATGCTGAAACAAAGCTTATTATTGCCTGCCCTGTTTTATACTTACAACCTGCCAGGTTCTTTACTGCGCGTATAAATATTCAAATCTACATAACATAGGATTTTATCATTTTACATTTAAAGCTCCTTTTAAAATTCACCAAGAAAGGACATAACTTTAAATCATCATTCAATTCATTCCACATTTTCACAATCAATAACAAGAGAACATATCTAGACTTTATCTGGCCTCGTCTGTTTGGTACATTCAAATATAAACAAACCTCACAAATTATATTGATTCTCTCTTAACTTAAATAATTTCTGAATACCAGAAGGAAGACTTTTGTTCACTGCTTTATGTATTATTTCCAGTATTTTTATATAAACAATGTATTTGAATTTTAATGTGTTGCTTTGAATGAAGAGTTTATCAGTTGGTTCACAGGTTTCCCACCTTATTAATAAGCCTTATAGCTTTTTTTTGCAACTTAACTAACTTATCAATAATTGTTTTATTTGCATTTCTCCATACTTCTGAACAATAAGACAAATAAGGCATAACCAAAGAGGATTATATAATATGCAGGCCTTTAATATTTATTAAATATTTCATTTTAAATAATATTCCAATAGTTTTTGCGATTTTTTTTCTAATATATTCTATGTGAGGCTTCCAACAAAGTTTGTTGTCTATAATAATCCCTAAAATGTTTGTCTCATTAACTATTTCAATTTTAACTCCATTTATACATAAGTTTACATCGTTGTAGACCCGATTACCAGAGAATACCATCAATTTAGTTTTCCCTTCATTTAACGACAACTTATTAAAATCAAACCATGTTTTCAACTCAGCTAACTCTTTTTCTATCGTTTTTATTATTTCATCCAAATTTTTCACAGAAAAAAAATAGATTTGTATCATCAGCAACCATTATGAACTTTAAATTATTGGAAACTGCAAAAATATCATTTAACTAAAGTATGAATAATTTAGGTCCTAGGACCGAGCCTTGAGGAAGACCAAATTTTACTATGCATGTTTGTGTTATTGATTTGTACATATTGTAATCTATTACTTGGATAACTTTTTAACCACTGGTATGTAACCCCCCATAGGCCATACAGTTCACATTTACCTCATAGCCATGCATGATCAATGGTATCAAATGCTTTACATAAGTCAATAAACACACCTATGGTATTGAGTTTCTGCTCAACTGCTGCAGCAATGTGCTCCACAAACTCCATCACAGCTAAAGTTGTGGAGCAGATGTTCCTGAAGGTTCTGGAACAGAAATCTGCAGCTGCTCTCATAATAATAAAAAAAAGTATTTTTGTCATGTCATGGTTACCACAGCAAGATGTTTGGAGAACTAGGTTTTTTCAAATTAGGTTTTTAGTGCCTAAGAACTGGAAACTCAGTCGTGGTTGCTGCCACAAAACAAAAACCCTAGGGGAGATTTCTTCAATCAGGACCATAAACCTGACATATCTTAATTGCAGAAAGGTAAGGTTTGCAGAGCTCTGAATGAATATATAGAGCAGCAAGTCATCTGCATACAGGGAGATCTGGTATCCATGATACAAAGACAAGGAATGAAGGATATTATTACATCTTTGTGTGACTTTGGAACAAAGAACATCCTTATGATGGAACATTTGTCTGTTTTTAATAAAGCCAGTTTGCTTATCCATGAGTTATGAATGGAAAAAAAACATTTTCCTAATGAGTATACAACATTTTACACACAATCACAGTATACATCGAGTAGACTTATTTGCTATCTTTGCTGCCTTTATGAAGCAATGAAGCGGTAAAAATGTAGAATGAAGAATATCTACTTTTAAAGGATCAGTAAAAAATGCACTTTTAAGGCCTTGGAGCATCTGAACTTGTAAATGGTTGACTGTGACTTTGGAGGAAAAGTTAATAGAGAAGAGTTTGGTTTAACACTTATCACACAAATAACATCAGCTTGTTGGCAGCACTGATATGAACTACTTGATTTAATTAAGTTCTCTTTTGTTTCAATGAAGTGTTTTTGAATTTGAAATACATCTTTCTGTAGAACAACTGGAGAATATATGAGAATAAATGTATGAGAAACAATTCAAGCTGTTTTTGTGGAGAACACAATCTCAAAGACAAAACAATTCCCATTGTAAAAAGGGTAATACCAACCAAATGTTAATTTAAAGATTTCCCAGTTAACAGGGTTTGCAGAAGGTTAAAAACAAATTTTGTGTCAAATCAGTAACATTCAGCAGGAAAGTGCTCTAGATGTAATGGTTTGCATTTTAGTTATGTTAAGATTGCTTCTGAATGCTGCAGCAGGTGGTGCCGCAAACTGACCCAGAATATTTAGAGAAACAACAGTGCTGGTTGCTTTTCAAAAGACAGAATTATATGAAAACGATAATTAAATCTTTACTTAAGAAACCGTCTCTTGATCCAAATAACTGTCAATTATAGACCTATATCCAATCTTCCTTTCTGATCTAAAATTCTTGAGAAAGTAGTGACAAAACATATTTTGCGATCACTTACACCATAATGAACTTTTTGAAGAGTTTCAGTCTGGCTTTAGAGCTCATCATAGCACTGAAACAGCTCTGGTGAAAGTCACTAATGATATTCTCATGGCCTCAGATAATGGACTTGTATCTATACTTATGCACCAGAACATCACTAGACTGGTTTAGCGGCTAGGACCAATTCTCTTTACTTTATATAGGCTCCCAATCGGTAGAATTATTAGACAGCCTGGGATTAATTTCCACTGTTATGCTGATGATACCCAGCTATATCTGTCTATAAATCCAGATGAATCTAACCCATTACATAGATTACAGGCATGTCTGAAGACATAAGAACCTGGATGACTCTTAACTTTCTGCTTCTGAATGCAGACAAAACAGAAGTTATAGTCTTTGGACCAGAGTCTCTGAAAAGAAGCTGATTAGCCAGTCACTTCATTTGGATGGGATTAAACTGATTTCAGATAATAAAGTAAAAAAATCTTGGTGTTATTTTTCTTTTGATCAGGACCTGTCATTTTAAATCCATATCAAAGAGATTTCTAGAATTCACTTCTTTCATCTGAGAATTATTGAAAATACGTACTTCGACATATAAAGCCTTTAAATGGAAAATAAAAAAATTGTGTGTTATATTCCTAACAGAGCACTAATCTGCGCTCAATCTGCAGGTTTACTAGTGGTTCCTAGAATTTCTAAAAGTAGAATGGGAGGCAGATCTTTTAGTTATCAGGCTCCTCTCTCTATGGAACCAACTACCAGTTTTAGTCCGTGAGGCAGACACCCTGTCTACTTTTAAGGCTAGCTTAAAACGGCTCCTTTTTGATAAAGCTTCTAGTTAGAGTGGCTCAGGTTATCCTGATCTATCTCTATAGTTATGCTGCTATAGGCTTAGACTGCTGGAGGACATAGGGACCCACATTTCATCATTCTGCTTCATTCTACACTGCCTGGCCAAAAATAAAGTCACCATCATAAAAAAAAAAGGTCACTCACTCTAATACTTTGTTGGACCGCCTTTAGCTTTGATTACAGAAAGCATTAGCTGTAGCATTGTTTCGATAAGCTTCTGCAATGTTAAAAGATTTATTTCCATCCAATGTTGCATTAATTTTTCACCAAGATCTGCATTGATGATGGTAGAGTCTGACCGCTGCGCAAAGCCCCCTCTAGCACATCCCAAAGATTCTCAATGGGTTGAGGTCTGGACTCTGTGGTGGCCAATCCATGTGTGAAAATGATGAGTCATGCTCCCTGAACCAGTCTTTCACAATTTGAGCCCGATGAATCCTGGCATTGTCATCTTGGAATATGCCTGTGCCATCAGGGAATAAAAAGTCCATTGATGGAATAACCTGGTCATTCAGTATATTCAGGTAGTCAGTTGACCTCATTCTTTGAGCTCATCCTGTTGCTGAACCTAGACCTGAACCTAGACCTGAGCAACTGCAGCAACCCCAGATCATAACACCGCCCCCACAGGCTTGTACAGTAGGCACTAGGCACATCACTTCACCTGCCTCTCTTCTTACCCTGATTGGCCCATCGCTCTGGAACAGGGTCAATCTGGACTCATCAGACCACATGACCTTCTTCCATCGCTCCACAGTCCAATCGTTATGCTCCCTAGCAAATTGAAGCCTTTTTTTCCGGTTAGCCTCACTGATTACTGGTTTTCTTACAGCTACACAGCTGTTCAGTCCCAATCCCTTGAGTTCCCTTCACATTGTGCGTGTGGAAATGCTCTTACTTTCAGTATTAAACATAGCCCTGAGTTCTACTGTTGTTTTTCTTCTATTTGATCTCACCACACGTTTAAGTGATCGCCAATCACCATCATTCAGGATTTTTTTCTTTCTTTCCATCATTTCTTCCTTGAAGATGATGGGTCCCCACTATCCTTCCAGTTTTTAATAATGCGTCGGACAGTTCTTAACCCAATTTTAGTAGTTTCTGCAATCTCTTTAGATGTTTTCTGCTTGATGCATGACTATGATTTGACCCTTCTCAAACAGACTAACATCTTTTCCACGACCACGGGATGTGTCTTTCCACATGGTTGTTTAGGAAATGAGAAACATCACGTCACCAGTTAGGGTTGAATAACTTGTTGCCATGAACGCACCAGTTGAGGGTTGAAATAACTTGTTGCCAGCTGAAAGATAATCACCCATGCAGTAATTATCCAATATCTTGGCCTGCTCTTCCAGGAGGCTCGTACCTATTTGCTTAGTTGAGCTGGTTGACGGTTGCCTTGTATCTATGCTTCTTTTCTATGTCTGCTTCTGTCTCCTTGAACCCCAGTGGGCTCAGCAGATGGCTTACACAGCCCGGCCTGGAGGTTTCTTCCTGTTCAGCGAGTTTTTCCTCTCCACTGTCGCTACAAACATTGCTTCTGAGTCAATAAATTTATGCAATCAGCTGGTTAAAGAAGTTTGAATCAATCTGACTGGATGATCTGATTGAACTGTAAAGTGCCTTTAGATGACGTGTCGTGAATTGGCGCTATAGAAATAAACTGAATTTAATAAACTAGACAACTTGATTATCCCCCTTATTCTGTTGTTGCACTTAATCGCCATCAGACACGTTTCATCATGATATTGAATTTCCACACCTCTAGAAGATTGTCTTGATTCTCAGTCAAGTGAAGGAAAATGGCTTAATCATTGGCAAACTCTAACAGCCATAATTCAATAAACAACCAGGAAAAAATAAACAAGTTGTTAAAAAGTGATGAGACGATGGAGCATTTAAATCCATGGTATTTATTCAGTCTAAAAACCAGACGGACATGATTGACATCCCGGCTCAGAGGGTCATTTCTAAACAAAACAATGAACCAATAAATAAAGGATTGTGGTGAGTTGAGCTTCCTGAAGAACAAACCAGAGACCCTTTGATTCTGGGCTGATGGAAGCCATCATGCTGCTTTCTGCTCCAGCTGCTTATTACAGGATGGTCGCCTAAAACGGAGCCGATGCCTGAAAATAGTTTGGATCAGCAAGAAGCCACAAAGCAGAACTAAAGACCTGATTAGACCTGACCTGTGAAGTAACCTCTGATGCATTCATAACATTTTATTGATATTTAAACATCCATCCATCCATTTTCTAACACGCTTATCCCGAAGGGGTGGCGAGGGGTGCTGGTGCCCGTCTCCATCTGTCAGTAGGTGAGAGGCGGGTCCAACCTGGACAGATCTCCAGTCCATCGCAGGGTGAAAAACAACCATTAACACACAATCACACCTAAGGAGACTTTAGAGAAGCCAATTAACCTGACAGTCATGTTTCTGGACTGTGGGAGGAAGCAGGAGTACCCGGAGAGAACCCACACATGCTCAGGGAGAACATGCAGAAAGACTCGGGCTGGGAATCGAACCCAGAACCTTCTTGCTGCACTGTGCCACTGAGCAGCCCCAACATTAGAAACAATTGATGCTCATAAAGAAATACTAAAAACTGCTGCTTTGTTTTTTAAACATTTCCCAGGTGATGTTGATGCCAGCGGTTGGCGATGACGCAGCCGGCGAGCAGAACAGAATCAGGGAGGATTTGATGTCTGATATTTATTTTTATTAGGGGAACAATAAAACCCCTCTAGGTGATGACGGAACCCAGAGACTCCTCTACTGAAACACCGCCTCAGATCTCTGATCAAAGTAATAATGACTGTGTAAACAAATAAAAGAGCAATAAATGTTTACTTGCGCATTAAAAAAAGGTATTAGTCACATTAATACAGAAATAAATGGCACATTGAATTCCTAATTTCAACACAAAGTGGTGCTTTTCTCGAGACAAGTTAAATAAATTACTACCATAAATGTTACATACAAATCTGGAGTAGTATATACACAGGAGCTGTTAAGACACAAATAAACTACAGTTTCTGTTCAGACAGCAGTAGAGGTGTATGATACAAACAGAGGGATGGTGGAGGGGGGTGGGGGGGCTGCAGCCTTGGTAGCAAAGTTAAAGGAAAATGATGGCAGCTTTCTCCATCCAGGCTCCAAGGCTGTTTAGTTTCATCGCAGTAAAGGAAACGGAACGATTGATCTCTAAGAAGTAGAAAACTGAACTACTCTGGTCTAAAAGAAAAGAATTTTCCTTTTCCAACTGGTTTCCACCTCTGCGGCCGACCCAGCCCCTCATCCCCACCTCCCGCCTTCAGATTGTTTCAAAGACATGATAGAAATCCCTCCTTTTCCTTCTGCTTCCCTTAAACATCTCCGTTGTAGTAGTGGTTTGGTAAAAGCGAGCAAAGCCGAGCCGAGCGAGGAAACGTTCATCTTTTATGTAAACATTTATTCTGGATCTCCAGCCGATTCTTCTGGGTCGATCTTCATTCCTGGGCATGTTGAGGAGAACAGCTAACGGGAGATTGCTCCTTCTGTTTTTAAAAACCCCAAAACAAAATAAAAAAGGAAATCCTTCATGAACCGTTGCAGAGTTCTCCTGCTCCACCGTCTCCAGGGCAACATGCTGGCCAGAGCATCCTATGGGTGGGCTGCATGGGGCAGTGGGAGCAGAGCTTTATGAGGTCATCCTCAGGGCAGATTTGGTCCATCAACCAGGCAGTCTAATGAGTTCAGTGAGCAGCTTGGCGGTCTGCAGCTCCTCCGTCATTCCTCCTTAAAGTGTGAGTGGGAGGGGGAGGGGGGGTTAGTAGAGAGGGGACAGGTGGTAGTTTACAGGAGGAGGGTCTGGAAGGAAGGTGGCGCCGCTCCAAGCTGCAGGATGGCGCCCAGACAGCGTGTTCAGACTCCCTCTGGGACTGCTTTTCTCTTTACTAACAGAAACACTGTAACATGTGACAGATTATTAGTTCAACACTAGTGATCAGTGGTGAAAGGCCCCTTTCCCTCTTTGTTCTGCTGAGGTTGTTCAGCAGAGAAATCCAGCAGGCACAGCAACGCTCCCTGTTAGTTCCTGGGTGAGTTTAAAGCCCCGCCTCTTTTCTAGGCGTCTGACAGGCAGCTCTGAATACTGTCCATCCACAGCTGTGCGTTGGAACTCTCCTGGGCACAGAAGTTATACATCCGCTTGGCCGTCTTCAGCTGAAAGCAGACAAAGGATGGTTAAAGTTAAAGGGATCCACAAACACAGGAAAGGTCAGAATTACTAAATGAAAGAAGAATAGGCCTCAGGGGATAATTATTATTATTATTATATTGTGTCAGACACACCAGCTTTGCCAGGGAGAAAATTCTGTTCAGTTAATCTATATAAGAATCAATCAGCAACAATTAAGTCATTTTAAAGCATTTAGATCAGATTTAATTCAAGCTTCTGTTAATGTTTAGACTAGCTCTTCTCTCCAAGCTCCTACATGTCTTTTACTTAATGACTTATTTTTCAGGGGGAAACACTGTCTAGTGCCAAAGAGCACCTGAAAGTTACTATGAATCAAATTTGATTTATACATGTTGGTAGAAGAACGTAACTCAAAGTTGTAGGACGAGAACTTTCAAAGAATGGAAAACTCTGACCATAGGTAAGGAAAGCTTAACATAGCGATATGGCTAAAAAATGTTTTTAGTCATCTTGGACAATTAAGATTTTAATAGAATTTAAAGGGGAACGCTGTTTTTTTACATTGGCTCCTTGATTTTAGGTTATTCACATCATGTTCTACTCCCCATATGAGTTTTGTATCATTTGGAGCCGCTCTGAAGATATTCCATCAGGTTATATCCAGTAATGTCTAGTCCTATGGGCAACAACTTGAAGGGACAAACTAAACTTATCTTTATATTTTTTTTTTAAACAAAGCGGGTGTGTGTATGGCGTCATCGGCGTGCAGACTGGAGTTGTGACAGGCAGCCGGGCCACCCAACAGTGCTACGCTTCTACCCCTTTCTATTCATTCTAGCTAATCTGAATCGCGTTCAATGGAGAGCGAGATCATCTGTGGTAGCAGCACCTAGACATCTTCCAGAGTGCTAGGAAAAACTAGCAGCAGTTCCAGGCCGACAATAGGATGAATGAATGAATGAACGGTAGCGGTGCGCGAGATGGCGTCATACACACTCTGCTTTGCTTTTAAAAGATATAAATATAACAAATCTAACGGTGGATGTCTGGGGACAGTGATTGGCCTGACATGTTCTGAATGCTGGCCGCTGCCATAAAGAATAAATGATTGAACAGTTTAGTTTAATCTCTTCAAATCGTTGCCCATAGGAAGACGTTACATGGATATAACCTGACGGAATATCTTCAGAACGGCTCCAAATGACACATAAACTCATATGGGGAGTAGAACATGATGGAATAGCGTAAAATCAAGGGACCAATGGAAAAAAAAAACAAAAGTTCCCCTTTAATTGAAGTATTAAAAACTACATGCATCTATTTTAATAGGTTTACTTTATTCAGAAATATATAGTCCAAAGTAACAAATATTCAGCCAACAATAAACATATTGTTAAAAAAAAAATAAATTAAACTTAAATATTCATATCATAAATCTTGTGCAAGTAACAAATGTTCACCCAACAATAATTGTACTGACTAGTTAAAAATATATAAACAATACAGTACACTATCACGCGGATGGAGGAAAAGGCGGCAAGTAAATATTGATTTTCTAAGGGCAGATGTGTGGAGATGCTGTTATTTTAAACTCGATGAAAGATCAAGACCATAAAAGGAGAAGAGAGTAGGTCTGTCAATGTTTTAGGCAGATAACTTGATTTTTCTTTTTTTAGTTTCTGACTGCTATTTAAAGCAGCACACTGAACAGGTTCACTTCTTTTTAAAGAACTCACATCAAAGAAGGCTTTCTCCTCAACGTTTTTTGGTGCCCCCATGGTAGGTGTTCCTACTGTGACCGACTCCACCTCTGCCAGGTCGATGACACCTTTGCACTCTTTGTCCTGTCTGCTGTCGTAGTATCGCAGCTATGAGTAGAGATGTGTTAGAAACTGGAGGAAGTCCTTTGCATACAGCTTGGGCTACTGAGGAAACTGGATGCATTTTACCTGGTGTTTCGTCTTATCCAGCACAAACCACCTTGGTTTCCATGGTTTCAGCAACGCTCCTCTTTTGTACAAAATGCCTTCGAAGCTCCTGGTGGGTTTAAAAGGCAAATATGAGACTAGTTGTGTTCAGGTATGGTTCTTTCTAGAAAGTCTGATCTAAAACTGCATCTCTAAATGGCTACTGAATATTATATTATCTTTATTTTGGTGATTAATGCTAACAGCTACTACAACAACTATAACACAAAGTTCTGTTAGTTAACTTTGGACTTTATAAGACACAGTGGATCATCATCAGCAGATAATATGGTTAACAAAATTAACCACAGTCTGTATAAAAATAAAATTTTAGAAATGCACATTTTTATTTTTTTACAAAAAACAAAAAATTTGGACCATTAAGCAACATAAGGTCCCTTAAAAATGACCTATCATGGAAATTAGTCGAGTAAAGAAAATGATTTGGTCTCATCAGATTTGGAGTTTAGATTTAAATTCTGGCATTATGAACCTAAACATAGGTAATAATAAAAACAATTATAAAACCACAAACTCAGACAGAAGAGACTGGCCTCATTCTGCACAAAACATGTAGAGAAACCAAACTGGAACCGTGGCCCAAAAACCAGGGAACACCTTGAAAAGAGCTCGTTTCTAGATCTGCGTACTTCTCCTGTGCTCGTTAAACATCAGCCTCAGCTCCCGCATCGTTCGCCCTCACAACAACATAAGACTGAGAACTGAAAGTCTCCGGATCTTATTCTCGCCCCTCCCTCTTTACCCAGCATGCATCGGGGCAGATTGTCCGTTCTCCAGATTGGCAGGCCTCCCAGCATGCACTGCGGTTAATACTCACAGCATTAAATTTAAAGTTCTTTTCTATTGCTGTTGTTCTATAAAAGTACGTTTTAATATCATCTGAGATGATAACATTATTCTTTAAGTTCACCATATGGCCCATTTACTGATTTAGTTCAGACGTTGAGGACTGTGGCAACCAGCGCAGCTCTGAGGCTAGCCACAGCCAGGCCCGTCTGCAGCAGCAGATGGGCTACAATAAACCATCTCCTCTAATATTCTAATTTATTTCAGCAGATTGTAACCAAACACCCAGAAAGAGGCAGTAAACGGAGCAGACCTGTTCTCGCTCTCGGTGCTCTGGAACTGGCTGTAGAGCGTGCTCGTGCTCTGCCGCCCCGCCACAGGCGTGGACGTGGCGCTGGCCTTGCAGTCCAGTCCCAGCTTGATGGATGATCCCACACCACTCTCCTGCAGACAGACGCCCTGGGAACGCCGCTGGTGGCTCAGGTTAGAGGACATCAACAGAGAACTGGAGAACGATAGCTGAGGAGGACAGAGAGGAAATATTCCCAGATGCTTTTCAAAGCTAAAGCTAGCATCAGAACCTCGGAGGGAAATCAAATTCTGGACTTACTTTGCTCTCCAGTTTGGTCTCAGTCCTCTGCGTGGTCTTGATCTTGTCCCACGTGTCCTTCCATTTCTCTGACGTCTGTCCAAGCTCCGCTTCCAGGTTCTGCAGGTCTTGCAGGAGTTTGGTGATGGCGTCGGGCAACTCCTTGCTCACGTTGTCGTAACACGGCCACACGACGCGCCGCTGGGATTTTGGAGCAGCGGTGTCGGCTTTCTCCTGCCGTCTCCTCCGCCAGCCGCTCCTGCCTGCTCTTCAGCTCCCAGTCGAAGGGGGGGCCCTCAGACAGCGTCTCCTCCAGGTAGAAGTCCCACACCTTCAGGTTGGAGATAAACGTGTACGGCCGCAAGACCTGCAGCAACACATTCCTGCATCAGGTCTGCCTCGTCTTCATGATCATGATCAGAATCCAGAATTCACTCAGAAAACAAACCAATCAGCAGCCAGCCTCACCTCCTCCTCATCCTCTGGGGAGAACATGTAGTTGAAGAAGATGGGGGCTTTCTTGTTGAGCCTGTCGATGTAGTCCCACACAGACTTGCACACCTGAGGGTTCCTCCTGTCGCTTTTCTCCTCGTACAACACGCCTGCATCCACACAGCGGTCAGCGACAAGCAGCAGAGGAGGAAAACTGCTGGGACCTAGCGGGCCCGGCTCACCTAGTTCGATCCGGTCGTAGTCGGAATCCAGCAGGAAGGTGCGGAAGCGGTTGGACATATAGTGATAGGCCAGGAACTTCAAGTAGTACTGGCTGAACTCGAACTCCATGGGGAACTGAAGGTGGATCTAAGATGGAGGAACGGTTTTAGTTTAATGTCACCAACAGGAAGAGCAGGAAAGAACTGCAGTGTGAGCTTGTAACTAGCGAGAGACGCTGTCTTCACCTGATGCACACAGTCCAGGAACTGCAGAAAGACGGGGGTGAAGCCACTGCTCTGGCTGCCCAGAGTCTGCGCCCCGCGGTGGCTGAACCTGTGGCCGAAGGACAACCACTCCTTCTCCACCAGCAGCCGGAAGCCATCAAAGGTTCTGTAGTACGGGTCCGACAGCAGCTGCACCAGAGACACCACCTACAGAGACAGTGTGAACGTCTGGGCTCAAAGACATTAAATGGAGCAGAGTCATCAGAGTCTGGACCCACCTGTGTGGTGACGTCCCAGCCGTCCTCCAGGCTGACCATGACAGAGGAACCCGTGTCCAGCAGCTCCACCACCAAACCAGACACCTGCAGCACTCTGTGCAGCTGGAAACGGTGAACACAGAGTCAGACTCGCTTCATGACACGGCGGGGGACTAGAGCGCTAAAAGCAGCAAACACCAACCAGAGCCATCCACTCCGAGTCCTCCAGGAGGCGCAGGAAGCTTGTATTGGGGTCTGTGTTCGCCGAGCTCGGCACGCAGGCCTTCATCAGCTTTTTGAAACTGTTCTTCACCTGCCGCACGTCACACACCTCGATGGGAATCACCTCCCACTGCTGGAACGAGTCCTGCTTCCCTCCCTGAAGAGAACAGATTATTTAACACCCAGCTGGATTCTGCTGCACCTCAAAGACACACATTCAGTTCACAGATGTGAGAAACACTTCAGACAGCTCATCCTCAACTACATGAGGTGGTGATCGTCTCACCTGGAGGCACGTCAGCTGCACTGAGCTAGTTTGCAGCTTTCCTTAACCCACTGTCACACCCTGATGATTTAGACCAGCTTATCCCTGACTTATGACAAATCTGGCAAAGTTATGGGTCAGTTATGTAGAAGTTAATCCACTCTGGATTAAAAACCCTTTCACTCTTTATTAAATCCCACTTTCTACTCTAGATTAAAATCCCACTTTCTACTCTAGATTAAAATCCCACTTTCTACTCTAGATTAAAACCCCACTTTCTACTCTAGATTAAAACCCCACTTTCTACTCTAGATTAAAACCCCACTTTCTACTCTAGATTAAAACCCCACTTTCTACTCTAGATTAAAACCCCACTTCCCACGCTAGATTAAAACCCCACTTCCCACCTCTAGATTAAAACCCCCACTTCCCACTCTAGATTAAAACCCCCACTTCCCACTCTAGATTAAAACCCCCCTCACTTCCCTCTACTCTAGATTAAAACCCCCGCTTCCCCACTCTAGATTAAACCCCCACTTCCCACTCTAGATTAAACCCCCCACTTCCTACTCTAGATTAAAACCTCCCCGCTTCCCACTCTAGATTAAAACCCGCCTCCCTGGAGCTCTAGATTAAAACCTCGCTCCCACTCTAGATTAAAACTCCCGCTTCTACTCTAGATTAAACTCCCACTTCATTCCACCTTCCCACTCTAGATTAAAACTCCCCGCTTCCCACTCTAGATTAAACTCCCCCACTTCCCACTCTAGATTAAACTCCCCACTTCCCACTCTAGATTAAACTCCCGCTCCCACTCTAGATTAAAACTCCCGCTTCCCACTTCTCTCCCGACTTCTAGATTAAACTCCCCGCTTCCTCACTTCTAGATTAAACTCCCCGCTCTCCCACTCTAGATTAAACTCCTACTTCCCACTCTAGATTAAACTCCCCGCTTCCCACTCTAGATTAAACTCCCGCTTCCCACTCTAGATTAAACTCCCACTTCCCACTCTAGATTAAACTCTCGCTTCCCACTCTAGATTAAACTCCCGCTTCCCACTCTAGATTAAACTCCCCGCCTCCCACTCTAGATTAAACTCCCACTTCCCACCTAGATTAAACTCCCACCTCCCACTCTAGATTAAACTCTCACTTCCCACTTCCCACTCTAGATTAAACTCTCACTTCCCACTCTAGATTAAACTCCCACTTCCCACTCTAGATTAAACTCCCACTTCCTACCCTAGATTGCAGGGAGCCTTGATATAACGAGGGGCTGAATATTGTTGAGAAATTGATTTAATTGATAATAAATTAGGTCTCAATAGTTTTTTGGTGTTTTAAAAAAGGAGGGATATTAACTGGGTGAAGAAAGGAGGCAGCCTTGTCAGGGCTGAGGTCACACTGCTTCTACCAGACCATCTCCCTCTTCCTCTCACCTTGAGCTGGGCCTTATCCCCGATGATGTAGAGGTAAGCTTTCTGCTGCCGCAGGAATAACGGGTCGTTGGGTCCTCCATTGGGCTGCGGAGATTCTTTCCCAGCCAAACGCGTCCCGATGTCTGGGTTGTAGGCACTTAGACGGCTGCTGCCCCGGATACTGCCCCACTTCCCTGCAACGCGGACACAAACAGTCAGCTCTTCAAAGCAGTGGGGGGGTGGGCGCTGTGACCACACGCCTCAGGTGTCCCATGTGTTCCACAGCCTCTGCAAGATCGTTCTACTTTGCTGGAACAATCCGTTTAATGTGGACGGCAGGTGGTCATCACTTCCACGGCTACCGACAGCCAAGCTGGCAAACAAGACAGTGAGCTGACTTTGCTAGATCTATCAGAGAGCTGACTGCAGAACCGCGGTTATTCAGCAGAGGGAAAAATCAAACAAACAAGACACCACATAATAAAACTGCAGCAGCGGCGGCGGCAGCATGCACACAATAAATCCCAAGCAACAATAAACCTTTAGTCCAAACAGACGTAACTTTCCCAAGAATGACATCACACTGAAGCTACTGTTAGACATCTGATTGGTTAGAGAGGAGAGCAAGAAGAGTGTGGGGGCGTGGCCTACTATACCTCTAGTAGAGCTTCTAGCTTTGCCAGAGACTTTGGGCTGAGAGAGGGAGGTGACTTTCCCCTTTTGACCAAGTGCTGAGGCCAAATGACAGAGACGGCTCGTTAACCAACAGCGTCACATGAGGAGGATGCTTAACTGCTTCACTCACAAACAGACTGATGCTAGATATGAGGGGGTGATCAGCCCTGATCAGCTTTGATGCCATCATGACGGCACATTAAGCAGCTCACCTCCTCTGCTGAAGGTTCCAGGGACGTCCTCCTTGCTTCCCAGGACCTGCTTCATCAGGTCTCCGATCTTCGGCTGTCTGAGTTTATCTGATGAATCTGCAGATGGAGAAAGTCACCAGTTAATTAGACGAGTCTGGTGGACCAGCAGCATGTGCTCCCAGTGTGTTCCTGCACTGACCGGAGGTGTTCATATGGGTGGAGGTGAAGCCGCTCAGAGTGTTCCTGCCTGTGCTCTCGCTGTAGGAGGGCATGGAGTTGATGATGGCTTGGAGGTATTTCTCCTGCTCCAGGCTGGTAGAGTCTGCCTGAGACGGGACTGATGGAGGTGAAGAGCAGATGGGAAAAGGTTAGAGCTGATCTATGGGATGGGTCTGACAGATTCCATCCCATAGGTCAGCCATCTTTGGTAGGTTCATTTCTAAATGGTCATTTTATTTCATTTTATTTATTTGTTCCAGCGCGTTATTATGAGCAATGAAACCAACTCCCTGCAGCAGTGTGGGGTTAAGGGTCTTTGCCCAGGGACCGTGGAAGTGGGGCTTGAACTCAGAACCTCTGGTTTCCAAGTGCGACACCCTTACCACTAGGTATGAAGGGTATTGCCTAGGGATCCACACTGGCAGCTCGAATACAAACCCAGGCTTCCTGTCAGCAGGAAGTTATGACTAATCACTTGAGCTAGTCAGCCGCTGGCTAGTATATCTAACAGGCTTTCCTCTGGGACCTCCTGGAGTCCCCAATAAACAACAGTTCGGCGTGTACTGGGGCGGTTTGCGGCCGAGTGTGAAGCATCCGGGATGATGAACAGCACCTCCAAATCCAAGGCCATGGTTCTCCACCGGAGAAGGTGGAATCCCCTCTTCAGATCGGGTGAGGAGCTCAGTTACCCGGGAGGAGCTCGGAGTAGAGTCTTTGCTCCTCCATGTTGAAAGGAGCCAGCTGAAGTGGCGGAGGCAGTTTAGGGAGGTGTTCCAGGCATGTCCTATTGGGAGGAGGCCTGGTGGAAGGCCCAGGACACGCTGGAGGGACTATGGCGTGGTGTTGACTCAGGTGTCCCCCCCCCCCACAGCAGCTGGAGGAGGTGTGTTTGGATTGGGAAGTCTGGGCGTCTCTGCTCAGATCGCTAACTCCGCCCGCCGGCCACGGATGAAGTGGAAGAAAATAAATAGATGGAAAAATCCATCCATCCATCTGGCCATCCATGTCTGGAGATTGGCGGGGTGCTGGTGTCTATCCTCAGCTTTCTACAGGCGAGGCGGGGGTCCACCCTGGACAGGTCTCCCCAGTCCATCGCAGGGCACACACAGAGACAAACAAGCATCCACACTCACACCTAAAGAGAATTTAGAGAAGCCACCAACCTAACCTAACAGTCATGTTTTTGGACTGTGGGAGGAAGCTGGAGTACCCAGGAGAGAGTCCCACGCATGCTCAGGGAGAGAACATGATAACTCCATGCAGAAAGACCCTCGGGCCAGGAATCGATACCCACTGCTCCACTGCGCTGTGGGAGCAGGATAATTAAAAATAAAAATGTCCTAAATATGAGTGTTTGCCCTTAACTACAGCAATTAAATAAATCTACCAACTAATGAGTATTTCAGCTCTTTTATACTGCATGTGGAATGACTTTATGGAAATTATTTTAATCCATTAGTATATCATATTATTAAACATTCTCTAACTTTACCAAAAAGTGTACTTTTACTCCCTAGTTTTCATTCAATCGTGACACGAGGTGCCATCTTTGGTAGCGCTGTTAGGCCATTTATCCTTTTGAAGCTGCAATCAGACCTGAATTTGGCCAAAAACCCCACAAATAATCCTGATAGATCTGACAGTCAGAGAATGTGTGACCTGTGCGTATCAGCTAACTCCTCCTGTAAAGGTTTAGGATGATAAAGAACAGCAATAAGAAGCTGTCAGATCCCCCTGCAGGCGGTCATCCTGACATAAACCTGCTACCTGCAGTCGTGGTGTTGGGGGACTTGAAGAAGCTGACCACCCCCTTGGCGTGGAGCCCTGCCGAGCGCAGCAGGACGGCCTTGGTTCGGGAATGTCTCCAGCAGACCACGGGGAAGCGGTTCTGTCGGTAGCAGCGGCAGATCCGATGGATGGTGGAGTCTGGGATGTTCTGGGGGATGATCAGCAGGCCGGGGTAGCTGGAACAGAAGGGCAGCTGGTTGGATTTGGACTCAGGTCTCTTAGAACTTGTTCCTAACAAATGTTCCTAACAGAGCACTTCGCCTCAATCTGCAGGTTTACTATTGTGGTTCCTAGAATTTCTAAAAGTAGAATGGGAGGCAGATCTTTTTGTAGTTCTCAGGCTCCTCTCCTGTGGAACCAACTACCAGTTTTAGTCCGTGAGGCAGACACACTTTGTGATGCTTAAAATGTTTTGTAGTTTGACTGTAGCCTAACTTATTGTCAATAAACGGTTTTATTTTAGACTGCCTAAAATATGTTGTCAACAATATAAAATGAGCCATAAACTAAAGCAGATCTTAGATTTCTCCTGATGACAAACAGGAAGTGAAGGCAAAGTAAATTCCTCCAGATAAAACGACGCTTTACCTCCTGCAAACGGTGTACATGCGATTGGCTGTGGAGATCCTGAACGGCTCGTTCTTAGATCGCGTCAGACTGTTGCTGAGCGTGCCCAAACCCAGGCGCTGGTAGTCACGGCAACAGGCGCGCTCTACCACGTTGCTCATAGTCTGTCTGTCCGAGGAGCGGATGGTGGAGGACAGGGTCATGGTGGTTTGATCCACCTCCTCTGAGACTGTGGAAGGGATTTGGTCAAACTTTAGAACTTTAGGGACCAGAAAAAGAGTTGGAGGAAAATGTTCCTGTAAAGAACCAGTTACCTGATATTTCATCTTCATCCAGCTCAGACTGGAAGCTGCTCCTGTTCTCCCAGGATGGCGGAGACTCCTTCTTCCTGGTGACGTACTGTCGACTGATGGTCCTCTTTGCATTCTTCACCAGGTTCTTGGAAAGTGTCCTGAAGGCGATAATGACAGATAAACAGTTTGTACCCTGAGCTCCATGGAGTTTAGCTGAGGAGGAGGAAAACCAGTGGATGGAAAGAGTCTCACCTTAAGGACTGATTCTTGTCCTTGGTTTTGGGCTCCAACACCAGCTTGCCGCTCTGCCCCACTGTGAAAGCAAAGGTTCCCTGGACGTGCTGAGGAAAGCGCAGCTTATGGAGGTGTTTCCTGAAACTCTCAGCCAGGTCTGATGCCACTTCCTCATCAAAGGCGATCTTCATAAGCTGCAGGCAGCACGGGCAGAGAAGGACCTCGCATTATTGGTGGATTAGAGCATCAGCGTGAAAAGGGGGTGATAGGTTGGAGAGGCAAGAACCTGGAAGGTGCAGGATCGGAGCTGGAGGCCCTCCTGGACAAACTGGTCCATGGGTAATGTGACGGAGATCCTCTTCTCCTTGGTCAGAGATGCGACGGGAAATGAGCGAGTCACAATCTGTTCCCCTACTGAAGGAAAACACGCCGCTTTAGAGGAGAACACAGATAAAAACCCCAGAGAGGCTCCGATCATCATCATGGTTTCCTCACCCAACGCATCACTCGGCGTTCCTTTGAAGATTAGCCGGTAGGTGGTGAGAAAGATGGCGCCCTCTGCAGGAAGAAGGGGGGGGCCTCCCATATGCCCCGTGGCCTCCTCACGGCCATCGGGGATGAGGTGGACCCGCATGCCGTCCATCACCAGCTCCTCACCGGGCAGCAGAGTCGGCCTTAGCAGCTTGGGCTGCAGATGAAGATGAAAGGAGACAAAGCATCCATTATTCCTATGAGGGAAACTGATGAAACAGAGCTGGATGTTCGTTCTACATTCCAACTTAAACTGCTCAAATCAAAGAACAAAGCTGAAGGGATTGTTTCTGGAATTCAAACACTCCAAAAATCAATGCCATGCTTTCAGAATCATGACAGACTTTACACGCAAGAAAAACCAGAGGACCAAGAACCTGACCTAATTAGATCCCTGCTCAGCTGCTCTCCCATCATTCAGGCTGATTACAAAGCTGCAAACCGAAGAGAATCCACCTGTTTGTACTTTAATCTAAGTCTAAATCCAGGGTAAGGCCTGATTAGGGACACAGCAGACCTAAAGCAGAAGGTGATCCAATGATAAGCGGTTGGTGTCATGATCAGCGTCTGCTGATGGATCAGCAAACGTTCAGATCCTTTATCGCAGTAATGATCCGTTATAATTCTTCTGTATGAGCTACTCTTGGATTTCCATCTTCTCAAACTGCCACTAACCAAAGTTCTGCTTGTTTTATCTGAAAAACCTTCAGCTGCTTCACTTCTGATGGAGCAGAAAACCTCTGAACCCTGCAGGACACACCAGGACGCTGCAGCACGCAGCAGGACGCTGCAGGATGCAGCACAGCTGGATGATCCAGTCTGACCTCTGCCCTCCAACACTCACATGCATGAACCCTTCAGCATGAAGGCACTCAGAATGAGCCGTCCCCACTGAGGCATGCTGGGAACCACGGCTCTCCATCCGTACCTGCTGTGACAAGGCAGGCCTGAGCTGAAGGGATTGGTGGAGAGGGGAGTGGGCGGGGCCGGCTGGGGGTCTGCATGGCCTTTTTCCAGTGGCAGGTAGAAGCAGGAATTGTTTACCTTTTGGATGGGAGGCAGCCTCTTACTCTCCCTGTGGACGGCGTCCAGCGTCTCGATGTGCATCTGAACGATATCTGCAGAGACACGGCCACACATCAAGCTCCCCGCCACGCTGCTGTTCCCTGACAGTTCAGCCAGACCTGGACTGTACCTGGGATCATGGCGTGGAGCGCCTTCAGGTGCTCGTTGGTCACACCACTCTCGTTGCACACCTTGTCTACAAAGCGGTTGATGAAGCGAACCACTGAGTTTGCCACGTCGGAGCTCTCTGCGTCTTCAAAGCCGCTCTCTGTGTCATAGCTCTCCGCCATGCTGCCTGCGATACTGCAGGAGGAAAAAACGTTTGAATATAATCTAATGATATAATCTCAGGGATCCCTGGAGGTCGGGTACCTGTTGGTGACGTAGCTGTTGCTGACGCTCTCCACGTCTCCGAGGCCAGCGCTCCTCAGCAGGCGGTTCTTGCTGGTGTCCAGCGGCAGCAGCAGGTAGCTCATCCTGTTGGCGTAATGGATGGCCTGGCTGAACACCGTGCTCTCTTCTTTCTGCACGCGCTCTGTCTGCATCTCTTTGCTGAGGGTCGGCCACAGCCGGTTTTGTTCTGCTGCCAGCTCCAACGCGCTGACTTCCCTTTCGGTAGCACACCAATCCTGCTGGTCCAGCTGACGGATCAATAGAGCAGAAAAAGCAGGAATCAGTGACCAGAAGCTGAACATCACTGATGAATGACGTAGAGATGGGGGAGGAGCTTCTCACCGAGTTGTTCTGCTGCTCTCCATCATCTGCCTCCATGTACAGAGCTCTAATGTGGTTCTGAACATCGCTGTAGAACATGGCCTCCCAGAACTGCATGTTGGTCCACACCGTATGTTCTTGGACGCAACTGTAGGCAAACTGCGTGATGCCTGCACCCAGTTTCTGTGCAATGAGAAAACGGCTCGTTTAGAAGGAGCAGAGAAGGAGGAGCAGCTACAGCGTCCCCGGAGCCGCTCTCACACCAAGAATGGAAACCAGTAAAGTCTGATGGAGGAATGTAGAGACGCTGGTTGGTAACTTACTCTGCAGAAAGCGGTGACCAGAGGGAGCAGAGCGGCTGCTGTGCCGTGTTCATCCATATGGGAACAGTCCTACAAACAGAAGAAGAAGAAGAGAAAACACTCAGCTGCTGATCTGGGCACCAACAGTGGATCAGAGCATCAGCAGGATCAGCGTTGCGTGTTGCTCACCTGTAAAGTGCAGTTCATCATGCGAACGATGTAGTCAAACTGCTGGTCATCCAGCACAGCCCGGTTCTGGAGAACATGTTGGTTCAGCTCCTGGGTCAAACAAACCCGAGCTGTGCGACCTTTTAACGCCCGCAGCACAGCTGGCATCAGCTGCACAGAGAAACCACAATCAGACCGAGAAGCGCATTTCTGAGCGCCGCCACACCTGCCATGATCGGCAGGTGTGGCGCTTTGGTACTCAGTCAGATGGTGTTAACCTTAACATTACATCAACATGCGCTGTAATGCTAAGGTTTGTCCACCAGATGGCACAACTCCTCCGCGAATCAGAATGAAAAATGCAATGAACCACAAATCACAGTGCTGACCGTTAATGTTAGGATTAGGAGCAGCTCTCAGGGGAGAAGACAAACACAAGGTTTAGGTATTTACTGATTAGGTGAATTTTTTTTGATTGTCAAGGAAACAAAGAAACATCTATAAAATTGAATTGAAAAGCTTAAAATTAGAATATAAATTCCATCCATCCATTTTCTTGACACGCTTAATCCCAAGCGGGGTCACGAGGGATTCTAGTGCATTTCTCCAGCTGTCTACGGGCGAGAGGCGGGGTCCACCCTGGACAGGTCGCCAGTAATTCGCAAAGAATATAAGTTAAAACTTATAAATAAAATAATTTACCAAAGAACATGAAAAAATGTGTCCAAATTAAATTTCTGATTTGCATTTTAAAAACACTGGTACCCCACAGCTGCAGAGAGGTTTGACTGTTTCCCTCCGTATCTAAACAGAGTTACTAAGTCAGCCTTTTATCACCTGAAGGAACATCTCCAGGATTTAAGGACTAGTGTAGAAACGGGATCTACAAAAACTCATCCATGCATTTATTTTTAGTAGAATTGATCACTGCAACACTGTTCAGACAGCTGCAGCTGATCCAAAATGATATGCTGGTAAGATTCTCACTCATCCAGGTAAGAGTCATTCCAAAAAAGTAAAAAAAAAAACAACTTCGTCTAAACAAAAACAAGGTTTCTTTTGGTCCACTCTATAAAGCCTTGAACTCAACGCTATTTCTGACATTTTAAATTGAAAAAGCTTCCTGGATGGGAAGAGAAACGTCTTCAAACCTCTGTGGATTGTTTTTTAAACTTTTTGTTGTAACTTTGTATTATATACCCCTGGAATATTAAAGGAAAGTTGAGTGGAAGAAAATGTGCTTAATAAAAAGCTGAAGAGGAGACAGGGATGACTGCAGCCTTCAGAGGCATGAATGATGAACTGCTTTACCAACAAACATCCTGACACAGTCAGCCAATCAGAGTCTCTCCCTTTGTCTCAGAGCTCCAAAGTCGGTTTTCAAGTTAAAGGGAATTTTTAATGAACAAGACTGCATATGCCTCAACTTCATTAACCTTCGTCTTGCTACATCGACATTTCTATATAAAAACTGATTTTGTTGGATCATAAACTCATGTTATTTTAATTGGTTCTTGCTACCAATTTAATTCAATTCAGTTTATTTCAATTGCACATGACATAACATGTCACCTCAGGTCACTTTACAGGGACAATTCAACCAGATCATAATTTCTATTTAAGGAAAAGAAGCTGATTGCATCGACACAGTGGCCGTTTCTCTAATCACTAGAACGCGAGTACGGAGTAACGTTAGCCCTGGCTGCTGCACACGGGCTAACGTTAGCCCTGGCCGCTGCACACGGGCTAACGTTAGCCCTGGCCGCTGCACACGGGCTAACGTTAGCCCTGGCCGCTGCACACGGGCTAACGTTAGCCCTGGCCGCTGCACACGGGCTAACGTTAGCCCTGGCCGCTGCACACGGGCTACCATTAGCCCTGGCCGCTGCACACGGGCTACCATTAGCCCTGGCCGCTGCACACGGGCTCAAGTTAATAATGAGAAACGGCCAGTGACTCATCAGCAATCCCTCACACCAAGCATTTTTGTAGTGACAGCGGAGAAAAAAACTCCCTCTGACCAGAAAGAAACCAGAACCTGGTTCTGGTTTCTTCCTGGTCAGTAACTGAGGTTTAGATAAGTATGTCATTAATCATTTGATGGTTTAAACATTTCTCTGCTTGCTCCCGTCCAACACCTTCATCAGCTTAAAGTGTAAATGTGCTGCTAACTCAGTGTCTGTCTCACCTTCTTGGCCTCCAGCATCTTATTGTCAAAGATGTAGGTGATGCAGTTCCTGACCACCTCCAGCCTGCGAGCGCTGTTAGCCATCACGTTCCCGTTCCTGTCTATAATGTCTCCTGTGAAGAAAAAGTCCATCATTCATCATCATCACCATCATGATAAACTCAGATCTATCATTTATCTGCTCTCTGCTGAAATGAAAAGTGTGTTTGGATTTTGTACCCTCCAGGAAGGATGGATGGATTTGAGTAAACTCTCTCCATCGAGCTCCAGGAAGTAGTGATGTTCAGCTTACCCAGCGGAGGCCCAGACGGCACCATGCTCTTCATCTCTGCCTTGACGACAGGAGGGGCGGTCTTGAGCTTGGCAATCGCATGATCGATGAAGAGCTGTACCGACACATCATCCAGGACGGGGAAGGGAGTTTGGCTCTGGCTCGTGTTTTGGCTCTTCTCTGATGGCCTCTGGACTTTGTGCATAGCAACTGCAGGGTAGGGATTCTCCTGAAAGGACGGCACGAAGACGAGGAGGAGAAAATTAATTCCCTTCATGGGAAACCCATGGATACAACGAGAAGACAGAAAACCTCTGTGCATGGAAAGATCAGAGACGTCCTGACGTACGTTCTTAAAAAGTATCTCTGCCAACTCTTTGACGTGATTCATGACTTTGTGTGGACAGGCCTCTTCTTGTCTTATTCGCTCCACCTGGTTGGCAACAAGCTGCATAAAAAAATAAAATAAATGTTAGCATTTTAAAGACTTTGATACTTTGATCTAAAACTAAACACTAGAACCATCCGAACAAAATGATGTATGCATGAGCACTGATAAAAATGTTTCTATGTAAAACGTCAAAATAATTGTGTAGGATCAGCTCTACCATATTTAAAAATAAATAAATAGGTATACAATTAATTTCACCCAAAATACAATAAATATATAAATGTAGCTAGAAATTAAATATACAGTGAGATAAATGTATGTATCTCTTAATTAGCCTCTTTATTCATTCATCTGAGGCCGACTGGGGTTCAAGGAGACAGAAGCAGACATAGAAAAGAAGCATAGATACAAAGGTAACTGTAATTGTTCTACAGTAACATATTATTTGTGCATTAAATATATTAGGACATGGATCCATTTTTTGATTCCAATCACTGATCAGGTTTCAGATTTATTTTGAAGGGCCTTAAACTTCCTGTTTGTGCAGAAAGACTCACGTCATCAAAGAGATCGGTGGCCCTGTAAGGAGGGCCGCGCTCTGACACAAAGCCAGCGAACGCCATCCCGTCTAACACCTTCATGAGGAAGTCGTCCTCTGTCAATGACCTCTGACCCAGGAAGGCCGCCTGCCAACAGAAGTCCACTCACTTTTTGCAGAGGCATTCTTTTATTTCCTCTTTTTAAAACAAAGCATTTCCGTACCTTATGGAAGCGGATTACAGGTTCTGGGTGAATTCGGATGATATGTAAACACCAACGATAGCCTTGGAAAAGCCGAGCGAAGAGCCACAGGAAGACCGCTCGGATTTCCTTATCCTGAAACACACAAACAGTTTACTTTATTTATAGAGCACTCTGAAATTACTTTACAGTATACACATTTAGCACGAGATGGAACCTGATCATCCAGACAGAATTGACAGGAAATGACACACTAGTTCAGTCCCGTCATAAAACAATACATTTAAGTTCAGTTTGTTGTTCCAGCTGTTAGCACATTTTTTCACCACAAGATCAGACTGCAGTAACGGCTCCTAGCAGTTAGCGACAGCAAAACAATTTGGCAGAATCTATCTAATGTTTCTGGAAGTAAGTTACAGAAACAAACTATTTGTTTGATCAAACCATAATATTGCGTTCAGACCGCAAGCAGCAGAAGCAGCTAGTTTTCATGTAAAGTTAAAGGTTGACGCATCAAGGCGCAGAAAAAGGTGCCGCAGCGCATCTGAGCAGCTGAAGCAGCGCCTTACGAGCTTTTGAGCAGCTGATGTGTCAGAAGTAGCAGCAGCTGGAGCTGGAAAAAGTTAACTTTTGTTGCCGCATCAACCAATGAGAGAAGCTGATCTGGGAACTGGCAGGGAGTCAGACACAGCACTGCTGATGCAGAGCGCTATGATCACTCCTCTGAAACAGTTTATTAGCGCTAAATTAACTGAAAATGTAGAAACCTGCCGGCAGAACAGGTTCAATTCTATTATTCTGCCTGCAGTTTTGGATTACGATACATAAAAAGAGCCTTACCTGCAGCGGGGGACAGTAGCGAAAAACCGCAAAGAGGCAACCCAGCCAGAGGCTGGCGCTTCCACCGATGTGTGGGGTCTGGCTGCTCCCACAGAGAGAAATACTCTCTGAAGGCAGGATGGTAATCTGGATGAACTGACTGCACAGACCATGTTTTCAGGAGGACTTTCTCACTTCAACATAGATTCTAACTACTTTTACCCGCTGATCACAGCAAAATATAGCTGCCATTGTTCCAGGCAGAAAGGATAGATTAGCTCTGCCCAACACGCATCAGAAACAGTTTTCGACAGCAAAGCAAGAGCAGCAAAGATGCTTCCGCTTGCGCGTCAGAACTAAACTATTAAAAGCATTAAAAATGAAGCAGCACGCGCTGCGTTGGGTCAGAATGTAGCATTACTGTTGAAACAGCACAGCCACAGTCCAGGGTCCAAACTGGAATTTCATTCTAAGACTTTCTTTCTCATAGGAGCAAAGAAAATAGTTTATTTCTGTCTTCATAACAGCATTTCTTACCTGGATCTTCAGAGCTGAAGGCTGCAGGGACTGTGGGGGAAACGCCTGATCTGCAAACTCCAGCTCCGGGTCCAAAACCTGCAACCATTTCATAAAACTGTCAAACTTCTGCTTGTGAAAAAAAAATAATTCCTGAAAAAATAAAACAACAAACACACAATGACGTTAACTCAGCACACCGTCATCCCTACTGGGATACACGGAGGTGGCAGCATCATGCTGCGGCAGGAGACTGCTCTGGGATGAGGGTAATGAATCCTGAACCCACAGGCCAGTTAAAGGGATAAAAGAGGACAGATTCTGCAGCAAGATGATGGACTGAGCTTAACGTCAGATAATCCCATAAAATAAAACCTGGAAGACATTTTAAAAGACTGGGGAGCAGAGTGAAGGCCACAGCTGCTACTTTAACAACTTCCATCTTTAGACCAGTTGTAAGTAGTTATCTGGTATATTAGATAATAACATCATGTAGGAGGAGATGCCGTTTCATAGTTAGCCTAATCAATCGCCCAAAGAAAGGTTGTTTTAAGGATGGAGAGGCCGTTCAGCTTTATAGCTTCAAACTAAACTAACCATTTATTGTTTCTTGTCTGTAGTAAGAGAAACAGGTTGCAGTGACCAGGTCTCCTCCAACACGCTTCAGATAGCATTGTTTCAAAAGAAGCCCAACAGAAATAGTTGGTTATGAAATTTAAAGTCCCTCCTTGTTTACTGTGGCCCAAAACCCAGAAACCGTTGTGCCAGAAAGGCTTTAATCGGCCCAAACTGTGACATAAGTCCTGGAAATATAAAACTGGAAATAAGACGATGGTTGTTTCTCAATTCCCAAGAACGTGAAAATGAAACCGTGTCCTCGCTAAGTACGTTCTTGAGAAGAACACAGGAAAGTGTGGACTTATGGGGAACAGAAGCGTACTGATGACATCACCACACCCTTAGTTAGTTTTAGATATAAATAATGATCCATTGATTATTCTTTGCTGACCGGACTTTTCCTTTAAGTGTCAATCTTTGTGAGAAGGCCAGTGACTGGAAGTTGGAGGGGATATTGCTGCTTTTGACTGGGACGGGCATTTTGATTGGCTGCTACTGTACATGGGGTTCATACAGTAAAGCATCAGTCCATCAGGTGCAGAGTGACGGAAAACAGCTGAAACTTTGCCATGATTGGTTTTATAAGAACCTGCCACATTATATTCTGGTAATAAAAACCTTTATGGGTTCATTGTTAGAAAACGGCCACTTTTTGTTATTCCAGACAAAGAACCATAAAAGAGGAGAAGTCCATCCCTTTATTGAGATGATATAACTCTAGAGTAACTGAGCTGGCTGATTATTATGTAATAAACTGTTGCTGTAAGCATATCAAAGCCAAAGCATTTCTTTCATATTCTACTGGTTATCCCTCTGTCAACACAAAAACAATAGATCATAAAAACCTAACAGCATTTCCAGCATGCTGACATTAACCACTGACGGGATGTTGCTGCACAGTATGAAAGCAATGCCTCATGACTAATTCAATATTTCTTATCAAACACACATTTACTAAGAGGAGGAAACAGGAGAAAAGTCTGAATTCTGTAAATATCAGAGGAATAAGGAAGCTGCAGAGTGATTCTCAGAATGGGCTGCAGCTGCTTTATAGGAGATAAAGATAAGAAGCTGCAAAGATAAGGCTTTTAGATTAAGATCCAATCTTATAATAGAGAAAATATAGAGACGGCAAAATCAAAGCTCATAAACAATAGTTATTCATTACAAGGAAATGTAAACAAATTAAAGTTACGATCTGTAGAGAATGCCAACATATCTATGAAAAAATATCGTATCTTTTTCTAGTCCTGAAAAAAACACATCTGTCAGAATATTAATCTGCAGCTTGAACCTTGAAGGGAAGCGTCCAGGAAAAGCCTGATTCAGTAAGTTTTAGAAAACCTCCAGTGGAGTTTTTAGTCCCCTTACTAAGTTTTTAGTCCGTGAGGCAGACACCCTGTCTACTTTTAAGGCTAGGCTTAAAACTTTCCTTTTTTGATAAAGCTTATAGTTAGAGTGGCTCAGGTTATCCTGAGCTATCTCTATAGTTACGCTGCTATAGGCTTAGACTGCTGGAGGACATATAGGGACCCCTTTCACATCATTCTATCTCTATTCTCCCACTCTACAGAATCTGTTAGTTCAATCTCTAAGCGTTCTGCTCTCTGCTTTTTCTCATAGTAGCTTCATCTGGAGAGAAATATCAGCTGTGCTGCTGCCATCAACACCTTTGTTTCTAGATGTTGGAGATGGGTCTCTTTTCCCAGTGTAGTCCTGTTTCTCTGAGTGTGACTGACTGGATGTGCTCTCTCCATCATGTCCTCTGACATGGGAGCTGGCTCAGAGCTCTCTTCTGCCTGGCTGTGTGTTTCCTGGATGGGGCCACCTTTTACAGTTGATTTGTTTGTATCTATGCTTCTTTTCTATGTCTGCTTCTGTCTCCTTGAACCCCAGTGGGCCTCAGCAGATGGCCGCCACACTGAGCCTGGTTCTGCTGGAGGTTTCTTCCTGTTAAAACTGAGTATTTCCTCTCCACTGTCGCTACTAGCATGCTTAGTGTGAGGGATTGCTGAAAGAGTCAATGAGTCGATGCAATCAGCTGGTTTTCCTTTTGATAGAAAACTTTGAATCAATCTGACTGGATGATCTGGTGAACTGTAAAGAGCCTTGAGATGACATGTTGTGAATTGGCGTTATAGAAATAAACTGAGTTGAAATTACTCTGGGATTCATGAAGCTGTGGATTAATTTGCATCTTTTTATACCATCAGCTGACGGTTGAGCTTCTGATCCAAGGTCTGCTAGAATAAAGTCTCTGAAATGAAACTTGTAAACTATCCCTATTTAATCATGTTTGGTAAAATTTATAAATCATTAAAGTCTGAAAACTAAAAACCTTAATTGTTTCACTAGTCAGTTGGAGAATTTACAAAATGTAATTAATCTTAAACCTCCTCCTAATGGCTCGGTTTCCCTGAACAACATCAGTCTTTAGAGGAAGACGCTTGTTTTTGATCACAACTGGTTTTTCCACTGGTTATTGGCCTCAAAGAAAAAATGATGGCTGTAAAACTGAACTAGATTCTGCCAAGTCATACGAGGAAGAACGGTCAGTGATCTCTGTTGGTAAAACCTCCCACCACCATCTCAGAGGTTTCCTCCCAGTCATTAGTGTGCTATAAAATGATGTGGGCGTGATGCGGGCTCAGACTGCAGCTCTCACCATGGACAGGGCGGTCTGGGTCTGCTGCAGCAGAGGTTCAGGCAGCAGAGAGATGTGGACACATTCAGGGATGGTGACGGTGCCTCCATCAAGGTCAGCGATGATCACGTCCAACTGAAATCACACACACACTTTTACATCACTGTACAGGTGGAGCAGCATCAGATGATGAATCTGAACAGACGACAATAAGTCAAGAAAAATACAGCATTTCCTGTTAGCAGATTTCTAATATAAGATGCTGAGAGGACGTCTGCAGATCCGACAGCCTCCGACCACGATAGCAGTGAAAAACGGGAGAAATCTCACCGAGATGAGGAATCTAACATCCAAACATCTTTCATATAAACATATTTTAATAATGAATGCTTAAAGTGAACATGTGTAGGATCCCATGTCCCCCTGAACAATTTAATGTACCATAAATAATGAAACGCAGAACAAAATAAATGTAAAAAAAAACCCAATGATAAACCATAATTTAACGGTACATAATTCAATGTACCATTAAATGATGAAATATACAATTAAACATTTAGTTATATATTTAAAATGGCAATATCAATATAAATGTTAACATTTTTGTTAGTTAGGTTTTTTCCCCTAAGCTGTCCATATAATGACAGAAGATTAATCTAATTTTCCCTTATGGTGGATATCATGTTAAGCTGGTCTGAGCTGTCAGCTGACACACATTAAACACAGGCATCGTGTGTAGATTCAGTCTTTCTAGAATGTTAAGAACCTCTTTTTACTACAATTCTAACAGGATTCAAACTAAAGATTAAAATCAAAGAGAACTGCAGCGCTGGAAAAATTTAATCAGGAGCAAACTTCTAAAAACTTTAAAGCTGATCATAAAAAAATGACTCTTTAGGATGTATATCCTTTGGAGAGTGTGATGTAGTCATCTTAATAGATTAAACTTCAAAGATAAAAACACACAAATGTTTCCCTAGAGTTGAAAGGGACATATAAAGATTGACGTTTGGATGAACAAATACAGAGAATTATACCTGCTGCAAAAATCCAAAAACAGGTTTCAGAACTACGGAAGAGTTTTACTGCACTATGCAGAAGTTTTGTCTGTTCCAACGAAGATTAACACTTTTTAGATTGAACCACTTTGGGATATTTGTATTAAGCATGTTGATGAGTGAAATTTCAGCGTAGGGTGATCAGCATTGGGAAAAGAGACTGATGCAAGTCAGGTTTAAATGTTGTTTAGATATTCAATTTATAAAATGATCAGACTTTTTTCTAAAGCAAAAATACAGATAAAAAAATTTTTTAATTTGATCTGCACTTACATAACTTTAGTTTTTAACTCTGGCTCCCAGATTCTCTGGATCTTTCAGTGTCCTTTAGAGCAGCCATGTCTCTTAGGTTTCAGGGATAAAACTCACCAGTTCTTGTGTCTCTGAACGGAAGAATGAATTCACTCCGATAATGAAGGGGGTGGGGGTGCTCAGGACCTCCAGGAGCTTCCCAGGTAGAATTGGAACATAGGTAAAACTAGAAGAGAAGAAAAACAGCTGTAATGTTCAGGCAGAGTGACGGTTAGAGGCTGGAATTTGTTCTTGCCATCAGCAACACCCCTAAAAAACCTCAACACTTTCTTTTAGTTTGAAAAACAATGATCAGATACATGAGTTTTCTTAAACAGAGTTAATTCTGAAAATAAAAGGATTATTCTAAATATAAACTTAATGAAAACTTCCACTTGATAGGGAGAAAAATCCTCATAACGGAGGTAAAACTTTGTAAACGAAGTTAAATATTTACGCCCTAAGAAATCTAAATGTGCAATTGTGCTCAGAGAAAGTGAGATTAAAGTAAATCAGCTCTCAATGCTGAATAATGATTTATCATAATTCCATGATTTGTTTTAAAAGAATCATTGGGGTCTTTTATCAGCAATGCTCAACAGAAAACACAAGTTCAAACTAAAATACATCTCTACCACTGTAGGTATGATACAGCAAAGCGAAGAAAAAAAAAACACATCCACAGCATTAAAAACTGATTAAATGGATCAAACAGAGAATAGAGAATCATTTAGGTCATAGTCATTCCAAAAAGTTAAAAAACAACCCACTGGACTTTGTTTTCTAATTTTGAAGACGTTGCTCTTCCATCCAGGAAGGTCTTTCTATTCAAAATGTCAGAAATAAGCGTTGAGTTCAAGGTTTTATCCAGCAGCCCAATAAAACCTTGTTTTTGTTTAGAAAACATGCAAATAGAAATAAACAAACAGGTCCACCCCTTAGGAATGGGGGTCATTTGGCTTCTTTTGTTAGCCTGCAATGCCCCATACCTGTCTATGTCTCTCTGAAAGGGGTTAGAGTGGAATTGTTGGCCTGGCTGAAGAGGCTGAGGTCTTCTGCTCTCCTGTAAAAGGGGTTGGGGCTTCCAGCGATGATAGCGGGGAAGGAATCAACTCTATCGCTGTGCATTAAAGGTTTTTGAAAGCTGAAATCTGCCCCCCTCCCTGTTTAAGGTTGGTTTTCTTTCCTAACATAAATGGCTTCCTTCACATCTCTCTCAAACCACCTGTCTTCTTTGTCCAAAATGAACATTCTTGTCCTCCAAAGAATGTCCCTTTGTCCATAAGGCATCTTGTAAGCGCAGGACTTGTCCAGAGGAGGGCGGCTCTCCTGCGCGTTGGGCCATAGTCTGTGGAGAGGTTGTTTGGTTTCTCCAATATAAAGATCAGAGCATTCCTCACTGCATTGAACTGCAGACACCACTGCGCTCAGATGTGGTCTGGGGGTTTTGTCCTTAGGATGCACTAGCCTCTGTCTAAGGGTCCTGTTTGGTTTGAAATGTTCTGGGATTTTACGTTTGGAGGAAATACTCTTGAGTTTTTCTAAGACTCCAGCATCATATGGAATGCCGATGTTTTTTAATTTTCCAACCATTATGTTCTGCTGCGCGCGTCTTTGGGATTTCCTTGCTGATTTGACAAATGCCCAGTTTGGGTCTCCAGAGGTTTGGAGAGCATCTTTGATGTTCTTTCTGCTTTCCTTTCTGTTTTAGTCGTAGTGACATGCTTGGCCCGGTGTTGTAAGGTTCAGATGATGGTTGTGTTCCAGTGGGTGTTGTAAGTCAAAACATAGATATTGGTCTGTGTGAGTGGGTTTCCTATACACTTCAATGCTGAGGTTTCCATCTCCTTCCACGCTCACCAACTGCTGTTGGCATCCTCCCTGGTGAACTTGATGTTGAAGAAGCGAAAAGTCTTCAAACTTGGAAACTAAGTCCAGTGGATTGTTTTTTTTTTACTTTTTTTTGGAGTGACTATGACCTGGATGACTGAGAATGTTCACCAGCATACTTCATTTACTTCCTAGCCATGCTTGTTCATTGTCTCCAATAACTCCCATGTACTCCACATTAGGATAGTGCAGGGGAGAAGCAACTTGTTATATTTAGAGAGAAACACCGTACTTTTAGAAGTAGCTGTAGTTTTAACTTCTAAAAGGGTTTGGAAAAATGCAGACATCGTCACTGAAATGTGAGGTTTAAGCTGAGTTTGACGGGGTTGTTTTTGAAAAACAAGTGCAGCCTAAGCTCTTATGGGAATCTGTTATGATCTTATGATCTGTTATGATGTCATCAGAATAGTATTACCCTTCCCTCCCACCCATATTTTACCCTTTGCTTTTAGCCTCTTTCTACTTCTGGGGAGAAAGTTACTGACTCTGTACATGTTAGTGTGCACAGGAGCGTAGATAGTGGGAGCATGTAATGCAGCAGTGGCTTTAGGAAGTGAGAGGACACCTGTATTTGAGCGGGAACATGATGGCTAGCAGCCCTCGGCAGGCGTCCGTTAGCCTCTGGTAGCTGCTGGACAGAAACAGGATTTTGTGCTCCGTCAACGCGGCACAAAACAGATACAACACGTTGACTATACCTGAGGGAAAAACAAAGAAAAGGTCATGACAGGAGAAAAAATAGAATTTACAAACCAGATAGAAACTTCAAGTGATCAAACTAATTAACTGAGAGCACTATGTTAAAGAAAACTGTTGTATTTAAATCACTTTCACACCAAAAAACATTTGGGTTACACTTTTTCCTAGTTACTGTGATTTCTCCTGTGCTTTAGAAGATTCTGAAATGTTGATAAAACACAGAGGAGGCGGTTTAATGGAACTCACGTCAAGGATTATGAGTAATCTTTGGAAGACTGGTTAAATGAAACAAGCTGTGATATTTTCCTCTTTCTGCTGTGGAAAGAAGTCCCGCCACACTACAAAAATGCAAATCTAAGCAAGCCATTTTTTCTTAAATTTAGTGCATTTTCTCTTTAATTAAGCAGGTAAATGAGACACACTGCCAAAGGAACAAGACAACTAACATGTAAAAAAGAAAAATAGAACTGCAGATTCTTATTTCAGCTGCATAATATCTAATCATCTTATTGTAAGGGTAAAAATATTAATTCAATTGGCAGATAATCTTATTTTCCTACTCAATTTAAGGGTAAATTCATTTAATTTTAAGACATTTTACTAATTTTCAGAACTGTTTTGCTCCTAGGAGAGAAGCTGACAGACAATATAAAACTAAAATCAGCTGATTAAACCAATCCGGTCGTCAGGATTCTGACGCGATTGTTTTCAACCAGTAAAACTGCTTTGAAGGAAAGATGAAGATGGCTCTTGAGGACAGACTGAGGATCACAGCTGATCTGGTGGACTGATGCTGGTTGCTAAGGAACACTGAGGTGATGCAACTCAATGGCACCAAGCCCAATATTTCCTAGACATATTATAAACTATATATGTAGGGCTGCAACCACTGATTATTTTGCAAATCAATTAATTTGTCAATTACTTTTTTTTATTAACTGATAAATAACTGGATAGCCAACGGTTCCTTTAAGGAGACTTGCACGCTGTTCCAACCGTTGCATTTCTGAATTCTCCTGAGTGGTGCCCGACTTTACACGAGTGAATAAAGTGAATGTGATTGGTCGCTTATGAAAAGGGGCGGATTGTTGTGGCTTCGATTGTTCCGCAAGCATGTTTGGTTGTATCCTGGTTTCCTTCAGAAGCACCTTGCTAACCAGTTAGCATCTTAGTGTTAGCAGGTTCCCAATGGGAAATTCCATTGGGACCAAGTAGCACCCAAATTGGTGACTTAGAAACGCACGCTGTCAAGGAACGCCACGGACAGAGGAAACATGCAAGAGGAGGAGAGTTTAGTGTCGGAGGTCGCGGATGAGTCTTCCAGCGCGGCAGAAGCTTGGCTTGGTGTAGATGTGTACATGTTTGAGCCCTTTCCTCGCAACGCTGCCAGTTCTGTTATCTTACTATGTAGGTTTCTGTTAACCAATAAGCTTTAAAGCAGAGGCCTTTAAAGGGTTTATAAAACATAAAAAGTCCACCTGTGTTCAGTTGTTGGTCTGCTTTATAAAACACCCAAACTACATTTACTTATGTGAGAAGAGTTCATACCGAGCTGCCTAAAGAGCTGGGCCACGCTGCTGCCGCTGACAGGAAGGGCGTCATTGATGGGCGTCTGGATAACTTGCCGGTCTCCAGCACCTAATGTTATCGTCCTCTACAGACAAAGAAAGAGGAGAGGAAACAGGATTAAAACAGTAAAAAGACCAAACAAATGTGGTTGGGTTTAATCAGAATGCAGCTAGAAAATGGCGTGAGTTCGGGGACAGAGATAGAGAATCACCGAAGCTTAGCAGGTAGATGGAAATAAAACCAAAGCCATTCCAGCTGATCAGTGAATTAGGCTGCAGAAGTCCTCATGCCAGCGACCTCACAGGAAAAAAACACCAGCAGCAGAACAAAGGCTTTCTGGGACAATGGAAATCCTAAAACATTGCAGATGACATGTGCTGAGAACTTTCTACTGGAGGAAAAGGGACTGATCAGAGTTTCACTAATCGTCCTCAGGACCCAATGTCCCGCATGTTGTGGATGTCCTGTGTGAACTGCATTCACACAGCTTCAGTGTCCCGCATGCACAGTAGAGGCCGTAATGACATCACAAGCCAGCGTGCTCTGTGTTCATGGAAGTAAACATGGATGGTAGTGCTGGAGTGCATCTAGCCATCTTTCCCAACCTTAAATGCATAATCCTTCCATGATGGTTGAAAATAAAGACTGCTCTCTGCATAAACGTCCGCCATGGTTGTTGGTTTGTCTTGATGCTTCTGCGTAGCGAGACCCAGAATAGTGACCTTTGTCGGGTATTAATGGCGTACAGGTGGGATGAATGCGACCTGGCTGTTCAGCCACAAATCGCATTAGAAACGATCAGATTCGTATCGGATTCAGAACCACAGGTCCAAGTGGGCTGGGCCACATTGGAAAAAAATCGGATCTGTGTTGTTCAGACTGTCATAAAAAGATGATGCAGGTTGCATATAGGCAAATAAATCGGATTTGGTTGACTTCAGGCTGCTGTGTGAACGCAGCCTAAGTTTTCCCTGAATCTGGTGCGAATCTGATCTTTTCAAATCCTAACTGTGTGTGAACGGCCAGGTCATCTTAATCCGACCTCTATGCCGTTAACACCCTGACAAAGGTCACTATTATGCGTCTTGCTACGCAGAAGCAGCAACAAAATCCAACAACCATGGTGGACGATTATGCGTAGAGCAGTACTTATATTGTAAAGATTGTGCTTTTAGGGTTGGGAAAGATCGCTAGATGCAGTCCAGCGCTACCATCCATATTTACTTCCATAAACACAGAGCAAATTGGCTTGTGACGTCATTACGTCCTCTACTGCGCATGCCGGACACTTGCTTTGTATGAATGCAGCTCACACAGGAGATCACATACAATTAGCATACATTTAGAAATGTGTAAAAACACGCAAGAAAATAAATCAGATTTCACAAAAACATCGGAATTGAGAATTAAGGTCTGCAGTGTGGACATAGCATAAATGATTAAGCATGGAGAATCAGTGACAGAAGGAGTTACCCATCAGAGCGAGACAGAACTTCATTCATTCATTCATTCATTCAGCACAGGAGGCTCTCCAGAAAACACCTCATGCACTTTAGCTGTGATCATTAGAAGGGTCAGACCAGCCATTCAGTCCTGTGAGCCAACATCTGATCATCAGGAGCCGTTTATTGCTGCATTGCTTTACGTAAATAGCAATAGTCAACGAACTGACTTGCAGAGAATGGAGGGGTTTGAACTTTATATTGTAGAAACACCTCACCTGTGAGAACTAGAACCTGTTTGTAGACGTATGTATAAAGGTCTGTCT